>OZ030024.1:46635200-47212700 GCA_964023405.1 Apodemus agrarius
GTCCTTTGGAAGAGCAGTCAGTGCTCTTAACCACTGAGCCATCTCTCCAGCCCCACTTTGTCTTTAACTGTCAACTAAAAGTTCATTCTAGGGTTAGGGAGAAGGCTCATTCAGTGCTTGGCCTGCATGTACCAAGACCCAGGTTCAATTCCCAGAACTCACATCGTGGTGAGTGCTTTTTCCTCCCAGGACTGGGATAGCTGAGATAGGTTGGATGGTGGCGTTCACCGGTCAGCCAGTCTAGTCTACTTGATTCTTAGTTCCAAGGCAGCAAGAGACTCTATTTCAAAGGCAAAGGGTAAATGGTACCTGAAGAACAGCACATGAAGAACAACACATAAGGTTGTTGCCTCCACACGTATGCATGGGCACCCCCTCCCACATCCAAGCACACAAACATGCCAATTTTTTTCTTTTCAACTTCATTCTAGGACCAGTGAGATGGCTCAGTGGGTAGAGGCGCTCGCTGTCCACACTGACAGCGTGAGTTCAATTCCCCAGGACCCTCGAGGTGGAAGGAGATACCAACGCTCACAAGTGCTCCTCTGACCGCTACGTGTGTATTAAATAAACACATTCAACTACGAGACAAACCGACAAGAACTGGTGCTGGAGAGATGGCTCAGCTTTAAGAGGGTCGGCTGCTCTTTCAGAGGGCCTGTGCTCAGCTCCCAGCCCCCATGGCCACCACCTATAAGTCCAGCTCCAGAGGGGCCTCGGAATGCACCACACACGTGCTCATGTGCACTCAGAAGGTATAAAATAAAATAAATTTTTCCAATGGAAAGGAAACATAACACTCAGTTTTAACTTTAAAAAAAATATTCAAGTAGCTTTGTTACAACAAACTAAATGTGTACACAGAGGTTTGATCAGAATGGATATTTAATATGATCTTCTAGCCTGGTGGTGGTGGCCGCAATGCACGCCTTTAATCCCAGCCCTTGGGAGGCAGGCCGGCCTGGTTTACAGAGTGAGTTCCAGGATAGCTAGGGTTACACAGAAAAAACCTGTCTCAAAAAAACAAAATTAGGGGCTGGAGAGATGGCTCAGTGGTTAAAGAGCACTGCCTGCTCTTCTGAAGGTCCTGAGTTCAAATCCTAGCAACCACATGGTGGTTCACAACCATCCACAATGAGATATGCTTCCCTCTTCTGGGGTGTCTGAAGACAGCTACAGTCTACTTACATATAATAAATAAATAAATCTTTAAAAAAAAACACAAAAATAAACAACAAAAAAAATCTTCCAAGTTTGACTTGCATAAAGGATCATGTCAAACTTTGTCTCTTTAACTCCTTATGGTTTTTTAATGTTTTTAAAGATTGGTTTATTTTTATAATTTTATGTGTATGGGTATTTTGCCTGCATGTGTGTACATATGTATGTATGTATATACATTACATGTGTGCCTGGTGCCTTTGAAGTCAGAAGAGGGCATCGGATTCTCTGAGACTGGAGTTACAGGGGGTCCTGAGCCGCCATGTGGGTGCTGGGAATTATCACAGTCACACAGACCCATTGCTTTAAGGCCAGTTATACACGGGACAGTTTTAGTGAGTCTTTGTCATTAGTTGGCCATAAATGGCCAACAAGACAAGCAAGAAGTCCATGTCGGTAGACTCTTAGGCCCTAAGTATGTGGCAGAAGTCCTCAGATGAGGCTGTGGGTCAGGATGAAGAGCCCAGTCTCTCAGTGCCCTAGTGCAGGGAATGCTCGGGGAAGCTATGAGATCCAAAGGACTATAAAATTGAGCTAAGATTAAATGCCACTTTTTCAGAGGACAGCCTGGTTGGATCCAAAGCTTTCTTATGTATAATACTTTACAAATTAACTATTCCACTAATATGCAGAGTGTAATTGATGTCTATCTAGATGGATAGCCTGTAACTTCTACCCAGGACTGTAGTTACTAAAAAGTAAATTGTTCTTATTACATCACTATATTTACTAAACAGTATAAATGAACACTGGAGTCTTGTTCCAGTAAAGGAACATAAAGATTAAATAAATTAAAAAATTAAACTTAAAAAAATATCTTAAATTATTTTTAAATAAAAATTAATTAAAACTACCAAAAAAAGAAAGATAAAAAAGAAAGAAAGAAAGAAAAAGAAAAAGAAAGAAAGAAAGAAAGAAAGAAAAAGAAAGAAAAAGAAAAAGAAAGAAAGAAAGAAAGGAAGGAAGGAAGGGAGGAAGGAAGGAAGGAAGGAAGAAAGCCAGGCAGTAGTGGCGCTCACCTTTAATCCCAGCACTTGGGAGGCAGAGGCAGGCGGATTTCTGAGTTTGAGGCCAGCATGGTCTACAGAGTGAGTTCCAGGACAGCCAGGACTATACAGAGAAACCCTGTCTCGAAAAGCCAAAAATAAATAAATAAATAAATAAATAAATAAAACAAAACTGAAAATAACCTTCATTTTGATACTTGAGAGGTAGAGGCATGAGGATCAGGTGTTTGAGGCTTGACTGGACTACATGCTCAAAACAAAATAAAACGAACAAACAAGCAGAAGAAAATAAAAGCTGTAGCAGGCTAGGGTCACGGCTCAGCCTGCACAATGCTGAAAAGCATTGGGGTGGCGGGAAGGCAGCAGGGGCAGTCAGGGGAGCCTGGGGGCAGGCAGGCAATGGCGCTGTCATAGGACAGAAGTAGAGAGAACAATTTGAAGCTAAGGTATGCTGGGAAGTTGGTGGTAGATAGCCAGCATGGTGCGTGTGGAGTGAGTGAGACATCATACCATGGAGCTGGGTGGAGAGGGGTGGGGGTTGGAGTCAGAGTCCTGCCTGTGCCCCGTGAGGCCAGAGGAAAGCTGTGTGCTTGCTTAGGGGCAGAGTAGGTGGGTCTCACGGACAAGGGTTTGGACATCCCTCCCCTCCCCCACCCCCGCCACCCCCTACGTTCTCAGCTGTAAAAACAAAAGCCAAGAGCAATGGATTCTGGGTAATCCGGTATAAGGAAGGCCCGGGCTAACCTGTGTTCTTTTCGTGGGTCTGACCCATTACCACAAAGACAAGGCTGTGAACGTCCTGAGATAAGTTCGCAACCCATCGCTCTGTTCTGATACAGGAAGCTTCTTCCAGTAGGCCACATGCCAAGACGTTGAGAATGCATGGGTTTTCTGTCTTTGTCGGCCCAGGCTGAAGCTTCCCTGTGCCAGGGAGAAAGGAGGCCCCGGGCCCTTCTCAAAGCACAGCTAAGATAGTGAACAGAGGGGTCTGCGGTGGGGGACTGTGTGGAAGTGCAGCCCCTGTAAATCGCAACTCTAACCCGTGCAGAACAGGAGGGACTTGGAAAGGCAGAGGCTGCAGGAACCCTTGCCTTTTAGACCACGATGGTGCCCAGCCTGTGTGAGGAAGGTATGACAAAAGAGGAACTGAACCCGGGCAGTGGTGGCGCACGCCTGTAATCCCAGCACTTGGGAAGCAGAGGCAGGCGGATTTCTGAGTTCAAGGCCAGCCTGGTCTACAAAGTGAGTTCCAGGACAGCCAGGGCTACACAGAGAAACCCTGTCTCGAAAAAACCAAAAAAAAAAAAAAAAAAAAAAAAAAAAAAAAAAGGAACTGAGAGCAGAAGACACCCATAGTTAGGGGGCCTTGCTGTTTTTAGTCTCTGCTGTGGTGTGGCCAAGAGAGCCTCTACCTCATTTACCACCTGCTATCTTCTGGCCTGGGGCAGAGCCCTGCACTGCTGACCCAGGATGCCCCAGGTGTGGACCATGTAGGAGAATGCTGGGAGTCACAGGCCGTGTTAGGGAGCACGGTGAAGGAAGGATAGGGAGGGGCCACCTGAGTGCCCATGGGTGGTCGTGGATATCCCATATCTGTCTGCGCTCTCCGCCACCCCATTCCGGTCATCCACAGTAGCCTCCCTTGGCTTCTCCCTCTCGGTCTTATTCCCCCCACCCCCAATCTCTTCTCCACACAGCAACAGAGGAGCTTTAAAGCTGTAACTCAGGTTCCACCATAGCCAGGCAGAAACATCTAAGATACCTTCCTTCCCCAGCAACCACACTGCAATTCTTTGAAGACTCTGTGGAACTGGACCTTTGTCCTTGGCCAAATCTGTGGGTGAATACTCTTTTGCTCTATGTCGTCTATGGTTGTCTATAACATCTCAAAGCTACGGAAAATCTGCCACAAGGCCTTCACACAGGCTGCCTCTCCATCTAGAACACTGTGTCCTTCTATCTTTGTCTAGGTCCCAGAGTTTCATTATTTGTACCCTCTGTCTTAATTTGGGCTTTTATTGCTGTGAAGAGACACCATGACCAAGACAAGTCTTACAAAGTCAAACATTTAATTGGGTCCAACTTACAGTTTCAGAGGTTCAGTCCATGATCAATATGGCGGAAGCATCATGTTGGGCAGGCAGACATGGTGCTGGAGAAGCCGAGAGTTCTGCATGTTGATCTGAAGCAGCACACTGGGCGGAGCTTGGAGCTTGAGCATATGACTTCAAAGCCCCATCTCCACAGTGACGCACTTCCTCCAGCGAGGCCACCGCCTAATAGTGCCACTCCCTGTGGCCAAGCATTCAAACATGAATCTATGGAGGCCAAGCCTACGCAAACCACCGCACCCTCCGCGCAGTTCTGATCCTGGCACTGGGCCTCCGGATGGAAGAAACCCTAAGTTAGTGCCTATGCCAGCCGGTGCCCTCACGCGCCACTGTTGGCAACCTTCTTGCGTATCTGGTTACCTGTGTGTTAAGATGCCCTGACAGCACCTGGTTCACAATCTGCCTCTCTAGAGAGTGGCTCTTAACCTTCCCAATGCTGTGCTCCTTTAATACTGTTCTTCGTGTTGTAGTGACCCCCAACCATAACATTATTTCGGTACTACCTAATAACTGCAATTGTGCTGCTTTTATGAATTGTAATGTAAATATCTGATATGCAGAATATCTGATATGTGACCCCCAAAAGGGGCCACTACCCACAGGTTGAGACCCACTGTTCTAGGGCCTGAAACACCATAGAACCAGCAAATATTTGACCCCAGAACCATTGTGCGTGCGCGCGCTCGTGTGTGTGTGTGTGTGTGTGTGTGTGTGTGTGTGTGTGTGTGTGTACACATCTCCTGAGCTCTTACTGTGTGCTAGCCTCTGATCCTCCATTGTGACTGTGGTCATGAGGGCCTGACCCCAGAGCTCAAGCTCCTGAGGGGCATGTGCTGCGGTGGCTTGTCCCTGTGACCTTGTCACTGTCCCTACTCACATCCTCAGCTGCCCTCTGATCGTCCAGGTGTGGCTTCCACGGGAGGAAGGAGGGCCCCTTGGGGATGTTCATGTCTAGGATAGACCTGTGTTCACTTCCAAAAAGGTCTTCCTCATGGCTCATTGTAATGTTTTGGGGTGTTGTTGTTGTTGTTGTTGTTGTTGTTGTTGTTGAAGACAGGATTTCCCTGCATAGCCTGGTCTGTCCTGGAACTCACTTTGTAGACCAGGCTGACCTTGAACTCACAGAGTCAAGAGTCCCTGCTGCTGGAACTAAAGGCCTGCACCACCACTGCCCAGCTTCATGTCTTGTTCTAAATACAGATGTCACTGAGTATATGGCCGCAGGTAGGTTTCTCATAACCCAGTGGATGGCCACATACCCATGCATGGATGAATTCAGGAATAATAATAATAATAATAATAATAATAATAATAACAACATACATACATACATACATACATACATACATAAAGTCATAAGGAAGATGCATTGGAGAATCTGAAGGGTAGTTGTGGGGCGCATATGATCCAGCTACATTCTATAATGTATAAAATTTACAAAGAATAAGTTTAGGATCGTATTTAAAAACTAAAGTAAATGGAGATGCATAAACTGTACTTGCCTTTGTCGCTTGTCTGAAAGAACAGGGCAAGTCAAGGCATGTTACAAACACACGATCTAAATGGGAGCTGTGTGGTCTGTCGTGGAAGTCAGACCCATGGTTGCCTGAGGATGAAAGGACCAGGGTAGGAGCACATGGAGCCTGCCAAGCCAGGCTTGAGAGCTGATGGGACACTGCTATGACAGGCAGAGTATGGCGGCCTGGACCTGCCGAGGTTATAGATTTCATAGGTTCAGACTTAGATGCCTCGGGACTGCCTGGCCCTTGAGACCCGTCTTGGAAAGAATGATGATAGCCTGGGACTCGGCTTCTTGGGATCCGTGTCCCTGTTCTCCTCAGAGCAGCTGGAGCCCAGCAGCACCCTGGGGAGACGCCGAGTATTGCCAAACTTTTCCAAGTTATTTGCCAGTGGCCCGAGGCATTCTCTAAGGACATGGCCTGCTATGTCCCTGGGCTGGGCTCCCATGGAGGCCTCACCCTGGGAGGGGTCTGTGGGTGACTGGAGCTGGGTGACTCCCAGCGGACCTCTCCACCATCAAGCCTTCTTCCCACGAGGCCCCTGACCCCAGAGTCTCACTTTCCAGTCTCTTCCCACAGGGACCTGCTCCTTCCACTTGGGGCCTGGGTTGCTGAGCAGAGGCCACCAAGACTCAGGAAACCAAGAAAAGCCTCAAGAAATCCCTGAAGATCAGGGTGCTCAAAGCCTGGTTGCCAGGCCCCCCAACCCTGGAGATCAGAGATGCACTCCCCAAGGTTCTATGGGGGCTCCCCTGGGCCTTGAGAGGCCTGGGTGGAAAATGGAATAGTCGAGTCGTTGAACTGGAACAGGACCAGCGAGCAGTAAGCAGGTGTCTTCTAAGTATACTTAGTGATCCGATTTCTGGCAAAAGGGATTCCTCCTGGGGAACACCGGGGCAGAGACGCCTCTCTGGGCTTTCTATCTGATCCACCCTCCTGAGCAGGGCGCACATAGAAGCAGTCATTCATTCCTCTTTCTGTGCTGATTTACCGAGCACCAACTCTATGCTAGGTTCTGGAAATAGAAGTAAACAATGAGAAGTTCCTGGTCCCAGAGAGGAGATAGCTAACAGGCAGGGGACTGTCTTCTATGAGGAGAACGGCTGTGGCTAGCAGAGCAGTATGAGCTGGCAGAAGAAGGGAGGTGGCCCTGGGGAACAGGAATCAGGAAGGGCCTTGTGGAGAGGAGGGCCTTGCCCTGGAGGTCTGCTACAAACACCCAGATCAGGCAGGAGCTGCAGGTGGATCTCTAGAAGAGAAAGGGGGCTGGTGTCCGGGTGCAGGTTGACCACGGAGATGCGAGAGGTGAAGTCAGAGGGCCCCGTTGTGCAATGGACACACGCCGACATGTATTCTGATTGCCAGAGAAGCTACGGGAAGGTCTTGAGCAGGGGACTGAAGTGGTGAGACCTGTGTTTGGAGAAGAAAGGGCTAGTGGAGCTGGGGTAGAAGGCAAACCAGGAGTTCCCCGAGGACCCTGTGGCCCTTTCAGAATTAGGGGCAGGCTAGGATTCCATTACTATCTTCCAGGAACAGCGGTTGGAAAATGTCCACAAAAGGGTTCACTGTCATTTCAACTGTTCATTCATAAGCACTATAGAGCCAAGAGGAGCAAAGGCAGTTGTTGTATTTCCTGTTTGTCTGTCTGTCTGCCTGCCTGCCTGCCAGCCAGCCTGGCTGCCTGTACACTTGGTGTTTCAGGACAGGGTTTCCCTGTGTAGGTTTGGCTGTCCTGGAACTTATTCTGTAGATCAGGCTGTCCTCAAACTCAGAGATCTGCCTGCTTCTGCCTCCCGAGTGCTGGGATTAAAGGCGTTCACCACCGCCGCCCACCTGCTTGTTTTATTTCAAACTTCTGCTTTCTGGAACATGAAGAGTAAGCATGGGCAGCATTTCAGTGCTGAAGGCAAGGCAAGGGGCAGGTCAGGTGATGGTCAGTGAGTGGACAGCCAGTATACCTGGACCCAAGCCTAATGCAGGGGCACAGTGGCAGGCACCCCCACCACATGCAATAGAAAGGAGGGGCTCAGCTCCAGGAGAGCTGTGCAGAGGGGAGCTGGGCCCAAGCCGTGTCCTTGCTGGTATGAATCCTTCCCAAGGAATGAGCTCTGGCTGTCATCAGGACGGTCCTGTCTGTCATCACTAGGAGTTAAGCAGTAAATAGCTGTGAGTTCCAAAGAGCGGGTCTGCTTAGGCCTGACGCTGTTCCTCTACCCACCAGTCAGGGAGCTGGAAGGTCCCTGAGCTTCTGCTTTGCCTCAGATGAGGCTACAGAGTCTCTTGTGAGGACTGGAGAGATGGCTAGAGCTGTCAGACCATGAACTGCTCTAGCAGAGGACCTGTGCTCAATTTCCAGAACCTCATGGGCACTTACAACCATTCGCAACTCTATCTATCTATCTATCTATCTATCTATCTATCTATCTATCTATCTATCATTCTGTCTGTCTATCATCTATCTGTCTGTCTATCTATCTATCTATCCACCTATCTATCTCCATCTATCATCTATGTATCTATGTATCTACCTACCTTTCTCTCTCTCTCTCTTTCATTTATGTATCTGTCTATATCTCCAGGGGATAGGACACCATTTTCTGGTCTTCTGGCTCTTGGGGGACACTATGCACACATATATGGGGCATACACACACACACACACACACACACACACACACACACACAGGGGCAGGCAGGACACTCATACACAAAAAAATGATTTTTCAAAAGTCCCTTGTAGCCTGGTGGTGGTGGTGGAGCACTTCTTTAACCCCAGCAATTGGGAGGCAGACACAGGCGGATCTCTGTGAGTTTGAGGCCAGCCTGGTCTACAGAGAGAGTTCCAGGAAACTCTGTGTTGAAAAACAAGCAAATAAAAAACCAAAAAGCAAAAACAAACAAAAAAGCCTCTTGTATCTGCTCATCAGCTTTCCTGCAGCTGCTGGCCTTCCAAGGCTGAAGACTGAACCTGGCTTGAGGCTCATTTAATGACCCTAGGATCACTGAGGCAGAGTGTGGAAACTGAGGCAGGTGTGTGGATGTGTAGTCAGATCCCACAGAGCTGCTCCAGCAGAGAAATGTGGATGGGCTGGGATGATGTCGGGGGTGGAAGAGCCAATATAGAGCAAAGCTATTCTAGGTCCCTGGAAGTCCTCCCACTGGGGATTCTGGGGAGTCATGTTCAGGGCGTCCACAAGGAGCCGGGAGTTGGGGTCTTATCATCACTGGTTGACGGCTGTTCATAGGACAATGGCTCCATAGCACTCAGGTCCACCATTCATGCGAGCAGTCAGTGTTGGTGACCAGAGAAGGTCCTGAGACACAGAGGTGGAGAGGATGGCTCTTGGATGTTCTTGGATGTCTGTCCCGTAGGCACTGAAAGAGCTGGGACGAGGGACACAGGAGGAGTTCCTCTGCCTGCTACAGCAAGCCTAGGCCTGGCCTATTGCTTCATCTGCTAATTTGACCAACAAAAACGGCCTTTTCTGTGGGTTTAAAATAGGTATGTGTATGTGTGTATACACACATTTTTATTATTTCTATTTTATGTGTATGAATGTTTTGTCTGCACAGAAGCCAGAGGAGGGTGCCAGATGTCCTGGAACTGGTGTTAAAAATGGTCGTGAACCATCAGGTGTGTGCTGGGAATTGAACCTGGGACCTCTGGAAGAGCAGTCAGTGCTCTTAACCACGGAGCGACCTTTCTATCCCCAAGAGCAGCTTAAAAAGATGTTTAAAGGATGTTTAAAGGATGAGAGAAAGTTGAGGGATGGCCTACAGCTGCAGCCCCAGCTGCTCCAGAGGGAAGGAAAGAGGGTCTTTAAGTGCAGGAGCCCACCACCAACGAAAAAATGGGGGAGGGGCAGAAGAAAGGAGGAACGGAGGGAAGACATTCCATCTTCTAAGGTGCGTGTGTTTCAGAGCAGGCAGCACCCGTGCCTCCGGAGGGTGTTTCCCACGAGCCTTCTGAGAGCAGCAGGTGCCCAGTGACAAGCAGGAATGGCTGGAGTCTTACCATGGGCAGCTCTGTGCCACTAGGAGCCACCAAGTAGGTAAGGACTCGTGTGACAGTCATAAGAAGGCAGGATGAGGTAAGGCAGCCCTTATATCATGTCGGGAATGTCTCCTGCAACCACGGTGTCCCCCACGAACCCTCTGCACACAGCACATTGCTGTGAGGAAGGACCAGGCATGGGCTGGGTTTATGTGGAGGGAGGGACCTCATGAAGGAAAATTGCACACCCTAGGGACTAGAATGTCACCCTGCAGAGAGGGGACCATGCTTCAGACTGAAGCCAGTGAGGGGCGAGGGACAGGGGGCTGTCCCCTCCTTTTTCTGCTCTCCACATCAGGAAGAGATGGCCAGGGATAGACACGGAGTTGGACTTCTGCTGTGGTCACTGACACCACTGCCTTTGGCCCCTTGGCACACACCACCAAAGTGTGCCCACCTAGTGGCTTCTGGCTCCCAGCACTTGATTTTCCTGACTTTCTCTGGCCCCTGAATTCTACTTGGTCTGTCTGAGTCATCTGGGAAGTGGTGGGGCCTTTGTGCTCCCCCAGAGACGCTCCCCTGCCACGAGCTGGCACCCCAGTCTGTGTACAGTGCTCCCAGGACATCCATGCCTTTCCCTGCCTGAGTGTGGGGCTGTCTACCTCCCTCTCCAGGCAATCCCCTGCACCTGCTTCCAAGCCATCCCGAACAGCTTGCCAACCACCTGTCACTCTTCACTGCACTTGTCTGACAGTCTCTCAGACACCCTTTGTCATAGGCATGTGTCACAGGTGTATAATTACTCATTTGGCATTTTTTATGCAAATCAATATTTTCGTTTGCTTATGCTTTCATTGTGCTAAAATGAACATGACATTAAACATATGACCGTCTATTGATCTTTTAGTGCTAGGGTAGATACCAAGGCCTTATACTCACAAACCAAGGTCACTGACCTAGTTCTCCAGTCCTATTATTTTTAAGAAAGCTTTTGTCTTATGTAGCCCAGGCTAGCCTTAAACTCACTATATAGCTGAGGGTTAGATCTTCTTGTTCTCTTTCACTTTCCAAATCCTGGCATTACAGGCATGCACTACCATGCCCAGGGTATATCCTCATCCACTTAAAAAATGTATGTTCTTATTATTTTTAGTTATATGTATCTGTGTCTGTGTCTGAGTATGCACACATGAGTGCAGGTGTCCTCAGACGTCATTGAACTTGGGTCACCCTGAAGCTGGGGTTCCAGATGGTTATGAACTATTTGGCATTGGTACTCAGAACCAAACTCAGGCCCTCTGCAAGGGCTGTTAATTGATAAGCTATCTGTCCAGCCCCACCCACAAATGTATATATATTTGTACATGCACGCACACACATACACACACATACACACTCACACACATACACACACACACTCACATACACACACAGAAATAAATGAAAAAATGAGATAACTATATCATATAAGTGCAAGGTAGACGTGGTACACACCTTTAATCCCAGCACTTGGGAGGCATTGGCAGGTAGATTTCTAAATTCAAGGCTAGTCTGGTCTATAGACATAGGTTCATGGCAGCCAAGGCTATACAGGAAAACCTTGTCTTGAAAAAAAAAAAAAAGAACAACAACAACAAAAAACAAACAACAAAAGAACAAAAAACAAAGAACAAAGAACAAAAAACCAAAAACAAGTCGGGCGTTGGTGGCACACGCCTTTAATCCCAGCACTTGGGAGGCAGAGGCAGGCGGATTTCTGAATTCAAGGCCACCTTGGTCTACTGAGTGAGTTCCAGGACAGCCAGGGCTAAACAGAGAAACCCTGTCTCGAAAACAACAAAAACAAAAACAAAAACAAAAACAAAAAAACAAAAACAAAAAACAAAACAAAAAAAAACAAAAACAAAATTTAAAAAACCCCATATAAACAACAAACTAAAAAAGAAAAAAAGGAAAGTGTGTCTGGGACCACGGGGATGACCAGTATCGGTTCATGTGCCATCTCTGGGGACATTGAGCCAGCATGCTATCCACAAGTACAGACAAAATGAGCCTTGAGCCAGTCGGTGGTGGCACATGCCTTTATCCCCAGCCCTTGGGAGGCAGAGGCAGGCAGATCTTTGAATTTGAAACCAGCCTGGTGTACAGAGTGAGTTCCAGGACAGCCAGGGCTTCAGAGAAACCCTTGTCTGGAAAACAAACCAAAATAAAAACAAAACCTGAGCCTTGTCTAGAGCTGCGTGTCCTGGTCCATTATAGGTACTTAGATCATTTGCGGGACAGCTCAGGTGAAGGCTCCAAATCTGCAGTCAGGGCAAGCCTGGCCAATGGAGCCGCTAGTTCATCCGGCCTTACGCTGGGGAACTGCCTGTGCTTCGGGAGTCTTTGCTTACATCTGGGCCGCTGCACCCCGCTGTGCTTTCCCGTTCCTCGGCTGGACTTAGCACGACATACCTTCTGACGTCTACCCGGCAGCTCCTCTTCCCTGGCCTAGGTATGGGCCTCCCGTGGGCACGGGGGTCCATCTGGCAACGCACACGGCACATTGGGCGTGCCCTTGAATCAGCTTGTGGTGAGTGATTGTGGAGGATGGAAGGTAAATATCCAACGTCCTCCTTTCTGGGGCCGTACCTGTAAAGTGGGCGTGTTCTTCCTTGACTCCCAAGCTCCCCAGCAGCCCTTAGTGACAAGCTCCGCGGCACTGCTCTAACTGGGTGCCCCCCCCTGCTCCTCTCCTGGCTTCTCCTTCCCTTCCCTTCCTGGTACATGCTGGAATTAGGTAGGCAGCTTAGCATGGGACCTGGCTCTTAGCCTCTGATGGAGCACACCCAAGGAAGATACCGGAGAGCATTAGATTCCAGTTCATTTTCTATGCCCGAGAAACCTATTTTCCCCCTCTCAATTGCTTTCAAAACAGCATTTTGGAGGAGTCAGGGTGTATGGGGACACCAGAAATTCTCTCTTTCCACCAATCTCTTTCCCACAGGGGTTACCTCAACTGGCTTGAGCTTCTCAAAGAAATAGAACATTGTAATTAACATATGAAATCCTTACTTCTGATATTATTAAATTTGTTACGCTTATACAGCGTGGAACATATTGAAAGGCAAATTAAAATGTTATGTGTTAATAGGCTTGGATTAAATTGGGCTTTGAGAACCCAGGGAAGCAGAGTTGATCCCACATGGATGCTATGTGGGGGGCTTAAGGAGTCTTGCCTCCCCTTGAAGTCACCATCATTGAAACCACTCAGGAAGAGAGTTGGTCCTAAGAGAAGGCCCCAGCCTGCAAGTGTGGGTTTGGTGAGTGTTTCTGTTGAGTGTGTGTGGAGAGGTGGGCTTCTGAGTATTCTATTTCTCCACGGTAGCATGGAAAGAGAAGACGAAATCGAGAAAGCTCTTGGAAGGAACCTTTTCCGGTCAGAATAAGGTCAACGAGCCTCCCACCAGTCCTGGGCCATGGTGTCCCCAAGTCTGGAGAAGGGCCATGAGCAGTCTTAGTCTAGGGAAAGGTGGTACTCTTCCTGGTCCACGGAAGGACGGACAGTCAGCCCTCTGTATCTGCAGTTTCCACCCACAGATTCAAGCACCATAAATTGAGAATATTTTAAAAATATAAAAATAACCCCAGCACTTGAGAAGCAGAGGCTGGCCTCTGAGTTTGAGGCCAGCCTGGTCTACAGAGTGAGTTTCAGGACAGCTAAGGCTACACAGAGAAATCTTTTCTCAACAAACAAAAGCAAACAAACAAACAAAAATTAAGCATAAGGCTGGGTGTGGTGGTGCACACTCTGGAGGCAGGGGCAGGTGTTTGAAGCCAGCTTGGTCTATGTACTGATTTCCAGGCCAACCAAGGGCTATAGAGTGAGTCCCTATCTCTAAATAAATAAATAAATAAATAAATTAATTAATTAATTAATTAAAAATGAAAAATAATGATACAACAATAAATATGATGCAGATAACTTTTATGGTATGAATCTGCAATATCAGTTCTCTATAGGCTCATATAGTGAATGCTTGTTCTCTGGATGTTGGCACTATTTGGGGAGGTGGTGGGCCCTTTAAAGGTTTTGCCCTAGTAAGTGGAAGTGGGTCAGTAGGGAAGGGTCTTTGAAGTTACAGCCCAGCTCCCACAGTTCCTGTCGCCTGGCCCACCACTACGCTCTTGCTGCTCTGGACTGAGCTGCTCAGCCAACCCCCCTGTCCCCCATGATGGAATGAAGCCGGCCGCCAGGATAACCCTCGCCTTCCCAAGTCATTTCCTTCCAGGTATTCTTATCACGGCGATATTAAAGTAACATGATAATACATAGTATAATGTATAGTTTGCAGAATTTGTATTGCATTGGCTATTGTGAATATTTTAGATGTGTATAAGACATTTCTAGACGTTTTATAGTAAATGAGAACAGGTGCTTCTCTTGCAGGTAATCACACAATTTGGTGAAGGGACTTGAGTGTCTGGGGATCCGGTATCTGTGGGCAGATGGGGCCTGATCCTCTTGGATACTGAGGAAGAGCTACATGAAGGAGCCACCTTCATTCATCCTAGAGAGGTGTCTTAGTTAGGGTTTCATTGCTGTGAAGAGACACCATGACCAAGGCAACTCTTAAAAGGAAAACATTTCATTGGGGCTGGTTTCTAGTTTCAGAGGTTCAGTCCATTACCGTCGTGGTGGGAAGGATGGCTGTACACAGGCAGGCCTGGTGCAGGAGAAGGAGCTGAAAGTTCTACATCTTGATCTGCAGAAGGGGACTGTATATCACACGTGGCATAGCTTTAGCACAGGAGACCTCAAAGCCCACCCCCACAGTGACACACTTCCTCCAACCAGGCCACACCTACTCCAACAAAGCCACACCTCCTAATAGTGTGCCAAACATTTTTCTATGGGCCAAACATTCAAACACGAGTTTATGGGGGTCATTCCTTTCAAACCACCACAAGTCAGTCTTTATTTTCCTCCTCCCAAACCTTTAGCCTTAGTGTACCTTGGCCTCCTACAGAATGACTCCCCTGTCCACAGCCCCAGGTGGGTACCATCCTCTTCCCCAGTGGCAGGTTCAGGTCTACAATCTCATCTAACCTAACATCAAGCTTGGAATCCAGGGCCTCATCCCTAATACTGCGTTACTACCCACAGAACTAGGATGTCAGTCCAGTGGCAGAGCGCCCAGCAACATTCATATTATGTTTATACAATTAAGTACTACGCATCATTCATGTATTTATGCTATAATTCTAGTATCCCATTGAATGATGCATAATCTATATGTTTACATATAGTACTTTATATTTAAATTTGACTTGTTAATATGACATACTATCTAAAATTTTTAATTTTTATATATATTGCAAGAGCTTTCTTCAAAATCAAAATATTTCATGGGTGAAGAGTTTTGTAATGATGACTAGAACTTCCTGCCTTTCCTCTGAGCGGCAGGGCTCCCCAGTCCTTCCCTAGCTTGGAGAAAGTGTTACCCCCTTCAGTAAATTCCTGTTCTGTCTTTGGCAGGCTCCTCTGATCCTGTTTGACCATGCCACTTTCTGGCTAGAGACCTCTCCACAAATCCCTCCCGAGCTCAGCAGGAGCTCCAGACTCTTCCCTGTGTGTTCAAGGCCTCCAGGTTCCTGCTCTGTGCACAGGCACTGCGTGGAGAGCTGCACTCGCCTCTGCTGAAAAGGCCACTGTGGAACAGTATCTGGTGCTGAGGCGGGGAAGCCAGGCTCTGTGGACTCAGACCTCATCTCTCCTGTTGGCCAGATCCCCAAACTTTTTATAAGTTCCCTACATTCCTTGAGAGGATTAGGATTTGAAGCGGATACGCAGAGGCTGTAGCTTAGCAGCCTAACTTTACTTAGCTTGAGTTATTACAGACCCCTCTTCTAATGGTGAACTTGGCACTGGACACTCTTACCTGCACACACCCCCCTCTCTAAACTGTACCTAGCAACTGTTAGCAACCCGTGGCCCCCTCCCTGCCTCAAGCTGCACACTCTACTTGGAACAATGGAATAAACGTTTCCTCTCCCTAGCAAACAGCCAGCGTGGACACATTTTATTCAAATACTCTTGTCTCTATTATGAAGATTGGAGGGCCAATCTGGCTAGACTTTCAAGGTGCAAACTGCCTTCCTAAGTGAACTTGTCAGGAGAATTCCCTACTTACCATTTTATGCCTGTCTATAAATAAGCATGCATAGGATTAAAACCGGATGCATTATGGGAAGTGACACTGCAGTAGGTAAATGGTTACAAATCTGTCAATCAAAGTAAAGAACCACGCCAACTATGCCCCTTGGCAACCAAACTTCTCCTTCCATTGAGCCCCCAAAAAGGAAGTCCCAAACAACAATCAGGGCTGTTGAGTACCCCAAGTCACTCCTGACGATCTGATCTGTTCTGATTGCTTTGTTTTGAATAAAGTCTTTGAGCTGCTTTGCAACCTGTGTACACTTTTCTTTCTTTCTTGAACAAGATGTCGAGAATCTGGAAACAGCCAGTCCGACCTCTGATTGCACTAACAGACTCGGTGAACTGGTTAATACACAGGAGAGCTTAGCATGGTGCCTGGCACACAGGCGTGCCCAGTGCGTATCTGATACTGTCACAATTATTTTTGCTCCCTGAATACACCAGCACTCCCACCAAGATCCCTGGTGCATCCAACTCTGTGGGCGTGCTTCCGGCCTCTTCAGCCAGCAGGATGCTCTATTGCTTGTCTTGTTGCTATGGCAATATACCTGACTGAAGCAACTTTAGGGAAGGGGGGGCTTGTTTTGGCTCACAGTTTGAGGGTACAGTCATTGCGGTGGGGGTGCATGGTAGCAGGAGCGTGAGGGGGCTGCTCACACTGCATCTATGGTCAGGAAGCAGAGAGACAAAGGTTGGTGCTCAGTACACTTTTTCCTTTTTATTCAATCCAGGATTCTGGTCCATAGGCTGGTCCCACCGACGTCTAAGGTGAGTTTCCCACTTCAGTTAACCAAATCTAGAAGCTCCCTTATAGACATGACAAGAGTTCTGTTTTGTGGGTGATTTCTAAATCTTGTCAGGTTGACAGTATCCATTTTTCAGTTATCCGTTATAGAAGGGCGGGCTTCAGACCGCCTCGACCGACATGATTCTATTGGAAATTGCCTGGTCTCATTCATTCCTGCCTTACCCAAAGCTACCATGCTGCGAGGAAGCCCACCACTCCATGCAGAAGATCCACTCTCACTGGTAGGTGAGTCTCCCAGTCACACAGGTCCATGAAGTGAGACACCAGCAGAGACACAAACACCGAGGAGGGAGAGCAGCTGCTTCCATGCTGACCGTCACAGTCCTGACCCGCAGACTCTATAAGCACAGTAAAGCAGACTCTATAATCCCGTAAGATGCCAGTTTGGAATAATTTGTTATATGGCTTTGCCTCACCTGGCACAGCAAACACCTATATGTCCCTCACTAAGAACCTGGGACGGCCGCCCTTGAGGCGGTGAGAGGCCTGGGGCTCAACTCAGAGCAGTGCGCAGCTGCTGCCCCTTCGTGGGCCCAGGCCCCAGCTCGGTAGCCGCCCGGTGGAGAAGCAGGTCCGGCGGCGGAAGCTGTGTGTCCGCCCCACCCCCTCCCCTGCCATGGAGGCCTTGGGCGTGGATCTGGATCAGGAGCTCGTGCAGGAGTTCAGCTGCCTGGGCACCACAGACAAGGACTGCTCATCTCCAAGTTTCAGCGGCTACTCAGCTTCCAGCTCAACCCAGCCGGCTGCTCCTTCTTCCTGGAATTGACCAACTGGAACTTACAAGCAGCAATTGGTGCCTATTATGACTTCAAGAGCCCAAATATCAGTGTCCTTTGTTGAAGATGTCACCATAGGAGAAGGGGACTCCATACCCCCTGATACCCAGTTCATAAAAACACGGCGGATCCAGAATTCTCAAATATGTCGGGGGAGACCAGTTTGGACATGTGAACATGGTGATGGTGAGATCACTAGAGCCCCAAGAGATGTCAGATGTCAGCATCCAGATGTGCAGCCCCAGCAGAGCAGGCATGTAGCAGGGACAGTGGCGGATGTGCACCGCGACTGGACTCTACTATGGAGATGTCATCTGGGTGACTCTCAGTGTAGAGGTGGGTGGACGTTTAGGAGTAACGCAGCAGCTGTCATTGTTTGAAAATGGGATTCAGCCGGGCGGTGGTGGCGCACGCCTTTAATCCCAGCACTTGGGAGGCAGAGGCAGGCGGATTTCTGAGTTCGAGGCCAGCCTGGTCTACCCAGTGAGTTTCAGGACAGCCGGAGCTACACAGAGAAACCCTGTCTCGAAAAAACAAAACAAAACAAAACAAAACAAAACAAAAAGAAAAAAAGAAAAAAAAAAGAAAAGAAAATGGGATTCAACACACAGCAACATCACAAGGTAGAAGGAAACTCCAGCCTGTTTGCTGCTCCCCAAAGGAACTCACAATCAGATGAAAACAACCTAACAGACAGACCTTGGGGTTCAGCAAAAACACATGGGCTCCTGTTCCTGACCAAACCGAGCAGAATCAGGATAGACTGTCCCAGAACTCTGTAAATCTGTCCCCCCCGCAGTCACGCAAACAACTTCATCAGTAGTGACTTACAGTAAGGAACTCCTCAGGCCTTACCCCTTCCGCCAGTCTTAAACAGGTGTCAGGAAGAAGAAAATCTAACAAAAGACAGAAGGCCTAATTCTGGGGGGGAGAGGGCAAGGGGTTCCTCTAGTAGACCATATGGCTCGGAACTCTGGTTCAGAACCCCGTCTACCCCCGTCCCCAATCACGGAAGAAGAGGAAGAAAGAGACTAGTTTTGAGTGAACTCAGTCTGCATGTGTGAAAGCTGAGCTGCGGGAGTGGTGTTGGAGCGACCAAGAAGAGATCCACGCAGCCACCCTGGGTTTAGATATGAGTCTAATGAGTTGTTAGGTCACTTGGAAAGGGGAAGAAATTTCAGTGGGGGAAAATAAGCCATCTTTTTAAACAAAAATTATTCTACCTACCAAAAAAAAAAAAAAAAAAAAAAAGCGCCTGGAACAACGTCTCCACCTCCTGTGACAAGGCTCTGGATTGCTCCTGAGCTGGCCAGCATCCTGGCCTCGCCTTACCACAGGTCTGCTTGTTCACCTGTCCGTCTCTTCCCTCGCAGACTAGCTTCTAGGAGGCAGAAACCCAGATCTGTCCTGGATCCCAGCATCTGCTCATGTCTGCATGCATGATGGAGTGGGTTATCTTTGGGAATGAATGAATGAGCTCTGGCCTGTGTGACAGAGCTCTCTGTAATATGGTAGCATAGTTTCCACCTCAGGGACTTGACAGCTGTTGACATGGGGAGGAAGAGTCCTGGCTGATTGAACCCATTCAATCACTCAAGAGCTTTAAAATCTGCCAGCTACACACTTAATCTAGCACAATTTCCTCAGACCATGTGGGATGGGGATGGGGGGGTGGGGAGGGGGGGTCACCTGTTCTTTGAAGACCTTTGCTTGAGGACTGCAGTGTGAGCCAGGGAGAGACCAGGGCTCCCCAATACAGGGACAGTATCACTAATAACATTGCCCCAGATCCACAGCACCCCCCAGTTTTCTCCCCCCAGCTCCTCTTCCCCCTCTTTTTCTTTTTCTTTTTCTTTTCTTTTCTTTTTTTTTTTTTTTTTTTTTTTGAGAGAAGGAATCACCCTGCAACCCAGGTTGCGTTTAAACTCACAATCCTCCTGTCTCAGCCTCCTGAATGCTGGGATTGCAGGCCTGCGAAATCACACCTGATTCTCCCTGATGCCTCTTCAGTGACGATGTTCCAGACGATGTTCATTGTGAAGTTTTTCAGTTATACTCTCACCCTGTGAGGGAGAAACTATCATCAGCTCAGACCGTAACAGTTCTATTAAGACACAAGCAGTTTATAGGGATCAGCGCACCCTCGCAGAACACAATGAGCTGTGCTAGGTCGGGGATGTAGTTTATTTTTAATATAATGGCTTTATTAATTGAGAATTTCAGGCATGTATCCAATATGTTTTGGTCATATTCACCCCGACTCCCCCCTTAATGCCTCAGATTCACCCCAAATGCCCTCACAACTTCATATTTATTTATTTATTTATTTATTTATTTATTAGTAGCCTAAATCCAATTTATGCTGCCCATATAGTCATGGGTATGGGAGTCATGCACACTGGAGTGTGGTTCACATACCAGGGACCACACCCTTAAAGAAAACTGATTGTCCCTTCCCAGCAGCTGCTAGGTGTCAATAGCATCTTAGTTAGGGTCGAGATCCCTCTTCTATACGGGACGTTGATTGACCTGATCCACTGTAAGTTGGAACGTGGTCCTGACCTGTCCAGAAGATGTTGATTCCCTCAGCCCTCTTTGAATGGAGGTGTTATGCATTTAATCATTTGTTTATCTTTTTGTTTTGGTTTTTTTTGTTTTGTTTTTTTTTTTTTTGGTTTTTTTTTTTTTTTTTTTTTTGAGACAGAGTTTCTCTGTGTGGCCCTGGCTGTCCTGAAACTCAATCTGCAGATTAGGCTGGCCTTGAACTCCGAGACCCACCTACCTTTGCCTCCCAAGTGCTGGGCTTAAAGGCGTGTGTCACCACTGCCCAGCCAGTCTCTGGTTCTTACGGTCTTTCTGCCCTCATCAACCTTGATGTTCCCTGAACCTTAGGGAAAGGGAATGGGCATAGGCGTCCATTTATGTATGAGCATGCCACAAATGGACGGCAGCCCGGTACAGATGAATTTACATATCCGTGAGCTCAAAGCCATAGCACAGCAGCTCCATCACCCTCTGAAGCTTCTCTGTGCCCTTTGGAGGCCTTCCCTCTGGCCATGTGGAACCACTGATTTACCGTCTATCATGAAGAACCAGTTTGCACTTCTAGACGTATACATAAACAGCATCCTTCCGTGAGTGCGTTCTTCTGGTCTGGCTTCACTCTATATACTAATTTTGAGTTTGCCCACACTGATGTGATATTTACCCAGTATTCCAGTGTCCAGACATATCATACTATCTTCCATTTTCAAATGAAATTGAGCTGAACGTGGTACCTTATGCCTATAATCTCTGGCAGTGTCTTCAAAGTATCAGTGCCTGGTTCTTTCTTGGATGGAGTTTGATGCAACTGAGCTGAGGTGGGGGTTGTAGCTGAAAAAAAAATTGAGCTCCCTGAGTGATTTTATAGGACACTTCCTCAGTGTACCAGTACCCATCAAGTCCCATTGTGTAGAGGCTGAAGCGGGAAAACTGTTGTGAGTTCAAGACCAGGCTGGGCTCCCCTCAAGGAACCAACCAAACCAAACCAAACCAAATAAAATGAGACTGAAGTTCATGCTGTGCTAATTTTGGCTAATGCTCTAGAACCCAGAGGTTGCACCAACTCCCTCAGCTGCAGTCTGAGGCTTACCTTTCCCCAGGATATCCTTCCTTCCTTCCTTCCTTCCTTCCTTCCTTCCTTCCTTCCTTCCTTCCTTCTTTCCGCAGTGCTAGGGCATGCTGCCCTTCACGGTCTAAAGCAGAAGAACAGCCCTGCAGGTGTCTATGTCCTAATTCCTGAAGTCCGTGAGTATCCTATGAAAGGTGGCAGGGGACAGAGATTGCAGCTAAAAAATCAAGGTTGCTATGAGACAGCCTTAAGATAAAAAGGCGCCCTTGGTGTCTTACACTGGGTGGGCTCAGTGTAGTCACCAGGGCCCTTTGAAGCAGAAGCAGGGGTTGGAGTGAGAGATTTGAAGATTCTGGCTTTGAAGAAGGAGGAAGGGGCCACAAAGCAAAAGATGGAAGTGGTCTTTTGAATTTGGAGAAGGCAGAGGCATGGATTTCCCATGAATGGAAAGCAGGAAACGTGGCAAAGCTGAGCAAGGCCTGCTTCCCATGTCTGACCTCCACGACGGAGCATACGTTTGTGCTGTTTTTGGAAGCTTATCTCTACAGCTGGAGAAACCAAATCCAGCGGCTCTGGCCAAGCTGTCCTAGAACATGCATCTGCGCCTAGGAGGACAGCTCAGGGCAGGGGGTCTCCAAGGAGCATCCGGCACACAGTCTGCCATAGGAAGGGGCTCACATCCTACCCCCCTGCCCCACAGCGGGCTTAGGCTCTGTGACGTTCCTTGCGACAGGATAGCCAGGAGAGGAAAGCTTGAAGACAGATGCACCTGATCAAACCAGACCAGTAGCAAGCTGTTCTCCGCAGCTGTGGGTGAAAACCGAGGGGTTCTCCACCAGAAGAACTGACAGAGCCAGGCCTAGCTGCACAGGCTGCTGGGAACTTGGGCATGGTAGCCCAGGGTCAGCCATGCAGCTGGAGCTGAGAAAGCCTAGGACGAAACTTGTCCCGGATGAGGACCCATGGAAACCATCAGTAGTGCTCATAGGACAGGGAATCAGGGTCCTCCACTGTGGCCCAGATGTGAGTATATCCTGCCCCATATCATGTTTTTGGTTATTGGCTGGGGGTCAGCCGACAGGTCAATTCTCACACAATCCAGACACTGCTGACCGCAGAGGTGAAGGGCTCGGCCACAAGGCTGCCCTCCAGTTCCCCCAAGACAGTTCTCAGTCATAAGTTCTAGGCTGTCACCTGTGTTTGGGACCAAGTGGCTATGTATAGGAGCGGTTACCCCACTGGCCTCAAGTTTGATGAGCTGCTAAGAGGGCTCACAGAATTTGGGCTGTGCTTGCTGCCTTATCCCTTAACAAGGACTCCAGGTGTGGGTGGAAAGACCCCGGAAGGAGATGCTGGAATCCACGGGAACCGCTCATGTGGCCTCACTGAAGCAGCAGAGGTTCACATCTGCCTGGGCGCTGGGGAGAAGCAGTCTCCGGAGCAGTTGGTGGAGGAACTGAATGAGGCTGCAGAGGGGGCATCGGGGCTGGTGGGATGGGCAGGGTTTGTTGCTGAGGGGTTAGGACATGGCACAGCCTTTGTGGGCTTGTTCTCACGCTGCATATGTTGGATACGTGTATGAGGGAAGAAAAGCCAGACCTCTTTACGATGAGTACACTTTCTGCCTTTCGAGTGGAGAAAGCGAAAGGTTTCCTTTCAAGCCAGTCTTCACCCAGACTTGCAGCTTCCGGTGCAGATTGTCTGAGACCCCGCCCCCCCCCCACCCCCCAGCAAACAATAGGATGGACAAAGATGGGAGAAGAAAGCCCACAGCAAACTTTAGAAAACCAGTTCAGTCCAGGTGTGATGGCGCAGGCCTTGAAAGCCAGCACTTTGGGGTCAGAAGCAGGTAGATCTCTGTGAGTTCGAGGCCAGCCTGGTCTACAGAGTGAGTTCCAGGACACCTAGGGCTACATAGAAAGAGACCGTGTCTTTTTAAAAAATGTAGTTGAGGAGCTAGAGAGATGGCACAGCAGTAAGACTATGCTGCTCTTCCAGAAGATCCAGACCCAGGTTCAATTCTTAGCACCTACACAACTCTTACAGCCATCTGTAATTTCTTTCTTTCTTTCTTTCCTTCTTTCTTTCTTTCTTTCTTTCTTTCTTTCTTTCTTTCTTTGTTTTTGTTTTTCTGAGACAGGGTTTCTCTATGTAGTTCCAGCTGTCCTGGAACTCACTCTGTAGACCAGGCTGGCCTCGAACTCAGAAATCCACCTGCCTCTGCCTCCCAAGTGCTGGGATTAAAGGTGTGCGCCACCACCGCTGGGCCCCATCTGTAACTTCTATCCAAGGGGGATCTGATGCCGTCCTCTGGCTTCATTTGGGCACCAGGCACACGTGTGATGAACAGGCGGACATTGAAGCAAAACACCCATCAAATAAAATACATAAAAATAGAAATGGCTTGCTGTGGTCGAGCACACCTTAAATCTCGGCTCTTGGAGGCAGAGGCAGGTGAATTTCTGGGTTTGAGGCTCTCTCTCTCTCTCTCTCTCTCTCTCTCTCTCTCTAGAATTCTAGGGCAGCCGGAGCTACATAGAGAAACTCTGTCTCGAAAACACAAAAGGAAAAAAAGAAAGAAATAAAGAAAGGAAAGAAGGAAGGAAGGAAGGAAGAAAGAAGAAAAGAAGCAATTAAAAGTATCATTAGCCAGGCGGTGGTGGTGCACGCCTGTAATCCCAGCACTTGGGAGGCAGAGGCAGGTGGATTTCTGAGTTCGAGGCCAGCCTGGTCTACAAAGTGAGTTCATGACAGCCAGGGCTACACAGAGAAACCCTGTCTCAAAAAACAAAAAACCAAAAAAACAACAAAAAAAAAGTATCAGAAAAGAATAGCAGCAGGACCTGGGGCAAAGATGGGTTTAGAGGGGATCAGCGAGGAGGAAAAGGAGTCAGAACAAGTGAGGAGTAAGGGAGGGGGGAGGAGGGAAGGACTAGGAAGACAGTGGGGGCAGGGTGAGGGACAGGACGACCACCAGCAGACCCCTGGGAAGGCCTTAGTCGTAAGACGCTGCCGCTAAGGAAGAAGAGAAAACCCAAGGAAGAACCTGACCAGAGGACAGCGTGAAAGTAATGATCAGGGCAGGAAGGGGAGACAGGAGCTAAAAACCACCAGAAAAGCGAGGAGAGCAGAGAGGAGGAGATCCTAGGCAGGCCAGAGAACAGTGAGCGAGAGCCCCGAGCCAGGAGCGTGGAGGGCAGAGGCTGCTTGGGAGGGGAGGAGCTGGAAGCAGGAATGCGGGGGTGGGGTGGGGTGGGGTGGGGCAGGGGTGGGGGTGGGGAGCCAATAGAAGGGCTTGGATGAGTGTGGAGTAGAAGAGGCAAGCAGCAAGCCTCCTGGACGGCGATGAGGAGAGCGTACAGTTGCAGAGAAAGAGCAAGAATGGGCCCAGCCCACGGGTGGGAAAGGAAGAGTAGAAAGAAGCAGGAGAGGGTGGGGCAGGTGGAAGGAGGAAGGGAAGGGCTGCTTCAGGAGATAGGTGACCCTGGGCAGCATCCACCTTGGGAGCGACCCGGCAGGGACGTGGCTCAGGCAGCAGAGAGCACTGGAGAGGAAGAACACCTTCCGAAATGAGCCCCAAGAAGGGCAGGCCGTGAAGCCCTTCCTCCTTAGAGGGGCGGCTGGAACCCCCAAAGGCAGGAAGGCTGGCTCTGGTCCCGCGGAGAGGAGCACCAAGCCAAGTGCTGTATTTGGGTTTGCAGAGAGTCCATGAGAACAGCAGGAAGCTGCCGGGCTCCTGATGCTTACACTGAGATGCCTGAGGGTGCCCAGACAGCGAAGGGCGACTCTTTCTTGGAGAACTGTCCGTGTGTAAAGGAACAGGGGGAAGAATCGGCAGAGATGGCCTTTGTGGATATCCCCAGGAGCATCAACAATTCAGCCTGACTGTGAAGACACACTGCCTGGGACCTTTCGGAGAAGATGCAACATTCCTACCTAGGGGCTCTGTAGCGATGTGGCAGGGGAGTGGCCAGTCAGGCACACCTCAGCTGTGATACATTATAGCCCACCATTCCCTGGGATGAGCCTCACCATGTGCAAAGCTTACACGGAGTTGCCTGCCGGCGCCAGCAGCTTTCCAAGAAGAAAGCCTACAACCCTAGGGACCCGCGTCGTTTGGCTCACTACTCAATTTTCTTTTTTCCCCTTTCTATTTAAAGAGGTTAAGGCTCAGGTTTTTTTTTTTGTTTGTTTGTTTGTTTGTTTGTTTGTTTTTTTGTTTTGTTTTGTTTTGTTTTTGTTTTTGTTTTTTAAGGGAGAAAGAGCTGGGTGGGATAGAACAGGCCTTTAATCCCAGCACTTAGGAGGCACAACTAGGTGGATATCTGTGAGTTTGAGGTCAGCCTGGTTTACATCGCAAGCTCCAAGCCAGATAAGGCTGCATAGTGAGACCCTGTGTCACAAGACCAAAAAAAAAAAAAAAAAAAAAAAAAAAAAAAAAAAAGAAGAAGAAGAAATAAAAAGGTAGAAAGAAAGAACAAGATGTAACTGAACAGTCATTTAAACATAGGAGTTTCCATCCTCATGTCATGGGGATTATCACCCTGGGGTCTCCCACCATCACACCACATGTGGTCAGCTTCCTGAAAGTTCTTTGCAGGTCACACACCCTGCTGTGATTCATGGAGGTATGATTTAAAAAAAAAAAGATTAGTTCATTTATTTTATGTACATGACTGTTCTATTTTCATGCACGCCAAAAGAGGGACTACAGACGCTTCTGAGCCACCATAGGGTTGCTGGGAATTGAACCGGGGTCCTCTGGAAGAGCATCCAGTGCTCTTAACTGCCAACCCACCTCTCCAGTCCCACCTTTAATGATTCATTTTATGGGGCATTGATATTTTTCCTGCATGTATGTCTGTGTGAGGGTGTTCAGTCTCCTGGAACTGAAGTTAGAGACAGTTATGAGCCAACATGTGGGTGCTGGAAATTGAACCCGAGAAGAGCAGCCAGTGCTCTTAACCTCTGTGCCATCTCCCAAGACCCCCCATGTAGGTATGATTGACATGTTGCTGCTGTTTGTTTACTTGTTTGAGATGCTCTCCCTTTGTAGCCCAGTCTGGTTTAGAACTTGCACTGCAGCCCAGACTTAGCCTTGGACCATGTATATATCCTCCTCTTCCTCCTCCACCTCCTCTTCTTCCTTCTCCTCCTCTTTCTTCTATAGCTCACTAATTCCAGTTTGTGCTGACCATATTTTCACAGGATTGTGGTTGGCTTCTCAGGGGCCTTAAAGAAAACCGTCCCTTAACCATCAGCTGTCAATAATTCCTCAGTTAGGGGTGGGGCTCATGAGCCCGGCCCGCCTCTAGGCTAGAAGGTTGACTGGCTCGATCTAGCTCAGGTCTTGTGCAGGCAACCGCAGCTCCAAGACTGCAGTGGCCCCGCATGTGCAGAGATCGAGTATTTTACTCTGGTCCTGCCTAACCTCTGGCTTTTTTCAATCTTTCTGTCTCCCTTTCAGGATGTTCCCCGAGCCTTAGGAGAAGAGGGTTGAACCGTGTTGTGGCTGAGCCCTCCTCGGTCCCCTCTTCTCTGCACTTTGACAGTTAGTTGTAAGTTTCTTCGTGGACGTCCTCTGGGCAAAGGAACCTCTCGGCTGAGGTCTGGAAGCTGTACTAGTAAATCTAAAGATTCAACAGTAGGGTTTGCGTTTGAGTGAGAACACATGTCATCTCTCTTTCTGGATGTGGGTTACCTCACTCATTATAATGTTTTCCAGTCCCAGCCACTTATGCGGACACTTCATTTTTCCTTACAGTTGAACAAAATTCCATTGCGAGTGGGTACCACATTTTCATCGCACATTCCTCAGTTGATGGACAACGAGGCTGTTTCCACGCCCTAGCTACCGTGAGCAGAGCAGAGACACACACGGATGAGCCTGTGCTTCTGTCGTGGGAATTAGAGTCCTTTGAATATGTGTTCAGGAGGGGCACCAGTGGGTCACATGGTAGATCTGTTTCTAGGACGTGTCACACGAATTTCCATATGGCTGTACCAGTCTGCATTCCCACCAGTGCTGTGTGAAGGAACCGTTTCCCACGTCCTTGCTGGCGTTCGATGTCTTTTCTTTTCCAAATCTTAGCCATTCTAAAGTAAGATGAAACTTCAAAGTCATTTTAACTTGCGTTTCCCTGATGGCTGAGGATGGTTAACACTTTAAAATATTTCTTAGCCATTTGCACTTCTTCTGAGAGCTCCGTTCAACTCCATGGTCTGTTTTTAACTGGGTTGGTTACTTCCTAGTTGTTCACTTTCCTGAGTCCTTTCTATATTCCTCTCACTGATTCTTTTTGTTTGCTTGCTTGCTTTTTGTTTTTTTTCGAGACAGGGTTTCTCTGTGTAGCTCTGGCTGTCCTGGAACTCACCCTGTAGACCAGGCTGGCCTCGAACTCAGAAATCCGCCTGCCACTGCCTCCCAAATGCTGGGATTACAGGCGTGCGCCACCGCCACCCAGCCTTTTTTTTTTTTTTTTTTTTTTAAGCATTTATTTATTTAGCGTATAGTGTTCTCCCTGCATGTGTGTCTGCAGGCCAGAAGAGGGCACCAGATCTCATTATAGATGGTTGTGAGCCACCATGTGGTTGCTGGGAATGGAACTCAGGACCTTTAGAAGAAGAGCCAGTGCTCTTAACCTCTGAGCCATCTCTCCAGCCCACCCCCCTTCTTTATCAGCTGGCTGGCAAAGCGTTCTCTCTCTCTCTCTCTCTCTCTCTCTCTCTCTCTCTCTCTCTCTCTCCCCCTCCCTCCCTCCCTCCTCTGTAGGTGCCTCTTCAGTTGAGAAATCATTTTCTTTGGAGTCCAGATTTTAATTTTTCTTTTAATTTCATGAAGTCCCATTTATTAATTGTTGGTCCTGTTTCCTGTGCAACCAGGTCCAGGCCACAAAGTCATTAATTACCCAAGACATACTCCCTACTCCTCTACACATAGATAGTTGATTTTCCTGGCACCTTTCGGGAAAGATTCCTGTGTTCCCCGTGTTCCTTCCTCCCGTCTAAACCACTCCCTCTCCCCTTCCTCCCCTCTCTGCCCCCACGCTCTCCAGCCTCCCTGGGGGAGAGCTGTCTGGCACTGCGTGGGTAACTCAGCTGCATGTCCCCCCACCCTCACTTCCTCATCTTTGAACAGAGAATGTTCCTGGGAGAGAAGTTCCCCCCTCAGATGGGTAGCCAACCTGCTGGAGCTCAGACAGGCAAGACTGTTATCTAGGGTCCAGACCCTCTCCCTTTTCCAGAGGATGGGGTAGGGTGGGGCTAAGGGCTGGCAATTTCAGGTGACTAGCCTCTACTTGGGAGTCCATTAGAACAAAAGATAGCACTAGTCAAGAAATTCTGAGCCGGGCAGTGGTGGCGCATGCCTTTAATCCCAGCACTTGGGAGGCAGAGGCAGGCGGATTTCTGAGTTTGAGGCCAGCCTGGTCTACAGAGTGAGTTCCAGGACAGCCAGGGCTACACAGAGAAACCCTGTCTCGAAAAAACCAAAAAAAAAAAAAAAATTAAGAAATTCTGAGAAACTGTGAGCATTGTGCCAAGAAGAGGGGAAGACAAGATTTCATCTATCTATCTATCTATCTATCTATCTATCTACAAATTACACACACACACACACACACACACACACACACACACACACTGTCTTAGTCAGAGTTTCTATTCCTGCACAAAACATGATGGCCAAGAAGCAAGTTGGGGAGGAAAGGGTTTATTCAGCTTACACGTCCACATTGCTGTTCATCACCACAGGAAGTCAGGACCGGAACTCAAGCAGGTCAGGAAGCAGGAGCTGAAGCAGAGGCCATGGAGGGATGTTACTTACTGGCTTGCTTGCTTACTCAGCCTGCTTTCTTTTAGAACCCAGGACTACCAGCCCAGGGATGGCACCACCCACAATGGACCCTCCTACTTTGATCATTAATTGAGAAAATGATTTACAGCTAGATCTCATGGAGGCATTTTCTCAAGGGAGGCTCTTTTCTCTGGGATAACTCCAGCTTGTGTCAAGTTGACACACAAAACCAGCCAGTACATTCACATATATGTAACTACACATATGTGTTTTCTAATTTATTTATTGTTTTTAAAGCAGAGTCTTGTATAATCCAGACTGCCCTTAAACTTTGTTTTTTTGTTTTTGCTTGTTTGTTTGTTTTTGAGACACAGTTTCTCTGAATAGCCCTGGCTATCCTGGAACCTCTCCTATAGACCAGGCTGGTTTTGAACTCAGAGATTCACCTGTCTGTACATCCTGAAGGCTGGGATTAAACACATGCGCTATTACTGCCTGGCTGGCCTTAAACTTTCCATGAATTCATGATGCTCCTGCCTCAACCTCCATGGTCTTAGGACTATGGTGTGTGCTGCCCTGCCTGGCTCAGTGTTTCTTGCTATAACGTGCATCACGCTCCATGTCTTTAAGCACAGATTCCCTACAGCTGAGAAATACACAACTTAGAAGACACCAGCATTACTAGAAACTCATTGGTCATTGGCAACTAACCTGGTCCCTTGTCATCTCATTTGAAATTGCCCCCCAGGGAGGGGCACTCTGGCATCTAGGGTGACTGACCCACAAGAATGTCATCTCTTGCACTGTGCATCTCTCTGGGTCTTCGGGTATACAGAGTTTCATTGCACGGCCCATGCATTCATCTGTGTTCCCTCTGATAACTGCTCATCCTGTTCATCCTTCTCATCTATGGCCAAACGTTTCTTCCTTAGGAAGGGACACGAAGCTCGACCCTATTCCAGCCCAGGCTGTAGGCAGTGAAACCACCTTAGGAGGTCGTTGTCCCTGCTGGGGTAGGCTCGGAATTAGCTTGCTCTCTGTACCACAGCCAGCACAGCTGTATTCAGCATCCACCCTGCCTGCTGGTTGGCACAGGGCCAGCCTGCCCCACAAGGCCCTTTGAAATTCTGACCTGAAGCTCAGAGCCAGCTATAGTATCTCCCTGAGGAACGGCCCATGACCACTGTACCAGCTAAGCAGAAAAAAAAAAAAAAAAAGCCAAGGTTTTACAGGGGAAGAAGAAGGGTTGAATACCATGCCTGGGCTATGTCGCCTGTCGGAATGGCACCTGCTTGGCATGCTGTGAGCGTCTGGGTTTCATCTCCAGCACTGGAAAATTTTTAAAAAAGGTTATGTGGTCAGATGTATGTGTGACAAGGTCCCTCTGGTTGACTGGTGGCCCCTGGAGAGGGATGGGTCGGGACAGGCAAACTGCAGTTGTCAAAAGTTAAGAGTGGTCAGGCTGTAGTGGCGTGCACCTTGAATCCCAGCACCTGGGAGACAGAAGCAGGCAGATCTCTGTGAGTTCAAGGCCAGCCTGGTCTACGGAATGAGTTCTAGGACAGCCAAAGCTACACAGAAAAACCCTGTCTGGAAAAACCAAAACAAAACCAACCAAACAAAAAAGAGTATGGGGACATTTTTGAGAGGAAAGGACCAGATTGTCACAGGATGGACCTAGACTTGGCTATGTGGCCTTGAGATTTGCCTCCTGGAATGTTTTCGGGATAGCATTGTGATTGCTGGTGCTCTAGGGCTGGTGGGCACCTGTCACATATGCTGTTTGGGAGACTGAGGCAGGAGGCTCATGACCTAATGGCCAGTTTGTATTGCATGGTAAGATTCTGCCTCAAAATAGCAAGCACCAGGAGTGACATGACCCTGGGTTCAATTCCTAGAAAAGGACATTAGCAAAAGGAAGATTAGGAAGTCACAGGAAGAAATTGGCCTTCTTCAGGCTAGGGAGGCCTCCAAAGAAGCCAGCTTTGCCCAGCCGCCATCTTAGACTTCCACCTGCCACCACTGTGAGAAAATCAGGTCATAGTGTTTGATGATGATGATGATGATGATGATGATGATGATGATGATGATGAGTGTTTTTTAAGACAGGTTTTCTCTTGCCAGGCATGGTGGCACACGCCTGTAATCCCAGCACTTGGGAAGCAGAGGCAGGCAGATTCCAGGACAGCTAGGGCTATACAGAGAAAACCTGTCCTTTTTTTTGTTTTGTTTTGTTTTGTTTTTTTGAGACAGGGTTTCTCTGTGTAGTCCTGGCTGTCCTGGAACTAACTCTGTAGACCAGGCTGGCCTTGAACTCACAGAGATCCTCCTGCCTCTGCTTCCTGAATATCAGGATTAAAGGCCTGCTCGACGTCTCCCAGCCCAGTCCACGTTGTTTAATGAGCCAGTTTTGTGGTCCTAGTTACAGTAGTTGTGGCTGGCCATACAGCCACGGTCACGGCAGCCACAGTGGAAGTAGCACACCGAGGCAGGGGGGTTTCTGAGTTCGAGGCCAGCCTGGTCTACAGAATGAGTTCCAGGACAACCAGGGCTATACAGAGAAACCCTGTCTCGGGAAAAAAAAAAAAAAAGAAGTAGCACACTGAGTGGAGTGTGTGTGCAGTAGACCAGGACGCCACAACGATCCAGGCACCGCTGTTTATAACTCTCACTAATCTGGAAGGCAGGGACCAAGGGTCTTGTTTGGGCAGCTATTGGTCTGGCTAAATTACTTGGCTTCATTTTGGGGTGGTGATTCTCAGCATTTGGGAAGGTGAGGCAGGATTGTTGTAAGATCTACCGATAGAGTCAGACCCTACCTCTAAACCATCCTCACCACCATCACCACCATCACCATCATCACCACCATCACCATCATCACCATTCTCCTGCCTCAGCCTTCCCTGGCTCTGCTCTAGACTGGACATGTGTTTGGGAACCCGGCTCCATCTGCACCTGGTCAGAGAACATTCTGGGCTGTCCCTTCTCACTTTTTGGGACACATAGGTAGGGAGACAGAGTATCAGGAGAGAAAGAACCCTGTCTTTCCCATGGCGCCGGTCCTACCCTTCAGCTCTCCATGATAGGCAGCCCCAGGAAAGAAAGCGAACTGTGCCTGGCATCCTGGTCGGCAATACCCTTGACGCAGGAGAAGACCCGCCCCAGCACCCTAGGGTGCTGGCACGGCACTACTTTTCTTGTGGTGATAGCTAGGCTAAGAGGCCAAGGCATAGAGCAAGGAGGGTCACAAAGGCTGTCTTGGGAGACCTTGTGGCTTGATTTTCATCCAGAAACCCCCACAACACGGCCTTAATCCAGTCAAGCTTTCTGAGTCTTCGGTAGGTACCGTCACAAGGCAGTATAGTTTATGGTGAAGGCGGCAAGAAAAACCCAGTATGCCTACTTTCTCTGGAACCCTTGCTGGGCTGAGAGTTGGCACCTGGTTCCTTTCAGCAGACTCGGACATCAGCCACTCTGGCCATCTGAGTCGCTGGCTTCTTGAGTTGAGAAGGTCCAGGCTGGCCTTGAACTTTCAATTCTCTCGTCTCAGCCTCTTTGAGTACTGGCATCTGTTATGTGCCACCGTGCCTGGCATGGACCGTGTGTGTGTGTGTGTGTGTGTGTGTGTGTGTGTGTGTGTGACTGAATCTGGAGCCGAGCCCGGTCTTTTGGAGGCTGGCTGACCAGCGAGCCCCAGTGATACCTCTGTTTGCTATCCCCGTGACGCTGGAGCTCCAAGCACAGGTGAACTCAGGGCTCCAAGATTGCACAGCAAGTTCTGGGACCCACTTAGTCACACCCTCAGCCCACACGTGTTTTTCTAAAGAGCGCTGCAGTGCAGAAGAAAGGGTTAACAGCTCCCAGCTGGACTTGTGAAACTAGAAGACAGTGGGCAGGGGGATGCAGCTCGGTGGGGTGGCGTGTTCAGGGCTCCCCCCTGCTGATCCCCAGAACTGCACTAGCATGAAAGAAGGCAGCGCCCCAGCTTACCACCCACCTTCCACTTCCTGGAACCTGCCCTGCTCTGGGCTTTCCACACCCACACCCATCTAGCCGCCCCGTGTGGACGGGCGGCTGGGACTGTCTTTTCTTAGCTATTGTCTTCAGCGCCAGCTCCTTCGTTGGTCCTTAGCCCTAAAATCCCTTTCAGCTGTTTCCCATCGTTCGTGAGAGGAAGCGAAGTTGGAGTGGCCCCATGGCTGTGCCCTCTGAACTGCGTGTCCCTGCCCGTGCCCCGTTCCCCTGCAGCCCACCCTGTCCCCAGTGCCCAAAAGCTTTCACGAGGCTTCCACGTGTGAGTGTGGTGGATAAGTACCCGTGGGGATGCTGGCTCGCTACCCAGGGCCTCCTGCTGCATTATGGGGATGGAAACTGGACAGGGAGGGTCTGTAGAATCCAAAAGGTGCCTTAGCGGCCCCTCCTCATCACAGAGGCCTCTCCTGCTCCACTAGGTAGTGTCAGTCCTCTCCTCTCCTCCCCTCTCCTCTCCTCTCCCCTCCCCTCCCCTCTCCTCTCCTCTCCTCTCCTCTCCTCCCCTCCCTTCCCCTCCCCTCCCCTCCCTTCCCCTCCTCTCCCCTCCCTTCTTCTCTCCTCTCCTCTCCCCTTTCCATCTCTTCTCCTCTCCCCTTCCTTCCCCTCCCCTCCTCCTCCTCCTCCTCCTCCTCCTCCTCCTCCTCCTCCTCCTCCCTCCCCTCTTCTCCCTTCCCTTCTCACATGATGCTAGGAACCAAATGTGTCCGGCAAGTTCTCTTTCACTAAGTTATATCCCCAAACTTCTTTTTGTTACTTAGGTTGGCTTTGAACTCCTGCTCCTTCTGCCTCCAGAGATTATAGGCCAAGACCAGCTCTCTCCTTATCTTGACCTGTAGGTCCCTGCACAGATCTTTGTCTCTCTCTGTCCTCAGTGTCACATCCACGGGATGACAGGACACGTAAATCAGGACTCACCGTTGTCTGATCCTCCAACCGTTGGAGGAAAAAAGGTCAGAAATTAAGATTTTGGTAGGAGCTGGGCGGTGGTGGCGCACGCCTTTAATCCCAGCGCTTGGGAGGCAGAGGCAGGCGGATTTCTGAGTTCGAGGCCAGCCTGGTCTACAGAGTGAGTTCCAGGACAGCCAGGGCTACACAGAGAAACTCTGTCTTGAAAAAACCAAAAACCAAAAACCAAAAACCAAAAAAAAAAAAAAAAAAAAAAAAAAAAAAAAAAGATTTTGGTGGGAAATTGACTGATTTTTTTTTTTTTTTTTACTTGCTAATATACTGTGTTCACAATTCACATGGGGACATTAAAGGAAAGATGCTAGTGAGGCAGGCTGGGTTCTGCTTGCTGGCTTTGCACTAGAAAAAATCAGTACTGAGGATGTACTTGCGACTTTGTGGCTGGGGTGGGGTATCTCCTTGTACACAGGCAGTAGCTGCATGGGAACCCTGGCGGTGCAGGGACTTGCCCGGTGACTGGAGTTAGTGCTATCCCCTTGCTGAGAACGGCAGGCTGTGGAGCAATGCAGGACAGGAAGGATTCTTTCTTTCGGGCAGCGGGTCTGGCTCAGCAAAGGCACTCTGTGAACAATGGCAGGAAGTGACTGGTAGCTGTTTTCTGACTGAATAGCCTGAGCTGTACTCGGAAAACAAGTCCATTTGCTTCAAGACTGAGACATAATAAAGTTCCCCTCCGCTGGGGGTTGAGGAAAACAATTTGGGCCACATTTCTGCCTCTGGCCAGCTGTGGAGTTCAACAGCTTGAGGAAACCTTTCTAGGCCTCAGCTTGGCCAGCTGTAACCGTTCTGGCCGGGCTGGCTTTTCCCTATTGAGTGTCAGAAATGCCTTAGACAGAGAAGGGGCAGGCAGAGACTCCGAGCTCTGCCTGTTCCCCTGGGGTCCCAGACAGCTTTGTTTGGCTCTTTGCACTGATTGTAGCACGGTAGCTTGACTCCCTCTGGGAGATAGGCTGGCTTTAAAGCGGAAATCCGGTTTTGAAACGAGGGACCCTATTGGACCCCTTGGCCTAGGGTAGGATGCCTTTCTGGGCTGGGCAAGGTGTGGCAAGAAGCTGCAAAGAGTTCAGTCAAGCTGTGACCAGTGGGACTCCGTTCAAAACAAAACAAAAAAGTTATTCATAAGGATATTGGCCAGTGGAGGGTCTTGGGCCCTAGTTTCCCTTCAGAGCGCCACTGAACCTATCCAGAGTGTTCTCTGACCTAGCAAGAAAGAATTCCAGGACCCTGAGGAGTCACCGTCCAGGCCTGGCATCAGGGGACACCAAGTCTTGTGCACTGACCACGTCCTGTGCTTGCAGGGGCACCCGTGGGGACAGGACTCCAGGCTCCTGGCCTGTGAACCTTGCTTTCAGGTCATTCAGCAAAGACCCCACGCTTGCCCCCAGGTTCCTGACTGTGCGCCCCGGGGGCTCTTCCCGGTTCTCCCCCACCCTGCCATCTGGGCGGCTTAGCAATGCGGGAAGGGCCCCCTGCCTTCTGAACCCCTGCGGCGCCTTCCTTCCCCTTCCCTGTGGCTCTGGAATTCCTGGTGGAGCCCTCTCCACCCGCCCTGTGGAGCGATCTCCCTCCCAGGCGCTGGGTGCGGCTGGGTGTACGGACGTGGAGTGCGGGGCTCGCGGGTCGAGCGGGTCGAGCAGGTCGAGCGAGCGGGCCTTGGGCCCTGCATGCTGGTGTTTCCTGCATCCAACTGTGTTTATACACCGGGGCATAATTTTTTGTGCACACACGCAGCGACGCTTGGGGAACTTTCCTGAAAATCCTGGGCTGGCAGTTTAAATATAAAAAGGCTTTGTTTAATGCCAGAAGCGTTTTTTCCCCCTGTTCTGGGAGTCGGAGCATTCACCTGCTTCCTCACTCCTTCGAAGACCCGGGAGGCCAGGCTTGTTTTAGGGGTGAAGAGTTAGGGAGGGGACCCCTGGATCTGAGCACACGGTTATTTTCCAAGTCGATACCACAGCCTTCTCCATCTCTGTCCCCCAAGGCTTATGGAAGCCCCCAAACCTCCCCAGTCCCGCCTCTCTCCTGGGGCTGGTTAACTTTGGATCTTCCCTCTGCAAATATCTGGGAGTGTTCAAACGATGCCAACATCATTGTGGCTGTGGAATTCAAGTTGAAATGTGGCCAGGCACAGAAAGCTGAGGAACAGTGGGGCTGGAAGATGCTGTAGGGGAGGGGTTGTGGGCAAGGCAGGGTGACCAGGGAGGGCGTACCCTCTCTCAGAGGTGACACTTTAAAGAGAGAGTCACAGTAACACGTCTTTAATCCCATTACTTGGGAGGCAGAGGCAAGTGGATCTCTGTGAGTTAGAGGCCAGTCTGGTCTACAGAGAGTTCTAGGACAGCCAATGCTATGGAGAGAGAGAGAGAGAGAGAGAGAGAGAGAGAGAGAGAGAGAGAGAAGATGCTCTAATGTAGTGGTTCTCAACCTCTGGCCACGACCCCATTGGAAGTCACATATCAGATAGTCTGCATATTTACTTTACAATTCATAACTAATAAAATTACAGTTATGTGGGGGGGGGGCTGGAGAGATGGTTCAGCGGTTAAGAGCACTGTCTGTTCTGAAGGTCCTGAGTTCAAATCCCAGCAACTACATCGTGGCTCACAACCATCCGCGACTAGATCAAATGCCCACTTCTGGTCTATTTGAAGACAGCTACAGTGTATTTATGTATAATAAATAAATGCATCTTTAAAAAAGAATACAAGAAAAATTACAGCTATGAAGTAGCAACAAAATGATTTTATAGTATAGTCTTTTTTTTTGGGGGGGGGGTCACCACAACAGGAGGAACTGTATTAAAGGACTGAAGCATTAGGAAGGTTGGCCTGTGGGCAAGACTGTAGGGAACTTTCTTGAAGGATGAGGGATATGGGAGTGTTGCCCCCCCCCTTGGTGGTGCCATTCCTGGGCAGGTGGTCCCTTCATGCTATAAAAAAGCAGACTGAGGAGCAAGCCAGTGAAGAGGGTTTTTCTGTGGTTCCTGTCCCAGTTCCTACCTTCATGACGGACTGGCACTGTAAGAGTAAATAACCCTTTCCTCCCCAAGTTGCTTTTGGTTATGGTCTTATCACAACAATAGAAACCCAATACAGGGGGTGGGGTGGGGGGGAAGGCATCTTGTAGAATTGGCATAGATAGTAATTATTTTGGAGTAACGAAGTAATTTGTCGGCATATGTGTTAGCTATTTCTCTTATTGCTCTGACCACAGTACCTAACAAAAGCAACCTCAGAAGGAAGAACCTTGGCTCTCTGTTAGAGCTACATCCTCGTGGCTGGGAAGACACGGGGAGGCAGGAACAGGAAGTAACTGGTCACACTGTGTTCTCAGTCAGGGAGCGGAGGGAGATGCAAACTGGTGTTCAGCTCATCTCCTTCTCTGTATTCCGTTCTGGACAAAATAGTGGTGCGATACTGACCACATTTGGAGTGGAGGCTCCCTCTGGACTTGATTTTTTCTAGATACACCCTCATAGAAATGACGGACCCAAAGGTAAGTTGTCATGATAATTCTAGATCCTATCAACCTGACAATGAGGATTAACCATCACATTATGTAGGTGTGTGTACACAGATACGTATGTGTGTATACACATACATGTATGTAGACCAGTGGTCCTCTACAATGGGTTGCCACCCTTTAGGGATCAAAGGACTTCTTTCACAGAAATTGCATATCAGCTGTCCTGCATATCAGATATCTATATTACAATTCAAAAACAGCAGCAGACTTACAGTTACAAAGCACCAATAAAAATGATTTTATGGTTAGGGGCTCCCCACAAGATGCGGAAGTGTATTAGAGGGTCAGAGCATTAGGAAGATTGAGTTCCAGTGCTGCAGACAAAACTATGTTCCTCTTAGCCTTTGTGCGTCCGCCACAGCCCTGAGGCTTTACCCTGAGACAAACAATAGCCAGAGCCTTAAATATGCCTTTCAGAACTGGGTGGTGGTGGTTCGCACCTTTAATGCCAGCACAGAGGAGGCAGAGGCAGGCAGATCTCTGTGAACTCCAGGCCAACATGGTCTACAGAGTGAGTTTAGGATACCCAGAGCTACATAGTAAGACCCTGTCTCAAATAAAACTGCAACAAATACACATGCCTTTCAACATAACAGAAACAGGGGAACATTTACACAGAAGACCAAAGGTTGACATTGTAACACCTTTACAGATGTGCTACTATGTGTTCAAGAAAAAGGAACTGAAGACTGGTTGTAACTTCTTGGCACAGTGCATGTGAAGCATGCCTGAGACCCTGGCTTCATTGCCCAGCATTTCAGACACTGGGTGTGGTACTGCAGGAGAGACATGGGAGTCACTATGTGGACATAGGTTGAAGTCACCATGGGGGTTGTCACGCAGAATGATAAACAACTTGTGCCCTGGTAGTAAACAAGCCACTGTTTGTGCAATACTGCTATCATCTGTACCTACTTCTTGTCAAGACAGAGTCGTATAACTGGGCTTTGGTGTCGAATGCCTTTAAATGTCAGCACTTGGGAGGCAGGGGCAGGGAGATATCTGGGAATCTGAGGCCAGCCTGATCTACATGGTAAGTTTCAGGACAGCCAGAGCTGTATAGTGATAGTCCATTTAAAAAAAAAAACAAAATAAAGAAGTAAACAAACAAATATAAAAGAAGGTCCAGTAAACTCATTGGTTCCCTCCAGGCATACTGTGGTGGGATTCTGCATTAGGACCCTAGGACAGGGGTAGACATTGTTTATACCCCGCCTAAGGAATTTTAGCACCCAACTGCTATTGCAACACCTGAGCCTTACATAGCACTTCCAGCTGGGTTTTGACAAAGCACTCAGAACAGAGCAATGCCTTGTTCCTATCTGTAACTCTCCCAGTGCTTTTTCACAGCTTTGCCCAAAGCCTCAGTATGACCTATGACCGTGCACCTGCCCAAGAGAAGATTTCATAATATCTGGCTGTGGACTCCCAAAGTCGGGATGAGCTCTACAGATGTGTTTGTCTACAGATGATGCCGAGCACATTCATTTGTGGAGGCAGGGGGGTAGTTTACCTAAATAGAGATGGGGACTCCAGAATGACAACCTATAACCTCGTGTGTGTGGGGGGGGGGGCGGAGGAGGGGGCAGGGGTGGGGGTGGGAGGGCTGTTCCTTGGTGTGGATGGCTCTAGCGTGTCTGCAGAGCTCACCTCCTTCAATGTGTCTGCTGCTCCTGACAGTGTCTGTGATTGCGCCCCCTTTAACTTTCAGATGCTCTGCAGGTGGTCGAGAGCCTGGCATTTCTATGGTCTCTGGAGCTTTCCTCCTTTGTGCGGATATCAAAGTATTGGGGGTTTCCCCTTTACATTCTTAAGTGGAAATGTTTGACGCAAACCGGAGGAGCTAAGGGTAACCAAGACATTTAACTGACAGCTGTAGTTGAGTAAGATGAAGGAAACATAGATTGTTCATATCAAAGAAAGCCTTCTCCAGCAAGACATCCATGAAGGAACGTGAATTTACAATGCATTGTTTTATGCATATTAAAAATTATAGGCCAGGGGCTTGGAGAGAGGCTTAGTACTTAAAAGCACTGGCTACTCTTTTAGAGGATCTGGGTTTTATTCCTAGTGCTTACATAGTGGCTCATAACCATTTGTAACTCTAATTTCAGGGGCTCCAAGGCCCTCCTCTGGCCTCCATGGGCACCAGGCATGTATACAGTACCTAAACATATATGCAGGTAAAACAGTCACACACCTAAAATAGCAATAAAAAAACCTTAAGAGCACTCTCTGCTCTTCTAGAGTACCCAAGTTCAGTTCCCAGCACCCATGTCAGAACCTCCTATAATTCCAAGTCCAGGGGAGTCTGACCCTTCTTGGGCTTCCACACTTAGATGTATGCCTGGTCTTTACCATATACACATAGTTAAAATTATAAAAATTAGTCTCCAATTTTTTCTTTCTTTTTAAAAGATTTATTTATTTTATGTCTATGAGTACACTGTCACTGTCTTCAGACACACCAGAAGAGGGCATCGGATCTCATTACAGATGGTTGTGAGTCACCATGTGGTGGCTGGGAATTGAACTCCGGACCTCTGGAAAAGTAATCATTGCTCTTGGCGCTGAACTATCTCTCCAGCCCAAGTCTGTAATTTTTTAAGAAATATTTATGGGTACGAGTGTTTGCCCTGCAGTGCGAGTTAGCGTGTGAGTACTGAGAACTGAAGTCAGGTTCTCTGGAAGAGCAGCAAGTGCTCTCCAGCCTTTAAAAACAAATCTTTCAAAAAACATCTTCAGCCAAGTGTTATGGAACATACTTGTAATTCCAGAACTTGAGAGGTAGACGAAGGGGGAATCCAGAGTCCAAACCAGCCTCAGCTATCTAGTGAGTTCAAGGCCAGCCTCTGCTACATAAGAACTTGTCTCAGTACATACATACATACATGTACATACATACATGTACATATACACATATATACATATATACATGCATGCATGTATGTGTGTATGTATGTATGCATGCATGTATGTATATCCCAAGTAAAAAGTAACAAAAAATAACTTGCGATTGGGATTTGGTGGATAGTTATCACCTCTGTTGGCACCTGGCACGACTGTCTGTGATTCCCAGATATCATCTCTCTCTGTCTACCTACTTGTTTAAATGTCTATCTCAGCATCCAGCTTTCTAAAATCAATAAGTCCATACTGTGCTTCAGGCAAACTATAGAAGCTGAAATTGAGAAGTGGAGAGGAGGCATTTCCTGCTCCAGAGGAGGATCCAGTTTGACTTCAGTCCAGGCTGCTAAGACACAAAGGCTAACACTTGAAATCCCAGTTTATGGGAGGCTGAGGCAGGAGGATCACTAAGAGACTTGGGGCTAGCCTGAGCTATTTAGTAATGTTCTCTCAAAACAAACAATCAAACAAACAAAAAACAAACAAACAAATAAACAAAAAAAAAACCCAACAAGGGCTGGGGTGAGGCTTATGTTGTCAGAGTGTGTAAAACTGGGCTTGGTGGCACACAGCTCTCGGCTCAGCACTTGGGAATTGAAGGCCGGAACATCATTAGTTCAAAATTATCCTTGGTTCCTAGTGGGCTGCATGGTGGGTCTGGAGCCAGCCTGGGGATGTCTGAGATCATATCCCAAATAAAACAAAAACAACAACAAAAATATCTAACTCTTTCCCTTAAGCGTTGTGCCACCAGGGACCAGGGACCCCACATCTTCTCTGGCCTGCTTCCCTGATGGGGAAGGAGAGCCTCGCCCACTGTGGGTAGCAATTTGGACTTGCTGGGAGAGTTCCCTGGTAGGCATGAGGTGGGCTGTCCATAGGGCACTTGGAGAAAGGACGGGGATAAAGGGGGCCCCTTCTCCCAAGCAGCCAAGCTGCACTAACCTGCAGGGGGATGCAGATCTGCCGGTCCCTGGCCTCACCCACTCTGCCCTGCCCTTCCTCTGCCCAGTTCTGGGATCCAGAGGCCAGAGGGTGAAGAGAGGCTGTTTTGCACTGTATGAGGCATTGTGATGGCAGACTGGTACCCAGTAGGAGATCAAGTGTCTATGGGCAGCTGTGGGGAGCCTGGGCGAGCTGAGAGAGCCCCAGTAAACCCCCTGCTGGCAGGTCATACTCAGGAGGTTGTTGGGGGTGGGGAAGCACACCTCAAGAGGCATCAGGACAAGGGGAGTCCTTCCTTAGGAAACACTCTTGTCTCCCTGGCATTAGGGTGGAAACCTGGATGTGTCAGAGGCTGACCTAGAACAACCCAGTTTGTTCTACGGTTTGCTGTACAAACCGTAGACCTGGGGCGGCCAGGTCCCATTTAGAGACACCCCAGGAATGCTAAAACTCATTGTGTATGTGTATATATATATATATGTATATATATATATATATATATATATGTATATACACACACATATATGTATGTATGTATGTATATAGTGTGTGTGATTATATATGTGTGTACATATACATATATATGATTTATTTATTTTACATGCATGAGTACAACTGTTGCTGTCGTTAATATTTTTTTTTTTTTCGAGACAGGGTTTCTCTGTGTAGTCCTGGCTGTCCTGGACTCACTCTGTAGTCCAGGCTGGTCTCGAACTCAGAAATCCCGCCTGCCTCTGCCTCCCAAGTGCTGGGATTACAGGCGTGCGCCACCACCGCCCGGCTAATATTTTTTGAAAGAAGAGCAAATGAGACCAACCACTCTGTGAACTCCTAGATCTTCTCAGTCTCTCTGTGACATCTTTCTGGCTCCTTGGCTGGAAAATCCTGCTGATCTTCTAGTATCACAAGGGAAGGTTGGGATGCACCGTGTGTCAGGCCTAGCGGCTCTGTTAGCTCACCCTTACTCAGGATCCACCTGACCGGGGACTTCTCCATCTGCCCCAGCTCGGTCACTAGTATCTGGCCCCGTGCCCATCAGAGCCCAGACCCCAGGACGTAACACATAAACACTGGCCGAGCAGATGAAACAAGCCCTTGCCTTTACAGACAATCTGAGATAACTTGTCCATCCATATTGTATTAGAAGGACGCTTTTCTTTAGTATACAAGGTATAGAGAGATTCCACAGAGATTTCAGATCATCAGCATGTGTGATCAATCCCTTCACCAGCTGAGCACAAGAGATGCCCCAGACATCCATGGCACTAAGAGCTTAACCGCTGGTTCACTTAACCTCAGTGGTCCTACAAGGTGGGCATGGATGGAGCCTTCCATTCATAGATAAGGAAATTGAGGCACAAACAGAGACGACAAGACTTGCTGGGAGACCGGACTGACAACTCAAAGGAGGGACATTCCAGCCGCCCCAGGGTGCCCCTGGCCCTCCCGCAGGCGTTCTTTTGTTACCTGGTATTGAGCCTGAAAAACAGTTGTATCCTTGTTTCACTTCTCTCCAGACCGGCTTCCCCATTTTTCTAGTCCATTCTGGATATCTAGTAGGAGAACCCTTCTTGGTCTAAAGCCCAGAACAACTGTGGGCCTGATAAGGGGGTACCTGATCCCTGAGCCTTCATTTTCTGTCCCTGACATCTTGGCTCCCAGGGTCAGGAAGATTTGGAGAGCAGGCAAAAACTTCCAGAATCCTCCCCTCTTCCTGGGGTGGCTTTAGCTTTGGGCGGGGCTCCAGGGCCTCTCCCAGTGGGTGCCAGAGGCCAGAGCTGTCTTTGTGGGCCCCAGGAGGCTGGCCAGGCACTGGGGCTGCAAACAGCCCCTGCCCAGGCCTGGGAGATGGCTTTTTTTCCCTGTGTGTTGCAGCTGGGACCGTTTATAATAGGAAAAAAAAAAAAAGGAGAAAGAGAGAGAGAGAGAATGACCAGGCCAGCCGGCTGGAAAATAAAGAGACTTAAAAAGAAAAGGGCCAGGCCTGTTCCTCTCCTGTGGAGGCTTTGGTTAAGCAGAAAGTTTTAGCTTCTTTCTGAAAGGCATTTGGGCTTTTGAAGTCCCCTGCGGGAGCTCCCTCCAGCCCCTGGGAAGCCAGGCCCTGGCATGTCCCAATGTGCATGACCAGGATGGGGGCAGGCCACTCAGAGAAGGCAGCAGGGCCCTGGGAAATGTGCACCAGGCCTGTCCACTGGGGCCTGGGCCCCGCCTCCTCCGCTCCCATCCCTGTGGGGCCCAAGCCCCATAACCTCTCTTCAGTGGCCTTTTGCCTGGATTCCCTCTACTCCTTCAGACTCTGAACTCTGGGCTAGTGCCTTTTGGGCCAGAAGGTGGGTCTGGAATGGTTTCTTCATTCAGAAAGTCGGAAGGATTTTGCAAATGGGGGAGACTGAGGCAGAAAAAGGCCACCCTGTGGAATCTAAACCAACCAGGTTGTGCCGGAACAGGCAGCGTTTGCTGAACATTTACAATCGGAAGGACGGCCCCTCCCCTGTGAATCCAGGGAACTGGCAGATAAAAACAGGTGACTCTTCCCAAGGCTCCTCCCACGGGATCTCTGCTGCCCTCTTCTTCCCTCCAGCCCAGTCCTGGCAAGGGCAAGAGAGCGTGCTTCTGTGTGGGTCTATCTGCAGGACTGTCTCAGCGACACCGACTACTGAGGTTGAGAACCACTCAGAGGAAGTGACAGTAACTCAGGTCTTCCACTGTGCTGAGGGCTACATGCCAGACATGCTCCGCCCCACAGGACCTATCACCATGAGGTGCTCTCGGACCTGTTCCCCACAGTCACCCTGTGCTGTTGCAGTGATTCTCCAAAGCTCATACTTGAGGAGGTGTGGCTGGCACATGATACCCCTGACTTCTAAGTCACACCTTCCCCGCTCTTTCTGCGATATGGACCACTGTGTTTCATGGCAGCTCACCCCTGGCCTCTGTTCCCCCAGCTTCTTCCGTTCCTAGCACTCCCTGGATAGACTAGGACAATGTGCTCAGATGGGAGTGCGTCCCAAAATCTGGGGTTCTATCTCTAGTTGGGCAGGTAAAGCTTTCTAGCCCTTAGTTTCTGATCCTGGCAGAAAGCCATCAGAAAGTCACGACAAGAATGGAACAAAAAGCGATGTATTTGTTCAACGTCTCTGTCTGTCCCTGGGATTGATGGTTCTTAATTTAATGACATCACTATATGCTGAGCACCTGCAATGCGCTAGGATGTAATGAGGAACCCCAATGGGCCCATTCCCCTTCTTCATGTCTGGGACATCTTGTGTGGTCAGCTGGTGAGGGGATACATCACACATATTGATTATCTGAAATCTTTCTATACCTTGTATACTAAAGAAAAGCATCCTTCTAATACATTATGGATGGACAAGGGAAGGGACATGCTTGTACACTGGGGAAACCCAACCAACCAACCAATCAACCAACCAACCAACCAACCATCTTCCCCTAAGTGATATAAGCTAGCATGGTCTTTCTTAGTAGCTTCATACAGTAGTGGTCACTGGAGATAGAGGAGGGTTTGCTACTCTTCTGTCACTTCTGTGGCAGGTGACATTGAAGGAAGGGTCAGACCAGACCTAGCCTACACACAGAGCATTACCATGACCTGTCAGTGGATGAACAGAACTCCAAGGACAAAGCCAGTCTTCAAACAGCTTTGTCAGCCCAGTGAAGTGGAGGCTTCCTCTTTTCAGAGCAGTCTACCATGGGCATCAGATAGCCAGAATAACTGCTTGTGATTGGACCCAGGACCACTTAGGGGGCGGAGCTCTGAGGGTGTGTGCTTGTGCATATGCATGTGGGACTTGTACAAGTTATCCCAGTCTTACCTGATCATATGGGAGAACCTTTGTTTGTCAACGGTGCCTTGAATGCTTTAAATCTGAGTTTACATCTAAAAGACTCTACTTCAATGAGAGCCTAATTCTAAATCTATCACATCTTTTGTTATCGAATTTGCTAATCGCTTGTTTGATGCTTGATTAAGGCTAATGGACTTGTGTTCAGTCCTAGAACATGGTGACATGAAACGTGGAGGTTGCATACTGGGGACATTTTGTCCAACTGTTCCTACCTAAAGTTTTTTAAATTGGATACCACATTCATTATACTGGATTTTTTTTTTTTCTTTTTAAGTCAGGGGACTTAGGTTGCCCTGGCTAGCCTGGAATTCATTATGTAGACCAGGCTTGCCTCTGCCTCCCGAATGCTGGGGTTAAGGGTATGTACCACCATTCTCAACTCTTTATACTGTATTTTTTAAAAAAAATATTTTAAAAATTGAAAATAAGGAATATCACCAGGCAGTGGTGACACACACCTTTAATCTCAGCACTTGGGAGGCAGAGGCAGGTGGATTTCTGAGTTCGAGGTCAGCCTGGTCTACAGAGTGAGTTCCAGGACAGCCAGGGCTACACAGAGAAACCCTGTCTCGAAAAACAAAACAAAACAAAACAAAACAAAAAAAAAAAGAGAGAGAAAATAAGGAATATCAAAATCTATAAAGCCAATCCCAAGCACTGTACGATAGATATTTTGAGAGAATAAAGCTGGAAGTGAGCCTGGCTCAAAGGCTTGAGTGCTGTGCCCCCAGTGGCTGGTGGGGGTTTCAGGCTAGGCCAGCAGTTGCAAGCTTTCCGAGGGTGTGAGTCCACTGGGACCCTCCTGCCAAGTTGGTATCCTTGCTGCTGTGTGGGTGTTCGCTGCAGAGACTGCTGATGCTTGAAGAACTAAATAATTATAATAATGATGGTAAAATAGAAATGGCTTTCCCAGCTGAGCAGAAACTGGAGAAGACAAGGAGGTTCTCACACCCGCCTTATTGTTTTTGGCACTAGGCCCCTACAGCCCTGGGGAGGCAGATGTCTGGGCCTGCTGCTGGCCTCTTTGAGTTGTGGTCAGGGGGACAATGGAGATCTCTGGGGAACTTCAGAAGCATCTGCAGGGGGTTTCCTCCCCCAAATGTCAGGCTGAGAACTAGAAGCAGAGAAGGGAACATTCTTCATCTTGTGCTTCACTCTTCAGAGTCCTCCAAAGCCTCAGTGCCAAGTCCCTGGAAGGGATAGTGTAAAGACTCCAGTGCTGTACACTGGGGAAGAGTCAGGGAACCCAGGAAGGGGAGCTGGTGGTTCACAGCGGGTTGCCAGGCTAAGAGATCTAGGCAGGAGGTCTGCTCCTGGCTTCCTATGTGTGTCTAGAGCTACAGGATCCAGGGGAAGTGTATTCCACAGAGGATGGCTGATCATTAAAGTACAACAGAAGTCCATGGAGCTGAAGTGGAGCCTTGTGGTAGAGCACTGCTTCATGTGCTCAAGGTCCTTAGTCCCATCTTTACTACTTAATGTACACACACACACACACACACACACACACCCCTCCTGATATATCTGGAGCAGCCGGGAGGCAGGTGCAAGACTGTCTTGGAGGTGGTAGGTGGCCTCAGGGAAGAAAGAGCCTACAGGGACAAGGCAGGAATTGGTGCATATATGACTGGCATTTTTCTCTATGGTGAAAGTAAAAGACTTATGAGCAAGAAGAAGGTAGCAAAGGCTGGGGAACAGCTCCACCGCCTCACCATGCCCTAGACTGGCAGCACTCAGTGGATGGATGCATGGCACACTGTGTTGCCATTTTGGAGATGAGAAAATGGAGACATGAAAGTTTCTTCTTGTTGGAGGCTCTCCAGTAAGACAGTGAGGGAAGCTGGGCTGGAGGGCTGATTGGCTGGCCATGTAACTTCCCCTTAAGACCGCCCAGCACCTTCTCCTTAAGACCTCCCAGCACCTTCTCCCCAGGGACCTCGGTGCACAGTCTACGCCGTCCTTCTTTTCTCTCTTCCTTCAGACTCTTGGCCAGACCATCCCTGGGTCCCTTGCTTTTTGGCATCTCTTTCACTGTATATGTTTCTCACGATTGTTCAAAAATAGAATTAAATCATTATTGGTGACTTATTAAAAGTCAGCGTCCCTTTTTATTCCCCTAGGGAGCCAGGCCCAACACACGCCAATGCTGTACTTTTCATTCATTGTTCTGGCACACAGTAGGCACGCAATCGAGTTCATTTAGAGTCAACAAGTCGGACAAGGAAGCCAACCTGTAATCATTACTCCTCCCAATGGAGATTTCCCTAGTAAGACAGAGAGAGAAAAATCACTAATTTCAGATTGCATATGTTCAAATGACTTATTTAAATGGACTGTTGTTTGGGGCCTGTTTGTATTTGGATGTGAATGAGGAGAAGGTGGTCACCCTAGTCGTTCACACCAAATCATCGTTCTGTCTTCCGAGACAATCTCAGTGTGTAGCTCAGGCTAGCCTCGCACTCCTGATTCTCTCGCCTGTGCCTCCCAGTCCTGAGATGACAGACATGGGTCCCTTTGCCGGCACAGACACATCTCTTCAAACACATTAGGGACTCATCGTGAGTTTAGAAGCCACAAACCTCAAACCCCATCATTTACTTGTTCTGTTCTCTGGTCCTGTGTGGTGTCTGTTGTCCCACAGAGGCTCCACAGATGGTTCTACAAGATACCTGCCTGGTTTAGAAAGTAAGGGGCAGCTTCTTCTGGGGTGCCTATCGTTAGATCCCTAAGGAGCACCGAACCGGAAGACAGTGCCTAGGGCAGAAGCCTTTCCTGCCTTCAAGCAAGGATGGACTTGAAGGAAGAGCCCATTACGATCCCACCTGAGTCCTTTGCAGTGGTTTTGCCAGACATTCCTCTGAAGAGCCCTGTCTTGCTGGGAGGGGCCCAGATCTTTGCGTTTCCTAAGGGTGCAGGCAGGAGGTCAAACACCAGCAGCATTGGTCCAAAGTCTATCAGGCTGGTGAGAAGCAAGGCCCAAGTTACTAGGTATTCCTTGAGATCCCCGGGATGGGAGCTCAGCAGGTGTGAAGACAGTTAAAGGGGACACTACTGACTTTTTTGTAGCTTTGCAATTTTCCTTAAAACAACCTTTTTTTTCTTCCTTTTTTTTCTGGAAGGAGTTAAACATGAAACAAGCTTCAGAGGACTTCCAGCCGCAGCTGTGGGACCCGGGTCGAGTTCCCTCCGTACCCTGACTGCGGCTAAGCTGGGAGACGTCAGCCGCGGGCCAATGGGGGGCAGGGATGAGCGTCGAGAGGAAACCGTGTGTGACTGTGGAGCGCGGGAAGGGTCCAGAGAACTTTGTGATCTGCTCCACGACCCTTCTCCTTGAAGATTAGTTCCAAACGGTCCAACGCCTCCCCCTCCTCCATCCTGTTTCTGCCACCTCCAACCTCGGAGCTTCCCGCAGTTCCCTGAGGGTGGGAAAAGGGCAGCGACAAGGGTCTCCTAATCACCCCTCCTTCAGTCCTGCACGCCCCTCTTCCCCACCACGCTCTTTTGTCTGGCCCTCTCCCTCAAGGCTTTAGGCTAGGCGCAGTCCGCAGCCTCAGTACCCTAGGGAGCCAGAGCGCACAAGTTGGGGGCTGGTCCCTTCCCCCTCCACCTAGGAGAGGGAGCCCGCGGCGGGGGCACCCCGAGCCGAGGCCAATCGCCCCCTCCCCCAGCGTGTGCCATCTGCCGCCTGTCAGCCTCTCTCCATGGGCCTCGATCCCAGGCGCCGGCGGGGGTTGGGGAGCGACGGGTTCGGCCCCTCCTTCTTGGCGCCTTCCCAGGCGCTTCTCGGCCTCTGCCCTGGCCCTTGGCACCCCTTCTCGGTCTAAGGCTGGACATCCCTAGGCTGTGGGCGGCGGCTTTCAGTCCCCGCGGGAGGCCTGGGACGGTGGTGTGCACTCAGAGGCACGAGCTGCGGAGGAAGGGAGGGAGATGGTCAGGGATGGCAGCCCTAACCCCGAAGTAGGAGTGGCCCCCAGGGCCCAGGACCGAGACCGGAGGATGTCTCTGGTTAGCCTCTCTCTCCCCTCCGGGGAGCCTAGCTCTCTGTCTCCCGCAGCTGGAGCCTTTGCCTTGGCGACGTAGAGCGCGGTCACCCGACTCAGCCTTGGAGATGGCCCTAGGTGCGCGCACACCGGCCCCTTAGCCTCAGGCCTTTCTCTGCAGCCGCCGGCCTGTGCTCCCAAGCTGCAGGGTTGCGGGGGTGGCATCTACCTCGGCAATCAGCCCAGCACGAGCTTGGCGCAAAAGGCCCCGCAGGACCGGGAAGCAAACCGAGGGGGGCGCGGGCCCGGCGGGCGCTCAGGCCCTGGAACCGCGGGGCGCGGGCACCCTGCTTGGGGCGGGCGCCGCGCTGGGCTGGGCCGGGCTCTGCTCTCCGCGGGCAGCGGGTTTTTTTTTTTTTTTTCTTTTTCTTTTCCGTGAAAGGTTGCCCTGGGTAACTCGTCTCCGAGGGGACACAGCCCTCCCCTCTCTCCAAGTGGCAACTTATCGATCGGCGAGATTGATAACCCCCAGCGCCGCGCCGCTCACCCGCTTTGCTCTCCCTGCTGCCGGGCGAGCCGACCTAAGGTGGCGCCACTTGCTGGGAGGGGGGCAGTGTCGGGACCCCTCCCCAGCTGTGACCTGGCCTTTGCGGCTGGTGGGAGAGGCCTCAAAGGGCAGTTTATGGGAACTGCCTCGGGATGACTGATCCCAGGGCCTGATGAGATCGTAGCCACGACTGTAAGAGCTGCCGGGACGCAAGGCGCCCCCTGGTGGCTGGGGCAAAACTTTGTGGAAAGTAGGAGTTTATTTCTTTCCTTAGGTGGAGGGAAGGGGTGAAATAAATATACAAGGTGTGCCGCGTATATGGTGTTTGGTTAGTTTGAACTAGGCGTGAGAGTTATACGGATGGAGGCGTAGGTTAGCTCAGTAGGGGAAGATACTCTTTGGTGTGGAACAGAGATAGTTTTGGAATACCGAACCAGCGAGAAACGCCAGGTCCTGGGTATTTCTTGTGCATGGATAAGTCTCGGAGGCCGCAATGCTGAGTTATTTCACCTTGGTTTGCTCCCCCCATCTTCTCACATTTCCAGTTTGTGATACTAAAGGCATCCGGGCAAGCCTGTCATCCCGCGTAGGCCTGTTATCTGTTCTCTCCTCCTGCCCAGTGCCGTCAGAGCCCAAGCCCGGGCCCCGCGTGCCGGTGCGGTGCCCGCGCCGTGCCTGCCGCCACCGCCGCGGTCCGGGTTTTGCGGGCGGCCGGAGCTGTATTTCCAGCGCTGTCCATCGCTCGGTGCTGTTGGCCCTCTCTCCGTCTGATCCGAGCCGGAGCAGTGCGGGGCGCCCCACGGGATCAGAGCGCTCCCCCGCCGGGACTCCGCTCCTCACATCCTCCTGCTGGGACCCGGCTACATTTCCAGCCAAGCCTGGCTTTATTATGTGTCTCTGCAGTGCAGCCCCAGCAGCCGGATCGGGAGGAGGAGAGCCAGCGACCACAAAGAAGACAGGAGCGCGAGGGAGGCTGGCGGGCGGGCCGGCGCCGGCTGGAGCGCGGAGGAGCCGGGGCGCAGCCGCCGCCGCCGCTGCCCGGGAGGACGGGAGCCCGGCCGCCGCCGCCGCCTGCTCTTCCCCCTCCTCCGCCACCGCGGCCGCCACCTCCCCCCTCTCCCAGCCCCTGGTCCATGGAGGCAGCTAGCGGGGCCGGCGACTTGGCACCGGCCTGGGGATCGACTGCGCGTCGCGCGCTGAGCACCGCAGCCCGAGGGCAGGCAGCGGCGGCCCGGCACACCGGCTGAGCAATGCCCGTGCCACGGGCGCCCCTGCCCGCCTCCGCCTGAGCGCCCCCGCGCTCCCCTTACTCCTCCAGGGAGCCCGCATCAGATCGAGCCGAGAGCCAGAGAAGGGGGCGTGAGCCGGGGACCCCCAGCCGCGGCTTACAAGCCACTGCGGCCGTTTCGAGACCCCTCTAAGTAGGCTGAGTTGAGGGACCCCCCCACCCATCCATCATAATTTCCAAACCAGGCATTTGGGCATTTTTGAGCCATTAATATTTATTATTATTATTTGTGTGTGTGTGTGTGTGTGTGTGTGTGTGTGCGTGCGGGGCAGGGGATAATTTGAAGGCTTTTTTTTTTTCCGGGGGGTACTAAGCTCCTGCGCTCCGGACCGCCTCCGGTCTCCTCGCCCCCTGAGACCCTACCGGCTCCAGCCCGTTCCCCCTCCTCAGATGGGTTCATTGTGAGCTCCGCACCGGGCTGTGTGGCCGGACGCCTGCAAACTTTGCACAAAAATCCGGCAAGGGGCGGAGGAGAAGGAGGAGGAGGGTGAGGGTGGCTGTGGTGTGGGGGAGAGAGGGAGGGGGCCGCAGGGGCCGGGGGCCGGCGGGGGGTGGGGAGGAGGAGGGGGGCGGCTTTTTTTTTTTTTTTTTTTTTTTTTTTTGCATAACTCGGCTCGGCCGAGTGGCCTCCGGACTCCCCGCGCCGCTGGGACCGCCGCTGGGACCCGGAGCCCCCGGCTGCCGCATTGCAACAGGCAGGGCCCCGGCGCGCCCCCCGGGCCTCCCCCCTTCCCCCAGCGGCCTGGGCTGGCCAGGGCTGCCCCCCACAGGGAGGCTGCCCGGGACCTGCGGTCCGTTCCTTACGGCCGCCGACCCGGCTGCAAAAAACAAAGTTTCCGAGAGGCAGGCGGAGGAGAAGGGGGAGAAGGGCTGCCCGGAGCGGCGGGGGGCGGTGCGGGGAGCCGGCCGCGGACGGCGACGGAGCGCCCGGAGCCCCGGACATGTCCAGGCGGAAGCAGGCGAAGCCGCGATCGGTGAAAGGTGAGCGAGCGAGGCCCGGCGGAGGCGCGAGCGAGCGAGGAGGGAGGGAGCGAGCGAGCGAGGGAGGAGGGACCGGCGGGCGGGCGGGCGGCCGGGGACCGCGCGAGCGAGCGCCGAGAGGAGGAGGCGGAGGGAGGCGGAGGCGGAGGCGGAGGCGGAGGCCGCGAGCAGGAGGCGCCGGCGGCGGGGGCAGGACGCACAGCCTGCCCGCCGACCCGATCCGGGGCCGGCGCCGGCGCTCGCCGGGACCCTGGCTGGGGGGGGCTCAGTAGAGGGGCCCTCGCAGCTTGTAGCGCGCCGGCCCCCGGCCCGCGTGGCCAATCAAGGGGTGCGGGCCGACTTGGCGGGGATTGCGAATCTCGGCGGCAGCATGAGGAAGAGGCGGCGAGGACCGATGCCCCAGAGGCTGGCAGCCCCGAGGCGCCTTGGTTGGCCCCGGGCCTCGCTTGCGTTCACCGGTGCCCTCCTGGTCACTCGGGGGCGCGGAGAGAGAGCAAGCCGGGCGCCCCCTCCCCGCCCCGGGCCCAGGCCGTGCTCCCGGCCCGGGCCCCCGCACTTCCTGCCGGCTCCTCGGAGGCCAGCTGGGCAGGGAGCCTCGCCAGGAGTTCATTGTCTGTGCCGCGCCGGCGGGATGCTGGTCCCCAGGGGAGCGCAGCGGCTGCCGTGAGCGCCCCTCGGAGCCGGGGCGTCCGATACCACCCCGGGCAGCCGCGCCGCGGGCACCCAGGCTGTCTTCCGTACTGACTCCCCAGGGTGCGCACGTTTGCGAGGAGCTATAGATAGCCAAGTACACACATCCCCCTTGCTTTCGAATTCCTCGGAGAGCCCAAGGTTTGAAGGGACCCCTGGAGAGCGGATGCCTCGGGGAGACGCTGCGCGAGGGCTTCCAGCTCCTCCCTGTCCCCTTTTCCCTCCCCAGCTAGCTTCTGCAGGCATGGCCTGCTGCTTTGTACCCAGGACAGCCCCTGCTTGGTGCGTTGAATGATAGATTAGATGATACAGGGGCAGGACGAGCGTAGCTGTAGCAGTGGAGTCTGAAGTCCTGAGGCCCTTGTCCTGGGCGACTCTCCTGATAACCTCTGGCCACAGCCCAGCTCTGCTCTGAAAAGTTCATTTCCTGGAGGCCTGCGCGGGAAGGCGTTGGGGCCGGCTCCCTTCCTGCCAGTCTTGCTCCTGGTTGGAATAGCTGGTGCTGAATCTGCACCACGTGGGTTTCCAGACACTTGGCTTCTCCTCGCTTCTCAAGCCCCAGGAGAGTCAGGGGCACCTGGCCCCACCGAGACCCTCCCTGTGGTCTGAACTCTCAGTGCCGGCTCCTTTCTTTCACTGAGAGAAGTTGCGGCCGCTGAGCGCCCCATCCAGTTTCCCAATCTGGAGCAGTCTGACTTGTTCTACAGAACTGGAGCTTCCAGAGGGTTCTGACTGTGGGACAAAGAGGCCAGAAGAGAAGACTCCAGAAGATGACAGGGAAGAGTAGAATGGAAAGAAGAGCTTTGCAGATTGAAATAATTTCTTATTTCTTTCCTTGGCTGACTATCCAGTTCTTGGAGAGGCACTTGGAGTGACCCAGAAGAAGAGTAGAATTGGAATTATCAGTGGGGATAGCAGTTTTGAGGCAGTTGATTTTGAGTTAAGCCTACTTGATTTTTGAGTTAGGCCTATGTGTAAAAGCAGATTGTGTGTGTGTGTGTGTGTGTGTGTGTGAGAGAGAGAGAGAGAGAGAGAGAGAGATGCTTGTTCACCTTTAACCCGGTCTCCTGTCTCCAAACCTCTTATTTTAGAAGGCAAGCCACAGAACGCAAAGGTAGGGCAAATCACAACAAACAGATGGGTGGGTGTTTCAAACCTGCCTGAACTGAATTCTGAAAACACTCCATGGATCACAGAGAAAGACTAGAATTGAGTTTCAGCCTTTCATGAAATGAGCCTCGAAATGATTTTTAACGAGTGCCCGTCCCTAAATATATGTATTTGTATGTAGCAGACAACTCAGGCAGAGACGGCCAAGTGGCAGGCAGACCAGCAGAGGTGTTTCCAGAAGTTCTGGAACACCAGCCACACATTACCTTTCTATCTTTGGGGTCTGAAGGACCCTTGTCTCCCTCCTCACTCCCCCCAGGGCTCTTTCCCAAAAGCTTCTCCAGCCCTTGGCCCTTTTCATTTTAGTGCCTTTACTGAGGTGAATGAGGTGGGGATGTGAATGACCTCATATCAAGATCGGAATTAAGAGAGAAGATAATTTTGAATAGATGAGAATTACAATAGGTGAAAGATTTATTGCTTCTTAAGAACTGCCCCCTTTCTCTCCAGAACTATTCCAAAGCCAGAGAGCTTAGGTGGAGACTGTGCCATCCACACCAGGGGTTTGAAAGGACAAGGTCTGCACCTTTTAAAGATGCTTAAAGGTGCTTCTTAAGGACCAGCAGCTGCCTTTAACATTGTGTTTATTCCACTTTAACTCTGCTGCTGCGGGTCAGGGCTGATGGAGAGGCATTGTGGACTTCCCCCAGCCTGGAGTATTCTGCTGTGAAAGTCGCTTGACCGTAATTTGTAATTGATCTCGGAAATATGAAAGCCCATAGCAGGAAGGAAAGACAGAAATGTAACAATTTTGAATGAATGCTCAGAAAGTGTGATTTGAAAGCTAGGGTACTGCAGCTTTGAAAATCAAACAGGCCCCAGGGGTCACTTCCCGCTCTGGATACAACCTCCCTCTGGAGTGGGGTCACTTGTCCCCTCAGGATGTTTGTCCTTCTTTGGAAAGCTCAGCTCTATAGGGAGGACGCCCAGCAAATAGGCAGTGGGGTGGGGGTTCTGAGGCAGGAGGGCAGGGAGTGAGCGGCCTGTTTTTCAAAAGCCCGTGATTTTGTTAAAAAAAAAAAAAATCAACCTTCCAAACCACCCAAATTCATACATGTCACAGAAGTCACGTTTTCTGACCGATTTCCCTTCTTCTTTTTGTGTGCCTGTCCTGGTGGTGTGGCAGTTGCAACAATTTGTTTCCTTTGATGATTTTGGCCTCATTCCCTAGGCTGTTGTCATCTTGCTCACTGATGCTATTTTGGCTGAGGATACCAGGGAGATTGGTAACGATTACCAGCAGGTCTCTCTGTCTTTCGACATTGAGGAGATCTGTCCTCCCGTAGGCTGCACGAGACGCCTCTTCAGTCCTGTAGAAAATGAATATCCCACTCCCCAGCCTCAGTTAAAAAAACTTTTCAATAATTTGTACTATGGCCGATTCTCTCTATCTTAGCACGGTGTATTAGCTAATTACAGTTCTTAATATTAATTAGCGCTTAGGTTGGGTCCGTGCACCCTACCCCTACCATCCGAAATGACCACTTGTGACTTTTGTACTGTCGTTCATTTCTTTGTCTTCCCTTGACAGCTTGAGCACCTCAAAAGTCCATCTTATAAATCTGGTGGTCTAGGGACTTGGGAGCAGTGTGGTTCACCATTGTGCCTGTTTCCATGGAAATAATTGAGGTGTAATAAGTGGAGGCATTCTGAGGTTACAGGTTTCTTGATTCAACAGAGACCACACGCGAGTGTAAATGGCTGAGATTTGTTTGGCTAAACGTCCACGCTCTTGCAGGAAGGGCGAGACAAATCCTTTGTAGATTCCTTAGATTTCTCTGGGTTCAGGTAGATGACATTCGAATCCTAATATTTAATTCCTTCCACACCAATTAAATTACTGATCCCCCAGCTTTAGAAAGACCTGTTTCAGGCTAGGAAATATCCTTTATGTCTAGTAATTGCTGTTTAGGTTCTTACACCTGTTTCCTTGCAAAAACTTAATAAGCAATAAAATAAGATAACTATGAGCCTCTGGCAGGAGACTCTCGCTAAATGTTTAACTGTGAGGTGTCTAGTGTGTATTCGCAAGGAAAGGTGCAGAATGCCGGCGATTTCCCAGTCATAAAGCAATTCAGTAGAACCAGCCAGCCCTGGCAGTGCTGTGGCGTGTTAACAGAGGAGGAGGAGGGAGGACCACGGGAGGAGGAAACTGGAGCACATCATCTTTAGAGTGCAGCCTTCCTAGCTGGAGCCAGAAAGGCTGGAGATCTGGTTCAGTCAAATAGAAACTTGCAACAATTGCTATATCGGTAGCCAGCTCTTAAGCGGGTGGCTGTGGAATTCTTCCCCTGATGTTGGATTTAATAGTCTAGCAATTAGATGCATTGATTTCTCTTAACTGTTCATTTGGATGTGTAAACGAAAGGAGCCCACCACTGAGGCTGCGGTGCAGGCTTGCCGCCTGGCTCTGAGGAAGGTGCCGCCTGGCTTTAAGGTGGTGGTGGTGGTGTGGGGGGGGAATAAATCCTCAAGGCAGCCATAGGATAGCTTCTCCTTTTAAAATTTCTGTCATCTGGCAACAAAATGAAGAGCACCTGTTGTTTCAATATTCAATAGAAGACCCAAGGTGTCCACTTTTTTTTTTTGTCTGAACAGTGAACCCCCCTTGCCTGCCAGAGATGCTTCTGGGGGTAATGTCTGCCTCTGAGTTATCAGGCTCAAGTGCATACTTTTGCTACGTTGTCTATTAGGCGTCAGAGGGGCCAGTCATACCATCTTGAACCCTTCTGGTCTAGAGGACCTGTTTCCCTCCCCTCCGTCTATCACAGTTGTCTAGGCGTGTACCCTTCAAGGGTCAAGAACACCCTCGTGTGCTCTCTGGTGGGCTGGTGGTTAGGTGGGTTAGTTTGGAGAGGGAGCAGATCACAAGGTCTCTTGAACATTAGCCCTGCTCACTTGATGCTTCTGGCTCTGCGACTTTGTGTGTCACCAACTGCAGATGCACAGACCTTCAAACTGCCTCGAGGTCATGGAAATGGAACTGAAGGTGCATAGGTTTCTTTATGACTTGGTCCTTTTGTCAAGGTGTTGCTGTTAGGATTCCTTGAGCTGTGTGGGTCTAGTGTACTATGGAGACCTACTTGGGTGCCCTATTACTATGGGTAGCCGGGAAAATTCTAATATGTTGTTTCTTCAAATACCTATCTGATGGCAAGATCATTAAATGCAGTGAGGACTTAGACTAGCTTTGTACCCAAAAGGGCCTGACAAAGCCTGGGTTGGATCTACCTTGGCTGAAGTTTTTGGCGTTGGCTATTAGCTTTCTAAGCCTGCTGTGAGCTCCAGGAAGGGGGAAATGAGTGGGAGAGTTGGGAATGGAAACTTCTGATTCCTAGCTTACCTGGCAGGGTCTGGGACAGCCAATGATTGGGGTTGTACACTCAGTAAATAAAAATGCTTTCCCTCTTTCAAGGATGCCAATTAGCTGATTGCTCCTCATGGCTGTCTTTAAGGAGAACGGTGCTTTACCTATCTTCTCGTACAAAGGTTTGATTTTTTAATGTCCTGTGAAAAGGATTCTCTTTGTCTTGATTGATGTCAGGAATAAAAGCATGATGGTAATATCCCTCTGAAAGCTATTGTATTGTCAGCCCTGGCTGACAGCGGGAGGGCCTCCCAGCGTTATAGATTAGCACTGTGAAAACACTGACATTTTCTTTGTTACACTGCTGTTGTTCTTCCTGCAAAGTCAATTACACAATGTCAGCTCAGTTACGGAGTTGACTTTGGAAGTAGCAATGGTTTTCATTCTCGTCTTTAAGACATAATTTTCCTTTGTTTTATTTATTTATTTATTTATTTATTTATTTATTTATGACCCGCCTTCCTCCATGGTTACCTCCCCCCCTTGTGCGTCTGCCTCCACCCACCCCTCCCCAAACCCCAGAAGAGCCTTCCTTTACCTACACATACATACACTCTGGTATCATTTGTGGCAAGTCACAGTCAGAGACTGCTACATGATTATTTTGGAATTCTGCTCATTCATATTTCCCTGGCTTCTTATTGATACCGTAGCAGCCAAGATACATAAAGAGCCCTTAACAAATGAGATTAAAGTGTTGATAATCTCTTATCAAGTGGGTTTTCTGGATTTGGGGGTTGGTCACTGAACTTGACAAATTCAGTTTTCTTCCTTTTTCTTTTTGTTCTGAGACTGTAGCTAAAGCTTGGTTCTTGGGTCCATGGGACCCTGGAAAAAGTTTTACTTAATTACTTCTTCTTCTTCTTCTTCTTCTTTTTTTTTTTTTTTTTTTTTTTTTTTTTTTTTTTTTTTTTTGAGACAGGGAATCTCTGCATAGCCCTGGATATCCTGGAACTCACTATGTAGACCAGGCTAGCCTCAAACTCACAGCTATCAGCCTACTTTTGCCTCTTGAGTCCTGGGATTAAAGGTGTATACCACTACATCTAACACTGATAGAATTTTTTTTTTTTTTTTTTGGCAACAGGATCTTGCTGTATAGCCTAGGCTGGCCTTTTGATTTATTTTACTTTTTTTAAAAAAAGATTTATTTATTATTATATGTAAGTACACTGTAGCTGTCTTCAGACACTCCAGAAGAGGGGGTCAGATCTCATTAGGGATGGTTGTGAGCCACCATGTGGTTGCTGGGATTTGAACTCAGGACCTTCAGAAGAGCAGTTGGTGCTCTTAACCACTGAGCCATCTCTCTGCCACCACTCCTCGCTGACAAACATTTTTTCTGTTACTCTGTATCTGTAAGCTTTGGATGTTGGAGGCTGGGGCTCTTGAGTTTGGATCACACAGTGTCAGAGTAGAGGGGTCTCAGTAGGAGAGTCATGCACTTCGCCCCTCCCCCCATCCCCACCATAGACAGCGCATTGCATTTGGAGTCTCACGAGGTGGTCCTAGCCTTTTCTGGACACAGGAGGACTTGGTATCTCTATTGTAGTGCCAAACTCGTTCGGAGAAGGAGGAAGGCCTTGGGGTGGTTTTCTGCAGTGTTCTTTCACCTCCCCCTCTCTGTTCTTCCTCCTCAGTTCCCTAATCTCGTCATGGGAGAGGCAGACACCTACCTGCAGAGGCTTGTAGGAGTGTCGCCTCACTGCTGCCTGGCAGAGGGCCCCTTGTGAGGAGCTGCCATCATCCTGGACTCCAGATGACAGGGAGAGACCCATCAGGAGAGTCCGTCCTAGGATTCTAATTGTGGGCCCCCGAAGTTGTTATGAACCACCAGACAAGAGCCAGCATTCAGCAGCAATTTGTCAGGACTAATTTTGTTTTTCTCCAATAATTGAAAATTAATGTCTTGAAGTGAAAGCAGATGTTCATGTCATCTTCTGAATTGGGATATAAAATGGGGCTCTGTGGATGTGCTCACTAATTTAACAGCCACTTTTCTCTCCTAGATAATGGGGGTACTGGGGCTGATATCACTTAAGGGCCAGGGACTAGCTGAGAGAGAGAGAGAGAGAGAGAGAGAGAGAGAGAGAGAGGAGAAAGAGGAGGAGGAGGAGGAGGAGGAATGTATGAGGTGCTTCTGTGTTCCTTGAGGGTTCATTTTGAAGAACACTAAGTGAAAGGCTTTCCCTGGACTGTGGAACTTCTAGAGTTTATTGTTTTGGAAGTTCCTGCTAGACTGTGAGGCTTTGTGTGGGGACAGTAAGAGAAGCTGTGGCCTGGGGAAGAGCCTAAGTTCCTCCAAATGTGTAGGCCTGCTATTGTGTGAATAAAACTTCTCAAGATTGCAAATCAGTGGCCCCCACACCTTTCATGCCCGGAGGCAAGAGCAGGAGGATTTCTTTGAGTTCTAGGTCAACTTGGCTCACACAGCAAGTTTGAGGTAGATGGGAAGGCACAGGAAAACCCTGTTTAAAAAAAGAGACCAAGATTGCAGAGGGTGGGTCCATTCTGGGAAGGTTCACCTGACTGCTCTGAGAAGTGTTGTTTAAAGGATTATAAACTCGGGCTGGTGAGATGGCTCAGTAGGTAAAGGCACACATGGTGGACGGCAAGAACCAATTTTGCCAAGTTGTCCTCTGACTTCCACATGTGTGCCGTGGTGCACCAACCCCAAACAAACAGCCGTGATTTGGGAAAGATTATAAAATTGTAAAATCAGTAAAGTTTCCAATGCAAAATGTATGTTAAGTGGTTTGAAAGCGTGTGCCATACGGTGCCGTTTGGCCACCTCTGCCATCTTCCTGTGTGCAGCTGTAGTGGCGTGGCTGGAGGGTCTGTAGTCTAGAAGGCATCAGAGTACTGACTCGGGAGCTGCTGAGTGGTCTGGTGGCCACTGTCAGGATTGCAGCACTTGCCCTATCCTCAGGGACACCGCCCTTCTGCAGGTGGATCCTGCGTGAGTCTGACTAGACCAGGAACCAAGGTAGGCCAGAGCCCAGAGCCCAGAGCCTGCTAGGACCCAGACTGCCCTGGCTTGTCATCTAACCTGATCTCTCCGCGTTGGCTCCCCTGAGAATGGAGAAACAGCTTTTATGGAATGGCTGCTTTGACTCTTACTCTTTGAAATTCCCAGTGTGGGCGCATAGGTATGGGTGTTGGTGCAGAGCCACTTTAGTCTCCTGGGGGTGGGGGTGGGGCACCTTTTCTACCCCTGCCTTTCCTGCAGTTGAGATTCGCCCGTTTATTATCTGGATGGGATTATTTTGTGTAGCCCTGACACTCCTGTCCCTGAGTGGTTTATTTTACTTCTGCTGGTTAAAACGTACTGCTCCTCTGACTCCCGCTGTATCCACTTTTACCTGCACGAAGGCAGAGGGATTACCATTGGATTTGGGGAAGGGACAGGGCATGGTTAGACAAGACAGATGGGCAGGGTGGTTGCCACACCCAGGTTAGACCCTGTGGGACCTTGCAGCTACCAGGATGTTTCTGGTTTCTGAGCAGGAGAAAGAACTCTATCCCTAACCCCCAGGGGCAATAGGTTGGCACTTAGGGAGAGGAGAGGCAATCACCAGCTTTAGGGGTTCTCCAGAGAGAGAGAGGGTACAGGAGGAGCGCAGGGTCCCAGTGGAGACTGATGGAAAGAGGGGGCTCTGGAGGCTGCAGAGTGCTGTGCCTCTGGAAGCCGTGAGCAGAGCCCAGGTTAGCCTCTACAGATGCTCCGTTATCCCTTGTGGAGGAGTCAGCCAGCCAGGCCTTTCCCCTTTTACCACTGGGTCCCTCCATCCTGAAGCAAGCTCATCTTTACGTGTTTCTGCCATCCTTAGTCTCAATCAGACTGGGCCTGTATACTTTCGCTCTCAGAGAGACTGCTCTCTCTGTCCATCTCTGTGTCTAATTTCAACTGTAGAGCCGTCTCTCTAACTTAGCTGCGGAAGCCTTGGATCTGCTCCCTAGGGCTGCAGTCTACAGTCCTTAGTCCTTAGAAGCCAGTCCTTTTGAGAGATGGTAGCATCTGTCTTTTTCAGGAGAGAGAATTCTCTGAGGTGTGGACACACTGTTGGGTATCTGGGACTCCATATTTATACTTTATCTTTACCTGCTTGCCTGGGTTGTGGGTCTGGAAACCTCTGACTGAGCAAATATGGTGGTTGTTGGTGGAGTACATATGAGCGGGTGAACAATGAGTGAGCGGAGAATAAGTGTGTGGGAGATGTGCAAATGAATTAACCAGGGGGTGAGTGAGCAAGCAAGGGGGGGGGGCTGCAGGCCTATATCCCATCTAAGGCCTGAGTAGGACTTCCTGGCATCCATATCTGAGGCATGTCCTGTTTCCTCTCTTCCTTCCCAGCCTCTGTTTCAGTGAAGGCTGTGAGGCTTCTGCCTGTTGAAACTGGGGGTGGCTGTTGCCATCTCCCCTCCATTCTTGCTCCTTTGAAGCCACTGTCTCTTGTTCTGCACACCTTAGAAATGAGAGCTTAGCATGAGATTTTACTCTGTCTTTGGATCAAACTATAGAACTTTGGGCTCTTCCAGCCCCATGCCTTCCTGGATACTGCCATGCTCCTGCCTTGATAATGGACTGAACCTCTGAACCTGTAAGCCTGCTCCAATTAAATGTTGTCCTTATAAGAAAAAAGATAATAATGTTAAGTAGTAAAAGCGGAGCGCTTGCCTGAGCACACCTCATGGTATCTCCAATGAACTGCCACAGAATTACAGGGGCCACACTGGAAATGCCTGCTTGGTTTGGGGCTAGCCAGAGCTCTCTATAGTTCAGTACCACTGGGGGCCTATAGACTCTCCTTGTCTTCAGGGTTTGCTCAGGAGCAGTGGTAGGAGTGATGAGTGGGGCTGAAACAAAGAGGTGGGAAGGAGACTGTGAACCATAATGGCCTGGTGGCCTATTAGTTATCTAGAATAGAAAAAAATGACCCCCTTTTCTGAAGGTAAGCCTGGCTTCTCTCATGGGCATGAGACAGGTTAGAGAGCATATACTCTGAGGCCTCAGGAAAGACAGTTTATTGTCCGTGCCTGTTTCCTGTCTGTAGAAGGGGATACAATTGGTTGGATTGTTACTGTATGCTATAAAGTAGAATTGAAACCAGAACCAGCCTTATGTGTGTTAGATGGATGCTGTAAACTCTGAGCTACATCCTCAGCTCTAGTTGTTGTTGTTGTTTTTTGTTGTTGTTCATTTGATTGATTGGCTCTTTGTTTGTTTGTTTTTTGTGATAGTTTTGTTCTGTAACCAGCAAGGCTCATCTTGAACTTGAGATCTTCATGTTTTAGCTTCCCGAGTGCTGGGGTGACAGGTGTGTGCCGTTTTTGATTCATAAAAGCAAAACAAGGGAGCGTGAATGGGTTGGTAGTGATGAGTCCAAAGGAATTGCTTTAGGGATCTGCAGTGTGCAGCCGGTCCTGTCCTGCTCTCCTGCCCTCTGGGAGGCTGAGGAGTGTATGAGACAAGAGAGGTTGGAACGCATTTGGCCCTGGGGGCGTGGCCAAGTGTCCCTGAAGCTGGTTCTCCGAGTACATTTTTCATCCAGGGAAGATGAAGGTGGAGAATGACCAGGCCATACACATGTCCATCCAGAGCCACGGGGAGGGCACGTGCGGGGTCAGCACTGTACAACCCCATCCCACTTGTACCGTCACACGATTCCTGGTTGACTTTCTGTTCTGGAGATGTGGAAGCTGTGGCACTGAAATGCCCTGGCCAAGGTCATTCAGAACAACTAGGATTTGTGGATAAGTCTTCGCCAGCTCCAGAGCCCGAGCCAGTGGCCATTAGCTTTATAATTACACTGGCAGCCCTGGAAAGTAACAATCTGCTTTCTCTAGTGCAGAAGTCCCTGGCTCTGTAGGAGCAGGATTTATCCCCGCCTCCATACTTCTGAGGATGTCCACTGCCTTTGGGCTGGCCGTGCTCATATCTTAAGTGAAAGTAAATGATTTCTGAGCCGGTGGAAGCACACACCTTTAATCCAGGCATTCTGGAGGCAGAGGTGGAGATTGTGAGTTTGAGGCCAGCCTGGTCTACAGCGTGAGTTCCAGGACATCCCGTGTTGGTTATACAGAGACCCTGTCTCAAACAAAGAAACTAACACACAAACAAGATAGTTTATATATGTTGGTGTTGTAACTGCATGTATGTCTGTGTGAGGGTGTTGGATCCCCTCTGAATAGGAATTATAGACAGTTGTGAGCGGCCATGTGGTACTGGGAATTGAACCCAGGTGCTCTGGAAAGAGCAGCCAGTGCTCTTAACCACTGAGCCATCTCTCCGGCCCAAGATTTAATCTTAAAATAACTTAATTCTATTTCTTCATAGCGACGGTGGGTGTGATCTTATCTGTAACAGCTACACATGCACACAGATAGCATTTTAAGCTCCCTGACTATTCTATTCATTTAGTATTCTCACACAACACTGGTTCCAGCCCTGGTTGTACAGTTTTCTCTTAGACACCCAAAGTAGTTACATGACCTGGGTCAGTAGTGCAGAATTTTTGAAGATTAGGTTCCAGGTTAGTTTCCCCTTTGAAGCTCTCTGTAAAAGGAATGTATCGCCAGGGCTAAAGACCATTAGCACGGAAGTTACTACTGTGCTAGTGTTGTAGATCTCCACGTTAACAGCCAGAAGGCACTGGCATTTCTGTACAGTCCTCTGCTGGTGGATATGTAATCGGCCCCTGTGTTTTGCTGTTACAGTCATGCGGGAGCGTCTTCACCTCACAGAGTTTTGTGCTCTTGTTTGAGCATTTCTTAGTCCTGATCTCTAGAGGTGGGATTGTCGGTCAAGGAGTATTTGCTTGAACAACTGTGTAGCTATTTCCAAACTGACTTGTAAACATCACATCAGCTCACCCATCATTAACTAGTGTGTGAAGGTGGGTTTCACCTCATCCTTAACTGGAACAGGTTTCCCCCCCCCCTTTCTTTATTTTGGTTTTCTTTTGCTAAGAAACCACACATTGTTTTTATCCACACTTCCCTCATTAGGGACGTTTCTTGCGTTTATGGGCACTGCTTGGGTACCCTCTTTGTCATACACCGGTTCATCCTCATACATCCTAAGTATCTGACCTAGGTGAGACTCAGCCTGGTTCAAAGGAAGATTCAGAGGGAACCAAGTAGAATCCATGCTGGGAAAACCTGAATCCCCGAGTGCTGGATCAGATATAGGACAGCCAAGGGAGAGAGAGGCACAGGCCTTGGGCTGCGGTAGGGTAGATGGAGGGAATTCCTCTGATAGGGGGAATGGGCAGAATCCATTTCATCTGTGCCTTGAGGATGGGATCACTGGGATCACGCCACCAGGAGTGGCTAACAGCTAGTGAAAGCGTGTATGCTGCACAGACTGTGACTGTTCCAGGCAGTGGATGCCCTTGAATCCGGGAGCTCACTTTCACTCTCTAGATGGTCTTGGGCTGGCCTTTTTCTGAGCAGTAATGATTCTTTGTTTTGTTTTTGTTTTTAAGGACAAGCATTTCTCTTCGTAGCCCTGGTTACCTTGGACCAGGCTAGCCTTAAACCCTGAGATCTACCTGCCTCTGCCTCTGCCCCCTGAGTACTGAGATTAAAGGTGTGCGCCACCACCGCCTGGCAATAGTGGTTCTTTCTTTCTTTCTTTCTTTCTTTCTTTCTTTCTTTCTTTCTTCCTTCCTTCCTTCCTTCCTTCCTTCCTTCCTTCCTTTCTTCTCCTCCTCCTCCTCCTCCTCCTCCTCCTCCTCCTCCTCCTCCTCCTCCTCCTCCTCCTCCTCCTTCTTCTTCTTTTTGGTTTTTTGAGACAGGGTTTCTCTGTATAGCCCTGGCTGTCCTGGAACTCACTCTGTAGACCAGGCTGGCCTCGAATTCAGAAATCCACCTGCCTCTGCCTCCCAAGTGCTGGGATTACAGGCGTGCGCCACCACCGCCCGGCTCGCAATAGTGGTTCTTAATCGTGACTCCTCCGCTGAGCACCCTTCTCACGAGGATGGTCCGAAGTGCTCAGAGACTTGCAAGTCAGGTGTCCAAGGTTATGCAGTGACCTTGTGACAGGATTGTGGCCGAGGGAAGAGCAAGAGCATCCTGGAGACTTGCTGCTGCGCTGCCCACGGTTTGTCCCCTCCGTCCTCCCTGTAGACAATCTCCTTTTGGTCACCGGCCATCGATAGAAAACGATTGTTGGGGGAGCAAGGCATTGCCACAGAATGGGCTTAGTGTGCCCGTGCACACAGATGTGTGTGCACCTGTGGGTCTGTGTGCTTGTGTGTTAGTGTTTCCTCAGGAGCGTCTCATCTTTGTCCCCGTGTGTTGGAGTCAAGGTATGCGCATGTGTGAGTCAGGCTTGCATGCTAGCCTCCCGCGGAGGAGGCTTTGTGTGTGGCTTCTCTGTGTCCGTCATTTATGTGTCCAGGAGCAGGTCCTGCGTACCCAGCTCCGTCCTGTTGTAACTCCAAGAGGCAGGTCTGTCTCTCTGAAAGTCCTTTGACTGTGGTGAGAATGGTTTGATGTCTCCTGTGACCCAGACGCACTGGGCAACACTGGATTAAGCTGAGTTACAACTTTCTTAAACCTTTAGGGCTTTTCTGATCCTTTCAAATGCTCATGTGAGAGTGTCTCAGAGAGCCTCATGGTTTGTGAGAAGCACTGGATCCCTCGTGGCTGGATCTCACCTCAGCTTGAGTTTCAAGGCTTTTGAGATCCACACTGCTCCTGGTTGTTCTCGGGCCCATTCATGCATCCCGTGTGTTTACTGAGCATGTACTGTATGCCGGCAGTCAAGGCCAAGGCTCCAGCGATGGGGGTACTTGTAAGCTCACCGTGGTTGGAGGGAGGGGCTTCTGCAAGTATATCATCGATAACACAATTTCTGTTCAGGGGGTGAGTTCAGAGGTGAGGAGAAGCTATCTGGACAGGCCCATCCTGGAGGGGACATATATCCAATTGACAGGAGTTTCTGCATCCACAGGGGGGTGAGTTTGTGGGAGTGGCGGGGTATCCCTGAGTTGCCCTCCCCACTTACTGCATGCACCCCACCCCCACTGGCTCAATTCCTTTTGTTTTTTTTTCTGGTGCAATCCAGGCCCCAGAGAGACTCCCCTGGGTGATGGGGTCAGCTCAACTGGGGCTGTCACCAGCGAAGGCTTAGAGTTCTTGAGTCTCATTCTTGTCCCAGGAACCAAAATGGCATGTCCTTCACCCCCACCACAGACACACAGCTCTCTTTCAGTATATCAGCCTGATGGGAGGCCTCAGGCCATGACCCGTCTGTGTGAGAACCATCCCTCAGGGTGCCTCCTCTGTCTGGTCTCTGCATTGTCCCAAGCACCTGGCAGTGGACTCACATTCCAGACTTACTTGACAGATGGGGAAATGAGGCCAGGAGGCCCCTCAGCCTCCTCAGAAGCCGGGCCCAGAACCTGGCCCTTCCCCAGGCCATGCTGTGACCTGAGGTGTGGTATTGAGGAGGGAGGCACCTTTGGTTGGGGGACACCAGAGACTTATAGGACAAGAGGTGGGGAGCTGGGCCTACTGCAGCCTGTCTGTAGACTTGTCTCAGAGATCTGGGTGCAGGGACACCAGGGCAGGGACAGCAAGACAGCGAGGCAGTGCTCGAAGGGGAAGAGGTCTTAGATGGATAGGGCAAGAAATGGGGAGTCGGGACGCAGTTGGGGGAACGGAGGGGTGGAGACGGTGAGGTAGGGGGATGGGATAAAGGCAGGTGAAGCGAGGCCGCGGCTCCGGGGGCCCTTTCTGCTTCGTGACCCGCGAAAGCCTGGTGGCCTTGGGAACGTGGCCCTTTCGGGGTCCCCACCCTCCTGCCCATGGAGGCGGTCCTGGGACTCCTTTGAGGCGCCGTCCTGGGAACGCGCCGGCTGCCCCCCGCGCTGAAGGCTCCATGGCTGCGACGCAGTAACTCAGGGCCTGGGCTTGGCACAAAGCGGCCGCGGCGGGGGACTGGCTGGGAAGGCACGGGTTGCGCCGCTCGCGCGTCGCCGGGTGCCCCCCCCCGCCACTCTGCCGATTCCGGCGCCCCCAGGCCTCAGAGACCCAGGCCCGGCGGGGGCGGCGTCGCGACCCCTGCAGGGTGCCGGCCGGTGGAGGTGGTGGTGGTGGTGGTGGGTGGTGGGCTGCAGCCCGCTGGCCAGATGCGCACCTTAGGGAGCCTTGGGGTCCCGGAGCTCGGATTGGCCCCCAGCTTTGGGGCGGGGCTTAGGGAGGTCAGAGGCTGCAGCTTGGGCTATGCACTGTAGCATAAACAGTGCCCTCCACTGCTTGCTTCCTAGGGGCCAGGGATGTTCTGAGCACGGCACACCAATTCAAGCTTCACAGACACCTATGGGCAGGTACTGTGATCACTCGTGGGTTACGGGGGTGGGGGAGCGGAAGCACAGTCAATTACCCAACGCTGGACGGGTAGAACTGGTCCCTATTTGAAGGCAAGCTTGGAGACCTCAGAACTATACGGTGTCTCTGCGTTATGCTAGGAATACATAGACAGGCTGGACATATGGGCGTGGGTTGTTTTCTCATTCATTCATTCGTTCATTCATTCATTTGAGATAGGGTCTCATGTATTCCAGATTGGCCTAGAACTTGTATTACAGCTGAGGATGATCTTGATTTTTTTTTTTTTCTGGCCCTCTTGCCCTCTACCCTCTGAATGCCATGTTTACCAACAGATACCAACACACCTAGTTTATGGGATGCCAGAGATTGAAGCGCTGGCTTTGTTCATGCTAAGGAAGCGCTACCTGATGAACTCCATCCCTGGCTCGCGAATGCATTTGTCTAAGAAATTACAGGTAGAGGCATTTGTCTAAGAAATTACAGGTAGAGGCGCTGCAGACAGATCCATGTCACCTAGTTTGCCCCTTAAAATTCTCTCCTTGCTCAGGCAGTCGATGGCCGGTACTGCCTGAGCTGAGTGGCCGTTTCAGAGGCATTCTGGGTACCTGCCCTGAGGGAGCTGACTGTGGACTGGAGAGTGAGATAGTCAGACAGAGAACATATTGCTGGTGGCTGATTCTCAACGGGAACCTGCGCTGCTTATCTGACTTCCGGCCCTCTGAGAGGACATTCCAGAGGAGGTGATGGGATATAGGTGACTTGGGAAGACGGGAGAGAGCCGCAGAGGAAAGCAGACAGTGTTCTTTGTGACACCAGGGCTGCCCTCCTTTGCCCTGCTATGGATAGAAGGAGGAGCTAAAGTCATCAGCTCCACCCCTGAGAATCCGATAGAACAGAATCTGTGGGAATGTGGGGTGTTTTTGTCTGGAGGGACTGGGACAAGTCTGGATGGCTTTCTTTGAGGCCAGAGCATAGTGGATAGACATGAGGAAGATAGACTAGTAGAAAAGTCCTCTGGGTGGGGGGCGGCATTGTGGGGGTAGTCTGCTGGTGTGTGCACGCAGTGCAGAGCATGGTCCATTCTGGAAAGTCCCCAGGATGGCTGTCTGAGCTTTGGCCATTACACTTATTTATTTTGTGTTATGTGTATGTGTGGCTGTGCAGATGCCCTAGCATATATGCCTGTAGATCAGAGGACAGTTTTGCAGGAGACGATTCTCTCCTTCCATCATGAAGGGTCCAGGGATTGAGCTCGGCTGACCAGTCTTGGTGGCAAGTCTTCTTATCTGGTAAGCCAGCTAGCTATTCCTTGGGCCTTGATTTTTAAAAGCTTTCTTCTTTTTTTTTTTTTTTTAATTTCTGGGGGGCTCTGAATATTGAACCCAGTGATTCACACACATTAGACAAGTACTCAGCTACCAAGGTCTGTTCCTCACTCTTTACTTTATTATCTATTTTATTTTATTTTATTTTATTTTATTTTATTTTATTTTTATTTTGGTTTTTGGTTTTTCAAGACAGGGTTTCTCTGTATAGTCCTGGCTGTCCTGGAACTCACTCTGTAGACCAGGCTGGTCCCAAACTCAGAAATCTGCCTGCCTCTGCCTCCCCAAGTGTTGGGATTAGAAGCATGTGCAATCACTGCTTAGCTATCTTTATTTTTTAAGTGATAGATTTATTTTTATTTTATGTGTATTGGTGTTTCCCCTGTGCATATGTCTGTGTGAGGGTGTCAGATCCCCTGGAACCAGAGTTACAGATTATTGTGAGCTGCCATGTAGGTGCTGGGAATTGAACCCAGGTCTTCTGGAAGAGCAGCCAGTGCTCTTAACCACTGAGCCATCTCTCTAGTTCTCTATTATCTTTATTTATTTCTTTATTTATTTTATGTGTATGGGTGTTTTGTCTGCATATATGTCAGAGTACCACATATGTGTTTGGTCGTCCCCATAGAGGCCAGAGCATAGCCTCGGATCCGTTGGAACTGGAGTTACAGTTGGTTATAAGATGCCATGTGGGTGCTGGGAACTGAACCCAGGTCCCCTGGAAGAACAGCCAGTGTTCTTGACCATCAAGTCATTTCTCTAATTCCCTTTATCTCTATTTTTAAATGAATTTAAGTCACCCTGTCCAGCCTTCAGCTTTCGGTTTGCAGTAAGCCCTGACTAAGCAGTATAGGTATGGACTGCCATGTCCAGCTCTTAAAGACACACAGGTTTAGACAACATCTGCCGATGGTGTAGTTCTTGAAGTTCACATGGCTCCACCACACGCCCGGGGAGATAATTTTGTCAAGGTCCCTTCTGCTGTGCCCAATGAGAAAGGGGGTCCACAGCAGCTACGGGCCTTGCTCTAAGGAGCATCAGGGCCATTTGCCGCAGTGAGTTGGGCTGTTTATTTCCGATGTGCAAGAACCCTGCTGGGGTCTGTGACCCCGAGCACACTGTTAGAACCGAGGATGGTAGGGACATCCTGACACTCCAGCTTTGCTCCTAGTCCCTGAGTCTGCCTAGCCAGGCCGAGCTGCTCCCATCCCCCACCCTGGATCCTTGAGAAGCCAGCTGCCCACTTGTGTCCACGGTTCAGTCTGTTTGGGTGTCTCTGGAGGGGGGGGTTGTTCTGAATGTCCTGTCCTCTTCACTGATTCCAAGTACTGGGTCTCCACGTTCTCCGGGGGGAAATGTGGAGGCCTGCCCTTGGTTTCCTGAACTCATTTTTCACTCAGATCTGCTGGGTGACACTAAGCTTGTCCCCACATCCCTGTATGTCTTGTCCTGCTTTATTTTCCTTGGAGAGTCCACCTGGGAGCTTTGGCCAATGAGGAAGAGGCATCAGAAGGGACAGGGCGTTTATCTTTTTTTTTTTTTCCTGAGGCCTACTGTGTACCAGTTACAAGATGACTGCTCTATAAGGTTCTCATGATTCAGTGGTTCTGTCAGGTTGGTTCCGATCTCTTGACCTGGCTGCAGGAGTTGAGCGAATGCCTAGTGTTCAAGTACTTGCAGTGGGGTCAGCTAGAGTCACTCCTGGGCCTCCTTCTGCACACCGGGTGAGCCAGGGCCAACCGATCTTCTCCCCAGGAAGTCCAGGTGGGCTAGTGAGGAGAAAAGAAAAAGTTCTGGTGATGGGCACTGTGTGCCTGAGGAGGGTGGAGTCATCTTTATTCCTTTCCTGCTCCTGGGCTCTGTCCACTCCTGAGGCTTTCGTTGGGAGCAAGCAGTCTGGACAGGTTAGAGAAGGGAAGACCAGCCAGGTGTCCCACTGACAGCCGAGAGGTTGGTGAAGCAGGCAGTGTTTGCTTCTTAGTGTTTTGAGAACCTGGCGGCTGGCTGGTCGTGGCGCACGCCTGTAATCCCAGCACTCTGGGAGGCAGAGGCAGGTGGATTTCTGAGTTCGAGGCCAGCCTGGTCTACAGAGTGAGTTCCAGGACAGCCAGGGCTATACAGAGAAACCCTGTCTCAAAAAAAAAAAAAAAAAAAAAAGCAAAAATCCCCCCCCCCCCAAAAAAAAAGAGAGAGAGAACCTGGTGGCACCCAAGGCCAGCTCTTCTGCCCTGTGAGAAAAGAATTAGTGTACTTAGGTGGGAGTCTTCCTTTTTCCAGGGGCCTCCTTTCTCCCACCAAGACCCCTCCAGGCCTTGGGAATTCTTCTGGCTCATCAGGAATCCTGGAGGTGATTGTTGGGGCATGGGGGTGGGGGTGGGGGTGGGGTAAGTGGCTTTGCTGGGGGAATACAAAAGTAAGGTGTTTGCTTGAACTGTCCGCTGGGCCCTGGGGCTGGCCTGTAAGCCTGCTTTGTGTTTCCTGCCACGCCCCAACCCCCCCCCCCCATCCCCTGGGTGCATGCCCCTCCATGGAGCCTGCTGTGTCAGGTTGTTCTAAGTCTTTGTCCCCCATAACTTTCTTCCTCCATCCCCCACAAGCCTGAAACCCTAAATACACTCCCACAACAGGACACTGAACCCCTCTTTATTCTCTGCCCCCCACCCCCTCCTTGCTTAGCTTCCTGGAACTCAAGCACCCTGGAGGTTTCTGGACCATATCGAGTTGCCTGGGTGGGTAGATGCTTCTTTTTTTTTTTTTTTTTTTCTTTTTTTTTTTTTTTTTTCTTTTTTGGGGCCATGAGTCGGGGAGTTTCTAAAGAGGCTGGTGACTGAGCTGGACCAGTCATGGGTGGAGGCCTACCACTAGCCGGTGTCTCCCGGGATCAAACTGTGTCCCCTTGTCCGTCCCCTGAGAACCCTGGGATCTGGTTGCCCCTCCTGGGTGGGGATCAGCTTGGGCGGCGTTTCCTGCCTCCCTCCGTTTCCTTTGTCACCAGACTCCCTAAGGATGCTTCTTGGGGACAGGGGCCCACTCCAGTCTTCTCACTGGTGAGCTGTCGCTCCCTTGGCTTGGCATAGCCACGGTTCTGCAGAACTAGGGCCCAGCACCGGCTGCGCTGCATTTCTGCTCCCTACCCCACGAGCCCAACCTCCTGGCGGGACAGCTGGACCCCAGCTGGGCACACCTCCCGGTCCGAGCCAACCGGCTGCTCCGAGTGGACTGCAGGGTGGGCTCTGAGAGGCTAAAGAGATGAGAGACGGGCCTCCAAGGCCAATGGGGGTGGGGTAGAGGGAAGGACCAACCTGGGGGAGGAGTCCAAATGAAGGCCTCCCCCCGCCCCTGCAGTTATTCTGAGGCGATTTTGACAACCTTCACCGTCTTCTGCAGCCGTTCAGCCACTCTGCCTGGCCCCCCAAGGCCTACTGCACACATGGTTTTGCTTTTCCAGGCATCCTCCCCTGGTTCCCTCCCCCTGGGTGCCTTCACGAGCTCTTCGGCCCCCTCCCCCAGCCCTCCTGGGCCCCCTCCTTCCTCCTTGACCCACTTTAGTCCCCTGTTGCTGGGGGAGGGGAATGCGCAGCCGGCGGCTCTGATCCTGGCTGCCTCCCCCAGCATCCCTTGGGGCGGGCTCTGGATGGAGCCAGCAGGCTGAGCCGGCCTGGCCCCAGGGACTGGCACACGGCGAGCTCCGTGTGGCAGCCTCCCTGCCCCCTCCTTGGACAGACAGTTCTGGACAGCTGCCCCTGCCCGGGCCCCTGGGAGGCCCTGCCAGGACACAGCTCTCTGGTTTCCCCCAGCCCCAGGGAGCAGTGGCTGGAGAGGTCCCTCCCACCACTGCCTCCTTGCCGAGCACTTCCGGGACGAGCCTCGGGGCAGGGGCAGTACCAGCTGAGTTTCCACCTATCTTTCCCCTCCATCTCTGTCGGAGAAGCTTGACCTGGGGTTGTCTTCTGTGTGCTATTAACCGGTGTGACCTGGGGGCACTCCATGAGTCCCCTCCGGGCCTCTTCACTATCGTGAGGGAGTCAGAGCTCCTAGCTAACCTTGACTAAGCAGAATCGAGTCCCAAGGACTGCTTAGTTCTCACCGCCTTGGAAGCATGATTTCTTATATCTGTTTAAAAGGGAGGATACCCACAGGGGTTTACGCCCCTATACCTGGACTACTGCTCTCAAATTCTGTGGTCTCTCCAAACCTGATCTAGCAACTCCTCAGCTGCGGTGGCATGACTCGGAGGATGTGGCTTCTGGCACCTTTGGGACCCTTCCTAATTCATCGACTGGGTGCCCTTTTGTTCTGATAGGTCACAGGAAGACTAAGTACTAGCCTGCCAGGGCCGGGACTTCTTATATTGAGACTTTTTCTTGAGGTTTGGTATCGGACCCCAACCTGGTGGCCCCCTCGGTGAACACAGCCTGGACATGCAGTAGAGGTCCCGGGGTCTGCTTTCAACGCCGGGGATGGGTAGGAGCAGCCAGGAATTTCCTGTGCCCTGCCCATGAGCCATGTCCACTGTCCCCTCCACCCTTCCTGCCACCCTACTCAAATGCAAGCGTGAGTGGGTGGGAGGTCATGAGGGGTTGTTAAAATTTGTGAGATGCCCCTCCCCCCAATCTACCCTGTTTTTTTTTTTGTTTTTTGTTTTTTTTTTTCTTCTTCTTCCTGGAGGCTTGACATGGTCCTTCCTCTGGGAACCTTTTCATTTTGCCATCATTGTCTTGCTGAAGAAAAGAGGACTGGGAGGTGGCAAGGGGCTTTGGGAATGAACTCAAGCCATCTTTTCTTATTTGCCTAATTTCCTCACTCAAATGTGTCTTGTGATTAAACATTTTCTTAGCATGCTTGGTCAGGGCCAGGCTGGGGGTTCTTTTCATAAACATTGGCAAGTGAGTTTAACAGCCCTGTTTGTATTAGCTGGAGGTTTCATTTGCATAGCGATTGTTCTTATGAAACAGAATAATCACTCGCAGTTTATGAAACTGTATAAATACCTGGGTCTGCATCCTTGGTGCGCGCACAGGCCTTTCTTTCCACATGTAAATGTATCCTGTTTGAGGATGAAGTTCAGACTCCTGGAAAAAAAAAAAACCGTAGTGCTTCAGGGTTTCTTTGAGGAGACTAGGGTTGTTTCCCTGGTTAGAGTCCTGGGTTGTGGGTGTTGTTGATGGGCGGAGCTTGTGCTGATGAACTGGTCTAGTGTCTGGGTGCCCCCCAGTGCAGCTAAACCAGGGGGTAGGCGCACATGGGTGACCCTCCCTTCATGCAGTCCTCTCTGACTTTTGCCTAGAGGTTTTGTTTTGTTTCGTTGTTTTTTTTTTTTTTTTTTTTCAAGCAAGGGTTACTCTGTATAACCTTGGCTGGAACCCGCTCTGTAGTCCAGGCTGGCCTCGAACTCACAGAGATCCGCCTGCCTCTGCCTCCCAAGTGCTGGGATCAAAGGCGTGCGCCACCACCACTCAGGTTTAGAGTTTTTGAAATGACCTGGCTCTGTAGTCAGCTTATACTTGAACTTGTAATCCTTCATCCTCCTCCTCCTGAGTTGATGATGGATTTGTGCTATCATCGAACCCTGCTGTCCTATCTCTTAGATGCAGGGTCACCCATGGATTTTTTTTTAATTTTTTTAGATTTTCGGTTTTTAGAGACATGCAGGTGCAGGGGTTGCAGTGCATAGATATTGCTGTGATTAGCTTGCACTGTCTTTTCTCTTTAAATTTTTTTTAAAAAAAGATTTAATGTGTATGAGTATTTTGCCTATAGGTATGTATGTGTACCATGTATGTGCCTGGTGCCCACAGAATCCAGAAAGGGTGCTGGATCCTCTGGAGCTAAAGTTGTGGATGGCTGTGAACCCATCATGTGGAATTAAGCCCCATCCTACAAGATAGCAAGTGCTTTCAGCCACTGAGATGTCTGTCTTCTTAGCTCCAGTGTGGCAAAAGCTGGTGACTTTGCAGTAAAATTCATATTGTGGCTTCTTTTTCTAGGACCTAGTGGATGGACCTGGTCCCCGGGACCACGAGACACACATTCCTGATTGGCAACGGTTCTGAGTCTTGTGGGGAGGGGGGGCACTTCTACAGGAGGCAGAGCTGTCTGCTGACTGTAGCCTCTTGCCCAAGCAATGGATTATTTCTCTGTAGAAATTTCCTGTGGAACTTGAGGTTTTTTGCTTGGAAAAAAAAAGGGAGAAAGAAAAAGGAAAAAAAAGACAAAAAGCCACACATCTGTTAATTAATTAATTAATTAATTAATTAATTAATTAATTAATGTGTGTTGCATGCCCATACATAATTTGTGGTGAGCCTGTGGAGACCAGAGGGACAGTCCGTAGGAATCAGTTCTTTCCTTCCATGACGTAGGCTTCTGAGATTGAACTCAGGTTTACAGGTGTGGTGGCGGGCGAGCATTCTTACCCACTGAGTCATCTCGATGGCCCAGAGCATCTGTCCCTGCCTTTGGTGGCTGAATTCTTTGTGGTCCTTCAGGTTCATGTCTCTTTGTCTCTGCCCCAGTGGCTGTGGGTTCAGGGACCTCCTGATAACCGAATCTGTACCAGGAAGAGAGGCGATCTGGGGAAAGCGTCACTTTGAGAGGTCATATCCTCATTCCCGGTGGCTTCCGTTTTCTAGAACATTCTTGGCCTTTTCCTTAGTGGCTCATTTTAGAACATTTCATAGTCTCAGTCTGTGCTCTAGACTCGGGCACCCTAATCTCGATGGGTCAGCTGACCCAGCTATGTAAAACAACTGGAAATCTGCCTGAGTGGAAATCTGGCTGGACCAGAACAGAACCGTCCTTTAAGAAATGTCTTGACAAGGACGGAAGTGGAGGAACTGGGCCTGACACATCCACACGGGTGCTTCAGCACCCAGGGCCTTTGGATCCTGGCTGATTGGGAGGAGCCTGCTTTTTACCTGAAGCAGTGAAGCCAGACACCTCATGAGAGCTGGAGGGCTCTGCAGTCTCTGGTGAACTACTGCATTCACTGCGGACTGCCCGGTTGGAAATCTGCTTAGTCTGGGCCCTGTGCTCTTTATCCTGTGGTCTTCTGGTATCTCCCCAACAGCTCTCCGTGGTATTCTCCTGCTTCTATGGATGTCTACACTGAGGCTCTGGCTCCTGACTGAGGTCATGTAACTGGTAAGTGGATGGAAGTGTTGGGATTTGAACCTGGGTTTCCCACCTCTGGAGCCCTCCCTCTCAACACTTACTCCATGTTTTTAGTTTCTCCGACTGCCAGGGAGGTGACATATGAAGCGGAGGAAGTGTCCATTATAAACTCTTTCTTACCTCTCTCGATGGGCAGGAGCCTGGAGTCAAGCGCTTTTTCAGGTGTTAAGCTGAAGTCTCCTCTCTGCCCTACTTTGGTGACCTGTACTTTGCTGTGGGTAAGATTTCTCCCACGATCTAAGGCCTCCAAAGTGCAGAGAGCCTGAGAAGGTCCTCTCCAGAGGGGCTGGAGCATGCTGCTGGAGGAACTGGTTGCCTGACAGGGGTGGCACCATTCTGGCGGAGTGCGTTGGGTGGCAAAACCAGTAAGTCAGATTCAGACCAGCCCAAGCATAAGAGGCTATTGGGAGGAGACACCTGGAGGGGCGGAGCTGTGGAGCACCACTGAGTTCTGTGGCCTAGACCCTGGTGGCTTTCATGGTTACGCTTTGTTCTGCTCAATACACATGGGCCCTTGTTCCCAGGTTTGTCTCCTTGTGGTAATGTCTACTGTTGTACTAAAGAACACACCCCACATGTGTCCAAAGAGTAGAGGAGAGGAATTCCATGACAAAGGTGTGTCTTTGGGGTGGGGGGCTCTTCTAATGATCCCAGAGCCCATCCTTTGTGTCTTATTGGTGAGAACAGCGTCCTGTGAATATCCAGACCAGACACAGACCAACTTGGAGTTAGTGGCCTCTGAGGACATCCAAACAAAAATCTGTTAGGGTGGCAAGAAAAAGGGGGGTTAGGAAGGTTCTGGAAGGACCTCAAGTGCTTATGCACGTTTGCATGTAAAGTTCGAGAACACCATCTCAGGGTCTAGGGCTCCTCTCCACTTCCACCCCAGTCCTTTCTCTGTGCATCTTTCTTAACACGAACAGTGGGGGCACTTTCTTCTTAGACTGGCAGACCCCTTCACATCTTTTGGAGTCACAGCCTTTCTGCACAGGTGCGTGCGTGGTCACTCACGCACTCAGTGAGGCTTTTCGGACCACCGGGCTTGCCAGGGCACCAAAGGACCACAGCCAACCACCTCTCTCTCTCTCTCTCTCTCTCTCTCTATCTATCTATCTATCTATCTATCTATCTCTCTCCAATGGCAGAGGAGCTATTCTCAGCAGAATTGATTTGTTTTACTTGCTGTGGTTCCTTTCTTGCTGGACTCTTAGCACCTCCTGGACCAAGTCCCTGAGCTTCAAGAGAATGCTCAGAGAGGAGGAGGAAGGACTCTGACGTGTCTGGCAAATCATGGCGTTTTCAAATTTTCCCCGAGTGAAAAACCCTGAGTGTACTGGACCCTCTCTGTGCCCCGCATCGTCTGCTGGGTCCTGGTCCCTAGAGCCCCAGTCTTTTGTCCTTTGTTCTGTGATGATGATGAGGACTCCCCGGGAGCTTCTGGACCCACTGATTCTTTACAGTGGCAGGGCTTCTCCAAGGGCCAGTGGGGGGGGGCATGTCCCCCCCCTCAGGGCATGCAGTGGTGCAAGGGGGGGGGGCTCTGAGAATGTTTGGTTGGCTGATCTATGGCAGAAGCCGCTGGCAGCAGTGATGGATTAGCCTCCGGGATCTCACCCTTGTCCATATTGGCTGGGTCACTGTGCCCCAGGACAGCAATTTCCATTGTTGAGGACTCAGTGTCATCAGCCCTCTCCCTGTCCCAGGAGAGCAATGTGGCTCCCTGCTGCTGAGTAAGCAGGCTGGCCCAGGAGCCAGCAGGGTTTTGGAGACCGCACCGAGGCGATGGGAACAGCTAAGACCTCTCTGTTCAAGGCGGGTCATCTGGTAGCTGTTAGGAATTCCTGGTGGGAAGGGTCAGGCTGCTTACCCGTAGGAAGTCGAAGAGGATTTGGGCACACCCACAGGACGTGGAGGATGCGACCACTCTTTCGGAGCTTGGGAGGGGAGGAAGAGACGGTGAGCCTAGACAGGAGTGTGGAACATAGGTGGGCGGCAAGGGTCATCGGAGGAAGCCCAGAGAGGAAGGGCCTTGAAGGCAGAACTCCTGCCACAAAGCCCTGGTCATTTGGGTCCTCAGGCTGATTAAATCTCTGCTCAGCTTAGCAAGTGGGGGGTGGGGTGGGGGTGGGTCTCCCCGTGTGTAGGAAAAGGGCTCCCCTGGGGCTAGGGTGGGCCTTTTGTTTTAAGTATTTTTTTGTGGTTATTTTTATTTCTCGTGCATTGGTGTTTTGTCTGCATGTTTATCTGCATGAGGGTGTTGGATCCCGTGGAACTTGAGTTACAGGCGATTGTGAGCTGCCAGATGGGTGTTTGGGATTAAATCTGGGTCTGCTGGAAGAGCAGCCAGTGGTCTTAGCCGCTGGGCTATCTTCTCAACGCCTAGATTGGCCCCTTTTTAAAAGATGCATTGGGGCCGCAGCAGCAGCAGCCCCGTCTACCCAGGGCCTTTTTGCAATGTGTTGGCTGCAGCGATAGCATAATAAGCGAGAGGCTTGATGCTGGGCCTGCAGGCTCTGTCCCCCCCCAAGGCGGAATTGTTGGAGCTGGCAGAGGCTTCCTCCGCCCGCTGGTCCTTCCAGGGTCTTGCCTCTGTTGCCTTTCTTTTCAGTGGGAAGTGTCGGTGTGAGTAATTACATATATTTTCACAAACTCGAACTATGCCATATTTAAACTTTTATAAACATGTGCGTGTAATTCTAATTAACTACTCACATAAAGCCATCCCGAAGGTTAGGCAGGGGAAATGCGCATTTGGCAGACTGGTGCTTAAAAAGCCAAGGAAAATATTATGTTCTAGAAACAAATGGTCTATTCATGTAGGTGGTTACCAAGACCCACAGTAGGTGTCTGAGGACAAGTGGGACTCTGAGCAGCAGTGGCTGAGAATCACTGGAGAGGGTCCCCGAGTCGCGTTTGGAGAGAGTTGTCCACGAGTCTGATCCATCTGTCACACCCCTGTCCATGGAGGGGTGTGGAAAAGGGATTCCTGGGGTTGATCTGGCAAAGCGGAGGTTAGATTTAAAGTTGACTTCTGTCTGTCTGTCCAGGACCAGGTAAACCAGGTTCTTGGTGCCACGGTGAACAATGTCACAGGGTCCTGGGACCACAGGAGCTCTGGTTGTTGTTAGGGGTGGGGGACACAATACACAAGATAAGGGGTGCTAGGATAAAGACATCGGATGAGCCTGAGAGGGATACGCGGCGAGCACGTGTGTTTGAGGCTGGGCGATGAGGTGGCCACACTGCAAGAGAAGTGGTTGAACAGCCGGCTGGGAGGCAGAAAGAGCTGCTTGCCCCCCTTCCCCTTAATGAAAAAACTTTAAAATGCTGGTGCGGAACTGGCTACAGTGGCTTGTACTTATAGTTCTAGCTTCTTGGAGAGCTGAAGCAGGAGGATAGTTAAAGTTTAGGAGTATAAGACCAGCCTTGGCAACAGAGTGAGTGAGACCTTATTTTCAAAGGTAAACAAAGTTACTAGATTCACTCACTTGCTGATGGGAACTCACACCCAAATATAAACAAAAATAAGACACCTCTATTCTTTGGGAAGAACACTTATCCCTGAGACCCTTCTATTCTGTCTTCATTTATTACCATCCCTATTTCCTTCCCTACTGTCTTATCAAAGTTCTTAGCAGAGCAGAGCCTGGTGGCCCAGATCCCAGCCCTGGAGGGGCCAAGACAGGAGGATTCAGAGTTTAGGGCCAGCTTTAAAAGGCCACAGATCCTAGAGAAGTACAGCTGGCTTCCTATTGGAAAGTCCCAGGCGTCTACTCTTGGGTGGGGATCAAGGAAACTTTGTTGTGCCCTGAAGATACTGAGATTGGAGTCCAGGTACCTTCCTTGGTAGGTGTTTACAGTAAAGTAGCTGTGGGGAAAGGCAAGTGCTAGTGCACCTAGATGGTCTGTAGGTGCTAGATGGTCTGTAGGTGCTAGATGGTCTTATATAGACAGCATTCAGTGGTGACCCATGGAGATCCTCTACGTGCCTGGACCCACACCTAGACAGACACTCTTGCTTCAAGTTTTTTTTACAGTCGCAGCCCACTGAGGCAATGTGGTTACTGTCATTTGTATTATGGATGAGAAAACTGAGCTATGGGAGAACAGTGTCTTCTTCTGAACCAAGCCGATTGTTAGGGGCTCCACTGACATTGGGACCTCAACATTCCAATCCCAGAGCTGGGCAGGATGTTAGGATTCTGTCAGGATGGAGCCCAGCCCAGTTTCTTCCTTCTGAGCAATTCTCCTGTGGGCTCTGCTACTGTATTTCCCCGGACCATTTCTGGAGTTTGCTCTGTGGTGTGCATTCAGCAAAGCCATCTTGGAAGGTCCATCTGGGTTCTCCGGGCTGGACTGGAGAGGGGAGTGATTGTAAACAGAGGCCCAGGCCGACTTTGACATGGGTCAGCCCTTTTTAATGAGCAGAAGTTTTTTTTTTTTTTTTCTTCCTTCTTTTGGAAATTTCCCGTGAAACCCTGAGAGCCAATAGTCAGGGGCCGCCCAGAACCACCTGTGTCTTCTCACAGGGCTGGTGAGTCTGGGTCTGGAGGTGAGGGTCTGTGTGAGGCTGCTTCATTCATTCCCTCCCTCACTCATTCATACTGAGGTGTGAGTTTCCAGCAAGGAGAGTCCCTTGGTCTCCAGTTTCCGGAGGCGCCCTGTACAGTCTAGATTCCAATTAGCTTAATTGCTTCATATTAGACTTCTTAGAAATGATTTTTTTTTCCTGCTGATGGCTGAGGTTCCAGGAAGGCTTTTCTCCACTGCCTTCCTTCCTGAATCTTGCCATGCGTGTCTCTTTCAACTCTTGATTCTTCTTCTATTCTAGCCTGTGCCTCAGTCTCCCTGGTTCTGGTGCTGTGGAATCCTTTTGCCTCCAAGTGACCAAAAAAGGGAAGTGGTGTCTGATTTATATAAATCTTACATAGTGTATGTGTTAAAGGACACACGTGTTTTTAAAGAGAGAATTCCTTTCTAGGGTGTGTTTCAGCAAAGGAACTGGACACAAAACCCACCCTGAGTTCTCACCCTGTTCCTTTTCCTTTCCCCATTAACACCAGGTTTTTAAAAAAGTATTTTTCAACAACCCGAGGAAACAGTTACATCCTGATTGACACACAGGATGTTGGAACAGCATTCTTGCTGTTAAGTGATCAGAATTTCAGCCAAGGGAGTATAATGAAATCCACATAAAAATTTATTTACCTAATGAAAATCCTGGAGTAATGCATAAGTGGTTCTCTGATAATAAAATGCAAATCTCAAACTATAACCAGGAGGACAATAATCTTCATTAAACGTATTGTCTAGAGGAAGCCCACGACATCCACTTAACAGTGATTTGATTTGTTTAGTAATTTCCAAGTAATATTTAAACTTTATTTCGAGCTTTAAGAACAGTTCAAGAGTTTCTTTCCTGTCACTGAGGAGGGCAGCTGGATTTGGGCTGGGGGACCCACCAGCCCATCCCAGGGCTTCTGTTATGGGGCACCCTGAACTAAAAACCCTTGACCAGGAAGCTTGACATCTGGTGCGGAGATGGGGGTCCTGAAAGAGAAAGCAAAAGGGTCAGGTTTCCTCTCTGGGGGAGACCTAGGAAGACTCCACAGGGATCTTGGATGGGAGTCCTGGAAAGACTCCAGAAGGGAAGTAAGTGCCCCGCCCTGGTTATCCCTGGCCTGGGTGGAGCCCAGGCCTCCAGCATTCAGGTCATCCGCCCCTGTTTTCCTGAACCTCTGTTTCCCTGGAGTGCTGTGTAGAACCTTCGCCATCCTCTCGGCCCTGAGCATCTAGCTACAGGTCCTCACCCTGGATCGTGTGCCCGAGAGGTAGACGCAGGTTGGAAGAACCGTAGACCTTTGGGCTCCAACCCTGACCCTGCCACTAGCTGCGGAACAATGAGCTGTGTCTCCCAGACCTCGGGGAGCCTCGCCCGGCTCTGGAGGGGCTCAGTGGAGACTGACCCACGGTTGCAGTCCTTTGTGGTGTAAATATTTCTGAGAGCGATAGAGAGGAATTTGAAAGTGCGGATTTTCTGCCCAAGTTTGAAACGGATGAATCTCAGGCCTGGATGAACAGAATTTGCCTTTTTAAATTTTATTTGGTTTTTGGTACTGAGCACTGAACCTCGTAGTTGCCGGAGAAATCTTCTCTTGTGGAGGTACATTCCCTGCCCCTCAGCTTTTTGAATTTTTAGACAGAATCTTACTAATTTGTGGGGCTGGCCTTGAACGTATATACTCTTCTTGCCTCAGCCTCCAGGCCTAGCGAGCCTTTTGGATTTTTTAATATTTCTGCATTTATGAAGTTTCAAATAACAGATGAAGACCGCTGTTTGTGAATTAACCGCATGCATTCCATGAATTTGAATATATGTGAAACTTTTCTTCAAACATGAGCAAACTGCAGATGACTCTCCTCCCCGTCCTCCCCATCCTCCTCATCCTCCCTGTCCTCCCTGTCCTCTTCATCCTCCCCATCCTCTCTGTCCTCCCCGTCCTCCTCATCCTCCCCGTCCTCCCCGTCCTCCCTTTGCCCCCCCCTTGTCCCCTCTTTCCCTTTCTATCATAATAAATCATGGCCCCCTCTCACATGTCATGGAGTATGTTGAGATGCTCCCTACTGCAGTGGCTATAGTGAGACACAGGGCAATAGTGAGACACTGGCTTCGTTCCAGAATCCGGATCAGAGGCTTGTCATGAGTGCGACAGCCGCCTCAGTTTCCTTGCCTGGAATGCAGCATGAACCCCTATGGCTTGCTCTTTGTTGGTGATTAAACAAGATACTGTGTGTAAAGTAGTTAGCACAGTGTCTGGCCCTTTCTCGGTGCCTGATGAGCAGGAGAGGCTTTGTTGCTGCAGAGAAAGGGCTGTGTAGGACAGAGGCTGGTGAAATGGAGCCGGGAGGCTCGGATCCGCTGGGGATGCCAGCGCCGGCAGTCGGGCCAGCCACCAGGCCTGTGTTTCCATCTAAGGGCTGGCTCGGGTTACTCCCGGCTTGTTCGTAACTCTGCTCAGGGCTTGCAGCCTCTTAAGTTCAAGGTCGATCCCAGGATTCTCGTCCCCCACATGGTCTTCTGTCTTGCCCAGAGTCATTAGTCACCAGGACGAGAGAGTAGAGATGAGTCAGGACCTCTTGGGCCACACCCAGAGCCAGGCCTTGCTGATGGAGGACCCACAGGACCAGTCATTCAAGAAACGTACAAAAGCATTTCAGTCCTGGCTTCAGATGACCCCTAGCCAGGCAGGTCATTTAACCAGGGTGAGCCTTGGTGTCTTGATCTGTTCAATGGATGTTTTAGTGTCTCTCCGTGAGCTGGAGTGGGTTACAAGCTTGCTGCAAACCGTCCTGCTACCTCTCCCTAGAGGAGGGTTTCTGGAGGAGGACGGAGCTTTGCCTGGGAAAGAGAGGCCTTGGATTTCTGAGGAGAGCAGGCCTGAGGGCTGCAGGCAAGGGAAGAAGGAGAAGCGATAAAGAGCCGAAAAGCCGGTTTTCACCCAGGACACCTGGGGATGACCCCTCCCCGGGGGGGGGGGATGGGGAGGCTTCCAATAGGATACACGTTCTCAGGGAGAAGGGGAAAGGCTGCACCCTTGCTGGACAGGGTTAATCTTCAAGATTTCCTGCAACTGGCTGGGATGCAGCTCTGGGGTAGAGCACTTGCCTAGCGTCCAAAACAGAGTTGCAGTCAGTGCAAGGAGCGGGGGTGGGGGAAAGTGGGGGGGCGGGGGGGCGGGGGGGAGCAGTCCCTGTAGAAGTGATGTGGCAAATGAGCACCTTTCAGGTCTAACACGCCTGCAAAATCACAGCCGCCTTCCGAATTGGCAGCTGTCCTCCACCCCCTGGCCCCTAGACCCTGCAGTTTCTGCGCATGTACCTATGGGGACCCAACCAATGGCTGGAGTGTCCCTTCTTGCCACCTCCTGGTTTCTGTGACTCTGCCCCTCAATAGAACAAGAGTGGTGGAGATAACCAAGCCACTGGGGTGGTGGTGGTGGTGGTGGTGGTGGTGGTGGCCGCGGCGGCGGCGGCGGCGGCGGCGATGATGGTACAGACAAACCCAGTGAGACCCGGACTGCATGCCTCCTCCCGAAGCCCTTTGTGAGTGTGCATTGAAAATCCCTTGGCCTCTGAGTGCATCCTCCAGTGCCGCAGAGAGGTGGGGTGTGGGGGTTTTGCAGTAACTACCCCCAGAACCTTGTGGTGTGTATCAGTTTGGCTTCCTTCCTGGACCTATGAAGGGTCTGAGTGACAGCCAGGTTGGGTCTTCACACCTAGAACCAGGCCAGGGGGAGGAAGAGAGTGAGCTACTGGGCCAGAGGAGGGGGCTGCCAGCCAGTGACAAAGGCAGCTACAGAGGAACAAAGGAAGAGAGACATCTCATGCTCTAACCTGTGATTTAAAGAAAAAAGTGACTTGCTACTCTAGGAAGGCTTTAAGTGACTCCCCCCCCCCCCCCCGAGTTCCTGTGATTAAAACAAAAGGAAAAGCCGGGACCTCTGACAGTGCAAGGCTCACCTCAGGCCCAGGTGTGACTGCAGTCCTAAGGCCTCCCAGGCAGGAAGCGTCCCCACCCGGAGAGGCAGTTGGAATCAGAGGCTGTCATCTGCTGCCAAATTTTTGGGAGCAAACATTTTTCTTTCTGGATTTAAATAATTGCATTGCATCCTCAGCTCTGGTTCTCCTCTGAAGCCAGACCCAAATGGCATTTGGCAGGCTGACCACGGTCTCCGCCCTGTGGGGTTTCTCAGGGTATTTTCCTCAATGTCTGCGTAGCTGGCTTCTAAACTAGTTCATTCTCTCTCTCTCTCTCTCTCTCTCTCTCTCTCTCTCTCTCTCTCTCCTCAGGCTTCAAATTTTATTAAATTTAAATTTTATTCCATTTTAGGCTATAAAATCTCCAAAAGTGGCCTTGAAAATGAACAGATTTGGCATGTAGGAAGTAGGTTACCTCCAATGCAAATAAAAGAGCCAAGCTTCCGAGGAGAACAAGACTCCAAGGCGCGGGAAAATGTGCAGCGTGCTTAGAGACACAGAGCAGAAAAATGGTCAGAGACCAATTTAAAAAGCACATATACGTTAAAGGAAGCATTGTGTGGACATATGGATCCAATCGCTGTGCCAGAAGCTTAATTTTGGGGATCAAGTCTTAAGAGCTAAACTCCAATCTTACTACCCAAGGTGATTTTTAGCAGACAGATGAAAACTCCTTTTTGCATTCTGGTCTAAGGGGAATCTTAATACATTTTTAAATTATTTGGCATTTTGAATTAATTTTCTTAGAATGAAACGAGATTCTTAAATTGGGATCTTGTAGGGAAAAGACAGCCAGGTAATTAGCGAGCTGATCTTCTTTCTTGACACATGGATGCAGAGGGGCTGAACTCCAACCAAGGTGCACACAAATCTATTTTAGAGCAAACATTTCAAAGTAAGCAACACCATCTGTTCTTTAATTATTTCTCTTTATAAAAAAAAGCCGCTACATTTATTTGGGTTACTTAGTTGGAAAGAAATGTCTTCAAGACTCTCAGAACTGAAGCTATTAAAGGCAGAGTGTCAGCTCTGGTTTGCTAGGTATCTAAGAACCCAAAATAGTAAAGGCATTTTCAAATTGATTTTTCCAACACAGATCCCCTTTAGTCCAGCAGGGCGTGGTTGCAGGGCCTTGGAGGGAGGGGATAGTTCACATCTGCTCATGCCTGGGACAGGGACAGTTGGATTGAGCAGAGGGTTATGACAAGGCAGTTAGGTAAGGCTTTGTGTGTGTGTGTGTGTGTGTGTGTGTGTGTGTGTGTGTATGTGTTGGGGGGTTTGATCTTTGAGACTTAAGGTGCTGGCGATTCTGATCCTGACCCATCTAGATTCTTGTCCACCCACCGACCCATCCACCCACCCACCTATTCATCCATCCATCCATCCATCCATCCATCCATCCATCCACCCACCCACCTATCCGCCCATCCGTCCATCTGTCCATCCATCCATCTGGCCATCCGTCCACCCACCCATCATGATTTGTCTATTCGTCAACCTATTCGATCTGCATCTCTCTCTCCTTCCCTTCTTCCCTCCTTTCTCCTCTCCATACCTTCCTCGTTTTTATTCAACATTTCCCGAGGACCCTCCATGAGCTTATAGTAGGTGGCGGTGAAAGTACGGAAACTGGTGTAGGTGAGTCTGTGGCCGCCAACAGTGTCTACTTGCTCTAGGTACAGACTGGTGCTGTCCAGCGGCACTTCTACAGTATGGAAAAGTTTACCTGTGCGCCATTCAGCATAGCAGACACTGCCCACATATCGATGTTGTGTTCAGTGACTGAAGACTAGTTTATTTGTTTATGTGCATGTTATGCGTGTCTGTGTGAGTGTAGGTGCCCAAGGAGGCCAGAGGAGGGCTCAGACCCCTCAGAGCCGGGGTTGTTGCTGTTCTTAGCCATCATGTAAATGGAGTCTGGGTGTTTATTAGTCCCTCAGGTGGCTTTTGTATCTTTGCTTCCGAGAAGAGAAGTAGGCCTTGGGTGTGATGCGATGGTCCAGCTCAGTTGGAGCGGAGTACACTGGCAGAGCAGACTGGATTTCAAATGAACCAAAGCTTGCTTAGAGAAGGTGTGGTGGGGTTGTGGCTGGGGTAGGAGTAAGGAGGTGACAGTGGCCTGGCGTGGGGTGGGATTGTGGTCCTGGTGATGGTGGTGGTGGTACAGTTTACCATGCTCAGTGTAACATTCAATGAGCTCAAAGGTCGCCATGTTGGAGTTAAGAGAATGGGGGGCTTGGGAACTCCCTGAGGCAGAAGGGTAGAAGATCTGGAATGGCTGCCCGAGTGCTTCTGCACTGGTGTTTTAACCTCTCTGGGCCTCACGCTTATCACTGATGAACGGCAGATAACTACGCCTGGCTAGTCCTTACCTGCCCGAGTCAGAGGACCGGTGGGTAGGCTTCCCGAAGTCCCTGATTCAGAGCCCACATGGTGGCCCGTGTGAGTGATCTGACCGTTTTGCTTCTTACTGATTTTTCTTTTCTCTTTAATCTTCCTTTCCAATCCCTCAGGGTCTCAGCTCTGCTGAGGGAGGACTGTTCAGAGTAGCTCTACCCACCGCCTCTTATTTGGGCTAATGTGTATGTTGCTCCCTGTGACCGTTTTTTGTCCTGATCCCTGAACTCTGGCTTGGGAGACCCCTGTGGTACTCAACCTGCTCTTTCATTTGCTTCCTGGAAAACCCTGCCTGGGCCTGAGCTTCTGTCTTCCTGTGCCTATGCGTTGCAGGCTCTGTTTGGAGCCCGACTCTGGCAGCCAGGGGCCCGTAAGAGGGCAGACTTCTACAAGCACCGGTCTAGAGTCAGATGTAGCCAGATGCCTTTTGGGTAAGGCTCACAGTCATTTTAGCAGCATCCTTTCTTTTGTCTAGACCTGAGATCAGCATTTTAGGGAAAGGTATCCAGGCGGACTTTCCCCTCCCTCCCTCCCTCCCTCCCCGCCCCTCCCCAATTCTGGGACGCCCTCAACTCCCATGTCAGGTGCCCAGAGCAGTGGCCAAGCCCATTTGGCAGTAGAGAGTCTTGTCTCTGGAAGATGCCAGACTTATTCTGAGGTGGCAGATGCGGCGGACACTTCTAGTTGGACAGACACCAAGTGTCTGACCCAGCCCGGTACATGTTCTAGAGGATGTGACAACCTCCTGCCTAAGTCACTTTCTGTGTCTTCCAGAGCCTCTGCAAGGCTGCTGTGTACTGGAGACCCGGGCTCTGGAATTGCTCGCTATAGTTCAGTTGTTGTTGTTGTTGTTATTATTATTATTACTATATTATTATTTTGTCTCTCCTCCAGACAAAGACGTTCATAACAAACGCTTGAAATCCCCTTTTTAAAAGAATGCCCAAAGAGAGCCCGATTTGTTGCAATGGAGTGCATAGCTAATGGTCGAGACTGAGACATCGGGCCAAGACACTGATTTATGGGGAGAGATACTTTCCAAGCACTTCTCATGCTGTTCTGACTTACTGCCAGGAGCTCATCCTCAGGCCCTGCACGGGATCCTGGACGGAGGTTGCACATCGGTAACCCGAGAAGCACGCACAGCGCTAGACTGCGTTTCTTTTCTTTTCTCTTTTCTTTTCTTTTCTTTTCTTTTCTTTTCTTTTCTTTTCTTTTCTTTTCTTTTCTTTCTTTTTTCCTTTTCCTTCCTTCCTTCCTTCCTTCCTTCCTTCCTTCCTTTCTTTTTTTCCCTTTTTGGTGGCTGCTTAGAATTAAACTTTGTTTAGAATTAAAGTGGAACACTTACAAAGTTTGTACAGAAACCCAGGATTCTGGCTGGGACAAAAAAAAAACAAAAAAAAAAAAAAAAAAAAAAAAAAACGGTCCGGTGGGTGAAAGCACTTGCTGCGCACAAACTTGGCCAGCTGTGTCCCTGGAGCTCATATGCAGTGGGACGCGAAGACAGGAGAAGCGCGTGGGAGCCCCGGGGCCAGCTAACTTGGAGTGTGAGGAGAACCGGCAGAAGCAAGAGAGCCCCTGCCTCAAAACAAGCTAGAAAGTGAGAGCTGACTCCCGAGAAAGATGTTGTCTCCTGACCTGACCGCCACATCGCAACGTGCGCACTATGACTTGTGCGCATGCCCGAACTCCCCCTCCCCCATCTCTTGCTTGTTGAGGGTCAGCTGTAGTAGGGTGTGCTGACGTTCCGCTCCTTTCCCTCCAGCACTCCTCTCCCCATTCAGCCATCTCCCCTGGAGGTCGCCAGCTTGCTGGTGCTGAAGCTTGTATGAATGTGTGTGTTGGGGTCAGTGCTGTCGCTGCAGGATCTACCTGAAGCTCCCGCTATTGTCCCCACCCCACAACTGCCGAATGCTTGCTGTGTGATATTGCCCTGGTGTACACAGGTACCGCCACTCTGTGCGTCAGCTTTCCCTGTGGCTGGTGGACCGCCGGGCTGGATCAGTGTTTCCCCACTGTGTGTGAATCATCCTGGCGGGGGAGGTGGGGTGCGAGCCAGCCCTCTCCCTTTATCAAGTAGGCTTGTACCTTAGATTTCTTTCTTTTTCTTTCTTTCTCTTTCTTTCTTTCTTTCTTTCTTTCTTTCTTTCTTTCTTTTTTCTTTCTTTCTTTCTTTCTTTCTTTCTTTTTCTTCCTTCCTTCCTTTCTTTTTTTTTTTTTTTTTTTTTTTTTTTTTTGTTTTTTTTTTTTTTTTTTTTTGGTTTTTTTCGAGACAGGGTTTCTCTGTGTAGTCCTGGCTGTCCTGGAACTCACTCTGTAGACCAGGCTGGCCTCGAACTCAGAAATCTGCCTGCCTCTGACTCTCAAGTGCTGGGATTAAGGGCGTGTACCTTAGATTTCTTAAGGAAATGGAAGGGCCCCTGGTTGGCAGGGTCTAGGAATCACCCAGACAATGGATCCATGCTGACTCCGTGTCAGGAGTGGCAGGGGTGGGGTGGGGCTTCTTTATTTCTGATGATGGAGTCGTTGCCACAGGGAAGGACAGTAGTGCTTGTAAATGATCAGATACTGCATTGGGCGGCGGTATTCTGCCACTAAAGCTTTTGTTTTTGCTGATGCAGCAAAAATTCTTTCTTTCTTTCTTTCTTTCTTTCTTTCTTCTCGCCCTCGTCCTCCTCCTCGTCCTCCTCCTCCCCCTCCTCGTCCTCCTCCTCGTCCTCCTCGTCCTCCTCCTCCTCCTCCTCCTCCTCCTCCTCCTCCTCCTCTCTCTCTCTCTCTCTCTCTCTCTCTCTGTTGGGGCAGGGTCTCACTCTGCGCCCAGGCAGGTCTTAAAATCAAGATCCTACTGACTTAGCCTCTTGAAACTGAAGTTCTGAGAGGTTAAGTAACTTTCCAGAGGTCACACAGCTGAGCCGTGGCAAGAACCAGGGTTAGCTTCACCCTCCCAAGGCTCTGAGCGGTGTGGGCTGCCGGAAGTGGCTGTTATCATGAGCAGGCAGGGGAGAGGCTCCCTGAGATGAGAGGTGAAGCCCGTTGTTTCCTGAGAAGCCTGTGCCTCTTGCTCCAGCCTGTCCCCAGCGTCTCCCTCTCACTCCCAGGGGAGATCCCGGAAGCCTCCGCCAGGACTGTTGGAGGCTCCAGGTCTACCACGAGTTAGAGAAAGTCTGTCAGGATTTAATCCTTTTGTGGCGTTGTTTGAGGGCATCGCAGTGGTTAGCCAAAATCTCTGGGTCAAACCGTGCGGCCTCCTAAGTTAACTTGCTTGTTCAGTTGGAGCTGGGTGGTCTTACTCTCCGAGAGGCCAGCATGTGCCTTGTCTGAACCTCAGGTGTCCCTCTGAGAAGGGGTGCACCTTTAGCTGGAAAGCTACCCAACAATCAGCCATCTTGGGTTTCCTGGGTGCTCCATGCACCCCCATTTTGCAGAAGGCAGATGAATGACTAATCCTGCACGCACAGTGCCTGGAAAAGCTAACGGCACAGATCGCAGACCTGTCTGAGGCGCCCAGCTTCCAGTGCTCTGGAGTCTCTGGCCCTGCTCTTGGCTCCTGGCAGCCTCTAGCCAGATCCAGGTATACTCATGTTTCCTGACCCTCTGGGGCTTCAAGAAGGAAAGTGTGGCCCTCTCACGAGTCCTGACTGTGTTCTTCCGGAGGGAGCTGCTTGCTTCTTCCAGTTCCTGCTGGGTAGTCCAAGTGGGACACACAAGTCCTGACGTGTGTGTGTGTGTGTGTGTGTGTGTGTGTGTATGTGTGAGTGTGTGTGTGTGTGTGTGTCTGTCTGAGTATGTGTGTATGCATGTGTGTGTGTCCCACCTTACCCAGGGAGCACTGGGCCTTTTCCGGGTAGGGGACAAGGGTGGGACTACCTGGGTTTCTGCAGAGGTTTTCTGTCACTCAAGATGTAGCAGCTGCTCTCGACCTAAGTAAACGCTGGACAGCGTAAGCCAAAGGGGAATTTCATGGAAGAGTAAGAGAATGAACAAGAGAAGAAATGGAGGGAAACTAGTGGGTAAAGATGGAGATTAGACTGGGAGGGAGTGCTTGTTCAATTACGCCCTTCCATTTGACAGGCTCCACTGGAGACGGGGTGTCTGGGAAGAGAGGTGCTTTCAGCTGGCCTGGGAAAGCTGAATCCCTCGAGCTCAGCGCAGTTGAGAGCTGGGGCTCTGTTAGCAGGGGTGGTCCCTGGGCATCTGGAGGCTGATGTGTGGCCTCACTGTTCCTGCCAGCCTTCAGGTTGTTGTGACATCGTGGAGGATCCTGGAGTTCAGGGTGACAGGGGGTGAGTGGGCTGGGGTCCATTTGATCAGCATTGGGCTGTAGGGTTGAATTACCCAAGTCGCGTGTGGGCTGTTAGGATATGAGGGTCCTAGATGGAGCCCCACCAATGTCTAGTGTGCACACAGAGAGGCCATCTCCCCTGCAACCCAGCTCAAGAAGGCCAGATTTGAACGTGTGGCACAACTGTGTGCTACATTGGTGGTGACGGATGGATTCAAAAATATTATTTGCTAATGAGCACATAAGGCACAGAATTCGCCACAGCCCCAGCTACCCTCTTGCTCATCCTCGGGGGACTGTGTGGTCACTGGTATTTACCATTTCTGCCGTCTGCTTTTAGAGCAGTGTATGGATGGAAAGACGCATCCTTTCCCCTCACACCACGCAGTCTGACTTTCTCACAGCCCATCCCACACGTTCTGAGCCAGCTTGCTACCAGCGATGACTCTGTGTGTGCAGAGGAAGAAGCCCAGAGTGCCCAACAATAAGACAAACCCAGGATCCAAAACGTCTTCTTGAGGAGACCCCTGCTCTGCTTCCCAGGGCTAGACCTTGCCTATCCTTGTGCTCAAGAATGGTAGGTCCCTTTGGGTTTGAATCACCATGCCTTTTTTTTTTTGTATAAAGAATGTAGTTATTATATGTGTGTATAGACATACCTTTGGATACATACGGAGGTCTACAAACAACTTTGTAGGGCTGTTTCCCCTTTCGCTTTAACGTGGGTTCTGGAGAATTGAACTTGGGTCTGCAGGCCTGCACAGTGAGAACCGTTTTCCACTGAGCCATATCACCAGCTTGTTTGCTTTAATGATGTCTTCCGGAAGAAGCCCAGGTAGCACATTCCCTGGAGACTGTTCCCAGGATTGTTGCCCTTGTGACAGGCCAGGAATGATGGTGGGGCAAGCCCTGGGTTACCCTTGCGGGGCCTTGGAGGCCTAGGTTTCTCCTGTTTCCACCTCGGTTTACTGCAGCACACAATACACCATGTTTGTGCACCTGGCCTCCATAGAAAAGGGAGAACTGGGAAGAAAGTTATCCAGAGTATGTCAGATTGGTTTATCTCAGCCCACCTCTGTGATGTTGGATCTTCCCCTTCTTGCTCTGCTATAGATAGCTGGTGACCAAGGTCTGTGAAGTTATACCGTGAAACCCTCTTGATTGGAGATCATTGAAGGTCTGCTCGAGCCACAGGCCTGTAGGCGCGAGGGGGAAGCGAAGGGGAGGGGGGCGCACAGCCAGAGTTCCGCTTCGCCCCGATGGCACGCACCCCATATGAGCAAATGGCTCTCTATGGAGCAGAATCTCCTCCACAGCCTGTGACCTTCCCCCCAGCCTCTGGCTACCTTCCCAGTTCCTTAGAGCTGGGGCTTCAGGCTGGGTGGCTGAGGCAGGCCAGTCAGGTGGGGCCCGGGCAGCTGACAAAGTCTCCCAGAGGGCTGGGAAGCCAGCTGCGGCCCCAAATTGGGGCAGAGCTCCAAGTCGGCTTTAACCCACTCCGTTCCCGTGTGTGCGCCTGGTGGCTCTTCTTGGTCTTGCACCGCTCCCTTTTTGTTTGAGGTGGGGACCCCATTTACCCTGTGAGTTTCTCTTACACCTCAGTGGCCCAAGTGTGCACTGGGGGGTCCCTCTCAGCTCAAGCTGCCTTCTGTAGTCACTGCAAGTTCCAGGGGCCTTTGCTAGACCCCTCCCATGCCAGGAGCCTCGGCACCTCCCACTTGTCTCTCTCTTCAAGGAACTCTTGCTGATTGATTCCTCTCTATCTTTTTGAATCTCTCCTGTCCAGAATTCCACTGCTTGGTCCTGGCAATTGACCCCTTGGGGCCACGGTAGCTCATTCCCTCTTCCCAGTGGCAACCCTTCAGAAGTCTGCAGACAGCTCGGGGCCTTCCTGAGCTTGTCCCACCGGGCTGCACTCTCTCTTCCTCAGCGCTGTTTCTGAGACACGGTTCCAGGATTCCATCTACCCAGGCACCCCCACCTTGGGCACATCCCTGTGGGCCTATGGACTTCCTACAGCTGCTCTTCACAGCCATGCCCCGCAAACAGGGGGGGCCAAGGACCACTCAGAGCCTGGGGACCCACTTGTCATAAAGGGGAGGCGGAAGCTCATATGGGAGTGTCCAGATTCACCAACCCACCGTGACTCTGGCACAGTGGTATGTGTGTCAGCTGCCTTTCCCTATGTGTGCACCTGTATTTAAATGTTTTCCTTCAATCTTGGGGATTTAAAATGGTGAAGAAACAGAGCACCTTGGATGAATTCAGGACATCCACTAAATGTTGGGTACTGTACTGGGAGATGGGTCTGGGCTGGAAGCGGGCTAGCAGAGAGAAGCTGGAGCTTACCACACATAAGCCCGATGCTTGGATCTTGGCTTCAAGGTGTCTTGGCTACAGGGATTTCTGGGAAAGGTTTAGGTGAACCAGAGGGGACTGAGGCTCTGTTCGTGCAGGGGTCTGGGGAAGTGTCCTGGGTAATACGATCAGGTTCCATCACTGAGGGGGTCAGCTGAGATGGTAAGAGAAGTGGCATCTGTAGCCGCAGTCTCCGGAGAAGGCACTGGAAGCAGAGGAACAGGCTTAGTGGGCACTCACTGGTCTTGGATGGAGAGAGGTATCAGAAGGTGCAGAACATTCCAGCAAGCATAGTTGCCACTGAAGGAGAGTCTGGTCTCTGCAGCCAGGACTGGTCTGTTCTGCACACCCTGTCTGTGGCTGAGCAACTTCTGACCTGCCCTTTGATGCCTTGTGACATGGGCTTTGGTGGCTGGCTCCCTGGCTGGGCTGCTGAGGGTGAGCATTAAGTGAGCTAACATCCAAAAAGAACTAACACCTCAGCTTGGTGCTTGACAACAGCATCACCCAAGGCGGTTCCGTGGCTCGTCTTGAGTGCTTCCTTGAGCCAAGCTGGTCTGACCTGCATAGCTACCAGATGACAAGATGGTGTATTTTCTCCGTTTAACGGATCTGTGGTGAGTCTGTGACTCAGGAGCCCAGACCCCAGCCTGCTGCATTTCCATCAGACTAGCTGGTCCTGCCTTTCAGTCTGGGGACTGAAACCTGCCTGGGAGACTGCACCCGCCACAGACAACTGCCCAGGCATCTTCTGGGTGAAAGGGGGGAATTGTCAGGGCTTTCTTCCAGGCAGGGGAGTCAGTGCCAGGCCTGGTGGCTTCTGACCCCCTGGCAGGACCTAGATAGAGCACCTGGCACAGCAGGTCAGTTGGAGTCCTTCCTTAGGCACACTGGGTTGGTCCCAGGGCTGTAAGAACTGGGAGAGGGAGCCAGGGTCTGGTTAGTGCTCTTGCCTTGTGGCTGTGGCGTGCTCTTGGCAGGGCCAAGATGGGGTCAGGACAGCTTCTCCATCCCAGGGGGTCTTGGGACCTTAGGGGGATGGTTGCTGATGGCCTTTCCCTCCTCAGAGGAAGGGCAGAAGTGACTGTATTAGACTCTTGGCATCTTGCTGGTGTCCCCTAATCGCCAAACCAGAGTCTCTGATCAGCAATGACTCCCACAGCTTATGCATGTCAAGAAGGACTTGAGGGACTGTGGCAGAAGCCTGGTTCTGACCCTGGAGCCAGGGCTGGATTGGGCACATGTGCAACCCTAGCCAGGGCACCAGTCTTTGGGTCTCAGAGTCCATTGTGATGTGTGACATGTGACCTGCGACACGATCCCTGATACTGCCCGTCTTGACTCCGCGTTCTGAGGAATCAGTGCAGTTCTTCCTGGATGGGAGACTGGGGGGCTGTAGGAACGTGGTAGCCATGTCTGCTCGCTTGGTGTCATTTGCTGAGACCAGCTGCTCCACCCAACCTGTCCTCCTTTGTTAGGCCTTTTCACTGTACCCCAGGTACCAAACCCTGACTCCCACCTCACAAGGTATCTCCTCACAAGATCCCTTAGGGTACCCATACTAGTGTGGCCCCTGTTTGACCTTGTCTAGAAAACGGAGGCCTAGAGAGGAGGGCTGCAAGCCAGGGGCCCACAGTTGTGAGTGTCAGAGGCTAAGCTTGCCTAACTCCCAACCTGTGGTGTCCTGACCACGAGTCCTGAACAGGACAGACACACCCATATGCCAGCCAGGGACCAGGCTGTGTCGGTGGCTGAGGCAGGCTCCCCAGGCCGTACATTCTGCTGTAAAGGCCCTTCTCTTGTACTCCTCAGGCCATCATGGCTTCTTTCTATACTGTCTCTTCCCTCTGCCTCAGACCCTGTGGCTACAGAGCCTCTTTCTGCATTTGCTTACCAAGGAAATGTCTGAGCTCCTGAGTGTTGAAGAGTTAGGAATGGGGTGCTGCCGATGCAGGGGGGGTATTGCCACCTGCGGGTAGGGGCTCCGAGGTGGTGTTTTGGCCCGGGGATGTCCCTGCTGTGAGGGAAGGTGGGAAGAGTAGGACTCTGACTCTGTGACTGTCGGGTCTGGATGAAGGGCTGTGCTCTGCCATTTTGGGAAGAGCTTACACGGCCCATGGCTGTGTAGAATCGTTCGCTGCCCCCTGGGTGGTCTTGGGTGGGCACTCCAGTTCCCATCACTAATGTCATTGTCTTGATCCTGGGGGCGCATGCTTCAGATGCCACAGAGATAGGAACACCAAACCTCGTGCAGAAGAACAGGGATGGGGGCTTTTTCATATTGGAGAATCTACCCAGGAGCCCCCCTCCCCCTCTGCTTGCAGGAAGCCTGGCATGCTCCGAGGGTGGGGGAAGGCGGCCGTGTCACGTGACTCTCCTGTCTCCCTGCAACCCACTCTGTCCTTTCGGCTGTGTCATCAAGGGGACCTGGACATGTCTTGATTCCCCCTAAAGCTCTCTGATGCTGGGCGCGAGGAGAAGTGCCTGAGACGCTTGCCAGGGGGCACCAAGGCACTGTGGGGGGCACACGGTACTTGTGGAAGAACTGCAGCCTCTCCCCCCACCCCCAGCCCCAGCCCCAAGGGCCTTCCCTGCCAGCAGCGGGCCAGATGTCTTCTTGGAGGGTGGAAGAGAGCGTCTGTGTGGGTGTCTTCTCGTGATGTGTGGGCTGCTGTGTTTTGAAGGGAGCCAAGCTGATTTTCCTGTTCCATCTTAGTGCCGTCCAAAGCTGAAAGTTAAATAAACACAGCCAAGTATTATCATAGGACACAAGAAAAATGAACTCGGTCGCTCTAGGCGCTCACATCTGGCACGGGTTTGGATGTTTCAGGGCTGTGGGATGAGACCGACGCGGGCGTAGGGATCCTGTGTGCCCCTCTCACCCTGTGTCTGGCTGCAGTGCCATGCTCCCCCTGGCCAGCGTCTCAGGCACTCTTCTACGTGCCCAGCATCTTCCTTTCACCTCATCCTTCGCCACCCACAGACCCCCGAGGCCTTGTTTTGGACTAGACGTCCCATGAGCTTTCCCGAGGCCCCAGCTTTTTTGGTCCAGCCTAGATGGATACAGGGTTTGTGAAATGGCCTGTGCTTCTGAGCCGAGTACCAAACCCTGGTGAGGGAGAGGACCATCGTGTCTGCCTTCTTCCTTTTCCCCAGGGGCTGACGGTGGTGAGCCACACACCTGCCTGCCTGTCCAGCACTGCCATTGATTGGTTTGCAGTCGGGCTGTCACCTTGTTTAGATTGGGTGGTGGTGGGTTTCTGCACTCCATACAGCACCACCGATGTCACACTCCTGTGACATGCCCAGCTCTTCTGGCTTTGGATTGTAGCTACAGTCACGTCCATCAGTTTGATGCACACTCATTCAACTATTGGAAGGGGAACGGGTTCTCTGATTTTTAGTTTAAGGCCTCACGTAGCCCAGGCTGACCTCAAACTTGCTGTGTAGCCAAGGCTTGAATTTTTGGCAAGCCTGCTTCAGTCTCCAGAGTCCTCGGCTCATAAGCTTCCACACCTTTTCAGGAAAACATTGCTTTTTATGTCTGTTCTAAGAAGTATTAAGTTCCCTGCTGGGCAGTGGAGGTGCAGGCCTTTAGGTCAGCCTGGTCTACAGGGTGAGTTCCAGGACAGCCAGGGCTACCCAGAGAAACCCTGTCTCGAAAACCAAACCAAACCAAACCAAACCAAACCAAACCAAACCAAACCAAACCAAACCCTAAAATAAGCAGCAGCAGCAGCAGCAGCAGCAACAACAACAACAACACCACCACAGATTCAAAACTAGGGTGAGCAGCGTGTGAAAGGAAGCTAAGGAACGTTTGAAGGAGGGACTTTGGGGACATAATAGTACTATAACATAGCATTGATGTGTGTGCGCTTGAGCTCGGGTGAGCACAGTGTGTGCACGTATGCATACCCATGCTTGGTGTAAGGGTGGGAAACGCCCATCACCTAGGCCCTCCCTGCTGGAAGGCTCTCACTGTGAGCGAGTGTGCGCTCCTCTCCCTCGACATGGTAGGGAGGCTTTTCAGAGGCCTTGTAGATCTTGTGCAGGTTTGGGTGAAGAAAGCCTGGTCAGGGTGCAAGTAGCTGGCACGTGGGGGAAGTTTAGGACCCTGAAGGGCTTTCCATGGGTGTGGGGGGTAACACACTTGCGTCCATGAAGTCTCCTCCTCCCAAATCGGACTTGATAAAAATACTAACTTCTTCTTAGGGCACGAACCATTCTGAATACTCCTACCCTGGACCCACATCCAGAATGTCTAAATGTGGAAAAGGGAACTATGGTAGGCACACACTTGCTAGCAGTGACGCCCTTACAGGAGGGGACGCCTAGGTGATGGGCGTCTCCCACCCTTCCACCAAGCATAGGTATACAGGCTTTAGTAGGAGAGGCAGAAGAATGGAAGTCCAGTGAGCCCGTGGTCAACACTAGCGTCCCACACTTTCCCGAGAAGTCAAAGTATTACGTACTTTTCACCGCACAATTGGAGAAAGGGGCACTGAGAAAAAGAAAGAGATGAAGGCCAGTCTGTATACCCCAGCCAGTGAGAATATGCCCCCACCCCCACCCCATGTGCTCCTGTGAGCATGCACCGTCCTGCGAGTGCACGCACACATCAGTTTCCAATCAGAGCCTCAGTTTCCTCTTTGTGGGTGTTTTAAATACACCACATGTATAACAAGGCTCGACATTCATTCATGGTATGTTAGCACAGAGGCCAAGCTCATAAAAATGTACTAGTCTCTACTTTTTGATGCTTTTCTTCAAACAAAGGTAGAAAAAAAAAAGAGAGAGAGAGAAAAGAGAGGGACTCCCCCACTTCTTCCTTATTACCCTGATTTGCTACAGTTCTGAGTGAGGGCAGGTCCCTTCCACCCTGCACGTGGGGTTGGGTTTCGGGGTTTTGCGTGCATCTGTATAGTCCTGGTACTTGCCTTTTGCAGTACACAGCTGGTGCCTCCTCACAGCCCTGCTTGTACATGACCTATGCCCCTACATCTACTGTCTGATGCCTTCCATGACCTCCGGATTACCGTCCAAACAATGTAGTCATGTTACGTCACGAATGCATGTTTGTATATGCATATTGTGAGCCAGGGAGAACACGCAGGGATGACTGTATGAGAGGAAAAACATTTAGAAGATGATCAAGCAACCACAGCAGGGACTGGATCAGACAGGAGGGCAGCCACCCCGGCCTGGCCTGTTCAGTCAGCTCCCTAGCGAGGGGGAACAAAGAGAAATTCTGCTTAGTGTCCCCCAACTCTCTGGAGACACTAAGCCAAACTCCTTGCCTGACTTATTTCTCTTTGTCTTCCAAATGCATGGGAGTTTTATTGCCCTCATTTTACGACAGTGGAAATTAAGACTGAAAGAGGTAAAGTTAACGGCTTGGGGGTCACACTGTAAACCAGAGGAGAGCTTCTGATTGGCAGCACCTTCTCTACAAGGCTTGGGACAGAGGAGGCTCAGCTCCACCTTCTCAATCAGCCTCTGTCTTTCTGGGAAGGAGCAGCCATTCTGGGGAGCTCAGATAGTAACTGCCCCCACACTTGTCGAGATGGGGAGATGATGCGGGTCTGAGAGGCAAGCTTTGGGTTGGGAAGACTCAAATATACACTCCACTGCAGGTAGGATGTTGCTAACCAAATGCATCTAGGTTCTGGTTTCTCTTTGGCGAATTGGAGACATACATCTGAAGGCCGTTGGGGAGACAAAAAGCCTGAGGCAGAGTTCATAGGGTAGGGTCAAAGTTCAATATTTAGTTCCCCCCCCACCCCCACTTATAGTACTTCAGTCCAAAGGTGAGAGAAAGTCAGGCACATTGACAGTGTGTTCTTACAGCCTCAGTGGGGCCGAGTCTTTGTTCTAGAAATCCTGTTTCTGAGAACTAATCTTAAGAAGAATCGTAGTACAGTCTCATGGTCAGGTGTGGTGCTTGTGAGTGTGTGATGCAGCCTAGATAGTCACTGACAGGGGAACAAGTGAAGCAGCCCAGGCATCTAGCAACATGGGACTTGTTAAATTAGTCCCCAAGCCTCCTGTGGTAGGACTCGTGGTAGCAATGGTCTCTGTCTACGCACGATTTGATGGGAAAAGAGGTTGGCTGTGTTCACTCATGCTGCAGCCGGAATCCCGCAGAACAGTTACCGGTGTAGCTCCAGCCTTCTGCAAAGTTGGAACAAAGTGTCTATGCCTGAGAAGTTGCTCTTCCAGTTCCTTGACTTATAACTGTTCAGTATCCTCCATTGATACATTGTATACGTGTATACTTATGCAGGTAACCCTTATAAAAAGAAAACAGGTGCTGACTCTCAGAAGCAGTCACAAAACAGGTAGGGCTCTTGAATTCTCTGCTAAAGCATCTGACAGTTGTTCACTAGCGAGTGTTGGGCAGGGTGGGTATAGAGCTGAGGGAGTGAGCAGGCAGCGATTCTGTGTCCCCCTAAGCACCTTGCTGCTGCTTTTCTGCTCCAGGGGTGCCTGCTGATGCAGGGGCCTTTCCCTCTCTTTCTCCAGCCCTGCGCTCAGTGTAAGGGTAAGGGTGAGTAAGTTGATACTGACCGTGCCTGGAGAATCTGTATCACAGGCAGTGGCGACCACTGCAAACGTGAGCCTTTTCCTCCTTGAGAGCCACCCACTAAACATTTCCCAGCAAGCCACTGATATGGCTTCCCATATTGCCTTAAGGGGCTGGCGCACTACTACGACACACCCAAGAGTTGAACCCTTTTCTTAGGAAGTTCTGGAGCTGAGGGTGTGGGTTGGGAGATAAGGACTCTTGTGGACCGTGGGGTCAACAGAGCAGGACCCCGAGAGCATGAGATAGTTTTCCGGGTTTGTGTTGAGTACCCACTGCCATCTGAAGCCAGAGCAGCCACTTTCCAGATGGATGAGTAAAACGAAGAAGGGTTAAGAACCCAAGTCCCAGTCAATGCCCCTCAGCAATCGCTTAGCCTTACTTCCCTATCGAGTGGGGTTTAAAGATGGCCTCTATTATTGGACTGTTGAGCCAGTGGTTTGATACCTCCGGCACCTGTCAGACTATCCCAGAGAAGTACAGATTCCCGAAGCTATCTCAGGGTTGCCCAGGGTGAGGCTCTATGCTTGTGATGTTGCAGATGTGGCTGCTTTGGCTGGCAGTATTTTGTCTGGCAGTCACAAATGTTCTTCCCTCTCAATCCCCAAGATACAGAGAATCTAGTCACCTCAGTAGCTTGTTCTGAGGTGGGGAATCTGGACCTAGAATACCTAGGCTCTAGCCTGACTGGGCCCTGGCATGCTGCTTTGCTTCTGTGGGACTCTGTTTCACCCTCTGTGAGATGGGTCGGCAGAACTTGGGTTTTCTGGCAGCAGCTGAGAAAGGCTTGGGGCTGTGGAAGGATGGGAGCGGCCTAAGAGCTGTGCTATGCTCCTAACCTCTGCAGCTTGGGACCAGCACGGAGAAGCAGGTGTGAGGGCTGCCTGCACCTTCCTCCAGGACCCTCTCTGACTGAGATGTCAAAGTCATGATAAAGGAAAAAAATGCTCTAGCTTGCTCAGGTCCCAGCCCCTGCTCTGTTGTCTTTGTTTCCCCCTAGTTCCTGGTTCTGTGTCTCACTAGGGTCGGCATGGCCCATGGCTCTGCTGCTGGGTTTTCTTTCTGTATTTACCTGAAGCTACGCTGGACCAGGGTGGAACAACCAGCTGAAAGCTCCTTTCCTGCTCTCTTCTTTCCTTCTTTGCCTGGGAGCTGAAGCCCCACTCGAAGCCAGCTGTACTGTTCCTGGGAGATGTGGTGGCTTCCTGGGGCTCCCTTCCTTGCCTGTGACAGGCTGTAGCATGAAGAGGAACAGGTGTTGGATGACCAGCGTGGTGCCAGATACTACTGTGGACCTGCATAGGCTGGCTTTCCCTGCTACTGTGGCCACCCCCCACCCGTGTGTGTGTGTGCCTCCTTCCCCATTCCCTCCCCCCATCACCATAGGCTAGCCTGTGGTTCTCCTGTCTCAGTCACCTGAAGCCTGGGATGACAGGTGTGTACTGTGTTTGACTAGTTGTTTTCATCTTAGAAAATAAGCAGAGAGGATACAGAGCGTAGGGTGTCAGGTTGGGAGTGACACTCGTGCTGTTTCTAGGCTTCCCCTGAGGGTCTCGCTGGTGCAGAGGGACCTGGAGAGGGGTCTGGAGGGAGCCTTTCTCTGCTCTGCTGGTTTGTTCTCGAACGTGGTCATCTTTTCTGGAAGCCCGACTTCAGAGGTGATCACAGACTGGGCACCTTTGTTCAATTTGGACAAGGAATCCATCCTGCGTTTGTGTCGAGGAATGCATTCTCTTTCCCCTGCGCATCCTCAGGCCTGCACCATGGTTCGCTGCTTGGTGAACATGATAGTTGATATTTCAGCTTTCTCTTACTATCTTTGCTTGGATTTTGGCACAAGGCACGGCCGGCACACCTACGCACAGTAGGCCAGTATCTCGGTTTGTTTATTTATGTGGTGCTGGGGAGCAGACTCTGGGCTCCCGCCTACTTGGCGGGTGTCCTGTCTCTGTGCCCCACTCTCAGCCCTGGGTGCTTTTCCTTCCCTGGGCAGCCTGGATCTCTTTCGTGTTTGACCGTGAGACTCTGGGCGTTAAAGGAACTTCTCGGGGCCTAAGCTGGTGTGGGTGACATGACTTCTCTCAAGATGAGCTCGTCTGGCTTGCCACTTCCTGTGGGAATGGGGACTCTCAGGAGCCTCTTTGGCTCCAAGGTGAGCCCAGCTCCCTTGGTAGAGGGGTTCCTGGCTTCAGGGGAAACCAACGGGTGTCTACTAAGACCCCGGAAGCATGACCCAGAGTGAAAAGAAAAAAAACTCTCCAAAGAGTACAGGGGTTCTTGACCTTGTTGGCAGGCATTTGTGGGGAGAGCATTTTCCTAGATAATGTTTGGTGAAAATAAATCATGTTTGCTTTCTTTCCCAAGAAAAATGTCCAGCATGCAGGCTTTGAGGAACTCTAATCTTGCCTGTCCTGTCCTCTCTGGGCTCCTGGTGAGCACTGGCGTGGGATGGGTGGGTTCCGGAGCTCAGCGGGCTCAGCCAGCCGTGCCCTTTTCTCCTTCACCTCTTGAGGCCATTGGCTTAGCCTGTGACAACCCAGGGCCTTTCTGACTTTGCCCCAGCTCGGAGGGAGGGAACGCCCTGGTGAGTTAGCAGGCTTGCTGGGCTAGAGGGTGATTTTTCATTCTCCTCACCTCTGCCCCACTTTCTGCATCTTCGTTTGTGTCCAGTGTCTTCTCTTCTTGTTCAGTGATGTGTTGGGGAGGCCTTGCCCTCCAGCAGAGGACGCTGCTCTCTCCAGCCAGGAGAACGCGTCTTACACTGGTGCCCACCTGCTTTAACACAGTGATTCTGTTCTCGAGGTTTGCAGTTCACAGACCAGCACGCAAGGCCCTGCGTCTGCTTGGTACATCTGGAGCTGCAAATGTACGTGGCCCAAACTCTGCGTGTCCCAGAAGAGGAGTTACAGAGGTAGCATTTGGTAGGACTTACTCATTGCCATGGTTCAGTTAGCCCTTGACCCCACAGCCAAGAAAGGGCGTGGGCTTCTGATGTTCGAAGTCCTTACAGAGCCTTAGAATTCTTATTAGCACCTCCCAACCCCCACCCTGAGGCATTGATCAGAGCTACCCTTGAATTGCTGCTACCAGACCGATACTGCTTAGAGGCTTCCTGGCCCTTTTCGGTCCCCTCTCTTCCATTATTAAAAGAACCACTGTGCTTCACACACAGTGCTGGAGCCTCCTGGAATGTCCTGCCCCACTCTGTCTGAATAGATGCCGTTGGGGTATCTCTCAAAGCACCGTGCCTTGAGGCCACAGTCCAGGGCCAGTGCTTACAGGCTCCTCCGCTCTTTGTCCCAGGGCAGCGCAAAGTCCAACAGACCTCACATCTGCTGAGGCTAAGTCATGTGGGGTGAGTGCCTCATGGGCCCTGTCTTGCAGGGGCAAGTGTGTGCCTGGGGCTACTGTACCAAAACTGGGTTCAGGACAGAGCTCTGTTCCAGCAGGCTGGCACGGGGTGTCTTAATTCTGTGGGGGGCCATGACTTGTTTACCTATTCATTCAGATGTGTATTCTTCCTGCTGTCTGTGCTGAGTTAGGTGTTGGTATCAGCAGTGACAAGATGGCAGGTGAATGCCGTGTAATGAGGTAGACCAAAGCTCAAGAGATGGGAGGTGGACCACTGAGAGGAGGCAAGGCTCTGGGGAGCAGAGCAGCGGGGGAGCCGAGAGGGGAGAGGCTGGCCCAGCTGTCTGACACTTGACCTTGGGCAAGTCCAGGCTTCCTGTCCCATAAGCACACACCCCATCCCCCCCCCCCCCCCCGCCAAGTGTGCGTGTTGTATTCATACTCTTGGACACAGGATCCTGGACATCTCCTGCCTGGATCTGAAATGGAGCTAGTTTGTGAGATCAGAAGAGAAACCTGTGAGTCAAAACTCCCCTAGTGCCTGTTGTCACCAGAGGTGACTGATGGGATAGTAGCGGGAGAGACTGTGGTCTTCCATAGGTGACCGATCTTATTTATGCAAGAAAAGGTGGGGCATCGTGTGCCCTGCCTGTGAACTCAGCTCCTTCCAGGCCCTTCTGCTTATGCACTTGCCTGCTGTGAGCTCCACGCCCCCTCCTGCTCCTGCAGATGAGTGCAGCGTCCAGGCGGACACAGTCTGATTGCACCAGCCTGTGTCTGTGCCTGCCCGCCCGAGTGCTGCTTCGCGCTCTCATGCCGTGCTCCTCAGAGGTGCTCCCGACACTTGGGCGCTGCGCGTGGCTAGAGCTCTTGGTTCTAGTGATGTTAGATCTCATAAACTGGGGAGGTCTCTAGAAAGCATCACTCCTGGATGGTGGGAAGCCCCCATGGTATGCTGCTAAGCTCTGGCCTCACTGATTGGCCATCCCTGACATGTTTAGCCCTCACGGGTTCTTTGTGCCTTTGCAATGGAATTCTAGTTTAGGGATACAGGGACTCATATCCTGGGGCCCTTGCCCCCCCCCAGAGAAAGCTGTTCCCCCCAAGCCCCCGTTCCCCAATCAGCACCTGGTATAATTTCTTTTCTGTGCCCACTGTCCTTGTTGGTCATGTTGGGAATGCAAATTGGACTGCGGAGCCTGGCCAGGTAGGAAACCCTCCCCGTTCTCACAGCTTTGGACACTACAGAGTCTTAAGTAGGATGGGACAGGTGGGGCCTTTCTTCTTCTTCTTCTTCTTCTTCTTCTTCTTCTTCTTCTTCTTCTTCTTCTTCTTCTTCTTCTTCTTCTTCTTCTTCTTCTTCTTCTCATCGAGAATGCATAAAGGCATGTGCTCATACCTCCAAAAGGCAGAATGTGGGCCAGGGCTAGCACTGGGGGGAGGTGGGGTTTTAGTGCCAGCAGCTGTGAGAAAACACGTTCATGTTCCGGGCACAAGGGAAGGACAGCTGGCGTATGGGCCCCTCACTGAGAGAGAGGGCTGTGGTCAGGGCCACTGCACAAACCTCAGGAAGCATGCGCTGTGGCCTGCTAGCTCTGACCTTCCTCGCAGCGGTACTGGGCCACTCTTCCTCCTTCCTCTGTAGTCCTGTGTCTTCAGGATAGCGTAGTCCTAGGTCCCTTGTCCCCCTGCAAGTGACAAATTGGGAGATGTGCTCACATTCGCTTTCTTTATAGCTGGCTTTTCTTGCGTGACTATCCTCATCCAGGTTAGGGGCTTGGGAACAACAGCCTTGAGTGGACTTGAGGAAAGGGTTAGTGAGGCCCGCGGCTCCCTATTCTCACTGGGTGACTTTCTTGTCTTGGAGCTCGCTAGGATTCTAGTCGTGCTCTTGGTGCCGTGGTTTATAGGGGACCCCTTCTTTCATAGACTACCTTAAGTTGGGGCCTAACATTGGCACAGGCTCTCATTAACTGTGAGACTTTAGGAGCCCCCCCCCAGCGGAGGAACACTGAGAACAGTGGGCACCCCGCTTTTCCAGTTATAGTGTCACGGGCAGAGAGGTGGGCGGCTCGGGTCCCTTTAGCTTTCACGTGTGCAGAGCCGCAGAGCCTGTTAAATCTGAAAAACATGTGTGCACATTTTTGGCTTAAACAAAGTTCCATTTACAAAGTCCATAACCCAGCTTTAATATTATTATGTGCTCCAGACTGGGACTGGTTCCAGGGCGAGAGTGCTATTATGCCGTATAGTGTTTCTCCCCTGTTCCCCGCCGGCCTGGTCTCAAGTGCCGGGGTCTGGGGTAGGGGAGACTCCATCCCTGTCAAGCCACATTCTGTGGGGTCCAGGCTCAAGTGGGGGGAGGTAAGTTCCCTTGCCCTGTTGCCAGCCAATGAGCTGCAGTGATTTTATCTGCTGGGCTAGGGAGAGCGGGCCTTTGTGTGTCCAGAGGTCTGTCTGTAGGCCTCTGTCTGTCTGTAGTGCAGTTTCCCCAACCTCCGAGGGCCACTCTATCTGCCCTTTACCATTACCACGGTAGCCTTGTAGCTCAGTGGTAGGCGCTGTGGGCTTTGATAGAGGGAAGTGCCAGCGAGATTAGAGACTGTTCTGAGTTTTGCCTCATTTCTGTGGGTGGCAGATGTTTTGCTCGTAAGTGAAACTATGTACTAACGGTTGTAGCACTGGATTGAAAAGGCTTCTGATATGTCTGTCTGGAGGCAGTGCTAGGACTGATTAGTGATGTCTGCCAGGGTGCAGGGTTGTGGGGACTTAGTGGAGACGGTACTTACCCGCCATTCATGTTTTATTCTTTTTGTTTATTTCTCTCTCTCTCTCTCTCTCTCTCTCTCTCTCTCTCTCTCTCTCTCTCTCTCTCTCTCTGAGTCAGGGTTTCTCTGTGTAGCCCTGGCTGTCCTGGAACTCACTCTTTAGACCAGGCTGGCCTCGAACTCAGAGATCTGCCTGCCTCCACCTCCCAAGTGCTGGGATTAAAGATGTGCACCACCACCACCAAGCTTATTTTTTGGTTTTTCGAGACAGGGTTTCTCTGTGTAGTTCCGGCTGTCCTGGAACTCACTCTGTAGACCAGGCTGGCCTCGAACTCAGAAATCCGCCTGCCTCTGCCTCCCAAGTGCTGGGATTACAGGCGTGCGCCACCACGCCTGGCCTCTTTTTATTATTTATGATCTCTCTCTCTCTGTGTGTATGTGTGTGTGTATACATGTGTACATGCAGGGCAAAGGACATCGCCGGGTGTTGGTCCTTGCCTTTTATCTTGTTTGAGACAGGATCTCTTGTTTGCCGTTGTGTACACCAGGCTACCAGACCTATGAGCTTCTGGAAATTCCCGTCTTCACCTCTGACCTCATAAAAGCACCTGGATTAGAGAGATAACATGCTATGGTGTCCAGCTTTGTGTGGGTTCTGGGGACTCGAACTTGGGTCCTCATGCTTGCATGCTTTACCCTCCGGACAGCCCCCTGTGCTTTAGTCTGATCACCATTTCATCTCCGTGGCACCAACAAAAGCCACCTTGTTGTAGGCTTTGGTTCCCCCCCCCCCCGCCCCGTGGTGGATGACATATAAATACCCCCGCAGGGCTCCCATCGTCACTGACCTGTGTCTTACCCCACGACCCGTGTGTGTGCAGCTTCCCAACTCACAGCCTTTCTTTCTTCTCTTGCAGTTGAAGAGGGGGAGGCCTCGGACTTCTCGCTGGCCTGGGATTCCTCTGTGGCAGCAGCAGGTAAGTGCCACGGGGCTGGTGGAGTACTGCCGGGGGCTTGGGGGTAGGGGGGGAATAGGCCAGGGAGTCAGAAAGCCACTCAGCTGGTTATGAAAATGGTATTCTTTCTTCATGTCGCATTCCTGTGTCTAGTCCAGACTTCCCCATGCAACACGATTATATATCTATTCCATATGGCCAGTAAAACTCATTCCATATGGAGACGCGCACACCCTGCTCGTCCCAGGGGCCAAGGTTCCAGCCTCTGGGTAAGTTAGATGGATGGTGAGTCCCCCCAATGCCAGGCTTGGCATCTTCAACTCTGACGGCCACTCTGTCTTGCCAAACACGCTGAATAGAAGCTGCTCTAATAGAGTAAAGCTCCAACAGAACCCAGCATTCCTGAACCTCTGCCCCTGGGTGGACCGTTAGACCTGGATCTGCCTTCACAGGGAGGAAATGGGGGGGGGCGAGCTGAGACGTGGGCGGTGGGAGGCACTGTGGGGTGCTGGGTGACATGGCCATCGGGGGCCCTTGGGTTTTCTACCTCAGCTCTTTGTCCTCTCAGCTAGCTGAGCGTAGTGACTGATGGGCGAGACTTTTTGATCTGGGAACCCTTTCTGTGGCCCCCAGGGCTTGAGGCTGACCCTGGCTTTGGCAGCCTGGAGCTTTGGAGTGGCGTTTCTGCTTTCAGCCAGAGCCTTGCTTTGTGTTGGGTCTTAGTTCTCCGTCCGGCCGGTGACAGGCTTCCTTTCTTTGTCCCTTTCAGCCACCTCATGCCAGGTGTATGTGTCCCTGGATTCTGAACAGTCACCTTTAGATTCACGGGGAGCCTGAGGCCTGTTTAGTCTTGCCAGAGGAATCCTATCAGATAGATAATCATTACATCCAGTCCTCTCTTTTTGTTGCGGAAACTGAGGCAAGAGGGGGTAATGTTGAGCACACCTTTCAGTTCCGTATACGTTTAACATTAATGGTTGCACCTCTGAAATGTGACTTTGTAGCCATACATGGCTTATGTCACAGCTCAGAAGCTGAGTTCACAAAAAAGTTTTGAGTGACAACATATAATATTTAGACTCAGCAAAAGCCTTTACATTTATTATTATTGTGTGTGTGTGTGTGTGTGTGTGTGTGTGTGTGTGTGAGATGCAGGAGCCATATTGTATGTGTGGCTGTCAGAGGACAGCTTTGTGGGGTTGGTTCTTCTCTTTAGAGCAGGGGTTCTCAACCTTCCTTATGCTGTGACCCTTGAATGAAGTTCCTCATGCTGTGGTGACCCCCGACCATAAAATTATTTTCACTGCTACTTCATAACTGTGATTTTGCTACTGTTATGAGTCATAATGTAAATCTCTGTGTTTTCCGATGGTCTTTGGTGACCCCTGCGAAAGGTGCTCGACCCCCAAAGCCTGGCGACCTACAGAGTGAGAACTGCTGCTTTACTTTATGCAGGTTCTGGAGGTCAAAAGCAGACCTGAGGCCTGGGTGGCAGGCACGAGCTGGGGATTGGCCCTTCATGCCTAGTCTCCTGCTTCAGGCCTGGGGCCTTCCCAGAAGCTCTGAGTGTTTGTTGTTTGGCGTCCACAGAGTCTTGGATGACGTGGGTGTGGGATCTGTTCACAGACATGTATATAGTCTATTACTCTTGGTGACTGAGGCTCCCTCCATGGGGGAGACTTGTTGGCCTGAGCAATGGAGATGCTCCTGTCCTAGGGAAGAAGAGACAAGACCATGGGTCAGTGCTGAACAGATGGGATGAGCTGTCCCGTCTGCCTTTGTGCTGGAGAGGTGTGTCCCCCTATGGCTGCTGAGATACAGTAAGACCGGACCGGACATGGTTGAGCGTGCTTATAATCCTAGCACTTGGTAAGCAGACGCAAATGGATCTCTATGTGCAAGGCCAACTCTGGCTGCATGGTGAGTTCCAGGACAGCCAGGGGTGGGTAGAGACCCCCATAAATGTGTATGTGTATGCGTATGTGTATGTGTGTATGTATATGTTCAGTTCCCATGTGTGGGTGAACTCAGGCTGTGCCAGCCTCTTAGAGGGACCAGCTGTAGCCACGCCTCTGACGGAGGAAGGCTATCTTCACTCCCACGATGGAAGCAGTGGTAAGGTATGAGGGAAGCGGTAAGATGGTGGTTGTGATGTAGAGAAGCCTCTCGGGTTTCCAGACTGAAGCTCAAGGCAGCGAGGCATCCCCTGGTATGCAGGAGGCAGGGCTGGCCTCCACTGTGCTCTGTGCCACCCACATTTCTGTGACGTCGGGTGTGCTGGCCAGTCTCTGTCTTCCCTGTGCTCCCAGGCGCGGTGGGAGTTGTCAGATTTTCCAGTTTCCACTCAGGAGCTGAGCGTGCACCTGGCATCCTTCTGATTCACCTCTGACCCTAAGGAGCCCATCCATGACAACCATGCTCTGTGCTTCCAGAGAACCTTAGGCCACCTCCTCATTGATGTGGACAGGGAGTGGACAAGCAGTAGCAGGTGTGGACTGCTCTGCTGCCTTCTGATGGTTTGGAATAGAGCATACAGTAGTTTCTTCTGACGACGCATTTATTAGTCATGTAACTTAGTGTGTCAGTTACAGGGGAAACTTTACCCTTTGGGTCATTGTGATAGCTCTGTGGGGTGACACTGTCCAGTGGCAGTACTGTCATTCTTTTCTGTCAGATGGTTATGGGGCATCTGAGGAGGACAGGGCCAGGCTCAGATGGAACCACATTGTCTAGTAATTTTCATTAAACTGAGAAGGTGCCACTTGGTTATACCAGCAAATGGAGACGGTTGTCATTGAGGATTATGGGGAACCTCCCCTCCCTAGGTACCCTTGACAAGCTATTAAGACTTGCTATTCTTGTTTGCCAGATCGGGTGGGGCTGAGGTCTTGGTGATGCCCTTAAAGGTACTGAGTAGTGTGGTGACCAGAGTGCTGTGGAGCAGAGACTTGAACACTGGCATTTTTATAACCAATGTAGGCAACCTACCCTTTGTCATTTAGCAGGGAGTTTAAGAACCAAATGCACTTGAGAGTGGTACCCTGGCCTCCCCTGCCTCCCACTAAATAGGCCCTGTAGCTATCCTAGGGACAGCTGCCTGTTCCCTCCATGTCCTTGGTCTTGCCTGGCAGGGAAAGAATGAAAAGAGATAGAGAGTTCTCCAACCTGATGAGGGGCCACCTTCTGCCTTCCGACTGGCGGGCTCTGGGCTGCTGATAGGCTGAGCCCTGGGAGAGTCCTCTGTTCAGAGTCGGGGAGGAGGCTCAGCAGGGTGGGGTCTTAAATGAATGGTTTCTTCATTGTGATGGGGGTGGAGAATGAATGTGTATGTGTGTGCACACACTTGTGCATGTGGTCTGCAGTCGATATCTGGTGTTTTTATCAACTGCTCTCCACCTTATGTATTGAAGCAGAGCCTCTCCCTGGAGCTCAGTTTTGATTAGTCTGCGTATACAGCTTGCTCTGAAGATTTTGTCTCCCCCTTGTGAGTGCTGGGACTGCAGGACTGTTGCCAAGCCCATCTGGCTTTTACCTGAGTTGTGGGGATCCAAATTTGGGTCCTAATGCTTGCAGGGACTCTTTACTGGATGAGGCATCTCTCCAGGCTGAGACTGTGATTTTTCATACCCACAAAACTCAGTACGTAAGGCGGTAGTAGTGGTGTGTGTGTGAGGTGTGTAGTGTATGTATGTGATATATGCTTGTGCAGTGTGTGTTTGGTATGTGTGTGTGGCAAGTGTTTGTGTCTATGTGTGTAGGGTATGGGTGTGTGTGTGTGTGTGTGTGTGTGTGTGTGAGATGTATATAGAATATGTGTGTACTTGGGCTGTGTTTGTGTAGTGTGTATATACTGGGTGTGGTATATAGTGTATGTGGTGGCTTTGTGTGAAATCTGTGTATGGTGTCTACATGAGGGTGTGGGCCTATGCTTGTGTTATGTGTGTATGTAGACTATATAGACTATTTGTAGTGTGTGTGTGTGTGTGTGTGAGTGTGTGTGTGTGTGTGAGAGAGAGAGAGAGAGAGAGAGAGAGAGAGAACTTTGTGTGTTAATATAGAGGCTGTGTGTAGGGGTTCTATATATAAGTATATGGTGTGTGTGTGTCTGTGGTTGTAGTTGTTTGTGATATGGGGACTCTGCAGTGTCTGTGTGGGCTATGTGTGTATTGTGTGTGTGAACTATGTATATCTGGTGTGTATAGATTATGTGTTATACACACATGGTGTATGCATATATGATGTGTGTTTGGGCTGTGTCTTGTGTAGAGGTATGTATATATGGTATGTATGGGCTGTGTGTGTATTGTGTGTGTGGTATGTATAGGCTAAGTGTATACTTTTCGAGTGGTGTGTAGAGGCTATGTGGGTATTGTGTATGGACACTGTGTGTGTGTGTGTGTGTGTGTGTGTGTGTGTGTGTTATTTTAAGAAACATTTTAATCTGGAGAAGTTCTGAGCCTGTTTCGAACCTCAGTTGCCTCTGAGTCCCCACGGTGCTGTATCGGGGGGTGGGGTGGGGGTTCCTAACCCAAGGCATTCTGTATGTGGTTGCAGCGGGGTGTGGAGTTATGGGGTCAGCTGCACTTGCTTACCTGCTTGAAGTGTGAACTCCTTAGGAAGGTAGATGGGAGAGGCTTCTGGGAGCCACAGCCATAGCCTCCCCTCCCCTCAGTCCTTGAGGCCGCAACTAGAGACCTTTTCTTCCAGAGTCTTAGGGGACACAACCCAAGGCCCCATTTCTCCCTAGACTTCTAGATGACTCACCATAGACCCTCTACTCGTGACTCCTAGGTGACACACCCAGATCTCCTCTCCACACAGACTCACGGTGGCTCAACGATTGAACTAATGGGTGACATGGTACAGGCCCCGCTGAAGGCAGCTGTCACCCAGCTGCGGACTGCTGCCGAGTCCTGGAATTACCCGGCCATCCGAGATCTGCAGAGAGAACACAAGAGAGCTCGGTCTCAGAGAAAACTGGTAGATTTAAAAAAAAAATAGCAAGTCAGTTTAAAAAGCAGCTTTGAGATCAGTTCAGTCACCTCAAGAGCCTTTTGCGGCTCTCCTCACATTCAGAGATCGTGTGGGACTGTTGTCACAGTTGGGTAAGATACACCCCCTTACGAAGCCCTGCACCTCTATAGCTGTTTTTCCTTCTCTTCTCCTTCCCCCCCCCCCCCCCCCGTGTTCTGGGAAGCGGCTCAGCTGCCTTCCATTCCTCTAGATCTGCCTGCTCTGGACACTGCTTATAGTCGCTGGTTCCGGACACTGTTTACTGACTGGATCCGCAGCGCAGGTTGTATTGCCCCAATCCCTTAGCACGGGATTGGACCCCTCCTCTAGAGAGAGATCCTTTTGTTTATTGTCCTTCTGCTGATGGACTCTTGCGGGCGCTCACATCTTTGGCTGCTGTGCACGGTGCTGCCGTGAATTAATCTTGTGCACGTTCCTGTATGAACACCCGTGTTCAGCTCCAGGGGGTGGAGTGGTCAGGTCCTAGAGTAGCGTGGAACTGAACTTCGTGAGGTGTCTGGATTGGCCTTTACAGCTCTCCTACTAGGGGAGAAGGAAGGCGGTTCATTTTGAACAACTTGTATTTTGAAAATCGTTTGTTCGGGTTGAGGAAACTTCCTTGTTATCAGCTGCTCTGGGGCCTGGTTACAGGTAAGAAGGGTCTGTGTGTGTGTGTGTATGTGTGTGTGTGTGTGTGTGTGTGTATGTCTCTGTGTGTGTGTGTATGTGTATGTCTGTGTGTGTCTGTGTATTATGTCTCTGTGTGTATGTGTATGTGTGTGTCTGTGTCTCTGTGTGTATGTCTCTGTGTGTGTGTCTGTGTGTGGGTGTATATGTGTGTATGTGTCCATGTGTCACTGTGTGTGTGTTGACAATAGCTTTACCAAGGGGCCATTTTACTGGCTTGTGTTCAGGTCTCTAGCTTTGAACCTGTCTTCCTGCCTGTGCCCTCCCTCTCTCCTGTCTTCCTGTCCATCCCAGTATGGGTGGGAGCCCATTTCCCCCCTCCAGGGTCCTTCTTTCTTCTGACACTTTGGAAAGTTCTGGTAAGGATGTATGTGTTTCTGTGTGAGATCTCCCAGCCAAGCCCGTGCCTCTTTGTCCCCATACATCACTGATCTGACAGAGACAGGTGCTCACTTTCCTGTCACCTGTCTAGCCTTGCTGTCATGGATGACGCCCTCTCCTAGCTGGTGCAGGGACTGTGAGACTTTCTCATGGGCTGCGGCGTGAGGATGTAGAGGGGGGAAGGGGGTCTGCAGGGCCGACTGTGTGGTTGGAGTTGGTACGACAAGGTGGACCTGTCAGTTAATTAATGTTCGGTACCTGCCAGGGCAGACACGCGTGCTGTGGTTTGTAACAGTCGTTTTAATCAGTTGTTGCACTGGCCCAGACTATTGATACTGCTCTGTGGTCAGAGTTAGGGACCTCCTTGCCGTGCTATTGGTCTCTTTGTCCTTGCTACTAGAATCCATCACTGCTATAGTAGATGCCTCTCGGAGTCAGATCTCATTAGGTTTGTTTAAGTGGATTAAAAAAAAAAAGGCACAGAGACACTTCTGATTGCTTCTAGGTCACACAGCCAAGAACAGCAGAGCAGGGATTTGAATCCAGGCAACTCGTGCATGAATGTCACAGCTCACCATAGATGGCAGACATGCCTGTGAGACTGCTCTTCCCTTGCAGAAATGGCCAGTGACAGGTTGGCACTGGTGTGGGCCACCTAGGTCTAGGCAAGAGTCCTGTTAGAGCTCTCTAACCTTCGGTGCTGCCTGGAAAATGCCTACCTGAAGACCTTGATTCCTGCAAAAGTTGAGTTCTGGAAGACACTGTGAGCAGGCTTTCTATGACCACTAAGTGCGGGGTGTGGTGGTGGTGGTGGTGGTGCTACGTTGCAGGGAATGTGGCAGCAGGGGCCTGCTTGCCTGTCAGGTTAGCACAGGGAGCTGGTTATCTGTTCTGGGCTTTTGGGAAAGAATACACAAAACTCGTTTCCTTTTATTGGTTCTGGTTAGGGGTAGGCTGCGGTCAGCCCCCCACTTCCTGCAGCTTGGGCTAGTCAAAGGAAACATCCAGAAGAGTGGACCTCCCGGTGTGGCGAGTGGAAGCCACCACCCTGGTCCTGTTTGCTCAGAATGTGTAGCGACTATTTGTTATTCCAGGGGCTTCCCAGAGACTGTGCTGCAGGCTCGCAGCGTTTCCACGCATGCTGCCAACGCGCCAGACCTTTGCAACCTCCTTTCTGTCCTGGACCTTCGACTGAGATGAAGGCAGGGTGCCTGTGCTAGAGGACTGCCTCCATTGTTGTTCCCAGGAAACCTCGGCTCTGTGGTTGAGGCAGGACCTAGGTGCAGGGTTTCGGGACTCAGGTGTGGGGTGGTTCCCAGTGCTTTCAGGTGTGCCCCTGTAGCTGATGACACCCCTCCCCCCAGCTTCTCAAGGGCTGAGGTGACACACCCCCTCACTCAGGTCCACTTTTCCTTCAGGTTCTCAAACCAAGGCAATCAAGGCCGACTCTCCCCTTTTCTCCCCTCTCCTTGAGTGTCTTACTCTGAGTCCCTCCCTGTCCCCGTGGCAGTAGCTGGGAGTCCCCTTGCTATGTCCCGTGGTGGAAGCAGTGCCAGGGCCCTGTGACTCCAGGCTACACTAGAGGGTGTTGTCCACCTTTTGTGCTCCAGCCCCCTCCCCTTGTCTTCTTGATGAGGACCAGGGGACATTTTCAAGGAACAGGAAAGTCTCAGTAAAGAGATGTAGAATTTCCTAGCATTTTAAAGACTTATGAAATGCGTTTTTATACAGGGCCGGCTGGGGAGTTTCTCATTAGCTCGGCTGGGGAGTCTGTGGGGAGTTGAGCTAAGTGGAGCCAGGCAGGCTGGGTAGGAAGACATGGTGGCCCTGAGCTCACCAGGGGAGCATGGCGGGCATGCGTCAGCTGGTTGGCTGGAAGGCCCCCCTGGCTGAGCTGGCCTGAGCCATGCCTTTGTTAGACCTGCTTCGCAACAGCGCGGGAGACTTCAGAAGCCCTCAGGTGATGACGGGAGCTGAGAGGGGGGCCACTCTGTTACCATGGTGAGCAGTCCACGAGGTCGGGCATCTGCCATGTGTGCACACAGGCACAGACACGTGTGTGTTCGCCTGCCTCGTGTGCATGTGCGTGTGTGCAGTTTCCTGCTGCCCTGGCTCAGAGCCCTGACAGATCCTGGTGCCTTTGTGCCCCCTTTCTAGGCGCGGGCAGACATGGGGCAGCTCTCCTCCATCGGAGGATGTGGTAGTTCTCAGCCTCTCGGCTCCCTTTTCCTCAGGCTTCCTTCCATCAGTCTTGGCTGCTCTTGGGCCACACTCGGCAGTGAGTGCTTCCTTTCTGGCGCGTCTGTGTGCGCATCAGTGTGCAGAGTCGAGGCATCTGTGTACATGCGTGTGTACATGCGTGTGCTGGTAGCCAGGCATGCAGGAGCTTGGGCACAGGGAGTGAATGAACCTGAGAGCTGTGTCTCTCTTCTGCACTTCCTCCTCTCTGGTTTTTCGAGACAGGGTTTCTCTGTGTAGCCCTGGCAGTCCTGGAACTCACCCTGTAGACCAGGCTGGCCTCGAACTCAGAGCCACCACCGCCTGGGCTCAAAAAGTCTGCTGTTCCCCCCACTGGGAGTCGAACCCGGGCTGCCTGGGTGAAAACCAGGAATCCTAACCGCTAGACCATGTGGGAGCTGACTCTGGTCTTTTGCCTCCATGACACAGGCTTGACCGGCTCAGTTCCACTCTCCGGCTAGATGTGGCCACTCTCCGCCTGTTTGGTACATGGTTCCAGTGCTCAGCCAGTGCTCTGCTGCTGGTCCTCGGACTCTGGTCTGTCTGCCCTGGCAAGGCCAGCATGTAGTACTCCCCCCGACTTGGTGGTGTCAGAGGAGGTTAGAGAGTGTGTGGTGGTGGTGGTGGGGGTGGGAGGGTTACAATTCTGCTTTCCTCAAGCGCAGGTGACTCTTTCTAACAGGAAGGCCATTACCTTATACCATTTACCCTTTCCCAAAGGCCTGCGAACCCGGCGGGGGGGGGGGGGGACAGAAGTCTGTAGTTCTTCTGGCAGCTTTCAGCCTGGTCATTAAACAGGACCAGCCCGCCAGGGGTGTGTGGGGGATGGGCGGTGTCGATGCATTTATGGGCTGTTTCCCAGCCTGTGCATCCTGGATCGGTTTATGCCATCACTGTCTGAACCCGAACATGTGAGAAACACGGTGTCCTTTGTCAGAATACTGGCGGCAGCTTGTCAGGTCCAGACACGCGTGAGATGCTGTAGCTGTGACCCTGGCATGGAGCTGCCGCCGGTCCACCCCGGTTCTTAGTCTCCTACTGGGCCCTCCATCTTGTTTATCATTTGAGGCAGCCGAAGCCACGCCTTCTCCAGTTCACTTCCCGGGATGACCCCGGCTATGGTTTCTTGGCCTTCTCAGTGCCCTTGGAGCCAGCCTCCTGCTTCCTGCCCTCGCCGGCTCTCCCCTGTCCTCTGGTCCCTCCCAGTCCCTGGCCCCAGACCTCAGCCTAGGCACAGCAATGGGCAGGAAGCCGACAAGTGTTTGCTGAGGTCCAGAGCGGCACCTTTCCTGTTTAGAATTTGCCTTGGGCACGTTGGGGCCCAATTTTTTTGTCCTCTTCAGTAAGAACAATGTCTAGGTTTGGAATGCAGCTACTCATTAGCTGTGTGACTTTTGAGCCAGTTACTCTCTCTCTCTCTGAGGCGCTTTCACTTCCTCATCTAAAGCAGGAATGGCAGCGAGGTCTCAGGAGAGACTCCATGTGCAGTGCTCCGTCCCCAGGGGCTCCGGTCCTCCGCACCTTTCCTCTTTCTGTGGACCTTATGAGGAGAAGCATGTGTTGGACCTTAGCTCTGAGCTTGGGGCTGGGGTAGGAGAGAGGCTCAGATCACCCCCCACCCCCACCACAGCAGAGTCCCCACTGCCCCATTACAGCAGCACCCCCACACTCCCAGTCTCACCCTTGTTCCCAAGCAGGCCTCAGAACCACCTTTGTTCAAAGCTGCTTGGGATTATGGCTTTTCCTTAGGCGGAGCATGGGGTGCCTTGGTAGGAGGCCAGAGTCTGCTCTCAAAGGCAGAGAACCCCGAGCCAATGGTGTAGTTAGACTGCTTTAGAGGGTGGGACTGCATACACGCACGGACTGTGGAGGCAGAACCGCCAGTGCTTGGCAGGAAATGGCCAAGGTCAACCCAGCCTGGCTGGTCCTGGCTTCCTAGGCGGACATTCTGTGGGCCGGCCTTTGGGTCTTTGTGACCGTGGTCGAGACGCATCAGATCTAGGCTGCAGGCAGCTTGCTGGGCGCTGGCTGCTGCCCCCTCATGGGATGGGGCATGCATGCACACACCGAAGCTGGCTATCCGGCTCTGTCATGCTCAGAGAGAGGTCATTCTGTCCATACTGCATATTCTCTTTTTGATTGCTTTCTAAAAAAAAAAAAAAACAAACAATTTTTTTGAGAACTCCATACACAATCACTGCATCTACATAACATACTGCCCCACACACCCCTGCTCTTTGATGGCTTTAACTACTGGCTTTACTTGGCAGTGGTTGGCACCTCAAACAGATACTGTATCTGGTAAACCTGATACATTTTATAGTTGCTGTTTTGAGGGTGCAGTGCCTTGCCTACCCCCCCCCCCTTCAGGCTTGCAGAGGCTGGGACAACGGCTGTTATGCCCATTGCTGACTCATTAGTAACTGCCATCCAGAGAGCAAACACTCAGTGCCAGGCAGGGGCTGGCCACCTCCAGCATGTTCTCTGACCCTACAGATGGCCACTGTGGCCCCGAGCTGGAGAGAGCCGTGCGTTGCCCCTCAGTTGGTGGGCTTCTGCCTGAACTGAGTCCAGGGCCCACCTTCTGGAGCTGCTGGCTGGCAGTCTGGGGGGTTCAGCGTTCTTCCTGTGGTGTTAGGTGTACCAGGATGGGCTGGCAATCTTGATGAAGCCACTGTAGTGGCAGTTTGCAGGTGAGAAGCTGCCAGGGACCGTGTGTGAGTCAGAGACTGGTGTTGGGCATAAGCCTGGCATGCACATACAGCACACACATTTCTTCATACACCTGTGATGCACAGGCATACATATTTTCACATGTTCACACTCCTCAATGTGCACATTCACGCTCAGAGGCCTTCCCGAAGGCCCTTCTATATAGTGTATATGTATATGTGTATGTATGTGTGTATGTGTATGTATATATGCATATGTATATGTATGTATGTATATGTATATATATATATATATGTATATGCTCAATTGTGTATGCATACCCACAAAGATACCTGCAAATGTGTGCATACATCTGTACATGTGCATGTCAGCTGGGTTCCCTCCTGTCCAAAGTACTGTGTTTGCATGCGGCAGCTCTGCCTGCGTTTTAGATGGCCCCATGGCCCCTTTGCAGGGTCAGGTCAGTATCAGTGTGCTTGGGGTGCACAGTGTCTCCTCTCTTGGCTCTCCGTTTTCTTTCTTCGGTTTCTTCATTGTTGCCTCCCAGACACTCATCCATGCTGCTGGACCCAGTGCTGGCCTGACCAAGGCAGCATAGAAAGCCCCATCCCCATCCCCCTGTCTGACTGCCTGGCCCATCTTGGCCCATGCACACACACAACCTTCAACTTTGACAGGGCTCAGTTCTCACCCTGCACCTGCCACTTTAAGAGCCCGGGGACCTGGCAGTCTTGTCTGCAGGGCTGTGGCCTGGGGGCCGCACAGCTCCAGGCTGCTGGAGGCCGGACAGCTGCAGAGGGAGGCTCGGTCAGCTCCCTGGCTTCTTGGACTCTGGGTAGTGCTGGGGAAACCGAAACAAAGGCTGACAATGGCCTCCTTCCCTCCCTGGGCAGCCCAGGCTGGCCGGTCCTGGGCAGCCCCTGGGGGCCCCTGTTATTTCCTGTGCTGGCTGCAGGGCTCCTGGCCAGCCTGAAATAGGCAGGAAGCAGGGGTTGGGCATCTTCCCCACCCCCACCCCCCACCCCAGGCTGGCTCCTATAGGCCAGAGCCATCGCCCAGTGTGAGGGAGGTCAACGCCAGCTTCTTGTCCAATTCTCTGGGCTTCTATGGGCTCAGCCTACTCTGCCCAAGGTTGTTGTTGTTGTTGTTGTTGTGGTGGTGGTGGTGGTGGTGGTGGTGGTGGTGATGGTGTGTGTGTGTGTGTGTGTGTGTAAGTGTGTGTTGAGCTCCTGTCTCACTGCTGATTCCCTGCTACAGACCCCCACATGCTTCCATACACTGTGCGAGCGCATGCTATCAGTAAGAGCCTGCATTATCTCTCCACCTAGCCTAGCTTTTTTGTTTTATTTTGTTTTGTTTTTTGAGACAGGGTTTCTCTGTGTAGCCCTGGTTGTCCTGGAACTCACTCTGTACGCCAGGCTGGCCTCGAACTCAGAAATCCTCCTGCCTCTGCCTCCCAGGTGCTGGGATTAAAGGTGTGCGCCACCACTGCCTGGCCTAGTCTAGCTTTTGCTGTGGGCAGAATGCTGGCTGTGCATGGTGGAGGCCAGACCAGGCCAGGCCAGGCCAGGAGAATTTCCATTTTGTTAGTTTACGCAGGGTGAAGGGGTTTGGTTTTGCCATTAGGGTCTACGCTGTGGTTATGGTTAATGTGAGGGTGAGGGCTCCTGGGCCCTGAAGAGGCGAAGGCACAGGACCTTTGTTTCCTTCACCAACTTTGTACCAGTGTGCTGAGCACAGGTCTGGGCTGCGTGAGGGGTCAGAGTCCAGTGACCTTGTCCTCAGGAATCTGTTCCCAGAGACCAATAGGGAGGGAACTGGTGTGGGCACCGTACCACCTGGGAGCTGCTCTTGGAGGACGGGCCTGGCTCAGTCATTGGCTCTTCTGAGGAACAGTTCCTGACCTTCCATTGGGATCACAGAGCCAGGACCTGTGGCTTTACTACGAGGAAAGAAGCCAGGATAGGAGATGGTACGTGGTCAGCTCAGGGCCTGGTTTTCTGTGGTGATTTGTGACAGGATTGCCCTGTGCCTCACTGGACAGCCTAAGTCATTGAGGAAAAGACTGATTTTGTTGGAAACTTAACAATAAGGGTTAGGTCAGTGTACAGCTGATGAGCTTCCTGGCAGCCTAGGCCAAAAGGGTAATAGAATGAAGGAAGGGCGGCTGCCACCATTACTGCAACCACCGGCTACCTCAGCAGCCACCAGCACAGTCACAATTTGGTGCGAGCTACATAAGCACTTTTCCTTGGATTTTTTTTTTTTTTTAAATGGCCGCCCCGAGAAGACACTGATGGACTAGTGCATCCTGTAACCCAAAGTTCCATACAACCCATATGGGAAGCTGGCAGACAGCCTGTCTTGGAGGCTAGGCAGATGCCTGGATATCTGTCCATAGTGGGTCATAATGCACTTCATCAGCTTCTTCAGAGCTGGCCTGGTGAAGCCATCCCAGGCGGAGGCTCTCTGAGCCTTGAAGAGGGCTCCTCACTCCACTGACCTGATAACAACAGCCCTATTAGCCTTGTTTTGTACCCAGCTCCTAAAGTTTTGGGCCAGTGGGCGGAGCCGCTAACACCGGTAAGCCCCGCCCCGCCCCGCCCTGTGGGAGGGGCCTCACCCACCTGTCCACCCAGAGCCTTGCTGGCCTTGCTTGCTGCAGACAGGCTGAGGACTTGCCTCCTGCCACACTTGCCTGACCTGCTACCTCCTGCCAGGTGGTTGTATTTTACTACTGGGCGTGGCTAGGCTACAGCTTCCAGGAGGGACACAGTCTGGGAAATAGAGGTGCAAAAGAGAACCCGTGTCCCCCTACACCTATCTCTATGCCTACTTATTGGATCTGGGTTGTTTGTTTGTTTTCTCTGAATAGCCCTGGCTGTCCTGGAACTCACTCTGTAGACCAGGCTGGCCTCGAACTCAGAAATCTGCCTTCCTCTGCCTCCCAAGTGCTGGGATTACAGGCGTGTGCCACCACTGCCCGTCTGATGATTGCCTTTTTTCGAGGGGCTCTACCCCTCAGGGATGGCCATGGCGACCCCAGCAGACGCTTTGATGGCCATTCCCCCATGGCTCTGCCCTTATCTCCCAGCTTCCACATACACCCTACAGGCACTTCCAGAATAAGCCGCAGAGGCCAGGGCTGGCCAGGGAGAGAATGGAACTCAGCCGTGCACCTCCAAGTTTTGTGTGCTTGCTACCTTTCCTCCCGCAGCCGAGCCGAAGAACCCGCATGGGTACCGCTTTCTGCAGAAGTGTGAAGCTCAGAGGTGCCAGCGGTCTGAGTAGCGGCTGCACAGCAAGTTGCAGACAACAGCGTTCATGCACGAGCCCTAGCTCTTTGCTTTGCTGAGGGTGGCATGGGTGGATGCCCAGGTCGTTACCGCAGTTAACTTCTCTCAGTGTGGGCAGTGCAAGCAGCTTAAGGACAGCTGTGGAATGCGCCTGCCACTGCTGGGACCCTGCTGCCCTTCAGGCGAGGATCTGTGTGGCACCTGGGTTTAAAGTTGTGTATGAGCCCCACCCCCACCCCCATCCTGTCCTTGGGATCCTGTGGATGATCAAATGCTGGCTGCCCTCTCTCCCTGGTCTGTAGGCTTCATAGCCTCTCCTACTGAGGCCAGTCTCCTCTTCCTCCTCCCCAGCAGGAGTTTTGCCTTTGTTCATGCACGGACAATTTCTCAGGACATGTGTGATGGTTTGTATATGATTGGCCCAGGGAGTGACCCTATTAGGAGGTGTGGCCTTGTTAGAGTAGGTGTGTCACCGTGGGTGTGGGCTTAAGACCTTTACCCTAGTTGCCTGGAAGTCAGTCTTCCATTAGCAGCCTTCAGATGAAGATGTAGAACTCTCAGCATCTCCTGCACCACGCCTGCCTGGATGCTGCCATGTTTCTACCTTGATGACAATGGACTGAACCTCTGAGCCTGTAAGCCAGTCCCAATTAAAAGTTGTCTTTTATAAAACTTGCATTGGTCATGGTGTCTGTTCACAGCAGTGAAACTCAAACTAAGACAGCATGTATCAGCGGGAAGTTCTGCTTTATGTCTAACTACCTCTTCAGCTGATGTTGCATGAGCTTCAGGTTACTGATACAAGTTATCTCCTTGTCGGGCTGTGAGCCCGGCTCACCACTGGCACGGTCCCCACAGGTTTATTTACTCTGGCAGTCACCCGTGTTATTGAACACCTACTGCATGTTGTCCCTGTTCCAGGTGGCGAACAGGACACTCTTCTATGGAGAGTAGAGATTGTGCTGGGAATGTGATTGTGAGAAAGGACACGTGACATGTGTCACGGAAGTGCTCAGTAAATGGTCACATATGGCAGGTAGATAGGAGGGTCAGAAGCTTTTGCCCGAGAAAAGGGGTATTAGGACCAGGTGAACTTCTAGGGCAAAGGGTCTTCACTGGCGCAGGAGTGAGTCCAAGGGGCCATGGCCTGACGGTGTGAAGCTGAGTTCTTCTGTTCGTGGCTAGGTGCTTGGAGGGCAGTGAGCAGGCCATAGCACCGTGGCTTTGTTGGAATACCCCTCTAGCTGTGCATGAGCCGGAGGCAGGGGGATGCCATCCCCTTCTTGGTGAGGCTTAGGGAGTTGCAGTCAAGCCCAGACAGAAGTGGTCAGCCCGGCTTCTCTGGAGGGGCCTCTCACAGAACGCCAGAATGAAGAATATGAGCCGAGGCTGGCATGTAGGCCCTCTGAGGCAGATAACTGCACAGCTGGCTCTAGAGGAGGCTTATTGGGACGTGGGGCTCTTTGAGGCCACTGATGAGGACTTAGGTTGAATTGACATTACTGCAGGGCTCCTGGATACTGAGGGACTCTGGGGGAAGGGAGACTATGAGCTGGTGCAAAAGCGGGCCGGTTGGGGGGGGGAGGTCAGGTTACATGCATGCAGCAGGTACCTGTCATCGGGTGGGCCACACCACCTGGGCAGGCAGTTAGGACTGAGTGGAATATTAGATGTGGCCTCTGGAGGTGAGCAGGGGTGGTCATGTACTCAAACTAGGTTGTAAGTCATAGGGCAGGCTCTGGGCTTTCTGGGGCCTGAGGCGGCTGTGCCATCTGTGTCTTGATATGTTTGGTGCAGTTGCAGAATTCATCACAGGCTGAAGGTGTGCTGGAGTGGGCAAAGCCGGGCTAGGAAGGACTTCATTTCTTTGAAGCAAAGCCTCTCAGAGCCATGAGAACCAGGGCCAATGGGGACGCCTGGGGCTCCGGGTTAATGAAGTGAACTCCAGTCTGCAGTGGCCGTCCGGGTTTGCATCGAGCTGGCTAGAGAGCTGGCTTCCACCGGTCCTGGCTGTGTGGCTCCCGTCTGGAGCAGAGCAGGTGTCTGGGAACGGAGTTCTGCCGGTGGCATCCAGCTGTGGCGAGCCCGGGCGCTGGACTCTCTGCCTGCGGAAGTGGGCCAGCCACACCTCTGAACGGGATTAGAGGGATGGGTAACGGATTAAAGATCAAAATGTTAATTAAGAACTGGCCTTCTCTAATAAGATGCCTTCAAGGGCACAGGCCCTAGGAGAAGGGGATTCCATTTTTCTCATTTTGGCAACATGGTTTCTGTTGTGATGAAATTGGTTCACAGAAGGGGTGGGGGGCCCTGAGCTTCGCTTTAAAGACATTGCCATCCAAGTTAATTAGCAGGAGAAAATGAGGAACTGGTTGTCAGGTGGGCAGTAGGTGGTGGCCTGGCAGGAAGACTTCAGAGAATGTGCTTGTGTCTCAGTCATCCTAGAGGTGTGTTCGTGGTTTTGCTTGGGGCCGGGGTGGGGGGTGGAGAGGGGAGCTGGTGAGGTCTGACTCTAGGACCAAAGGCTGGGAATTATGCTGTGCGATGTTTGGCTATCCATGCTCCTCTCTGATCACCCCTCAAGTCCTCCACCCCCCTCCCCACATCATTTGTAAATCAGAAAGAAACCTCTTCTGGGTTGGTTAGATCAAATGAATTTTTAGAATCAACTACCTGAGGATTTCACCCAACCCAATTGAGTGAGTTGGATTTTGGCTCTTGGGGTAAGGATGCCAGGAACTTGGCCCACGTTAAGTTTTACTGTCGGAGGTCTCAGCTATGGCTACTGGGTTGCTCCGGTGTCCCTGGAGGACACCACAGTTGAACCCTGGTTGAAGCTGGATCTTGCCTTCTTCTGAGGGTCTTACTCTGATTACTTGGCTTCTCCAAGCCTCAGTTTCTTTACCTGTAGTCTGAAGTCCCCAGGCTATAGATCTGCACTGAAAGATAAAGGACGCAGATCATAAAGAGCCAGTCCCTAAGTGCGTGGCAGACGGGGCTGGTTGGAGGCTGAAGTCTGTTATTTTCCCCACAGCTCAGCCTGGGGCTTGGATTTCCTTGACCTCCCAAGCTGCAAAACCTTGTTTTTTACCAGGAGCCACAGGAGAAGGGGTTCTTAGCGCTAGGACTTATTCTCAAAGTGTGTGATGTCAGTGCTCTGGGCTTGGTGGCACAGGACTGGCACTGCAGCCCCCAGGAGGTTGATGTAAGAGGGTTGAACGTTTGAGGCCACTGGGACTACAGACAGAATCCAAACCGAGCAGGTCACCCAGCAACATCTTTCCAATAAACCAAACCAAACAATGACAAAAACAAAAGCACAAGACAAAGACAAGCATGCCACAAAAGATGTCCTAAGGAGGCGCCTGTCATGGCCTGCGCTGTGGGCGCCATGCTGACCTTGAACCACGTGTGTTTTCCAACCATCGGCAGAGCCTGCTTCCTCTGGAGCCATGTCGGCCAGGAAAGAAAGAACAGCTGCCAGGCAGCTGTGGCACACATTTTCAATCTCAGCACTTGGGAGGCAGGTGGATCTCTGTGAGTTCAAGGCATCCCCCTGGTCTACAGAGCTAGATCTCGGATAGCCAGGGGTACACAGAGAAACCATGTCTCAAAACGTCAAAAACAAACAGAAACAAAGAAAACAACAACAATAAAAACCGAAAGAAAGAAAGGAAGGAAGGAAGGAAGGAAGGAAGGAAGGAAGGAAGGGAAGAAGGAGGGAAGGAAGGAAGGAAAGAAGGAGGGAAGGAGGGAAGGAAGGAAGGAAGGAAGGAAGGAAGGAAGGAAGGAAGGAAGGAAGGACTGGAACTCCAGCTCAGCTGTGTGAGCTTGCTGTGTGAGCTGCAGGACCCAGCTTGATTCCCCACACCCATGTGAAAAGATGGGTGGGCTGCTGTAAGCTTGCAATCCCAGTGCTGGGGTCCCAGAGACAACTGTGTCCCTGGGACGTGCTGCCAGCTGGTCTATTCTGTGAGGTGCTAGTGAGACCCTGACTAAATAAACCAAGGTGGAGAGAGGTGCTTGTCGTCCTGGCCTATGCATATTTGTCCATATACGTGCATAATCGTGCACGCATATACATTCACGCACCCGCACGCATCTCCAAAAACTAAAAGGAAAGAAGAAAATAGCAGGCCCTTACTTGCACTTTCCTTTTGGTTGGAGGTGTGGTGTCCTTCCCTTCTTGCTGTACTCTGAACATACCGGGACCCTGAACCCCCATTTCTTATTCATTTATAACATAAGCAACCCTCGCCCTATTTAAAGATGTCTGCTCCGAATTCCATTTTGTCTGGAATAATATGATTTCTGCTTTGATTTTCTTGTATACTCTGGCTAGGGCTTCTCGGCATCCCCCTTCCCTCCCACCCTGCCCCTTATTTATAGTTTTTTTTTTTAAAGAGAAATTGCACCACTGAGCATTGGAGGCATTTTGCCCCTTCCATCCCCAGAGTTTCTGAAATCCATTACCCTGTCACCAGCCTCCTCCTCTTTGCTCCCAGCATGGAAGCTGCCCCTGTCCATCTGTCTAAGGTAGCAATAGGTGTGCCGGTCATGTGTTGGAAACCGACTGTTTCGCTTCTTACCTGTTCTTCCGCAGGCCGTGTTAGTGTTTCTTTCCCTTTCAGTGCTGATTGGTCCCGTGTCGAGCGCTGTGTCCCTACATCCATCTGGGTGGTGCTCCCCTATCTCCTCATCTTCCGGGAGTACCACTTCCTGTCATTTTGTGCACACGATCACCAGTGCCCCCGTGGCCCATAGCCTGGAGAGGGAGCAGAGGCAGGCGCATGCGTATATCCATGCACACCCTTCTTTTGTTCAAAGGAAAGACACCTAGTCTCAATGCCTCACTTTTGCTGAGTAGCTGCGGTGGTGGCGGTGGTGGCGGTGGTGGCAGTGGTGGTGGTGGTGGCGGTGGTGGTGGTGGTGGTGGTGGTGGTGGTGGTGCAGATGGCTCAGTCGGTTCTCAGGATGGGCGTCAAGTTAGGAGACAGAAGGTTGCACAAAGGTAATTCTCTAAAGGGTAGTGGTTGATGTGTTAGAACACATCAACCTGAGTCTGAACATAGCACACCAGGCCAAAGCAGTTCCACGTGTAAGAGGTTTTCCTCGGGACAAAGAGGGGAGAGAGAAAGACAAAAGTGAAAAGAAAAAAGGGGAAATATGCTCGCACGTGAGTGTGGGACGTGGGCTTCTGGGAAGGTATGTGGTAGCCATAGCAACAGGTGACACCTGCGTGTGACATCCTGAGCTTGGAGCCAATCTGCAAAACTGGTCTTTGGATGCCAGCAGAGGCGACCCTTAGGCACAGCCCTGTCTCTTCAGGCTGTCAGGTCTGCCTTGGCATGAACCCATGATAAGTGATAGCGCCTAGGGTCTTCTGGGAGTTCCAAGGGGTTCTGGGAGAGCCATGATCTCAGGCCAGGAGCCAGGGAGCTGTTAACATTGTAGACCCTGTCACAAAGTGTCTTAAGTCAAGTGCTACTGTAGTTGAGTGAGAGAGACCATTGTGGGAGCTTTTCAGTCGCGCCCATAACCATGTGGACATGTCCTGGAGGACACATGGGGCTGTGCCAGGGATGGAATGTCCTACAGCTGATTCCTGTGCACGCTTAGGTGAAAATCTGCTACCGGCTTAGGATCTATGAGTTAAACCCAGTGAATGGGGAGCAGGAGCTGCTCAGGAAGCCAAGCATGGCTGTTGCAGGACTGTGGTGGGTGCGCATTCACCCTGATTTAGTTAAATGAAAACGATCTGTTGTCAGACCAAGTCTGGTGCAGGTGGCTCAGTCGGTTCTCAGGCTGTGGTCGAAGTTAGGAAACAGAAGGTGGCACACGGGTCATTCTCAAGGTGGCGAGGCAGTGTCCTTGGGTCCTGTCCTTGACTACCTGTAGTTACCTTTGGAAAGCAAAGTGGGAGCTTCTGGGAAGTTGTTTCTGACCATCGGCCTTCTGTCTCCTGACTACACCTCCCCTCCACTGCTTGAGTTCCACAAGCCCCAGCTCTCTCATCTTGATTTAGAGATAGCCGTTCAAGCAGTCACAGGCTCCTCCTAAAGATCACAGTGTCTTACAGTTTCATAGGGCCTGACATGTCTGTTGTGACCTGGGCAGATCTTTGTTTGAAGGACTTTCTGAATTGTGACTTTAGTCTACCTCTTGCCCTGGCTGAGAGGATTTGAACACAGATTTGATAGTTCATTCCCTTGTTAAGCCTTATCTGAAGAGTGCTCATACGTGTGTGTGTGTGTGTGTGTGTGTGTGTGTGTGTGTATGTGTGTGTGTGTGTGTGTGTGTGTGCTTGCAAAGATGACTATTGTTTGGAGTAGCCAGTTAGTCAAGAAGAGACAGGGGAGGTGGGATGTGGGGTGCCCGTGTCTTCTTACGCATGCTGTTGAAGGTGGTTCTCGTTGATCCCAGTTTCCTTCTCTGGAAGCACTTTCAGGATGCTCCAAATACAGTGACTGTTTCTGGAGTTCGAGCATCTGAACTCCAAAAGAGCTCAGTGGTAGAAGCGGGGAGGCTCAGTCTGGGGCTGAGGGCAGCTGCTTAGAATAGCCTTTGCTTATGATCCCAGCATCTGAGCGGGCGAGGCGAGAAGATCGCCAGTTCAAGGCCAGACTAAGTTAGATATCTAGACCTGTACTCGATGGGACAGACCAGCCATTGCCCCAGAGAGGACACTCCTGACCTAGCGCTTCCTGGGCCACAGATGTCAGCGAGGCTCTCACGGTCCTGTAGCATCTTCTGTTTGGTCATAGCATCATCTGGCTGGTGAGCTGACCCTGGGCTTTCTTGCTGTCATTTTCCAACCAATAGTTACCATCTATACCTTGTCTTGCGTTACCGTCAAGTGGAAACTTTCCTTTTATAATGAACAAACTTCTATAGCAAAGAGAAGCCGACATAGAAATGCCACAGAAGAGTTTTAGTACTGTTTAAAAGACAGATGCCCCTGAAACCACCTCTCAGATCTAGAAATACAACTTTGTCAGCCACCTCCACATCCTAGCACAGCTGTAGCCCCACCTCTCCCAGAAGTAGCCACTGACGACATGTCTTTGGCGATGGCCCCATATCCCACCTGGCATCCGTGGGCATGGTTTATGGAATATCTTCTTTAAGAAGTATGAGGGAAGGACATTTTGGCAAAGGGTGATGGTTTTTTTTTTTCATCTTTGTGATCGTATGCCTCACAAAGAGCACTTAAGGGTTTTCTTTGTCCCCTGTTTGAGGAGACGGTCCATTATGGCAGTGACGCCATGTTGGCAGGGTCATGAGGAGGCTAATGCCACCACGTGCGTAGTCAGAAAGCAGAGATGAGAATGATGGCTTCTATTTTTATTCAGGCTGGGACCCTGCCCTTGGACCATGGTACTCACATGCAGCGTGGCTCTCTCCACTTCAGTTAGGTCTCTTTGGCAGTGCCCTACAGTCACACTCAAAGTTGGTGCTTCTGGGATTCCAAATTCCGACCAATTGACAGTGAAGATAAACTGTATAGATGGTTCTTACGGACACTGTTAGGATACTCTTCGGCTCCAGATACTCCTGGTGGCAAGGCCCCTGCACAGGTCATTTCCTGCCACTGGTAGGGGACAGTAGATCAGCACAGAGCCACCATATACACAGCCCACTCATTTGGCGAGTGGCTGAAGAAACGTTTTATAGATGAGCTGCTTTTATAGATATCCAGGTAAGAGCTACCATAGTCCTGAACTGGTGACCACAGCCCCAGTGGAGCAACTGTGTGGAAGGAAGGAGCTGGCACTGGCTCTGAGGGAGATCCTCTGTGGGGAGGGAGAGCCTTGCCTGTTGTTCTTTGACTAGCTGCCCTCCTTTGTGTGGCGGAGGAATTCCGTCTCTTGGTTCTTACCCTCACAGCTGCTATGGCCCTTGATAAGGCACCTCTATGGTAAGCGGACCAGGGCTGACTGTTGGACTGCCCACATCAGGCACAAACATCATCTCCCAGGTTTCTTGGTGGAACCAGATGGCAGGGGTTCAGCAGTAGGGGGCAGCTCTTTTCCCTGCTGAGTTGATGCTCTACCCAAGGTGGACACTTGCAAGTAGCTGGCCGTATGTCTGGCTGGGTTTGATTTCCTAAGAGCCCTAAAGACTTGGAGAGATGTGTTCCTGTTTTGTAGTTATGGGCAGGTGGGTTGCACAGGAGAAGGCTCAAGTTAACTTTGAACTTTTGGGCAATGAGTGACACAGTGCTGAACTCGCATGAGCTGACGGTCTCCCTCTCGTGTCCTGTGTATCCTTTCCGGGGGTGCTTGACAAAGCCATCACTTTGGCAGCAGCAAGGGCCTGCCTGGTCTCCGCATTTACTTGCCCTTGGAGGAAGGTGAGAGTGATCCAATCAATGAACTCATGATTCAAATAATGAAGTTGGGCCCAGCCTAACATTGAAACACACCAAGAATGCGAGTGGAAGCCCTTGGCTGTGTTTATTAATAAGCACTCCGTTTGTCTTTGGCATGGAGCAGATCGAGGTGTTGGATTCGGTCCCAATGTTACACACACAGTCTAGTCGGGGAGGAAAACCCGGCCATCATGCATCAAGCAATTTATAAGCAAGGCCAAACACCTATATGCAAATACCCGTCTTAGTTGTTGAGTCACCCGCGTTGTAATCCTCTTGTGCCTGCTCTGGAGCCCATAGGCAAGCTGTGATTAGAAGGACCTCTGTCTCCAACTTAGGCTTTTAAAAGCTCTCTTTAAGGAGAGCACTTAGGCAGTTACGCAAGCCCATTTCCCTATCTGCTTCTCGAGTTCTTACATCCCTTCTCATGAACTAGCAGTTCACATGGGTCCATCTTTATACCCCAGCCCCCTGGCCCAGCGTGCCCTGAGAGGTGACGGCTGTCCCACTCACACCCTCCCCTGCCAGCTCTGTACAGCTTTCGCCCTGGAGACTGTCCTTGTCCATGGTAGCCATAAACTTGGTCAAGTGGTCTCTGGCCCTTTCATCTTGGCTCCAAGCTTAAGGGATGGACAGAGGCTTTTTGAGCCAGAAGATGCCAGCGTCTGATTGCTCTTTGCCTGAGCTGCTTGCAGGGGAAGTGGGTTTATTCTCTTTGGCAGGAAGTGTCCTGCAAGGCTTAAGCTCTTGATTATCCTGCTGCCTTGCCTCTTAGGCAGGCGTGGTTTTTTTTTTTTTGTTTGTTTTTTGTTTTTTTTTTTTTTTGTCTTGTCACAGCCAAGCACTTCCGGAAACCACAAAGCATCTCGGTGTTCATTTGTAAATTTAATGAACTGACACTCTCCTTCAGACACAAACCTGTCGGTCCTTGAGTTTGTATGGTGCAAGGGGGGCGGGACAGGGTGTGTGTGTGGTATCTCTGGATACAGTCCACCTCCGAGACTTGAACACGGCCCACCTCTAGGATTTGAACACCGACCGGTTAGCCTCCTGTTGTCTGTGCGGGCTCCACCCGCCCTTGCTGCCGCTGTGCGTGTGTACCTACCCAGCCTGCCTCTCCCGTCTCCAGGTTGGCTCCCTCTCATTCTCTCCGTCTCAGCTAATATCCCCCCACCCACCCATCCCGTCCCCCAAGCACCCCGGTAACGCATCAGCGCCAAGGCATCAAGAACTGTAATCACTCTGACTTTTTTTTTTCTTACCGTCAGCATCTGGGCAATGTGGCTTGAGAATTAAGAGTTGCAGAGGAAAGCTCGGCTCTGAGAATGGCTAATTATTATTATTTTTAACCAACTACTATTTATGAAGGGTACATGGAGGGAGGGGCGCACAGGAATGCGCCCTGGAAATGAGGGTTAATGAGGGGTCTCCCTAATAGCGAGCGCCTCATCAGCCGCAGAACGGCATGTAAATAAATCTAATTTCTCTCCAACTCGACTCATCACAAGCTTAATTACATGATGCCTACATGTGTGTTTTTTTCATTAGCGAAAGAGGGTCATTATTAGCCATGTCTGGCAAGAATGATGACAGAGGATGTGTCTCCACCCTCCAAAGGTGTCCTCCCAGAGCGGGGAGTGACTTCGTGACTTTGTGTGTCAACTGAAGATTTTCCAATTAAGGTGGCCCGGTGGAAGCCGGAAGCAGTCAGGCAAATTAGAGAAAGGTTAGAGAGGGACAAGGCTGGAGGATGGGTGGCCCGCAGGAGTGCTGAATGCCTGTGAGGGAGGGTCTTCTAAGGGCTGGGCTAGCTTTTCCTGATAACATCTGCCTGGCATCTTGGAGACAAGACCCTCGTTGTTGCCTCTTGAATTTTGACTCTATAGAGTTAAAAACAAAGCTTACATGTGGGGTTAGGGGTTGATAACTTCCAGTCACCTCTTTTGGATGGTATTTTACACCCCCCTTCTTCTACTTGGGGGGAGGGGAACATGTCACCATGTAAGAAGACAGGGACACTGGAGGGCCGCGGTAATGATTGCTTTAGGAACAAGTAGCTGAAAACCCAGTTAGAAATTAGTTAACACAAAGGAACTGGACCCCAACATTTTCCTGAAGTACCCAGGCCACACCCTTCATCCCCCCCCCCCAGGAAGGGCGGAAAGCCACATTTGCTTAGAATTCCCCCGCACAATGTCTTGAAACTTTTTTCTTAACGTCTGATCCTGTTCCCCCTAAGGTTACACTTTCTCAATGAGCCACATAAGAGGCTGTGCTTTGCCCCGTTTGTAGTGAGACTGGAGGCGCTGCCCACACCCTGTGCACGTGTGTCCCGGCCGCTCACGCTGCTGTCCTGAGTGTCTGGCAGCTGCAGCAGGTCCCACCTGTCACCCAGCTCTGGGCACCAGGCAGAGGGTAGATGTGTCGGCTTTGGACGTGGGTGAGAACTAGATACGCAGGCTCGTCCAGACCTCTCTTAGGGTCCCTAGCACGTGCTTGGATGCTGCTGGAGTTGGGGAGCTCATTGCCTTCAAAGCCATGGAAGCTCTGGTGCTGGTGCTTCATGAGCGTATGCTGAGTTCCAGAAGGCACTCAACTACTGAGGACCTCCTTTGGGCCAGGCACTGTGCCTCCCTCCCTCCCTTTCTCTCCTCCTCCTTCTCCTCCTCCTCCTCCTCCTCCTCCTCCTCCTCCTCTTCTATTCTTACTATATGGGCCAGGCTGACCCCCAACTTGGGATCCTCTCTCTTCAGCCTCCTGCATTCTGGGATGGAATGCATGGCCCACCATGTCCAGCTGGCCTTAGGGATTAACCAGTGATCCAAGATGGAGATTCCCTACCTGCACGGAGCATTCACTGCCTTGTGTGTCTGGAGATGGTAAACGATAAAAGCAGCCAAGTGGGCAGCGCTGTGGGCAGGAAGAGTGGACAGCTCTGGAGAGCCGTGGTCTGTCCCTCTAGACCTCACCGGGCTGGCTTAGCTCCTGCAGCGGCTGAGCTTGCTGTAGGGCCTTTGCGTGAGCTGTGCCTTCCACGGGGAATACCTTTCTCCACCTTTTCATGCCTGGCTCTTTGTGCCATCTTAGTGTCGCCTCAAATGTCCCCATCCTAGAGCGGCCCTGGTCGGCCACTAGGACTCTAGTTGCTCTGTGCCCATCACCATCTGGGACTTCCTGGCTGCTGTGTTCCTTGATGCTGTTGACTTCCGTGTCCTCTGGCTAGGACAATGCCTGATATTCACATGCAGGTTCTCGGTTACAATCTATGGAATCTCTCCTCTGCTTCCCTCGTCAGGGAGGAAGGCGTGCTTAAGAGAGAAGCTGTGCACACAGGAGCCCTCGGCTAACTGAGATGAGTCTGTGCCCGAGTCTTTAGGATGATGAGTCCATCACCCTTCCTTCTTTCCTTCCTTTCTTCCTTTCTTCCTTTCTTCCTTCCTTCCTTCCTTCCTTCCTTCCTTCCTTCCTCCCTCCCTCCCTCCCTCCCTCCCTCCCTCCTTTCCTTCCTTCCCTCCCTCCTTCCCTCCCTTTTTCCTTTCTTTGTTTTTTTCCTTTTGGTTTTTAAGACAAGGTCCCTTTGTATAGCCCTGGCTGTTCTAGAACTAGCTCTGTAGACCAGCCTGGCCTTGGACTCATAGACATCCTGCTTCGGCCTCCTGAGTGCTGGGATTAAAGGTGTGTGCCATCACACCCACACTTCCACCACACCCACATAAATTGCTTCCTACATGGCACCGTGACACCTGACAATGTGTCCCAGGACCTCCGAGAGAGCAAGCTGCCTCTCGGTGCGCTTCCTTCTGACTGTGCCCTGTCCTGTTCTTCCTTGTCCAAAGGACAAGCTCCCTGGCGACCTCCTAGGCCAAAGTTCTCGGTCGGTGCCGCAGGGGACCAGTTCTGACATCCCTTCTCACCCGAAGGCTGCCGAGGCCCACTGGATCCGAGCACATGGAGTGCAGCTCGCAAGGGTTCCTTGGTGAGCTGCTGTCTGTGGAAGCCAGCTGTACCAGGCTGCCTGCCTCAGCGCCTTCTTCTAAGTTATGTGGCTGCCGGGTTGGCGAGCCACACACTGGGGATGCTCACTTGTGAGAGATGCCGCCCTACTGCCCAGCTTTCTCTTGAGGTTTGCTTTAGGAGAGAGCTTGTGAGGCGGGGCTGAGGCCCTGAGGTGAGCTGCTTTCTGTCTGCAGTTGCTTTCTCCTTGCTCTGAGACTCAGCCCTGATGCCTGCCCTTTTCTGGCTACAGGGATCTTTTTGCTGTTCTTTCTTCTAGGACTATGATTCAGGTATCTCTGAGTTTAAAGATGATGGTCCCATGTTGCCCTGGGAGATATGGCCCCCTCCTCCACGGCCCAGCACAGGAGGGCTTATCCAGGCTGAGGGTCCCATTCCTTTGAGAATCAGAGGCAGTCAGCACACAGGTGGTGGTATATTTATCCTGAGACGTGGCTAACCTGGAGGGTCCTTCGTAGAATTTAATCTTTGAGAAACGAGACCACTTTTCTGCTGTGGTCATGGTGGACCTGGTACTCAGTTTTGCTTAGCACTGCATGTATCTCCAAACCTGTGGCTCTGAGACGTTGAAGTGCTTGTCAGTAAGAGTCAGCCATGTTCAGTGATTTCAAGAGTCTTGAGACTCCTAAACCATGTTGTTGTACGAGGTCACCACTGGCCACCTGAAGTCCAGGGTAGACATGCGTTCAGGTGCAGATGCAGCCGCTCCGAGCTCAGTCTCGGGGTGAGGGTGGCTCCCAGCCTTCTGATTCAGGATCTGCCTGCATCCTCCTGCTGCAGACACAGCGTTCCCTGCGCTGCTTGGACTCCCGGGCCCTGCCTCTGCCCCAAACATGATCTCCCCTCACCTCCATCTCCCTCCTCTGCTTCTTTGTCCTCTGTGTCCTTCTCACTCCCTCAGTGAGGCCAGCGTGCCTTATGTCTCTAATCTCCTTCAAGGTGTGCGTTTCTGTGTTAACATGTCTGTCCCTGCCGGGCAGTGGTGACACACGCCTTTAATCCGAGCACTTGGGAGGCGGAGGCAGGCAGATTTCTGAGTTTGAGGCCAGCCTGGTCTACAGAGTGAGTTCCAGGACAGTCAGGGCTACACAGAGAAACCTTGTGGAGAAAAAACAAACAAACAAACAAACAAAAACCAAAAAACCCAAATATGTCTGTCCCTGTTCTTCCCCACTAGAGGGTGAACCAGGAAGACAATCAGTCCTTCTTCCTGGAGATATGAGGACGCTGGAGTTGTAGGATAAAAGATGTCGTGTCCTCCATCCCCCACTGGATGAAATTATGGTGCTGGTCCAGGATTCCTTCTGCTCCTGGCCACCAGTTTCTCTGAGATTGAGCACTGGGCAGCAGCTGGCAGTGAGGAAGGATGGTCCCTGTAAGGGAAGATCAAATCTCACCTCTTCTCCCATCTGAGTTTCTGGGACAGAGGAGTGCTGGGGCTTCTCAAGTCGCTCGTAGCTTGAGCCCTGGAGTGCAGGGATGACTTGGGGTTTCAATGGTTAGGTGGTAGTTATGAAACCAAAGAAGCACCCCTGTTTTGTACCTCTTGATGCTAGAGCCGGAATTCCCGAAGTAGAAATTGTTCATGTTTTTTTCCTGGAACTTTCCGAGTGTGAGCATGAGGCCCACAGTGACGCGCCGGGTCAGAAGCACAGTGTGGCGTGTGCCCTCAGGTGTGTGCGGGATCGCATACGAGTAACAGAGACTTCGGGGCCGCCGCCGGACACAGTTTTAGGCTGAAGGAATCTGTCCCTTCAAAGTCTCGTACTTTCTACCACATGGGTCTTTGTTTTTTGTGTGCATGGAACAGAGTGATGTCCCGAAAGACGGGCAGAGATGAGGGTGCTGGACAGCTTTCCCTCCAGGTGACGCTGACGGAGGTGGGCCTCTGAACCAAGGGCGCACCACGCCAGAGAGGTTCCTTAGCTTGGATCCTCTTGGGTGAAAACTAGGAAACCTCCTCTGGATCTCAGTCCTCCCCAGCTCATCACCACACTCGCTCACGCTTAGCTAGGAGTCGCAGACCCCCGCCATTTTGTTCTGGACGAAGCTTTCATGGTAGTTCCCAGAAACCGTCTACTGAAGGGGTGAGCGGGGCGCAGGGCCATCTCCTTCTGTACAGCGACTTCTGCTTCTGTCTTCAAATTTGGGACAGGACGGATGAGGTTTTGTGCCACAGAGTGGTCCCAGACCACAACCACTGGGTGGTGAGATTTCAGTGTGGCCCGTGTGCTATTTTCTGTATTAGTTGCATGTTTGACATCCATCACGGTTATCTTTGTAATCAGAACTAGAGGGAATCTGTTTCCTTCTCCCCCACCTCCCCCCATCCTTCTCCTTTTCTCGATGGGGGTAAAAAGAAACAGGTCTGGGGAGAAAGCTAGACGTGACCACAGGCTGCTCCGATGGACTCGCCGCTTCAAGCCACAGTGCGTGCATGCACACTGTTGGAAGCATGGGTAAACTCTCCAGTGCAGGGCTTTCTGGGCTGTGTCCCCCCCAGGTGGGAGTCCCTGTGTCATTTGTAGCTGAGAGGTCTTGTGGGACCTCACTTCCGGAATCTACTTTTTATGGGTCTTGGTGCTGCTGGGTGCCCCCAGGGGCTTGGCTGGAGGGACACTGCTGCCTCCTCTCTTTCATGCCATAAGAACAGCCGGTGGCACCCGGACTCTATGGTAACTGGGCTCTCTATATGGGAAGCTGCAGATCATGTGGTTTTAGCTCTAGCCTGCACTTCTATGTCCACTCTTTTTGCCTAGGATGGCGACCCTGGAGGTGCGCAGACCCTCATAGCCTGCGAAATACTTCAGCACAGAAGAAGCACTCGTTTCTTGGGGGTTTGAACAATTCATTCTCTAGTGCTGGACTCAGTTTCCACACTGCTGTAGTACAGACTTGGTAGGGGGTGCAGCTGCAGGGGACGCCTGTCAGGAAAGCCCCTCTCCTTCTTCCTCACGCTGCTTTGTTGGAAAGATTTGCAGAAACTGCTCTGAACTCTGACCCTGGCTACATCTTGCCTGTAGCAAGCGATCATGTGACGTCACCCGGTGTGATTTCTTAGCAACGGTTGCTTTTGGCCGGCCAGGCATGGCTGCGCTCCTGTGGAGTGGGTTGGAGTAATTTTCTCCATCCGATGTGTGATCGTGGAAGGAGGCCAGGATGCATTTTAGGCAGCGCCTGGCTCCGTCTTGAATTAGACTGTTTCCATTCTCATCTCCCCAAAGGTGCTTCCCAGGCACAGTCAGGGCTCACAAGCGCAGCCTGCCCACAGGAGGGGCAGAAAATTGGTGAGAAGTCAGGGCTGGAGCATTCTTTTCCCCAGTACAGAAGTACAGAAATCTACATTTATTTAGAAATGACTCGTTTGGACCAGCAAAATGGCTCAGGGGGTAAAGGCGCTTGCCAAAGCCTCATGACCTGAGTTCAATTCCCAGAATCTGCATGGTGGGAGAAGAGAGCTGTCTCCTGCAGGTTGTCCTCTGACCTCCACACGTATTAATGTGGCCAGTGTGTGAGTGCGCGCGCGCGTGCGCGTGTACACACACCCACACCCACACCCACCCACCCCCCCCCCACACACACACGTCATTTTAAAACAGCAAGTAAAAATTACTAACTTGATGCTGTCCACCTGCTCTAAATAATCATGGTACAAATGACTTTAATTCATCCCACGCCATGTTCACTCAGTTTGTTCAGAGCCGGCATTTGTACGTGCCGGTTGTGCGCGTGCTGTTCGAGGCGCTGGGCATACTAAAGTGACTGGCGCAGGGTCCTGGCAGAACCAGAGATTTTGGTACGGTTTCATTTTTCATGTTGAAAGCCCTCTCATTTTTCCGCTCCTCCCTTACCGGTTTGCAGTGCCCTGGACAGAGGGAGGGAGCAGAGCACGCACACATCCTTCTGTAGGTGTGGGCACCACCTCTGGCTGCATTGTGAGCATGCTGTGTGGACTGCGCATGCGCAATCTTGGGTCTTGGCGGTACACCGAGTTGGCTATGTTTTTAACACCCTCCCCAGAATATTTTCCACCTACCCCCGCCCAGCTTTCATTGTGATTCTCAAATTGACACCCCTCCCATCCATTCTCTCTCTCTTTTTTTTTTAAATTAGTGGTAGTATATTTAAGTGAACTATTTCACATGAAAGAAAGGGACTCGGGCCATCCAGGAAGACCTTCATCCACCTGGCTCACACACCCGCAGAGCTCTGAAGGGCCCTTCGTTCCTGTGGAAGGATGGCCATCCATCACTTCTGTGCCTGTCTTTCTTCTTGAATGTGGGTAAAATATGACTCAATATTGTTGATGGTCAAAACATCATAGATTCGCGATATCAGTATATGGGCGCAGAGTTTGCGAGTCTGTGTTGGGGTACTGTAGGTAAGGGTGCCTTATCTTTTGCCACCCATTTTTTTTCCCTCTCAGCTTATGTTTGCAAGATCTGTGATGAGCCTTACAGCCCCGTTTCATTAATTTTAATTGCGATGTGGCTTCTGCTTGTAAATCTACCAGGGCGGGACAACTTCAGGGTGGGTGAGCCTCTGCTGAGCATCCCCAGCAAGTACCTGTCACCTTGGAAGCAATGGTGGCCGAGCAGATTAAGAAGTCCACGCTCGAAGTAACCTTCAGCAGGTCCTTTTTAGAGGTGGGGAAACTGAGGCTTGGGAAACTAAGCAGATTCCCTGAGATTCACGGGGATCCTCAATCCCCTGTTCTTTAATTGCTTCTTCCCAGCATGGAGGACCGGGGTGGGGGTGGGGTAGGGGTGAGGTGGGGTGGGGGTGGGGTGGGATGGGGGTGGCTTTTTTCAGCATCTAGAATGGGTCTTCGCATTTTGCAGATTGGAGAACAAGCCTGGGACAGAAACAAGGACGCTGGAAATTCGCTCACTGAATATTGTAAAAAGAGCCTTGAGGTGGGGGAATCAAGTCAGGGAGATGGCAGCTTAGCAAGGGGGACTGTTTAGGGCTCACGGACACGCCAAGAGTCAGGAACAATGTTCACCTAGCAACCAGGCATCTCCTGTGCTAACTTCTTTTTAGGGAAGAGAAGTTTCTTTAGCCCTACTGGAGCTGCATGACTGCCCATACTTTCTGTAGACTGATACTCAGCTGCACCCCCACAGGCTCCCTGCGGAGTGACCTCTCCTGCCTTTGATGCAAATTCCTGCACTTTCCAGATAATATTCTGGGCTCTTCTTAACACGAGGGGGGTCAGCCGAGCTGTAGCTCGGCAATTTATAATTCTTGAAAATTCTGTTTGGTGACATGAGTTAGCATTTAATAGACACCCTGCCACCTCCTCTTCCCCTATTGTGACAAGCTCCTGGCAGAATCCTTTTGAGACTCAAGGTAATTGCACCACGCTGCGAAAGGGAAGACCATGTTGCGCTCGAGTGCGTCTCAAAAACGTCTCCACAATAGACAGTCAGGTACGAGTTTGCTGGGCTTCAAGGTAATGATTTAAACTTAATTTGACCCTTGATGAGGGAGCCCGTGTTTCTGGTCAGATGCAGTCTTTGGTTTGGGCTTGCCTGCCATGCCTATAGCTGCAACAAAAATAATTCCTCGGTAACAAGTGCCTTTCTGAGGATGTCTGCTGCTGACAGCTAATATAGAATTATTGCCCCTGAATGCATTTCTGTAATTACTTCCCAGAGATCTGTCTTTGTGTTAGAAGACATTTCGCACTTTAGTAACATAAGTGTTTGGGGAGGGTATGAACAATAATTATGCACAGTCTTTCCATGAAAATAAACCTAAAAAAAAAAATTATAAGAGCTAATGCTAAAAGTGGTTAGAGTCAGGGAGGAATTTAGTTTGAATTTGATTCGTGTGTTTTTATTCCAAGTATAATAATCTTTCCTGTATGGAAACTTTCTTCGTTCCTTTAAACAAAAGCAATAATGATACAAAGAGCCTCCTCTCTAATTTTTGAGCCACACTGAAACTGAAAACTGATTAAAAGTGACAAGTTGCTCAAGACTGCATAAAGGAGCGTCATTACGGAGCCCTGATAGGAGACATTTGTGGTAATGGAAAATGAAATGATTCACAGTGTGATCAATAAAAAATTAGCAGCATTTAATAAAAGGGTTCTGCCTCACGTTGACTAGAGAGCATCAAGAGCAGTTTGAAATATGAGTTAAGTGACGGTTTGAGGCTAACTCTGGGGGTGAGCAGGGGTGCCGTGTGTGCCTCTGTGTGTGTGTGTGTGTTTATGTGTGTATGCATGCATGTGTGTGCCTGTGTGGGTATGTGTGTGTGTGTGTGCGTGTGCGTGTGCGTGTGTGTGTGTGTGTGTGTGTGTGTGTGTGTATGCATGCATGTGTGTGCCTGTGTGGGTATATGTGTGTGTGTGTGTGTGTGTGTGTGTGTGTGTCTGTGTCTGTGTGTGTCTGTGTGCATGTATATGCGCACGCATAAAGATCACTTTTATACTGACCCTTGGGTAGAGACAGCCAAACCCCAGGGTGAATCTGGAAGCATCCTCTGTGCTGCCCACTTGATCCCTGACCTATGGCTAATCTGAAGTCTCTGCTCTTGTGTGGCTTTATGAGATCTGTGGATTTGAGGCCAGCATGCAGAACCCCTCCATCTGTCCACCCCACGAGGAAAATTATGCGAATCTCGGGACCCCTCCGTGCTCTTGCTGGTGAAGGTGCCGGGCAGCAGGCTGCAGGTTTTGCTCCATGGACTGCTGTAGGAATCTAGGTTTCAGACTCTGAACGTCTTATAGCCCACTTGTGAGACCCCAAACACTCTCTTGGGGGCTGGAATAAAACAGGCAGAAATACGACAGACCTTAGCAAGCAGATGGGTTAATGTGTGCAGAGAACCTATGGTTTCTGGAAGAAACCTGCTGCTGATCAGGGTCCCTGGAGGCAGACTGGAGTTGCCCTGCTCAGGGGGTAACTGGTCTGGATTGAATGGGACCTGGCATTCAGAGATATGTTGCCACTGGATCTCCTCATGTGAGGAAAAGCACCCAGCAGACCTGCTTTTCTCCAGGACACCTGTGGTTCCTGGGCTGTGGCATCCACCAGACTCCTGCGGTCAGTCACTAGTTAATCTTTAAAAGTTCTTACACAATCTTTGCTTTGTGACTGGAGGAGAGGGGACTCCTGGTCTTCCAGATCTGCACAAAAGCTAGGCTGAAGACCCTGGTTGGACGGTCATTGGTAGGGGATGTTTCTGGTATTTGGGTTGCAGTAGAGGCCTTGGAGCCCAGGCCATGGGTCTCCAGTATCTGAGATCACTTGCATCTGGGCAGGGGCAGGATAAGGGGCCTCCTCTTGGCTCTGTTTCCACTGTCTTATCCTCCCCAAGGCTCTGTCTTTATACAGACCCATGGCTGAATCTATTTGTTTGGTATTTTTTGTTTGTTTGTTTGTTTGTTTTTAGCTGTGCTATGGATGAAACTCAACGACATGCTAGGAAAGTATACTGCCACTGAGGTATACCTCCAACAGGGTCATTGCATGCCACAGTGGAATGGGCCTTTCCTGGTGTGGTTCACTTGTTCACTTCAGCCTGCTTCCTTCCCTCCCTCCCTCCCTCCCTCCCTCCCTCCCTCCCTCCCTCTCTCCCTCCCTCTCTCCCCTCTTCCTTCTTCCCTCCCTCCCTCCTTCCTTTCTTCTTTCTGTTTCTTGAGAAACAGGGTCTCATTATATACCTTTGGTTGGTCTTGAATTTCTATGTAGACCAGGGTGGCCTTGAACTCACAGAGATCCTCCTACTTTTCTTTTTTTTTTTTTTTTTTTTTTTTTTTTTTTGGTTTTTTGAGACAGGGTTTCTCTGTGTAGCCCTGGCTGTCCTGGAACTCACTCTGTAGACCAGGCTGGCCTCGAACTCAGAAATCCGCCTGCCTCTGCCTCCCAAGTGCTGGGATTACAGGCGTGCGCCACCACCGCCCGGCTTTCCTCCTACTTTTCTACTCCTGTGTGCTGTGCCACCACACTTGACTCAGAAGCCTTTTTTGGAGCACCTACGGTGTACCAGATCTCATGCTGGATGCCGAAAGGGCAAGCGAGGCGGGTCCGACAAACCGCGGTGACCAATAGCAGAAGGAAGTGTATTCAACAAGTGCCCGTGGGACTTGGTCCAGGGATGCGGGGTGGGCAGGAAGCAAGGCCTGGGACTGACGTAGGGTGGCCCTGGCGGGTGAGGCGGAGTTGGCGTGGTGGGCCCCCCCCCGAGCTTCTGGAAAGTGCTACTCAGGGCCCTTGGAGAGGGTGGCCGAAACAGGAATTCCCTCCTGAGCGGGAAGCTGTTCCCCACAGCCCATGTCTTAACTTACAGATGGTCCCGCTGAGGACGAGTGAGCTGCACGGTACCCAGAAACCATAGCAGCTTCGTCTTTTGCCTGCTTTAGGCTCTGTGTGACCTCCCATTCTCAGCCAAGCTTCGGCAGTGTGGCGTGGGTTCCGGTTAGAGAGAGGCAGACTCCGTTACCTCCTCCCCCCCCCCCCCCCGTTTTCTCATGGGGCTCCTCTGCAGCCACCACAAGGGGGTGATTTTTGCCTCAGCGACTTGGCCTTGAGTTCTATACCAGGATCTGGAGCAGTTAGGAGAGCCAGGCCTGGCCCTAGCCACCAATCAGCTGGATCAGTCTAGCTCCCATGGGGTTCTGAGCACCCTCTGCCCCCCTCCCCCGCCCCCACCTCTGCCTGGAGATGTCACCTGGCAGTTCTGGAAGGGCAGAATGGTCACCATTTTAGGGGGTCACCAGCAAGTCACAGCGTGCAATCTTCAGAGTTCCAGGGTGGCTTTGTCCTCAGTTCTTCGCCACTGCACGCGGCGAGATTGGTTCTATTAAGGTTGTGTGGCTCGGAGGACTGACTGTCGCTGTTAACTACTTAATGGAAACCAGGTATTGTTTTCCTTTCAGGCAAGAGCACTTGGATGGCTGTTCTCCCGTACGTCCCACCCCCTCCTCCTCTCCATCCCACCTGCCCTGTTGCTTTCCGCTCCCACCTCACCTATCTCAAGTGAGCTTGGGCGGGTGTGCTGTGGCCAGAGGAAGCCGCAGTGTCCCTGTGCCTCTGTGGGATGGACTCCATGCTTAAACAGCTGGGCTGGGGGAGGGTGCTTTCCCCTTATTTATAGACAATCAGCAAGAGCCAAAGGTGTTTGTGATTGGATGTCGGGCCTTTTCATGGTACAGAGCCGCGCTTGGTTCTGTGGGGGCGCTTGCAGTGCCTCAGACGGTGGCTCGGATGTAGTGGGCACTAGCAAATGCTGATGGAGTGCGGATATGAAGCTTTGTGCCTGAAAGGGCTGCTCCTGGGAGGAGGCTTGCTGCTGACCAGGGCCTGGTTGGCATAAACCCGAGTGATGTCAACAAGAGCTCATGGCCTGAGCAGGCCAGGATATCACCCTTGCGTTCAGAATTAGGATACAGGCTCAGCAGTGTGAGTAATCATGATTACAGTGTCCAAAGAAAGGCGCCCAGCTGCCCTCCTCATCTAAGAAGCCCTGAGCAGATGGCCCTGGATGTGAGAGCTCCTGGTGGGTCCTGAGGACCACACTGTGACTGACAGAGACTACCAACTGTGCTTTAGGCCTAATCCAATCTGCCAAAGTCTCCCCCCCTTCCCCAAGCCCCAGAATATCTCTGTGTAGCCCTCACAGTCCTGTAGACCAGGCTGGCCTTGAACTAGAGATCTGCCTGCTTCTGCCTCCCACATACTGGAATTAAAGGCGTGCACCACCAAACCCGGCTCATATTGTTTCTTAAAACGTAATGCTAACGCATAAAAATTCAGAGATTTGGGGCCAGCAATATGGGTTAATGGCTAAGAGCAGGTGCAGCCAGGCCTGACAACCTGAGTTTGATCTCTGGAGCCCAGGTGGCAGAAGGCGACAAGACTTCTCTAAGCTGTCACATGACTTCCACATGTGTGCTGTGACATGCATAGTACGTAGTACATGGACACACATAAGATAAATTATTTTTTTTTAATTTCCAGAGATTTTTACAGGAAAAAAAGAGAGAGAGAAAGAAAGAAAAGAAAAGGCAATTATGAGGCCGTGCTGGGCAGCACTTTCCACAGGGTGATAACTATCTCTAGAAGCCAGGGAAGGCCACTCTCTTGTACCGCATCGACCTTCCAGGAATACCCGATGTGGACAGTGTGTGTGATACTAGATAATTATTGCGTCACTTGGTGTCCGAGTGGCAGTTCGCTTATACCCGAGTCTGAGCTACTTGGCTTTCTGTATAATCAATCAATCCAGTGGTGGCATCTCTTTTAATGGGCTATAGATCACAAGATATGCAGATTAGGTTTGTTTTGTTTTGTTCTTGTCAACTTGACACAACTGGGGTTATCTGGGAAGAGAAACTTCAGTTGATGAGGTGGCTTCCTAAGACTGGCCTGGAGACGTGTCTGTGGGCCATTTTCTTTGTTAATGATTTGGTGTGGAAAGGCCCTGCACACTGTGGGTGGTGCCATCCCCGGGCAGATGGCTCTGGACTGTACGTGAAAGTGGGCTAAGCAAGACAGTAATTCCTTCGTGACTTCTGGATCAGCTCCTGCCTTGAGCTCCTGCCCCGACTCTCCTCGGTGATAGACCGTGACACTGGACTGTAAGCCTTTCTTCCCTTAGTTGCCTTTGGTTGTGGTGCTTAATTGTCACCATAGACAGCAAGCTGGGACACAAGATTGGAGGCGTGGGGGGAGGAGGAAACTCGGCCTCAAAAGGGTTAGCCATTTTTTTGGTTGCAAGTTCCAGAATATCTCATGGATGAAGATATGTTCTCTGGAAGGTTCTAGTCATTTCCAGGGTCAGCTGGGGTGCTGGGCTGAACCAGTTCCTCATCGACAGCTGAGACAGTCCATCTAGCAAGGTTCATGCACCGCAGCCTGACCCTGACCCTGACTTGACTTCCATCCATGAACCCGCTGGCCCTGACTGAGGGCCTCAGTCACTTCCTTCTTGAAGAAACAGAACATAGGCAGTAAGTTGTGTGTCAAAATATTTGCCAAGAGCCCTGCTGCCAAGAGTACCGTAGATTGACCATTAAGCCCTAGTTTGCAAGGCAAATACTGTAAACATACAGATAAGTAATGGCTACCTCAGAACTGGGGGTCCGCAGTGCATGCACAAACACGCTAATTGGGGTAGAGGCTCTTGGCTCTGTTTGGCCTGTCCCTGTGTCAGGGTCTTGCAGGTCCATCCACCAGCTCAGGCTGGGTCAAAAATGTCCTCTTGGCAGGCAGGGCCCAGGCAGTTATGGATGGAGGTAAGCTAGGGCTTTTGCCCCAGCACAGAAGTTCTCAAACTGCTTCTTGCCTTATGAACGTGTTTTGAAGACGCTTACAGGCCGTTAGCATGGAGCATAGATTCGTTACTTAGGAAAAGGTTGCCTCCAATAAACGTGGAAATGGCAGTTACCCTCCAGCCTCTTTCCCCCTCAGCCACAGTAGAGGCAAGGACAGGAAAGGTGGCCAGTGAACTGTGAGGTAGAGGTATGGGTGCTGGCCCCCGGTGGACTCAAGTTTTCCCATGTGGCAAGCTCGTTTAGGGGGGAGGACATTTGGAACCTCGTCAGTCACTCAAGTCCCCTCTTCGGCTAAGGGAGGTTTATTGAGGGGTGGGTGGTGTTCTACATGGACATTTTTGTGCCTTGATCTTGGCAGCCATCTTCATCCTCAGGAATACACAAAGCCTCACTTGCTGTATGCTATCTTTAACCCTTTCCTGGGTCGTGACGTTGTGTGTGCTGGGTTTGGCTCCCGGCAGCCAGGAGCCAGGAACCACGAGCCGCTTTCTCCCTTCATGTGGACTACGCACCAGGCTTCGTATTTATTACCTCATCCCAACAAGTCAAGAGTGAAGTGAGCTTCAGGGACAGGAAGTGGCTTGTCCAGTGTTCCTGCGTGCTAAATGGTGGCGTGTGGATTTGAACTGAGGCAAGATGGCTTCACAGCCTGTGGCTCTTGGCCTCTCTTCTCTTTCTGCTGCTTGTGTGTATTGTTATTTAAATGACCGCCAATGTGCAGTGACTGCGTCCATCTGGCTGTGCCAGGGGTCTTGACTTTCCCCAGCCAGTGGATTCTCAGGCCTTGGACGTACCTGGAACTCAGCCCTGGGTGCTTCTGCTTTCCTCAGAGGTGGAGAGCGCAGGTTCATATCCAGGTCTGGTCGTGAGCGGAGATGAGAAGGGAGACCTTCTAGGCACTTGACTGCCTGGCTGACTGCTCACTCGGGCCCTCTCCTCCTTCTTCCTGCCTTTGCACTCCCACTCCCCCACTCCCCTTGAACTCCACTAGGCGCCTGGACTTATTAGTGGGCGGGGCTTAGCTGGTGTCACTTCCTACCGTGGCTGTCCTTTTAGTGAGTGTTGTTCTCTGCTTGCTGTAGCAGGAACAGACGCTGCAGGTCCCTCCCACTCAGGGCCCCGTGGGCGCAGCAGGAACTAGAGGCTCAGGTTGGGACACTTCTGAGGTCATATGTAGCAAGGGGCGTCTAGAGCTGTCTGTGCCACCTATATTTCTGCTCCATTTTCCCTTCTGCTAGTCAGCTACTCATGTGCCCACACGTTTATTCTCTCTCTCTCTCTCTCTCTCTCTCTCTCTCTCTCTCTCTCTCTCTCTGTGTGTGTGTGTGTGTGTGTGTGTGTGTGTGTGTGCATGCGTGCGTGCGCGCGCGCCAGGCTTTCTGTGGGCTTTGAGAGCACCAAGATCAACAGGGCTAGGAAGTGAGTACACTTAACTTGTAGCAAACGTGTGTATTGTGCCTGGCACAACCCGGGCCCTCAGGAGGCATTTGTGGAGGAAGGGAGAGGGAGCGAAGGCTGTGACCCCTGGCACTGGTGCATTCTCTCTAGCTCTGCCATTGGGATATTACAGTCCCCTGCCCCTCCACTGCACGGTGCTCGGGGCCTGCAGTCTCAAGGACAGGCCGTCTCCCTGGTTCTTGATGGTTCTCAGGGTACTCAGGACTCTGTTCCTGATAGCTGCTGGTTCTGCAGTTCCTCCTGGAAAGAGAAGAGGCCCCCATCAGGGTGCAGTGCATTGGCCAGGACGGGGACAGAGGGGTTTCTTCAGTCGCCCGTGATTCCTGCTCAGTCTGTCTCAGCCACCCATAGGTGCTGAGGACCCAGCAGGCCCAGGTCAGGAGCTCAGGAAGTCTCCCAGACCCACACTGGCAGACAGACTTCCCCCTGCTATCTCTCAGCACTGGCGAGCACAGTTCCCCCCCTCCCACTACACCCCCCACACCCCCACACTCCTTTACTGTGCAGTGGTTAGCTGGGGATCTGGAATACAGAGCTGTCTTTTCTGGGTGTTCCTAATGGAGTTTGCTTCTCTGTCTGGAACTTGGGGTTGCCATGGTATCTAGGCATCAAGTTACCAAGTCAAGGATGCTTTGGGCAGAGGACCCCAAGATGCCCCCTCCTGGGGAGGGGGCGCTGGACCACCTTCCTCTATTGTTGGCCAACTGTTGGGCCCTCCCTGCCACTTCTTGGACTGTGTGTGGTGCTTTCTTCAGAGACTGTGGTCCTCCCTCACGCAGTCACCCTGAGGGGTAAAGGAACCACTTTCCTACTGAGAAGCAGGGTGTGTCATGGTCCCTGTGACCAGAAACTTCCAGTCCACATCTTTGGGTCTGTGGCTTGTGTTTCAGAGGGTGGAGTGGCTTGGTGTGGGGTGTGTGCAAGAAGTCACCGTCCAGTGTGACAGGAAGGCTCTCTCTCTCTCTGTACAGGCAGGCTGGATGCTTTGGGATCAGCAATATTTGAGTTTTTCGACGTAAAAGACGATATCTTTGTGTGGTCCCACTTAATACCATCCACTAAGTAGGGCTGTGACTTCCGTTTTCCTCGCGACCCCAACCTTGTAGATAGAGACTTGCTTCTTTGAAACAAATTAGATTTCCCACATGCTCAGCACTTACTTTGGTGCTGTTTGCACCCAAGGCTGGGGGATGGTAGTGAGCAGAAGCAGCCGCAGCCACGCCCACAGCCACGCCCCGTGGCTGATGGGCAAGCTCTGGCCCATTACCACAAGCCTGTCAAGGCACCTGTGCTCAGTGCCTTAGAGTGACTGACAATTGTCATTTCTCCCTATTCTGTGCAGTTATTGGGTTTTGGTGGCAGGTTTTCTTGGTGTTTCTTGAGTGACAGTTGTGTGGCGGCCAGAGCTACAGCTGTCAGAAGTGGGTCAGGGTTGGACGTCTGAACTGGTGTATCCCCGTGGCTGGCGGTGGTTGGTACTAGAGGCTGGGAGTTAAGCGGAAGCTGTGCTAGCTAACCTTGGGCTTCTCTCACAGTCTGGCAGCCTCGTTCCCAGTGGGAGTATCCCAGGAGACCTACTGGGAAGCGCCAAGCTCCTCCTCCTCCTAGGCCCAGAGTCTCTGCGCATCATTTCCACTGCATTCTCTTGGTGAGGGGTTTGCCAAGGCTGCCCACCTGAGGGGGACTGTGGAGGGGAGGAAGGCCCTTCTGGATGGGTGCAGGGTCAAGGACTTACTGCAGAGGGGCGGGTGGGGTGAGAACTATTTTGGTGTCTCTAGAAAATGCATCCTGTCACAGGGAATGCGAGAGGAAGGGCAAGCTGGTCCACGCGGGCAGCTTTTTGTACCAAGTGCTCTCAGCAAGCAAGGGGCGGGGCGGGCTGGGGGCCTGGGTCTGTGCAGGGGGTTTATGTTAGGTGGGTGAGCGGAAAGGGTATCTTGGTTGCTAGGCAGCAGGAAGCATTAGGTCCTGGGCAGAAGCGGCTGGGAGGTACACAGAACTTTCAAGGCCTCTGTGGCCATTCAGGCCCTCCAAATGGCTTTGGTGGCTGTATACACCCTCCTCCAGGCCCCCGCACTTGGCTTGTGGCTTCTTGTCTCTGCTGTGGGTGGGCAGTGTGGTGGCTCCGCCTCTTCCCTTCTGGCCTTGACGAACCTATAGAACCCTGTTTTCATTACTTAAAATAGGGACATGCATGGTGGCAACTGCTCGTAGCACTCCCTGGCTGGCTGCGTGCAAAGACCTTGTAGCTTGGCTTTTCCCCTGTTCAAGGCTTTGGCTGCTGCTGCTGGCGTCTGGAAGAACTGGAGTAGGCTGGGAGGGAAAGGGGTTGGCCAACAGCTCTGCTCACAAAGCCCAGAGGCCTTGACCGAGGAGAAACCAGCAGGCTGCCTTTTCCCAGCTTGCCGAGTGCTGGATCTGATCTCTGGGTGGCTGGTGGGGCCTGTGGGCCAGCTATGGTTGAAGCCAGGAGGCCACCATGCCAGAAACAGGGGTGGCACTTGGTAGGGACTTGGTAGGGACTTGGTAGGGACTTGGTAGGGACTTGGATATGCCTGGACCTCTACCTCTTGTCCTTGTTCCAGCGATGCACAGTGGAGACCAGGAGGCTGGTTGGTACAGGCAGGACAGTCCCTGACTAGATGAACTGGGTCGGAGGAATAGGAAAGGCCAGCCATCTGACCCTAGAGGCTTGTTGTGCAGCTGATCCTGGTGGATCCAGGATAGAGGAGAAGCCAGAGATTGCTCCAGGGAGGATGTTGGCTCCAGATCCTTGGACCTCTGAGAGCTGATGGACAGTGAGCATTCCATTTCTTATATAGCTTGGGGTGACGCTGAGGAGACTCTGTTTTTTTCTCCTAAAAAAGAAGAAGAAGAAGAAGAAGAAGAAGAAGAAGAAGAAGAAGAAGAAGAAGAAGAAGAAGAAGCCGGGCGTGGTGGCGCACGCCTGTAATCCCAGCACTTGGGAGGCAGAGGCAGGCGGATTTCTGAGTTCGAGGCCAGTCTGGTCTACAGAGTGAGTTCCAGGACAGCCAGGACTACACAGAGAAACCCTGTCTCGAAAAACAAAAACAAACAAACAAAAAACAAAACAAAACAAAAACAAACAAAAAAAGAAAAGAAAAGAAAAGAAAAGAAAAGAAAAGAAAAGAAAAGAAAAGAAAAGCCGGGTTAGAGAGATGGCTCTGCAGTAAAGAGCACTGGCTGCTCTTCCGGAGGTCCTGAGTTCAGTTCCCAGCAACCACACGGTGGCTCACAACCATCTGTAATGGGATCTGATGCCCTCTTCTGGTACAAAGATGTATATGCAGATGGAGCACTCATGCATAAAATTAAAAAACAAATCTTTAAAAAACAAACAAACAAAAAAAGACTTTTCATTCTTTCTCCCCTTCTGGTGAAATTCTAGTGCAGCTGAATAGGAAAGTAGGGTCCTTCCTTCCTTCCTTCCTTCCTTCCTTCCTTCCTTCCTTCCTTCCTTCCTTCCTTCCTCCCTCCCTCCCTCCCTCCCTCCCTCCCTCCGTCCCTCTCTCCCTCCCTCTTTCTATTCATTTTTTGTTGTTGGGTTTTGAGACAGAGTCTCTATATGTAGCCCTGGCTGTCCTGTATCTTGCTTTGTAGACCAGCCTGGTCTCAGACTCAGAGATCCGCCTGCCTCTGCCTCCTGAGTGCTGGGATTAAAGGCGTGCGCCACCACCGCCCAGCAAGAGTCCTTTCTTGGAAGGAGCCTCTACAGAGTCTGTCCTGTCCAGGGTCAGAGGGTTTGTTTGTTTGTTTGTTTGTCTGTTTGTTTCAGAGTCCTTGGGTGCTGGGTCTTAAGGGAAAGTCTCTCTCTCTCAGAGCTCGGACTGTCTGGCAATCTCCTCTGACTTTCCTTTCCTTGGAAGTCAGGCTGGAAGAGTTTTTCTTTCACCCTGGGAGGCTGGATCTGTGAGGTCTGGGCCTTCCTCTGCCCCGAGCTGGCCCTGCCCCTGCCCCTTTGCCTCTTCCTTTCTCTTGCCCCTTTCTGCACAGCCATGCCATGCCGCCTTCCCATTAGCAGCCAGACATAGAGGAGGTGACAGTTTCTTAAGACAGTTTTATACTCTTGGACGCCTTTATGGGTTTTTGCCTTATAAAAACTGAGGGTTGACATTCTGATTTATGTACTCCGGAGTCAACAGGATGTACCAGATTTAAAGAGATCAAATGCAGTGTAGTGTTTGTGGTTCCAATTGTGGATTCGCCGAGCTATTACAGCTAAAATTGCCAAGTAAATATGGCAAAAAAAAAACAACAACAAGGGGGTAATTTAAATATGTCTATTAAACTGTGTGTTAAGTAAAGCAGCAAAAGCTTGGTGCGGGGGCGGGGGGGGAGTAACTTACTATCTAGAGGGTTGGTAGAACAGATAATGCTGGAATTATGACTCTTTTAAATTCTCTACAGAAGGTTTTCTTTGTTTTTGTTTTTAAATTAAGGAAAGAGACAGTGAACTGGAGTTTCGGGGAGCGGTGCTTGCCTGTGTATGTGCGCTGTATGGCGGTGGTAATTTCAGAGGCTCTGAGTGCTGTGTTTTATTTCTTCGCTCTCTGTTTCGCACATCGCCGTTGCTGCGTGGCTCAGATTCCCTGAGATAAATATGCTTTTAATGGGATTTCTGTATTGCCAGGAGTTGGCTTGTTCTGGTAATAAAAGAACCTAAAAATTGTACATCCCTTAATTGGTAAGAAGAGAGATGTTTTGATGGGTCACAAATGGAAGCATTGATTTTTACTGCCTCTGCCGTGCGCCCTACGCTCTTCCCCGCCACGGAAGGCGGCAGCTGGCTCTCCAATGAGCTGATTTGTGTTCCCAGGTTCTTGATGCTGGATGTTTGGAAATGTGTGTTCTTTGCAGACAGGAGAAATAGAGCCCTTATAACATCATCTGTTTCTAAATTGAAATATTTATGGGTCTGTGCTTTTGCACCTCACACTGAATGGGTTCTTAGCTTCGGGTCTCTCTGAGGCTTTGGCGGCTGACCCTGGGGAATGTAGAGGTTGTCTGCCGAGCCTTTTTGGGCTACAGTTATGTGTGTGCAGGCATACACACACGTACATAGGCATGTAGCTGTTGCGTGCATGTATTTGCATAAATAAATTTATGCATGGCAGTGGCCTATTTTGGTCACATAGGTCAGTTTCTGACCCGTGTTTTAGGACAGTTGTGTGTAGAAAGGGACAGCATACACTTTGGTTTTCCAACCCAAGATTCTCTGTATTTTAACGGGCATGCTTAATCAAGCCCCTGGCATTTATGCGGGTTACTAACGTGTAGTATGTTTACCGTGTTATGTTTTCTTTCTGTGTGTTGCTTTATAGGTTCTGTTGATTGCTAAGATTGAGGCTGTTCTCTGCCCACACAGATGTGGGGGGGTGGGGGCAGACAGAGGTCAGGGAGTGGAGGGTGCTCCGATGTCACCGCTCTTCTGGGTGTGGGAAGGCCCTGCTCCTGGAGCTGTCCCCTCCCAGGTGCTGCAGCACTGACCCGAGCTCCTTTGACGTGCTCTGGGGTGTGAGGGTGTGAAATGGGGCTGTGCACTCAGAATCGTGGACTCGCCAAGCATGTGAGTGCAGGGTTTCTCCTCCACAGGCTCACTGCATAGGGTTAAGTCCAGAGCAGCTGCTAATCTTACAGAACCCGCTACCATCATCCCAGCCTGGTGTTTACTGTCTAGGTGGCTCCCTGGTCACCAGGAATGGTTGGATCTGTTCAGGTTTTTTTGTTGCCTTTGCTTTCTTTGGTTGGGTCAGGGCTTCACTCTGCCCAGACTGGCCTTGTATTCTCTAGGTAGCTCCGTTTGGCCCTGGACTGGGGGTTTTCTAATGCGGAGATCGCTGGCACGTGCTCCCATGGCTACCTCCACTCGAGTTTTGGACTTGACCATCCTGGGCCTGACAACTTCATGCCCTTTCTTTTTTGCAGAGACAGGGCATTTGCAGGGACCTGGGGGATGTGTCGCGTGGAGGGCCACGGTGGCTGAGAGCTTCCCGTTCTCAACTGCAGGAGGACTTGAGGGGAAACTGGGTGCGCTAGGTGCAGCTGTGGGGGCCACAGAGAGGTATGCCGTAGAAGTGGGTTTTTTAGGAAACAAATGCTAAAGCTTTCTCACTTCCTTGAGGGGTCGCAACCCCCAGCATCCACGCATAGAGGGAAGATGACAGGAAGTCCTCCTAGAAGATTTGCGCCTTGAATTAAAGAATCTAGTTGAGAATTACTGCACCACACGCTACAACCCCTTCCCCCCCAATATATTAATATACCAAGAGGTGTCGAGAATAATGGACCCCAGGAGGTAGAGTAATTAAATGTATCGTAATAAATACTGGGTGATTCTTTTAAACCCCTTTCCTGAGACCCCGTCGGCTGATACAGACTGTATTCTTCCTGTTGGCAGGAGGCCTAGAAGGAGAGGCAGAGTGTGATCGGAAAACCAGCCGTGCGCTGGAAGACAGGAACAGCGTGACAAGCCAAGAGGAGAGAAATGAGGACGATGAAGATGTGGAAGATGAGTCAATTTACACCTGCGATCACTGTCAGCAGGACTTCGAGTCTCTGGCAGACCTGACGGACCACCGGGCCCACCGCTGTCCTGGAGGTAATGCTAAATAGCGCCGGGATTCTGACAGGTGGTTACACGGATAATTGGACATAGCAACAGCTTGAAGCCTCAAGTGAGATTAAAGAATTAATAATGTAATTTTACAGTTAATGTCATTTTATTGTGGTGTCTTGGGTACCCTGTATCCTCTTTTAAATAAAATTAAAAAATAAAAGCCACAGCTTTCCTGGCAGGCAGAAATTAGGCAGAGGTACCCCGTCCCCCGCCTTACCCTAGTCCACAGTGTATGGGCTGTAAGTGGGTGAGTCCGTACCCCAGATTTATAGGAAGCCTTTTGGAAACCTAGCAATTAAGGGGTTGTTAGTGCAAAGCTAAGCAGCTTATGTGTGGAAAGCCATTCCAAGCAGTGAGCTGCGAGGAAGGGCCTGTGGCGGGATGGGGGACTTTCAGAGATCCGTGCTAACCTGTGCAATGGAGACCCGGGTCTTCCTCTGTGCTTGGCGCGTGCCTCAGGCCTAAGAGAAGTGCTCAAGGTAATGGCAGCTCTAGTTTGCAGGCATCCGGCACTGTGGAGGGCGGGCTGGGACACGGTGTCACGAGTCAGCAGAGTACGTGCTCTCTCTCTCCTCTCTCTCTCTCTCTGGTGGGTAGGGAGCTGGCAACCTGCATTGGGGTGTGCCAGCCACACCACAGGGGCACATGCATTTCTGGGCTCTTTTTACAACCCTGCACTTCATGATCGTCAACAGTCAAATTCTTTGGATGCTAGTTTTGGGGAAAGGGCCTCTAAATCTCAGGTCCATTTTCTAAAGCCCTGAAGACTGTCACCCACTTGGGGTCAAATTTACTGATAGGAAGCCGCTTGAAATTGAAACTCAACCCCCTTGCTTACCCTGCTCTTAAGGCTCTTCGGTACGGCCGGGCCTCTGCTGAGAAGCGTTTCCCATCAGCAGATCTACAGGAAAGGACCCTATCCATCACAGATATCTCTTTGCTTCGGCTCACAGCATCAGTTTGAATCTCATGCCCGTCTACCAGTCTCCTAACAATGCTAGTGTTTCTGTGTGAAGAAGAAATCACCAGCCTCTGGAGCAGAGGCTGGGAGAGGCAGGCACCGGGGCTGAGATCTACATACAAATAAGAGTCAGCGGCTAACTGCTTCAGCTCGCGGCCTCCAGCAGGCTGAACTCTGCAGTAGTCTGTTTGTGGGGTGCCCAGCATTGGTACTGATGTCCGTGGTACCTACCATAGCCCTGCCTTCTTCCTGACAGGACCCCACTAACGACCTCCATTGGGATGTGATATGTGCTGTCTAGGAACGCCCCCAAAACCTGGAGCATCGGAAGGGAGTTAGAGTGTGAGCAGTGACCTTGCTTAGTGGCGTCCTGGAGAAAATCATTATCACCCCAGCCGAGCGTTTCCCTAACGTGGGCGAGACGCGTGCAGGACTGCCCCTAGGACTAGTAGGATCACTGAAACGAACCTTTGGAAACTGTTTGGGCCTTACCCCCAAACCCTTCCCTAGTTGGGGTGTGCCACACACTCCGTTTGCTTCCTGCATTGCAGGCTGTTGTATGTGGGGCACATAGCCTTTCATTCTGAGGTACGCTGGTGACCCGGCCAGTTCACTGCCTGGTCACTTTACAGCTCAGTTCTGTGCGTTGATCGGGCTTTAGCATAAAGATGTCATAGGGAACTTGGCTTCTGCTTTTGTATTAAACATGATATAAAAAACAATGCAGTAGCAGTAGCCGGGTGGTGGTAGCACAGGCCGGCCTTTGATTCCAGCACTTGGGAGGCAGAGGCAGGCAGGTCTCTGAGTTTGAGGCCAGCCTGGTCCACAGAGCAGAGTTCCAGGACAGCCAGGGCTACACAGAGAAACCCTGTCTCGAAAACACAAAACCAATGACCAATAAACAAACAAGATGCAGTATCTCATTTTCCCTGGCTGGGCTCAACTGTGATTGGCTGATAGGTGTTGCTAGCCCTCCTCCCACTGGATGCTGTGCAGAAGGTGACGCTGGTGTGTCCACTCTGGGGAAAGACATCATCCCGAGAGGCCCACGTTAGCGAGCCTGGCAGCTGCAGGGCTCTGCTGAGTGACGATCCTGTCAGAATTCCCCCACTTGGCACTTGTGGGAACACATACATGTCAAGGGCAGGGATTGCTCCCCACCAGCAGCCAGCCCGCTGAGCAGTGGACTCTGATCTAATCCAGCCGTGACGCTGCCTGTTTAGAGACAGACAGCCTTGTATGCTCTGGTTCGAGGGCTCAGTTCTGGCTGGGTCCTTCCACTTTCGGTAGGATCACCAGCTTTGGCTGTGCCCTGCGTTTTTAACCGAGAAGCTAAACTGGGCTCCTGGGCTCCCCGACATTGGATTTGAACAGTTCGCCAAAGAGGCTCCGAGAACTCAAGGAAACACTTTTCCTGTAAATACCAGCTTGCTCTAAAAGCGCTTACGGGAGAATGTGAACACAGGGCTGTGGGGTGAGGTGTGGGGAAGGAGCCCAGAGCTCCCTGCCCCTTGCCCACCACCCTCCCAACTTCCTGTGCTGAGTGGAGCCCCAGCCCGGCCTCACTGGGTTTCAAGTGGTTCACAGTCCCATCAGCCTGCTCGCGAGCCCCTCCCCTTCCTGGGTGGAGGGAACGCAGTACCAATCAGAGGCTGCTGGATGCAGAGCTCTCCCTGAGGTTGAGAATTTGGAGGCCCAAGGGCAATACTACCTGTCTTTCCTGATGTCCACCCCTGAGAATGGAAGTCTTGTCCTCGGTAGAAGCCAGAACTGTGGAATGTTTTAAGTGACAGGGTCTTCCACGGGCACCCGATTTCTGTGATTCAGGTGATGATAGCCAGCGAGTGCCACAGAAGCCTCTGCCTTCTGAGCTCTGGGATCACAGGCGTGGGCCACCACACCCAGCCTCTTGGTGGAGTGCTGGGGACTAAACCGAGTTCCTTGAGTTTTCACGCCAAGCACTTTAGCGACTGAGCTACAGCCCCAGGGGGAGGGCAGGTAGTCTCAGGTGTAGCTTCTTTAAAACTGCCTCAGCAATGGGGCCTGTGTTAGTGAGATCTTCTCTGCTGTGACCAAACACCAGAGAAACACAGGTTAAATGGGGGAAGGATTTATTTCGGTTCCCAATTTCAGAGGTTTCAGTCCCCCCGTCATCTGGCTCTGTTGTTTCTGGACCACGATGAGACGGAACATCAGGGGAGAAGGATGCAGCAGGGGAGGCTGCTCACCTCTCGGCAGCCAGAAAGAAGGCGGCGGGGAGGGACGGAGGGAGGGAAAATGTATATACTGGACCTGGTTATCCTTTCAGGACCTCTCTCCAGTGACTCATGCCCCAGAATTAGCCCCATCCCTCAATAGTTCTATTATATGACCAATCTGTTGGTTGGGTCAGAGTCCTCGTAATCACTTCTCCAAACCCCATTGGCTGGCAACCCAGACCTCAGCACATGAGCTTTCAGGGGACACCCATGACCCCTCACAGGACCTCCGGACTCGTCTATCTGAAGCATCTGGGGGTAGTGGTGGAGGGGGCAGTGCTTGGCTTTATCAGCATAGGAGGGCGGAGCTGTAGGGACTGAGGACCAACCCAAGTGATGGGGAGCACCCTGGGAAGAGGAGCTTTCCCTGTTAAGGAAGACCCTACCTGGCACCTAGGCCTCTCCCGAGGACTCCTTATTTCTGGTCAGTGCCTCAGGTGTCATTGTTCCTTGGCAGGAGTGGCCATGATTGGCCCATCTGTTTGCTGAAGAAAACGACTTAAAAGAAAGTTGTCTCCCCTCCCCCACACCCCGCCCTACTACATAGAGGCCCTGTGTGTATCTCTAGGCTGTGAGAAGACAAAGAAAACTCTAATGTTCTCTGTCTGCTCCAGCACCCCTTGTCTTTGCTTCTATCCAGCCCTGTCCAAGGGGTAGCAGAGGTCTCTCTCTACGTGCTCGGGGTGATAAGTGTACACCAAGAATTAGCAGTATTGCCTGGTTAGCCTTTACCTTTTTTTTTCTGGGTAGAGTCTCATGTCACTGTGCCGTGACTTTTTGGGGGGTGGGGTGGGAGAGTGGGGTTCTTGCTTTCACGGAGTGGCGTTCAAGGGGAGGGAGCTGAGGTGGCTGGGATAGTGTCTACATCCTGTAAGCAGGGTGAGTCTACAGTGTTGACTTGGCCGCATGCTGGCCTGCTGTGCCTCGTAGAGATGTGAGGTGTGTGCACCCCGTTAGGAGATGCCATGCATTTGACGGCCCTTTGAGTTGCGGCTTATGGAAAATCCCCACCAGTTCGGGCTCTGTTGTCTTAAATAACACTGGAACGGGAAGAGGGGCCGAGATTTACCCAAACACTATTTGTGATGTGATGTTCTGGCCATGATAGTGCTAGGAATGGTTATAGCACAGAGCTGGGGCACTCCGGCGACTTCAGAAAGTGTCTCTGGGCACTGCCCGGGGCTCTGCAGGAGCAGGGTCCATTTAGTCAGGGGAAGCTTCCAGTGTTTATGTGCTACTGAAGCTCACCACTGTGGACCTCTCTTCTAGATTCAGATGGAATCTCTTCTCATTTCCTGGCACCAGTGCTACCTTGTGGGGCTAGACTGTGATTTCAGCTGACCGTCGCTTTGGCCTAGTTGAATGAGGCTGCCCTCCCGAGCGTGCCGGGTGCTCTCTCTGTGCCATTGTAACATTTGAAAACTGACTTTCCTAGCGATTCTTCTGATAGTGCCCAGAGCTGGCTGTCAGGCCCGCCCTGCAACCATCCCGATTCCCAAGCTGAGCTACTGATGGCTTTTTATATGTAGTGGCCCCTTTGCTAAAGGGACAGCTGGTATGTCTGGCTTTTCATTACAGGGAAGGGCAGGCAGGTGCTGTCTCTGTGGAAAGACCACGGGGCCTCATATGAGGCTGTGGAGACATGCAGTAGACAAGGCCGGAAGGACGGGTGCCGCCCTGAGCCTGAGTTCTAACCTGCGCTGCCGGCTTCTCCTCTCTGACTTTGTTCAGACAGCTGAAGAGAGGCGGGACTGAGGTCCATCATGTTCCTGGTGCCCAGAGTGAAAAATAAGCAACTACTTCTTTCCGTATCCCATAGTGTGGACCGCTGTCCCTGGGCTTCTGCACGCATTTACCTCTTGCTGCATGCAGGGCCCTGTGAACACAGATCCTGCCATCTTCCCTGATTGCTCTCTCTGTAGCCATGTGACTGTGGGCCATGCCCATGTCAGTGTCTGTATGGAGCCTGTAATGGTGTTCACCATTTACTGTCCATGTCCCTCATTAAGCTTCACAAGGACAAGAGACACATTGGTCGTGTTCCATTATATTTTAATCCAGCACCTGGCAGACAGAGGTTCTTAATATATGATTGCTGAATGAATGAATGAATGAATGCTCTCCATGTAGTCTCTATAATCCTCTATAATAATTCTAGCAAGAGGCAGGAGTTTCCCCATTGACTCCCAATTTATACACTGGGTAAACTGAGGCTCAGAGTCGAAGGAGCTTACCCAGAATAATAAATATTGAACAAACAGGAGACCGATGAAATCCGACTTGTTTGTTGCAAGAACACAGGCTGGAGACTGTGCGGAGTTCCCAATCCAGCTGTAGACACAGCTTTCCTAAAGGCCCAAGCACAAAAAAACACAAGTGGAGAATCTGTTTAAAAAGCCATGTTCTCGGGTTATTATTGTTGCCTCTTCCTGGGGACCCAAGGCTGTTCCCAGCCCCTCTGAAAGGCCAGCCATTCTTTTTCTGGTGAAGGTGAGAGATGGCCGTAGCAGAAGCCAAGGGGAAAGTTAATTAGGCCCTGGTTTGTTCAGGCCAGAGTGACCTGTGGGTCCCAATTACAGGGCTGGGGCTGCACACAAACTGGCACCTCTGTTGGCCTTGTTCCTTCTGCCGCTGGCCAGGGCTTGGCTCTGTGTGCCAGCTCTGGCCCCTCTCTTGCTCTCACAGCGTTGGAGTCCCTCCCTGCACTGACAGCTTGGGGCATCCCACGTGCTGGCTCCACTGGGTGGTGCAAGGAAGAGCTGGAGCCAGCCACTGGGCAGTGAGTAGCCAAACACACAGGTGCGGTGTGTGTGTGTGTGTGTGTGTGTGTGTGTGTGTGTGTGACTTTCTTCCAGCTGTGAGGAACTGACATCAAGCCGGCGCAGAAGGCCTTGGGGGCCTGAGCACAGTCTCTCCCATTAGGAGCTTCCCTGTGTACAGATAGTATCTGGTTAAATAACAGAGCAAGGAGTGATATTAGCTACCAAAGACACAAAGCCAGTGAAATGACGTATGTATATGTGAGGGTGGGGGCAAACAGACAAGCCTGACTACTGAACAGCACAAGGAAGGAAGGAAGGAAGAAAGGAAGGAAGGACGGACGGAAGGAAGGGAGGGAGGGAGGAAGGAAGGAAGGAAAAGCAGCAGGCCTTTGGTTGGACAGGTTCAGTTTCTCCTATATTACCCTAATGTTAGCCAGTTGGGATGAAGTGGCTTTGTTCAGCCATGGACAAATTATAGCTCCCGAGATCCAGGGTTGACGTGCGGGCAGCAGGGAGTACTCAGAGAACGGAGTGTGGAGGACGTACCCAGGTCAGCTTGGGCCGGAGCCTGTGGGTTCTAAGTGTTCAGGGACAGAGCAGGAAGCTGGAGACAAGCCCAGGGTATGTCCAAACATGGCACATGGAAACCCAAGGCACATGGATACATGCTTCTTGCTCCAGAACTGGGATGAGGATTAGTTGGCTGGCTATCCTGAAATCAAAGGAAACTGGACCTCTCCTCTTCCTCAGGCCAAAGTGAATCACATGAGTTTTAAATAGAAAAAGAAAACTTAAAAATACTAAAAGAAAACAAGGGAGGGTTAGGAAATCAATTTAACAGGGCCAGGATGAGTGGGGCCTCTCTAACTATAACCCCAGACCGAGAAGCCGTAAAACGGGAGATAGAAACATTAAACTGCATAAAAACAAAACTTTAGTACTGCTTCACACCTGCCGTAGTAAATCAAACGCGACACATATCACAGGCAAAGAATGCTTTCCTCAATGCGTAAGGAGCCTCTGTAAGCAAACAGTCAATAAATCAGCAGAAAACGAGGCAGGGCCTGGGCTGAGCCGCAGCCCAGCCACTGGAGATGTCAGCGCTGCCCAAGGCCAGAGCCTGCTCTGATTGGCTGGTGCCACACTGGTGGTTAGATATTTTGAATATCTCCCATGTGCAAAGGATAGAAATGGAACCAGAAAAAGAAATACTAGTGGGATCTTAAACATTTAAAAAGATTCAGAGCTCCGTTTATAATAAGAAAACTATATATTTAAGCCACAGGGAAATGTCGTTTTTAACCTGCCAGATTGGCAAAGATCAGAGAGCTTGCCAACCCACCTTGCGCCTGATGTTCTTTGGTGCCCAGGCTTGGCTCTTGTTCTCCTTTCTGGTTCTTAAGGTCGCCTTTGCCCGTGGCCAGAGCACACAGTAGGTACTTGCTGATCTTGCCGCACGGGGCTATGTAGCTTCTAAACGGTAAAGGCAAGGTGAACATGGAGACACCTAGGTTAAGGTGCTTTGCATTCTGGGTAACTACCACAGATGCTGTATGCACTGTGCCTGGGTATGGTAGGTTTTTGGTTATGGTGTCCTGGAAGAGAAGGTTTGAAATGAACAAAGCGTCCGTCTTTGTCTTACAAATGTTACTTAGCATGCACCGTGGGGGGGGGGAGGGTCCTCGGGAGCACCGTGATGCAGATTGTGATAGAAAGATGTTCAGTGCATCCTCCCCTTGACCCAACTACACAGAACGAGTGTGGCTGTCTGGTTGTTCATTGTAATGTGTCTTCATAGCTGCCTAACAGATCCAGCTCTACGAAGGCAGGGCTCCACTGGGCCATGTGGAAATCTGTATACATGTGCTGGTCTAGTGGTCTAGCCCAAGTAAAGAGAGGTTTTCAATCTTTTCCCACCTGGCCATCCTGGCTACTCTATTGAACTTTAGGGTCACTGAATGTGCATTGGTGACCCAGGGTGCAGTAGTTGGCACGAGGTGGGCCTTCTGAACACACCAGCTAGGCCTGGCCTAAATGAGCAGAGGCTGAAATGGTTCTGGGGAGTGCAGTGGACACAGTCCCTCCTTAATAGGAGAGTCTTTCGTGCCTTCTCTCACGAAGCCTCAGATCTTCCTGTGCTCGGTCTCAGCTAGACCTCGCGGTCCAAACCTAACTTGGCACCAGGCTAGTTCATGTGACCCAATGAGGTCTGAGTCTAGCCTTCTCTTATCTGTTGCAGTTTGGAAGTTTTCATAAGGCAAGTAAAGATGCCGTACATACTGCGCACACACGTGAGTGTCTTTGTGGACATTTATGTGCTGGAAGGAATGCATAATGTACTTGGAAGGAGGAGTTATTTGAATAACCTGTTCGGTTGCCTGGCACATAGGAGGTCTCCACTTAATGTACTTTGGAGACTCAACCCAAAAGGCAAGCAGATCACAGACTCACCTGCCAAGGGAACTAAGAAGTAAGGCTGTTTTCACATCTTGTTCTCCAGGGCCTTCAAGGACAGCACCCCGAGTCTTTCTCCAGTCAAGGGGTCCTTGGTACCCACAGGTGACTACCCGTCCAACTCATCAGTCTCAGTAGAGCATGTGGCTTCTTTTCAATGACCAGGCTAGACCTCCTAAGGTTGATACCCAGTAGAACAGCCAAGACCAGGAATCACTTATCCCTGATGCCACTGTTCCAGGACAGATGGACACATACCACTGTGCCATGGGAGACAGGCATGGGCGTCAACTTGGCTTAGTGTGGGAAGTCAGCAGCTCCATAGTGTGGGCTAGGAGTTGAGGAGATGGAGACCCGGCAACATGGGCATCCTCTTGCAGAGGTGAGAATTCTAGTATAATCATGTGTAAAAGGCTGAAAGCCTATCCCCGAGCCAGGGTAGGGGTACCTGTCAAGGTGACTCCCTTTGCTTTGTGTGTCATCCCTAAAGCTGATTTGGACATTTTGGATGGCAGAATCCTTTTCGCCTTAACATCAGCCCATCTGGGCCTGCAGAACTATTCATTCAAAAACAACCAGTGATTTGGGAAGAACTGGTCGTAAGGCAACACTGTCCAAGGGAGGCGATCACTTGAGCTTAGCTTGGCATATTTAATAGTCCCCATGGCAGATTCCATGTGGCCAGGAGACCAGGAGACTTTACCCGATACCATGGATGCCTGCATATGCCTGGCATCAGGCTCGAGACTCCTGAGGCCCTCAGATCTTTCACCATTCAGAGGCTGTGGGTTCCCACCCTTGTAGAGGTTTCCTTTCATACCACCGAGCCTCTTACCACCAAAGGGGTTCTTAGACAGAACTTGGAGCCGTTCAGTCTTTAGCCCCTTAGGTGAAGCGTTCAAGGCCAGCATGAGCACCGTGGAGGAAAGAACAGAGCAGAAAGTTTGCAGCCCCAGGCCGCATCAAAGGACACACAACAGACGGCGCCTCCTTTGCTCCCATGATGCTGTAAGACAGAGCAGGGAGGCCCGAGTCACTGCTGCAGATTAAGAAGTGGAGATTACTTGATGGTCAGGGTCAGTAAGCCAAGCCCAATCTTGCTTCTGTCAAGTAGGGCCATCTGTCAAAATCAAGGGACTCTGGTGAACCCTCCGTCTTCCTCCATCTCCTGCTTGTGGTGAGGGGTAGGACTGTTGGCTCAGGCCATGTCAAGTTGAAGTGAGCAAGGCAGGGGTGACTCATTGCTTTACGGTTGCCTCTGGGTAAGGTGGAATCTGTGTCAAGGCCATGGACCAGTGACAAGAAAAAGCAGGGATAGAACCATTGACTTCAGTGTTCCAAGGGACAGAATTAGGGCCAATTCTGAAAGTCACGTGGACCGTGTTTCTGAAGGAGAAAGTAGCTCCTGGTTGGTGGTAGTCCTTTGCAAGCCCTGTGACTAGGCATCAGAAGTTGCAGAGAGAGAGAGAGAGAGAGAAGTAGGTAGCGACCCAGGAGTGGGTACTTGTTTATTTGGTTTTTCTTTTCCTCTCCAGATTTGTTCCAAACTTTGATTGGCATCCTTGAAATGACACCCTAACACAACAAAATAAAGAACATCCCCAACAAAATGAGAAACCAACCAAATTTATTTCCCTCCTGCTGGGGCACGCAGTTCAAGGCGAGTAGCTAGCAGGGGTTCGCGCACAGTGTGAGTCCACCTTTCCTGGGCTCTGCGGTCTCTGAACACAGACGAGTCTCCTTGTAGCTCCTACTGAGAAGGGACAGGCCGAGGAGGCAGGGCTCCGGGTAGAAAAGAACAAGGCCATTTGAAGCATGGCCCCGGCGCTGGCCTAAATAAAACGGGATTCTTGGTTGAAGCGCTTGGCAGTGTGTCCGTGCTCCAGGCTCCGGCTCAGGGGAACATACGGAGATTATAAAATATGTCCCTTTGTGTGAAACAGTCTCAGTGTGGAGCTGACTGGCTGGAATCTTCTGCCTTTGGAAATGACATCATGGCTCTGGGGCACTGGGGGAGAGAGAGAAAGGGTGGAGAGTCAGGGCCGGGGGGAGGCGAAGGGCTGGCTGCCTTGAGGAATGTGTGTAGCAGCCTGTCCCTTCACCCCGCCACCCTGTGTGTGGAAAGTTTGGGTCTCTCCAAGTGACTTCCTGAGTCTTTTGGCACTAGAAAGTGTTAGGCAACAAAAACAGACCTGCTAGGACCTACTGAAGCCCGCCCAGGCTCTGGGTGGTGGTGGGTGGGAGAAGGGAGTCTGGCTCAGGTGAGATGTTGCCATGGTCACCTAACCTCATCCTTCCTGGGCATGGTTCCCAGTGGCTCGCAGAGCTGCTCAGGCCTGACCTTTCTGCCCTGCACTGCATCTATCCCGATGACCCGGCCCACCTCTCCCTGCCAACTATGTAAGAGTCAGTATGCCCTGCACCCTTAGGGACCTTGTGCCATCTCCATGTGCTACCTGGAGGCTCATATAGGGTTGCATGCGATCTCTCCTTCCCTTTCTTTCCGGTGTTGCGTTTCTTTGAACTTACCTCTCCCCCCTTTCCCTTCATTCTCTGCTGAACCACCTTATTTAACTTCCCTCCCGGTAGCCGTTGTTAGAAATTATTAATTAAATTTTTTTTCCTTTGGATTCTTGCCTCTGCCTTGGTCTCTGTCCTCATCTACGTCTCTCTCTGACCTCACAGAAGAGTTTGATGCATAGTAGGTGCTTGGGGAACATTTCCTGGATGACACCTTGGGTGCTGCTTGAATGATGTCGAATTGGTCCGTTCGTCAGCGGGTACCCGGTACTTGTGGCTAGATGTCTCCTCTGGCCTGCAGAGGCTTTTTGACCCTCAGGCTCTACCACCCCTAGCACTCTCTCTCTCCCTGTCCCGGATCCATCCCTACAGCCTCACCAGGGGAACAGGGGCAAGGCATAGAGCATGCACCAGTCCTCCAGGGTACAGATGCATTCTGCACACTGTAAGGCCAGTTTTCACTATATTCTGCCCTGGGTGTCAGGGACACAGTAGCGACCAGGGAGATGCATTGGTAGCCCTGGCAGGGAGACAGGGGATAGAAATGCATGTATAGAAGGAGAATGTCTAGTGGCCTCTGCTTGAGAGTAAGAATCCTCTCCAGGAGCTAGAAAGCTACCATGCTCTTAGACGCAGGACACGGTGTACTCGCTTGGAGGTAGGCCACAAACAGAACAAACACCGTGATTACATCCTGTGGGCTTGCCCCGCCCCCATCAAACGGCAGGGAGAACACTGCCGAGCAGAAGGCGAGGACAAGGGTCAGCAGCCCATATAGTCCTGCCTGCAGAACCTTGTGTGGTTGGGAGGAGTTATTGAAAAGACTGCGGAGGGTCATGTGCTGGCCACTTGGGCGATCCATGCCACTGCTTTATAGTTAGCTTTCCTTTCCCTTTGGGTGTGCTGTTCTTACATATGTGTGAACATGTGTATGTGAATGCATGTGCACATTCGTGGGGCGGTCAGAGGCTGGCGATGAGTGTCTTTCTAGATCACTCTCCAACTTGTTTTTGGAGACTGAGACCCTCACTGAACTTGGAGCCCACCGTTTTCGATAGGCTGGTTGGCCAGCCGGCAAGCGTCCAGGACTTGTCTGTCTGCGAGCGCCCAAGCGCTGGAGTGACAGATGTGCCCCAGGCCCAGGTTTTCCATGTGTGCTAGGGGTCCGGACTATGGTCCTCGTGTTTGCAGGCGCTCTTCATCACAGGTGAAATAAACAACTGTGGACATACTGACATAGGAAAGGTTCAGAGGATACCCTTGATAGGGTCCCCACGGAAAGCAGATGCTACACTCAAACCAGGACGTGGGAAACACTTAATAAGGAGCTGAGAAGGGGGTTTCACATCTTCGGAAGCCAGTGAGCCAGTGTTGACTGCTGGAAGCGAGAGGAGGCAGGGAGGGCAGCTGTTGGGAGAGCTGTGCAGTGGGGGAGGCCCCACAGAGAACCGGCTTTGTCCGCCTCCCCTGCCTTTCCACCTGCCCCCCTACAGATGGGCCGGATGAAGGTGAAGTGTGACTCTCGGGAGACAGGTAGCTAGAAGCCGCATGTCGGTTACCAACCCCCGGTTCTAGAAGTTTCTTGTGCTGATATGTGTCAGCAGCGGGAGCTGTGTCGTCTCTCGGAGCATGCCCGGTCGCCGTGAGCTTGGGCCTTCTGTGGTGCTTTCCTGGGGACAGGTTGGGTGTCTGCGATGTGATTCTGCACCCATCTGGCCACAGATCCCTGGGCTAGCATTGAGGGCCGCTCCGATGGAAGGCGTGTGTCCTCACAGGTACAGTTGTTCACGTTGAAGGTGGAGCTGCCAACCCTTTGTTCACATAAATGGAGTTGCGAACAGGGCTATCATTGCAATGAAGTCCTTTGCTTGCTTAGCTACTGCAGGAGCTGGGACACTGGCCTTAACCAGCCTGGACCAGTGTGATTCCAGCGTGGCTTCCTGGCGACAATGGCAGCAGAAAAATCAAGGAGAAGCTGGAACGGGGGAGATGCTTCAGCAGAGCCCCCTGTATTTCTGCCGTCCACGGTGTCCATCCGATGGCTAAGCTGCTCCTGGGACCCCAGAGGATAGAGCCAGGGAACCTGTGCTCCAAGCGCCAAGCTATTTTTCTGTTTGTGCACAGGGCGAGGTGACATGGCTGCTATAGGCCAAGGGTTCGGCTGGCCCTGGCACACGGCTGGATAGGAGGTGCCAGCCGGAAGCGTGAGTCGGAGGAGGTCCCGTGCGAGCTGGGCATTCAAGCAGGCATTATGATTCTCCATTCTCCTTCTTGTGGAGTGGGCCGCGGGCAGAGGAGTAACATTAGGAGATGACCCATGTCCCCCACGAGCTCTGGTGGTGATTGTGAGCACGGTGCGATTGCTTGCTTCTCCACATCAAATTCCCCATTGTTCTTTTTTTTTTTTTTTTTTTCCAGTGACGCGTTCCCCACTGGCCTCTCCTAGAACGTTCCTCCGCACAGGGCTTTGCAGCATGCACCCACTCGCTCACTCATCCTCTGGGGGCCCTCTGAGTTGGCCGGAGCTGAGTGGCCCAGGTGCCCATGACTCACACCCGAGTGCTGTGTCATTGGTGTCTCAGCACCTCTAAGTGAGCTGTTCAGTTCTTCTTTACTTAAAAATGTAAACATTAAACAGTCTCGCAATACATGAATGCATTCCTCCTACAGGCAGCGTTTCAAAGATTCCAGATACGGTCTGCTCCGGTTTCCAGCCTTCAGGCTATTTGCTGCCTCTGTTTTTGGCTTGCCTATCTCCTGACCTGTAAATTTACATGAAACCAAACATGTTTATGGCTATACTTGAATATCTCCCAAGGCAAGGTACGTCTTCCAAGTAGAGGCTTACGGCTTCATTTACGGAGATTTCCTTCTTCTTTTTCAGCAGCATGTATAATCGTACGGTGTTAGTGTCTCACGTCCCACAAAAAAGAGAGCGTACCTGCATCCGTAGAAATGGTGTCCTATTGATTTTTGATCAAAAAATAAACGGTGCCATGATGGATCTATGGTTCCGCAGCCTGCCTCTTTCGCTCAGCACTGTGCCTTGGAGAGCTTCCCGAGCTGGGGTAGAGAGGTCCCTGGCCTTTATTACCTACAGCGTGGCACTGCCTGGTGCGGTGCGCCATGGCCTGTGCTGGTCCCCTGGTGCCGGGTGTTTAGACTGTTTCCAAGTGCTTGCTATAGAAAATGTTCGCACGCATGCCTCCCCAGGAAGACTGTTTTCATGGTTGACAGAGAAAGGCCGTAGTTGGGTTAGCTTTTGTTCTGTTCCCGTCTATCCACCAGCACGGCTCTCGCCCAGCCTGTTTATTCCCACTGCTACTCACCCATCCCATCTTCACCCCTCCCCCAGCCTTCTGTCTGCCCTGTGCCATCCATGTCTCCCCACAGTTGTAACTCTGGTGTTCACTTGCTATCAGATCTTGAGCCTAACGCAATTTCATAGTTGGAGCCTATAAAGGGTGGTCAGCCTTCTTTGCCCCCACAGTAGCTTCTCATTTAGCTGGGGGAGAAGCTGAAATGAGCCGGATCTAAGCTGTGTAGCACTTACAGGTGGAATGTAGGGCAAGGACCTTCCCTAGCTGGGTCCCTTACTGTGAATACCTGCTGGGTTTCTGGTGGCTTCTCGCGTTTGCCCGCCAGTGGGAACAGACCCACCTGTAAGTCCCTACGGTAGCTGACCACTCTGCATGGAGATGCTGTGCCATCTCTCACCAGATACAGGGAATGTGAGACTGGAGGAGGCGGGGAAGGAGGAACCTTCCCTGCCAGGGCCTGCTGGTAATGATCTTTGGACAGCAGTGCCTGAAGCCCACTCTGCAATGGCTTCCAGAAATGCCCCTCAGACATTTTTTTTTAAGTTTATTTATTTTATGTATACGAGTGCACTGTAGGTGTCTTCAGACACACCAGAAGAGGGCATCGGATCCCTTTACAGATGGTTGTGGGCCACCATGTGGTTGCTGGGAATTGAACTCAGGACCTCTGGAAGAGCAGTCAGTGCTCTTAACCACTGAGCCATCTCTCCAGCCCGCCCCTCAGACTTTTAAGCACTTGGCATCTGACCTGGATTCTGGTGAACACGAAAGCTCTAAGTTGGCTGTTGTGGGTTGTGCACCAGTCTGCGTTTCACGTGAGCTCGCTCTCTCTCTCTGGTTGCAGATGCTGTGGGCCCATTGACCACACTTTCAGGGATAAAGTCTGAGAATGATAAGCAGCCTAGAGGCTGGAGGAGCTTGGGTTGGGGCTGAGTCTTCTGGACACACCGGCTCCTCATTTCTTCAGACCTGCCTAGCTGTCCTTGGTGCTTTCTGCAACAGTCACGTCTGGGGAGAGAGTGTTTGCTGGCTGTTTCAGCTACCAGGTCCATGTTAGAGCTTCACGCTATGGGGTAGCAGTTAGAGAGGTGTACAGCAGAGGCTAAAGGCGCTGTTCTTTCCTTGGCAGGACACACAGCACCTCTGACCTTGCCCACTAGATGCCAGCAGCATCTCCATGCATTACGGCTGTCATGACAAAGTGCCCGGGACTGGGTAATATACCAGCACTAGAAATAAATAAATGTATTGCTTAGTGCTCTTGGGGTGGCTAGTCCAAGTTCAGGGTTCTAGAAGATTCCATATCTGGTGAGGACCTGTTCCTCGTAGACGCCATCATCGGTGGATTCTCACATGGTGGAAGGGTAACTAAGAGCTAGCAAGCTTTCTTGGACTTTTCTTAGATGGGTACCAATCTAAGGGCGGTGGGTGGGGCGGTGACGGCCTAATCACACAGTAGATCACCCAGTAGAATTACATGCTCTTCACACCATGATCCTCAGTGCAAGGTTCGCTTTCACAGTGTGAAGGTTCAGGAGATGCAAACATACAAGCCACGGTAGTGGCACTGGGGAAAATGTCCACGGAGGCATCGGTGCGCTTGGTTGCGAAGCTCCTGAGCTAGATATGGCCTTGGGAGGGGCCGGTCACACTCAGTATGGGGTCAGAGCTTCTGGGATGTGTGTAGTGGCATCTTACACCCTTGCTCTCAGAGGCTTTAGCTTCTGTCTCCACTGTATCCGTCTTGAACCTGCCTGGCACTTGGGGGGGGGGTGCGGTCTTGACATTAGGAGCTCTGTGGAGATGCATCGCAGGGAATAACAATGTGTACAGTCCATTTCTCTTTCTCCAGCTTTCCCCAGACCCACAGGGTCTACTCCTCAACAAACAGGCGCTGAGCTTTCAGAATTTTATTTATTTTATTTTGTTGTTGTCTTTAAGGTGGTCTCATGGAGCACAGCCTGACTTTGAACTCTGTGTGTATCCAAGAAAGATCCTCTCTCTCTCTCTCTCTCTCTCTCTCTCTCTCTCTCTCTCTCTCTCTCTCTGCTGTAGGACCTCATTCTATAACTTAGGCTGTTCTGAGTTATGTAGCTGAGACTGACCTGACCTCGAACTCTTGACAATCCTCTTTCCTCAGTATCAGCATTCGTGTCTGCTGCTTCTAAGCTGATCAGCTAGAAAGTAAGACCTGTTATGTTCATGTTTGAGTCCCAAGAGGCAGTACATAGTAGGTGTCTTGCCTATGCTTGCTCAAAAAAAGCTACGTAGATCTACCAGGAGAATTAGAAGTCCGGGGTTACAGCTAGGGCTGCTGTTGGTTTTGAAGAGCATGCTTGCACCGTGACCGCTGGCCTGCGCGTCCATGCCGTTATTCATCTATTCGTTCTCTCAACAAATGTTTACTGAGCACCTGAGATGCGCAGGTCCTTAACGAAGCCGGCATTGTGGGGCTGGTGGAGCTGGTGGTGTATGCACGAGTAGATATTAATCTACACTGCTTACACACAGTGGGGAAATCACAGCTGCCCTGAGTGCTTCTGGGAAAGGTACAGCCGCGGTGGTGGAGAGCTCCCAGCAAGCTCTCAGTGTTGGGTCTGGGTGGTGTCCAGGCAGGGGAGGAAGGAGGCAGTAAGCATACCCTCCCATCCTCCCCACCCCCGAAACAGGGAGTGCCCAAGGTACCAGCCAGGCACCTCTACATGAGAATTTCTTTTTTTGAGAGGTTAATTTAACGTTGCTGTTATTATTATTATTATTTAGCAAGACTGGGGATTGTACATAAGTTCTCAGGCAAAGGGTTCTTACCTCTGAGTAATAATAGCTCAAGCCCCAATTTAATGTTATTTTTTTTAAAAATTGGATAGATAGGTAAATAAATGAACAAATAAAAACAAATCAGAATTCTTTATATTACATAAATTTATCTTGTATATTATATTTTGTGTAAAATAATAAAAATAAAATATATTAAGTATCATATAGAAATGTTATATTATATATAACATATGTAAACTATATGTTTTTACCCACATATAGTTGGGCCTCTGAGGGCTTCCTTCCTGTTGGAGTAAGCAGCAATGGGAGAGAGCTATGGAAACCAGTGCTGAGGACCAGGCTGGCAAGGAGGGGGTGGGGCATGAGGAGGCTGGGGACAGGGTAGCTGCAGAGACTCCTGGATACCTGCACCTGGGAGCCCTGAGGGCTGGGGGGGGGTCAGGTCAGGCTGAAGGTCATTTGGGGACAGGTGGTAGAAGACCTTTAATGGTTTAGGACAAAGCTGAGATTGTATCTTAAGACCAGTGGTATGCCACTGGAAGGGTCAGGTGAGGGGTGACATGGGGAAGGTCTTTGAAAGGTCCCCAGCTGCTCTGGAGAATTTATTGGTACCCTCCTGGGTATTTGTTGATGGCTTCTTCTTTCACAGCCCTTGGGTCATTACTTGAGACATGAGGCTGAAGATGCTATTGCGTTGTTGGTTAACCTTGGCCAAGACTACACTCTAGGGCCATCTCTAGACTCCTCATTTTTCTGGGCTAGGCAGACCTAGCCTCCCTAAGCCAGGGGGAGGTGCTTCAGGTGGTGGTTGGATTTCCTTATCACCGTAAATCTCACTGAATTGACGTATTTTTCTTCTATCTGCTTTTGCATATTTTATGAATGGATGATAAAACATGTGACAACAGGGTCATTTATTTTAATTTTCTCTTGACACCTGGACTCTTACGTTTGGTGACAGCTGTCCTGTCAGTGGCTAGAAGCTAGAAGTCATTTTCCAGGTGGTGGGTGGCCCTGGGCCCAATCTGCATCTGACTCTGGCAAAGTCGGTGGGCATGGACAGAGGCGGTGATGCCCTGGCCCCCATAAAGCAATGCACCCCTAGAATATGGGACCAGATTTTGCATGAGCATTGGGTTGGCCTGGCCAGACAGCTGTAGCAGCACTGGCTCAGTGCTGAGAACTTGGAGGCCCTGTCCATCTGGAGCGGAATCTCGTTAGATAGAGGCCATAACTTCTCAGGGGCAGTGATCTCACCTTGTTGGCGGTGATGATGGGCCAGTGCCTGTGACAGTACAGTTCTCCCCAATGGCCGTTCGTGGTTGTATTGCTCCTCGATTCAACCCATGCTCTACCTTGCCTCTGTCTTCTGTGTTTCCTTGGCATGGCCTCCCCGCCCAGAGCACCAGCCTAGTCTGCTTTTCCAGCAAAGCCAGACTCCTCCTGCTTTGGTTATTCTGGGAGCCTTCTCTGATCTCCCCGCAAGAACTCTCAGCTCTTCTTTTCCAGGGTTCCCCAGAATGCTCAGACATTCCCCCCTTCTATGCACACTATGGGAATTTACAGCAGAAGATCCATTAAAGAAAAGCAGGCAAAAGTAAAAGCCGCCGTGACCGGAGCTCCTATGGTCACGCTCATGTGTCGTGCTCTTCTGGCTCTTGTGGGGTGGTCTGCTGCGCTTCCTGTAGACTGTGACCTTACACGGCGCTGCATATCATCCCAGCACCCCGTCTTTTATGGTGTGCACAGGTGTGCATCAGAGTCCCACGTAGTTTCCTCCCGACCTGACAGCACTCCAGTTCCATGCTGTGACTGTGTGTGAATCTGGGGATTCCGATCCTTCACTTTATTGGCCCAGGGCCCTGCATCTGCCTCGAGGGTCCATGGGATATGATGTGGGATGAAGGAGGCCGCTTGCACCCTCGTCTTGCATGTAAGGAAGACTTTCTCTTTACTCGTTGCAAGTAATTTTTTTTAAAAAAAAAGATTTATTTTATTTATGCGAGTACATTGTAGCTGTCTTCAGACACACCGGAAAAGGGCATCGGATCCCCTTACAGATGGTTGTGAACTACTATGTGGCTGCTGGGAATTGAACTCAGGACCTCTGGAAGAGCAGTCAGTGTTCTTAAGCTCTGAACCATCTTTCCAGCCCCATTGCAAGTATTCTTACACCTTTCTCCATAAAAGAGACTCCACTGGCCACTCTGATTTCATCTGACCTTAGAGGCTCAGGCACGAAGAGGCTGGAAGGGAAGGGTGAGGTGAGGGAGAGGGTCCACGGGAAAGCCGTTTGGAAATGGTATCCTCAGAACCTGCTTATAAAGATGCTTCTAGGCCTGGGGAGTGAGACAGCTGTGGGCAGGCGCAGAAAGGACTCTATGGGGTGTCAAAGTCCCGAGGCGCCGTAACAGCCCATTCCTGCTCATGCTCTGGCAGCCATGTTTCAAGGCTCCCAGTTCGACAGAGGCCGAGGCGCATCCTTTGAGCATCCGTGTGGAGGCTGCATTGCCTCTGCTGCTGACCACCATTTGTTCTGCGTGATGAAACACAAACGGTTCTTCCTCCAGACCTCAAGGACAAAGGGCTCCCCGTCGCTAAGCACAGATGTGGGCTGCGCACCTCTTTATCGAGTGCTTATTAAGTACCAGGCTCTGTGCAGGCCTTGGTCTCATGGAGTGGGGACTCGGGAGAGCAGAGAGGAACCCACCATCTCTATCTACCTGTGGCTGACTGAACAGCTTCTTAAAATGTAGTATTTTCATCTCCGAATTGGGGAAAGTCCCAGCAAATGCCAGAAATTCTGTTTTTCTGTAAGATGTGGCAGGTCAAGTGGGGGGGACTTTTCAGAGCTGTGATGTCCCAGGAGTGAGATGTTCTTCTCTGAGGTCTTCGTTGTGCCGCGGTCCCCCTATCTGGTGCAAGGATGCTTCCACGGACTCTTCTGGGTCTCCGGGGCTTGGGTTCAGCTTCTCCTGTTTATAGAACAGGTTTCCCCATGTCCACCCTAGAGGACTTTGTCTTTCCTATTTTGAAGGCTGATGGGAGTTCACGTGGAGGGTCCACCTGGGAAACTTTAGCAGGCTCGGTGATATATTCTTTATGTGTTCCCTCAGTGTTGGTCACTGGTAGCCTTGTAATGTACCAAGCACACAGTGTTGGTTGATAGAAACCTTTGTCTGCACAGTGAGTTGGGGCAGCCTTGGAGACTGGTGGCAATGCAAGCCGTGGATTCTTCTCACCCTGGGTGGAAAGAATTCATTAAGTCAGCTGGGCCTTCTCCTCCAGGGTAGCTACCCCAGGAAACCTGTCCTCCAGGTACATTAGCAGGTTTGTCTTCTCAGGCCTGTCAGGGCCTTGTGAGAATGGAATCTTGTACCTTTCTTTCGGCAAAGCCATTTGTCCATTGAGATGCAATGTACTCCTGAAAGGAACAGAAAGGCCACCAGGAGAGGGAGGGTGTCTGGTACCCAGCAGCAGTGGGGGTAAGGTCTTGGGGGGAGGGGAGCTGGGCGTGGTGTAGGTCTTGCCTCTGACTGCTGACCAGTTTTCAGTGTTGCTATGCCTAACAAGGTTGGTATGGAAATCAGGGTGATCTCTCTCTCTTCCACACTCCAAAAGCCTCAGCAAAGGAAAACCTCACACCAGCAACTCGGTAGACGGTACAGTTCCAAGAGAGAGCACATTACAAAAAGAAGAAAGACATTTCAGGAGATGTCTTTGTGCGTTCCAGCAGGTTTCTGCTCTCATCTGGGCGCATGCGGAGAGGTCCTGAGGTAAAAGCAAAGCCAGGTAGAGGGGAAGGGCTCAGTGTTGGAATGTGGGCTTTGTGCGCGTGTGTGTTGGTGCGTGTGCGTGTGCGTGTGTGTTGGTGCGTGTGCTCCTATCAACACGTGCACACATTTGTCAAATTACATCTGCTTTTACCTTTAAATTTTTATGAACATGAGCATATGGCACATTACCCTGCTATAGTGTGGGATAAAGTATGTGTATACACACACACACACACACACACACACACACAAAAGCAGGTCGGCTTGGCACATATTACAACACACACACACACACACACACACACACACAAGTGGGGTGGGGTGGGGTGAGTGAGGTGGGGCCATTGTGGCGGAAAACTCTTTGGAGATGTGTGTCTGGGAGTGCGTGGGGCTGTAGGTGAGGCGACCTCCCCAGGGCCCCAGCCTGGCCCATAGCCCACCAGGCCACAGATGCATTTCCATCCATCTCCCGCCCCCCATCACCTAGGCAGCTAATTCCTCTGAGCCCCTCTGCTTATTAAAGTCACAGATCACTTTCCTGAGCTTCAGGCTGTCAAGACCAGCAAGCCTGAGTTCAAACCCCTCCCTGCCATGCTGTCCCTCCTCAAGGGCAGGGGTGGAGGTGGGGGGGGGGTGTCCCTGCCGCCCCCCTCCTTGGTTTGATCCGTATGCTGCCTTGCAGTGATCAGTGCGGTCGCTTCAAGATTCCTTCAGTAGAGCCCTTGGCAGGGATACAAGGGCCGTCACAGCTGTGCAGCACAGACCAGCTTCCAAAGGCGAGGACTGGGCCAGCCCACTCAAACTGCTCCTTGGCGGAGGGGTGCGAGGCTGGCTGCGGGTGTGGAGAACACGTCTCCAGTCCCTAGCTGCAGCGGCCTCCCCCATTATGAAATCTGGATGGTACCGGTTCCAGCGTTGGGAGACTGGCTGGCAGCGCCGAGCGTCTCCAAAGGCCCGCCTTGTGCATGCACCTAAACACTTCACTGAGCAATCTGTCAACATGTCAGCAACACATGTTTTGTAAAAAGCTTCCAGTGGGAGTAATGACTCCCACCAGGACTTCCAAAATGCTTTGAATTCAGCAGATTTCTATCGCGGGCATCCCCTGGGGTGCCTTTTACAATGCCTACATTTCAGAAATTTGAGCCACAGACCCCTGGGGGTTTCCTTTCATAATGCCTCAAAATGTAGGGTTATATTGTTGGAAGTCCCCATGGGGTCTTTATTAATACCTGAATTCTGAGGAACTAGAAATTACACAGGGCACTGCAGGGGCCCAGATCCACACCAGGAAGAAGAGAAAAACTCTGTGGGGAGATTTTTTTTCTTCATGCAAGAGTGAAAGAGAAGAATTTGCTAAAGGACAAAATTGAGTATGTTTGAGCTTCCTTCATTTAATCTGCCTTCTAGAACGCTACAGTAAAACCTGCAACGGGGAAGGGGGGAAATGACTTTTCTATTTTTAAATCTCACTTTGATATTTTAGGGGCCAGAGTATATTCTCTTTAAACACCCAGTGTTGAGGGATATTGTTTAAAAATAAATGATTTTTCTTTTTGGTAATTGAAACACCTCTGGCCAGGCCCCTCTCTGGGTCTTCCCTCTTCTTCAGTGCTGTTAAACTCCTGTGAGCTCCTGCTCATTATCATTAACTGTTTGGGGTCGCTCTGAGATATCGCTCCCCTCTCCTCTCCTCTCCTCTCCCCCCTCTCTTCCCCTCTGCGCATTAAAGATGAGAAAATCAGCCTTGGAGATGGTCCAATCGCATGTGAGGGCTGGTTTCAAACCCTTTCTGCCTGTTGGGGCCCTCAGACTAGGAAATAGCAAGGTTGCCAGCTACTTTAAGTCTGCTCTTGCCGTCTGGAAGGCACAGAAGAGCTGCCTCCTGCCTGCTGTGCACACTCACCTGGACACATGCTCCCAGTTTGCGTGTGTCCCGCCCTGTCCCAGCCTCAGCCAGCCGCACACTCACCTTCAGTGCTGTGTTTAAAAGTCCCAAGCTTTTCAACGTGTTCAGGCTCAAGGTTAATTTAAATGGCCCCTGCCTGTCTACGTCTGGCACTCGCTGGCTTGCTGAAAAGAGGTCTTGTGCTCTGTATTTCTTTTACGGTCTCATTGACTGGGACAAGGAAATAACATTGTGAGAACTGACTTGCAGCTGCCAAGGCCAAGAAATCCTAAGTTGCTGATAAGACCCCCCCTCCCTCGTCCCCCCTCCTTTTTTCCTCCTTTCTGCCAGAGTGACTGGATCACACAGGGGACTCGGGAACTCACATTTTCTTCCCTCAGTGAGACTCCCAGACGGTGCTCAACCATCTGTGGTCCCGAGGGCCCTGCAGAAGGGCCCCGAGGAGGGGGGGCTTGCCCATCAGGAGCTAGTTGGGTCAGACACTCACAGAGACCCTCTGCACCCACCCGAGCAGGCTGATTAATTAAGCAGTTGCATCATTGATTCAAGGTCTGTGATTTGGCGCCAGGGCGCTGGCTGCGGCGGGCGTTCCGAAGCTGTGCGTGCCTCCCCTGGGTCCACACTACAGGCTCTCTATCTTTTTTTCCCAGCTGGATTTTCTTCCTTCATGCCAATACTGGAGGCTCTTCCCTGAAAGGGTTTTGCCCCACATGTCCATCCAGAAGGCTTTTGGGGACTCCTGGCTGATCCGAGCATGCGAGAGTGAGGCTTGGGCTCTGAGTAGACCCCAGGAAGGCTTTTTTTTTTCCTCCAGCAAGCCCCAGGATCCTCAGCAGAGACCTGGACACCAAAAGCATCCTGAGATGCCGATTGGATGTATTTTAGCTAAAGACATTCATTCAGACCAATTTCCAAGAAGCTTTGAGTGTGTTTGCCCCTCTTTCTTTCTTTCTTTCTTTCTTTCTTTCTTTCTTTCTTTCTTTCTCTCTCTCTCTTTCTCTCTCTTTCTCTCCCTTCCTTCCTTCCTTCCTTCCTTCCTTCCTTCCTTCCTTCCTTCTTTCCTTCCTTCCTTTGCGTCTGTTTGTGCCCTTAAACAAAACCCAAACCTCCTAGTGTTCTTTTTTCTTGCATAACAGCAAAATTGAAATTGACCCTGGAACTCTCATCTTTCCCCCTCCCCCACCTTCCTTCTGGCAAGGAAGGCATGAATTTTTCCTAGAAGCCTGTGGGCCACAGACCCTCTCTGGTCCAATGATGGCACAGAGGTCAGTACCCCAACCTGGGGCTTTCCAGATGCTGCTTTCTGCTCCTCTTCCTCCACAGATGCTGGCTGTCATTAGGGGGAATGCTAGGACCTGTCAGGATTGTGCCACAGCCTCTGACCTTGAGTCAGTGGTTGGTTAAGCTGTCAGGCAAGAAAATTCAGCCCATTGTCCATTCACATTGACTTCTTCCAAAGAAGGTCATGCAGTTGGAAAGTGATATTTTTATTAAATTGGTGGCATTTTGAGCCCCTCCCCACACTAACATAAAAATAAGGAAAAAAAAAAACCAAACAATAGAAATTATTTCTTTCCTCAGCCTTAACAAAAACAAAAGCAACGAAGGGATTACCTTTGGGAAAGAGGGGGTTACAAAGTTATATTCTTCCAAAAGGCCCCCCTGTGTGCCCAAGTAGATGGCAAACCTCTTCCTGAGTGGCTCCCTGTGCTTCCGGAGAGGGGGCCCCAGAGCAGAACACTCCAGATGCCCAGAGAGGGGAAGCCAGAACGCGTCCTCAGAGGGGTGATTTATTTTATGTTTTAGATCTATATGTTTTGGCCACATTTATTTATTTATTTATTTCCAAAGGGCTATTTTTGGCATCTGCCCGGGCTCCTTTGTAGCCAGGCCCCCTTTTCTAGAATTTCCTTTCCTTTATTAGAGTTACAGCTCAGCTTTGTGCAGCCCCCGGGGGAGCCGGCCAGCCGCTGGCAATTTCTCTCAGACACCCAATTACCCCCTGACGTCAGTGCGCCTTGCCCGGCTCCCCTGGGTGCCCGCATTTTTTCCTTTGTAACACTAATAGCTGGCCAGCTAAGTGCCTGCCTGCTCCTTGGCAGAGGAGTTGATTGTGTTTTCGGCTGGATACTAAATCCAAAAACTATGTAAAAATGTCAATAGGTGAGTGCACATTGATTTTGGTTAGTCACAGTGATATTTGAGCCCCTTTGGGGACTCTGTCTGGGGAAGTATTTTACAAGAAAGATAATATAACAGAAAATTACTGGAGCTCCGTGGGTCTCTGGTGGGTTTCTTAGGGGCCTGCTAAATTGCTGTAGAATCAACAAATGCTTTATTAATCTAAATTTGTGGTTTTGTTCTTTCTTTCCTTCAGAAGGTTGGAGTTTTAATGATTCAGGCGGCCCTGGCGGCCAGGCTGGGCGATATGGTCCGCACCTAGACTGTTGAGCTGGGGGACCCTGGCTGGTAATGAACTCTCCCAGGGCTTGGGAGCAGGGAGGCTGTGTTCCCAGAGGGCTTCCTGGGGAATGCAGAGCAGGCGCTGGGCCCACCGCTTGCCAGGCCGAGGTCTGTGCAAGCAGATAAAGTGAGGGGCTGGGGGCCTGGAACAGCTGTGCCGACCAGGCCGACTGGGGGAGGCTGATAAGAGCCCAGAAGGAGCCCAGGCGGGTAGCCTGGCAAAGCCAAGCATCTGACGGGGTATCGCAACTGGCAAAGAAAGTTAAGCAGGGCCGGATCTGGGGGATGCCGGCAGACCTGCACAGAGAGATAATGGTAATTGATGAAATCAGAGTCACAGCACAGCCTTGTGTTTTCTTGGCAATTAATTCCAACCCCCCTCCCTGATTTCTAACCCCCTGGCATTCTTTGAGCCCAGGATGCCCTGCAAGCAGTCTGTGAGTACAGATAACCAGTGCATGCCCTCCTTGTTTTGGGGGGCCAGAAGCCAGGGAGACGCATGTGGCCAAAAAAAAAAAAAAAAAAAAAAGACGCAATTAGAGACCTAGTCTTAAAAAAAAAATTCATGCTACAAACAAACAAGAAACCCCCACTGCAAAGTTGAAGATGTGTCACCCCGGGAGCTCATCTGATCTCGCTCTGGAAGGGAAGGAGGAAAATCGATGTCTTTGTAAGAGCCCAGTTCTGAGTCTCCTGGCTGGGCTGGACAATGTAGAGAGTCAGGCCAACCCCGGAACCACTCCCGCGTCTGCACACATATGCATGTGTTCCTTCCAAACGATGCTGGTGGAGAGACCGCATAATGGGACGGTTTGACAGTTGCTAGCAGATACAGATGTGCCTGCCTCTCTGGTGCCTGCGTCTCTCCTCGCCACCTTTTGTCCCTTGAAAGGCATCCCTTTTCCACAATGGACTAAGCAGGCTGCTTCCCTCTCCGCGGGCTCAGGCCGTCAGCCTGCTCCCTAGGTGAAGCTTTCTGCCGGCCTTTTGTCACCGACAACACGCACACGCTGGGACACACCTGCTTCAAAACACGAGTGACCGTGCCACTCTGGCACGCGCACGCACGCCACGCTTGCCCCCCCCTTGCTGCTCCCCGAGTTACGTCCCATTGTACTCAAGGGAGTCCCTGTGTCAGCTCCGGGGATCTTAAGCAAATAAAACACTCCAAAACAATTTCCCTAGAGTCTTTTGATATTAAAATTGGTGCACAATAAACCTGTATGTGCCAGTCAGGCGTGCGAAGCACAGACCCTCGAATAACTGGAAACTGGAAGAAGAAAGCACTTGGGTACAGCCTTCTAGATGGTTCTACCCGGTGCTCAGGATTCGCTTGCCTGGTAATTAGTTCTGAGGAAGGCGGCTTCCTACGGAGGGCCATCTTAAGGCTCCTCTGTCCTTTCCTCTTTCTCCAAGCTATCTTACTTGCCCCTAGTCATTTCTTGAGTGGGTGACATTGGTTCTTTACCCAGAAGCTACGAGACAGAAGAACCTGGGACACGGACTGAGACAAGACCTGTTTGTGGGGGAATTCTGGAAGGTCAGAGAGAAGTGAGGTCAACCTCCTGCCCCAAGACGACATCTCCGCGCCAGCCAGCCCTCAGTCTTCCCCTGAGCTTTGTCCTCTCAACAGGAAGATTTCCAAAGGAGCACCTCCTCCGCCTTCTGAACCATCAAAGCCAGACCGGCCGCCTCTAGGCCCCTCAGCTCCCCCCTGAAAGAGCTGTGCAGGCCGCCAGCTGCTTTGGGGGCTGCTCCTTTGTCCCATGGAGGAGGCCTCCAGGAGGCCCAGGCCCTGGGTGGGGGAGGTGTGCCTGAGGTCAGGCACATAATGAGGCCAGGTCCCTGGTTGTCCCCTGCCAGGGCTCTGGCAACAAAAGCCCAGCCAGTCTGCACAATGAGGGGGGAGGCGGCAGGGTAGGGGGGGTAGGTGAGGCCCGAGTCAGCCTCTGTGGCCCAGGGTTTCCTTCCAGCCCACCCCATGCTGGGAACTTCAAAGGGGCAAGGGGAGAGGCCAGCCAGGCCCGGTGGCTGGGCCTCCTTCTCCAGAGTCCATGTGTGTCGTCCCCCCCACCCCACCCCCACCTCCCCCCAGGCCTCCGAGGTGGACAAACACCCTGGAGAGTGAGCAGGGAGCCTGGACTGTGGAATTTGGCTCCACAGGGAGTCATAGTCTGGAGTCTTTCTCCTGTAGTCTTAGTCTTGAGGCTCCTTGTTTGCAGCCTGAGCTAAGCATTAAACCAGAGCCTTCGGCCTTTCAAATTAGTAGCGACAATGCCCCGTGTATAAGAAGGCATGCTAGTGAATTCAGAGCGCGCTCCACAGCAATCTTAATGGCATCCGCCTGCTCGCCGAGGCTAAGGAGCAGCGGGGAGGATGTGTGCCTCTCATGGGACCGGAAGGTGGGAAAGAGCTACTTCCGGTCACGTGATCCGCTCTTCCCTTTCCCTCCTCTTCCTAGGGTTATCACTGCCGCAGAGTTCTTGCGTTTTCAGACCGGGCTATCAGGGCTTGAAGACGATAAATAAGCCCCTTGACGCCACGCCCTGGCTCCAGCGCGTGTAAAATGCTGACCCTTGTTCATCAGGGCGTGGGGGTGTCTGTGCGTCCACTCTGCATGTGTAAGACGCACTCAAAAACCAGTAGACACCTTGTTAAGTTCAGGTTGTCCTGACTGGACGACGCCCCCACACCCGCCATGCTCCCCGGCTTTGTGAACAAGTAATCTACTAACTTGCTGTGGGACCCTTCCTCTGATCTGGTTTGCTGGAGGTGTGAACGGTGCTAGGGGGCTGAGCAGGAGGCCGGTAAGGGGACCCGAGAGAGGATGATGCCTCTGGGGCCGCCATCTCTTTAGTTCACTGGGTAGACAGACTTATTGCTCTTTTTACTTAATTGCCAAGATATATTTCTTCCTAGACAGAGAAACCCTTGGACCGGGTTTCTACTATTTCCCACAGTCCTCCCAATCCTGTTCCCAAATAAGAGTCACAAGAGTTTGGCTACAGGGTCCCCCGTGTCATCCTTGTAGCCATGAGGTGCCAATTGTGAACACGGACCCCGGCCCCCCCCCCCAGTCTTTCCTAGGTGGAGGAAGGCTGGTCTTCTCTGCACTCAGTAGCTCGTGTGAAAAGGTGACCAGGTGTGGCTGAGCGACAGGGTGCAGGGAGCTGTGGTCCCTCAGACATCAGAGGAGCGAGCGCAGTGAGGGGCAAGTCCCACAGGGTGGCGCTGGGCAGCACGGGCTCTGGTTCCTGCTTGCAGACAAATGTTATTAGCTGCTTTCACCTTGTGGCTGAAGATACACCCCTTTCCGTCCCCCGCCTCCCGGAGTTGGAGTTGGAGACTTTCTGGATTCCCGAGATGCTGCCAACTGCTCAGGGCTCTAGTGGGACCAACATAGTCCATGGTAGAGTTAACTCCAGCTCCCTCCACTTGCTCATTCACTGTTCTGTGCATAGGGGGTGGGGTGGGGTGGGAGTGTGGGGGAACTGTATGCCAGGCTTGGGGTTGCCAAGAGCATAGCCTTTGACCCTCAGAAGTAGAGTCTCCTCCCTCCCTCCCTCCCTCCCTTCTCATCATTAGTAATCTATGAAGTATTCTTGGTTCCCGTGCTAGTGACGAGCAGAGCTTGGGAACAGCCTTCTGGACCAGGGCAGAAGGTTGCAGACTGCTTTGGCCCTGGCAATAAACTGCTGTTTGCACTTGACTCCGTCATGGAGCCTTCACAAAGGTGAGGCTGTTGAAAAGGGACAGTGTGGCATCTTTTACTGTGAGGAGCAAAGAGAAAGCCCAGGAGGCTCCTTCAGGCTTCGCTCTCTGGTCTTCTCTCCTCGTCTTCGCTCTCTGGTCGTCTTTGCTTACCTTTCTCCTTTGTTGGTTTCGTTCTTGGCCAGGTTTTTCTGAAGAGCACAGATGAGTCCTCCTGCCCACAGGGGCTCCAGGCTCACAATCTTTCCACTCAGGGAGAGCCTCTTCCCTGCACTGTAGTGAAGTCTCAGGATCTCTCTCTCTGACTGGCCCCAGGTGATCCCGTATCTACCCATGCATTACTATGGCTGTGTGATGCAGTGCTGTCTGTTTAGGCCTGTGCTCTCTGGCCACATAGGGGAGGGATGCTTCTCCTAAGTAGGCAGAGTTAGATGTTTGAATCAGCTAAGAAGCACGAACCCTCCTACCCCAACCCTCCCCAGTCCTTGCTCATTCTTGAGACAGGTTGGACCATCTGGCTGTTAGTCCCAGCTCTCCTCTTTTTTTTTTTCGGGGGTGGGGGGTTTGAGACAGGGTTTCTCTGTGTAGCCCTGGCTGTCCTGGAACTCACTCTGTAGACCAGGCTGGCCTCGAACTCAGAAATCCGCCTGCCTCTGCCTCCCAAGTGCTGGGATTACAGGCGTGCGCCACCACGCCCGGCATCCCAGCTCTCCTCTTACCGCGTGGTGCTGGGGAAGTTACCTTATTTGCCGTGCCTCAGTTTCCTCACTTGTAAAACAGAACTCTGTAAAACAGAACTTTAAGGAAATGAAGCACATCAATCCTTATACTCAAGGCAATGCCTGGCACGAGGTAAACACCTAAATAAATATTAACTGTTTGGTTTTCTTTCATTTATTCATTCATGACTTCTTCAGCACTCAGTGAAGCAAGCATTACTGAGTTAGTCCCTGCCTTTGTGGGGCACACACATGGAGTGTCTGTCCAGGGCAGGGTGGGGGAAGGGGGTGAGTTGGGACACAAGCAGGAGAGCAGCTTGTCCTCCTTGGAGACGGATAGGCATCTCTCTGATTTCTAGTTTCTCCTTTGGGCTGTAGGGACATTCTTCTTTTGCAAAGAGACTGAATAGAGAGAAGAGGGTGAGCGTGTGTCACAAACCTTCCAGCCACCGGGATTAGGAGTTGTCTTTCCCCAACTGTGTCCCTTTCCATGGTGACTTTATCTCCTTGACTTTTGTGCTACCTGCTGGATGGTTGAGGTGGCAGAAGGGGAGGGGGGAGGGAGGGTCATGCTTGGATGCAGGTGTTGGTCTTCTGTGAGAGGCAAAGCATCTGGTGATTGGGATCTCATTCCACTCCAGAGCAGTGTGATGTCAAGCCTCTGTGGACCCTTGAGATGCTCAGGTTTGCTGTACTATGTCTCTAGGTCATTTCTCTATGTGGTCCCTTGGCCCTATGTACTAGAATGCATGCTGGGTCCTGCCAGAGTGATATGGAAGGAGACAGTCTTGACCGCTAGCCCAGAGGATGGGTGCACACCTGTGATGTCCCTCATAGGAAATGGCCTTGTAAGGGCCAATGGTTCACTGAAGAATGACACCCTGGACTCAAATAGTATGTAAATGCAAAGAGTTTTATTCTGCAGAAGTCCAGCATGCTGGGGTCTCCCATTACCAGAATAGACACCCAAGTGAGCTTGCCGGCCTGATTTAAAACACACTAAGGAATCTCAGGGTAGGTTAATCTGTTGGGTCCATCTCTACACCCCACTGTGGTGTTGGGGCTGGAGACCTGCTGGGGAGGTCTGGAGACTGTTGCTGAGGAAGCAACTGAGGAAGTCTGGAAACTGCTGCTGACCCATTGTCCTTGCCTCAGGTCAGGTGGTGGGTCAGCTTCTGAGGCCTGGACTTACCTGGAATTGGCGAGTTCTTGGAAAACAGAGATTTAGGCCTAGTCTTCTGAACTGCCAATTTGAAGCCTATCATGGAGTCAGCCTGGCCTTCTTAGCCTCAGCGCCAGTAACATGGTAGCACTGTTCTCTGGCTGGCGGCGCCACTGGTCACCAGCATGCCGTGTGGGGATGGTGTGCCCGTTTGCATGCGTGCGTGCCCTGGCACCCAGCTGGCGGTCAGAGGACTCTCTGTGTGAGTTCCTGGGATCTAAACCAGGCGGTCACCAGAGTAGAACCTAGTAAATCATCTTTCTTTTAGTTTCGCATGCATTTATTTATGCTGCTGGGTAAGCGGTACTTAGGCAGGGGGGTGGGGTCTTCACTGACACTCCCTGTTCCCACCCAGAAGACCTTGCATGAATGTGCGCCTTGTATGATGTGAGTCATCATGGAGTCTTCACCCCATGCAATTCAAGTAGAGCTGCTTACTGAGGAGCCAAGCGGGCGTGGGACCCTCCAAAGCTTCCATTTATCAGCATTCGTGATTTTCTTTGTTTTCTTCTGAGACACGGTTTCTCTGTGAAGCCCCGGCTCCTCTGAAACTTGCTTTGGAGCCGGGGGTGGCCCTGAACTCAGAGGGCTGCCTGCCTGTGCCTCCCAAGTGCTGGGATTAAAGATATGCGCCACCACGCCCGGCCTCTAACATTCCCAATTTTAAAAATAAAGTTCTATTTGGTTCTCTTATTTTCGTGTATGTCAGGGCCCGTGTGCGCTGGGACGAGGTGCAGAGATGACAGCTCTTCAGAGGTTGAGACTTGCCTTCCACCTCGCTGACACAGGCGCTCTCTGGTTTGTGTTGCTTTGCTGCCGTTCTCCAGGCTAGCTGGCATGTGAGCTCTGGGCCCTTCCTCCCGTGTCTGCCTCTCATCACTGTGATTACAGATACCTGCCACCACCTCTGGCTTTTTAGGTGTGTTCCAGAGACCGAGTTCAGATCTTCAGACTTGTGCGGCAAGCTTTTACGCACTGAGCCATCTCCACAGCCACGGGCCTGGTTTGTGAACCTAGAGGCAGGTTGACCCCATCCCCACCCACATCTTCCAGTGATGTTGGAAACAGGCGCTTTGTAAAGATGCAAGCATTTGTAATACTTTTGTAATAATACAGGCTGGAGAATTCTTTTTTTTTTAATCTACAGAGAAACTGAGGCCCAGGGATGCTCGAGGTTACTCAGGAACACAGTAGTGCCCAGAGGCAAACTTAGAAATGATTGACCACAGCCCGAGTTCTTCGTCATAACTTGTTCTGAATGTCAACACAGACTCAAATGGCCTCCCAGAGGTGTCTATTTTTCCAACGACGGCTAGAAGTGCCACACCACAGAGAGATTATTAGGAGGGCTGGGGCCCAACAGACTGCAGAGAATCATCTGTGTACACTGGCGTTGCGTTTCTCTTTCCGTTCCCAGTCTGGCTTTGTGGGCTGCGCTGACTCCATTCTGTGTTGTGGGCTGCGCCGACTCCATTTTGTTGGACCCTCTGCAGTAGGTCTAGCCAAGTTCTTCCCAGCTAGAGAGCAGCTCCCATCTGGTGACCAGAAACCTGGAGGAAACAGCCCTGATCCTGCCTCTGGGAAGAAAGTGATCTATGGCTCTTATCTCGGCCCACGCTTGGGTAGAGCTCATTGCCCAGGAGGGCGCCCCTCCTGCTCCTGGCATTCCCCAGGCCCTAGTCGGGCTTGCTCCCTCTTCCTCTGCCTACTGTGCTCCACGGGGGTCCAGGCCTTCTTGTTTTGAGGTTCCATCTTTGCTCTGACCCCCTCTGGCCCCATGCCAGCAGTGTTCTGTGTTCTGTCAGGATGTTCGGTTCTCAGCATGCACTGTCTGCTGTGTGTGGACAAGTCATCTTATTTGCTGCATTGTGCCGTGCTCCAGGAGCTCTCTGATCTCACCTTCCCCCAAAGCTGGTATTATTAACTATCACCACCACCACCACCACCACCACCACCACCACCACCACCACCATCTCATCCTCCTCTTTATCCGCCTCCTCTGCCACCACCTCGAAAGTTTGGTTGATGTAAAGAATCATCATCATCATCATCATCATCAGCAGCAGCAGCAGCAGCAGCAGCAGCAGCATGGTTGATTTGAAACATCTTGGGAGATGACATCAAACCAATGAAAGAAAAGCAAGTGATCGTATCCTGACAGTCTAGGCTCAAATGCTTTCTCTGCTCAAAGTTTATCGTCAATAATTTACCTATTTCTGTACCTCAGTTTGTTTCTGTGAAATAGAGCTGGTACTACTTTCCTTGCACCCAGTCTCTGTCTGTCTCTGTCTCTGTCTGTCTGTCTGTCTGTCTGTCTGTCTGTCTGTCTTCCTCTCTTGCTAAACCCGAAGAGGCTGCAGTCAGTAAACTTGTGGTTCTTCCCAGTTCTCCTGGAATAGATACCCAGAGTGGCTGAATAGCGCTTTCCTGGCAGATAGGACACGGTGCTAGGCCATGGTGGCTCTCAGGGCAGTGGTTCAGGTGACAGTGACGGGCGACTTTGTGGAGTTAGCCTTAGGGAGGCAGCTCACAGCCATGCTGAGGTACTCTGCCTTTCCTGGAGTGGGGGGGGGGTTGGTCTGTGCATACTTCTCTCTAACTGACATGGAGGGAGGAGTGGGCTTCTGGCCTTTCTGAAACTGTCCAGAGAACACTGTGTATTTACCCAGGTGTTGATCACACTGTGGTGTTTCAGGCCACACCCTAAGTGACAATCACAGTGACACAGACACAGGATCATGTGTCCCCGTCCTAGCCTGTCTTCTGCCGCCGTGACAGAGACCTCGGGCTGGTACTCTGAGAACACTGGAGGTTGGCTTGGATCGCAGGATGGAGGCTGGGAAGACCAAGATGGAGGCTCACACCTGCACAGAGCCTCTGCTGGGTTATAACATGTGGGAAGGCATCACAGGGCCAGAGTGTGGATAGTGGGAGACAGAAGGGAAGGAGACCAAAGGGGCCTGGTCCTGTGACAGCCGAGAGACCCAGTCCATCACTCTCCAAGTTCCTACCCTCAACATTGCTGTGCTGGGGATAAACGTTCCAACGTGGGCGGCTAAGTAGTCGCACAGGTCATGTCGAAACCTCACCCCTAAATTCAAACCTGCGGTTTAGGGTTGGTTTCTTCCTCCCTCCCTCCCTCCCTCCCTCCCTCCCTCCCTCCCTCCCTCCCTCTCTCTCTCCCTCCCTCCCTCCTTCACTTCCTGCTTCCCTTCTTGCCTGCCTGCCTTTCACTCATTTATTTATTTTCATGCCCTGGCTGTCCTGGAACCCACTATGTAGACCTGGCTGGCCTTGAACTGCCCAGGGTTCTCCCTGCCTCTGGAATGTGCCACGATACCTAGCTTTTTATTATTTTAATTATATATTTGTGTCTCTGTCTCTCTCTCTGTCTTTCTCTCTCTCTCTCTCTCTCTCTCTCTCTCTCTCTCTCTCTCTCTCTCTCTCTTTGAGAGACTGTGGGCACCCACAGCGGCCAGAGTAGTGGGATCCTCTGGAACTGCAGTTACAGGCTGCGAACCACCTGATGTAGACATCGGGAACCAGAGCCTAGTCCTCTGCAGGAGGAGCACTTGCCCTTACCCATCAGCCATCTCTTCTCTTTGGCTCGCTGAATCCACACCTTTGCGCCCGCTTTCAAAGACCTTGAGGTGCCTGGTCTCCAGCATTGGGAACGCAGAAGAAGAAGAAGCTAGCTTCAGCGAACCCTGACCTCGATGCTGGTAATCAGGGCCACAGTGAGGTAGCTGGTAGGATGTGTGTTCGCATGTGCTTCTATGTGTGAGCACACCCCTGTGGGTGTCAGTGGACAATCCGCTGGAGTTGGTCCTTCCTTTTAGCACATGGGTTCTGGGGATCGAACTCGGGTCATCAGGCTTGGCAGCAAAAGCCACTTCCCTATCCAAGTTTCTCTTTGTGAACTAGCCTAGTCACTCATTGAGCATGTGCACAGTGTAGTTACCCGACATTATTTGTATGTATGTCTTGACAGAGTACTTTAATATTTAAATCTCCAGGCATTTAAAATGTGCTACTTCTGTAGCTCCCTTAGCCTGGCATTTCTTTATGTACCTGGAGTCTTGCTATTGCACGCCACAGGAGCCTCTGAGGAAGGCCCTGGTAGCCGGCAAGCCTCCTTCTCAATGGGCACTCACTCGGGGCCCCTCTGCCCCAGCTCCCATGGTCTTCCCTGTGTAGAGCAAGAGTGCAGCCTCTGCATTTGTCTTTCCGTGGCAATGATCTCTTTGGCTCCTCCTCTTAATACAAAAGACCCAAGTCCCAGAGTAAGTTATTTGTAATTCGTTTTTAAAGTCCACATTGCGATATTAGCCATGACTGTCTGCTGTGTAGAAAAAGGAGGAGTTTGTGTTTGAAGTTTAATCCAGCGTCTACTTAAGCTCAGTCCCTGGGCAATCCTTTTTTCTGCCGCTGAGCTCAAACAGCCGGTTCTCAGGTTTGATCTGCTGCCCCACGGAGCCCTGCCCAATGTGAATTTGAAGAGTACCCCCCTCCCCATGTGCCAGAGAGACTTGCAAAAAAAAAAAAAAAAAAAAAGGCAGGGGGTAACCACTTTGGTACAGCAGCATGGCACCCCCGGTGGGTCCCTAGGTCCTTCCCAGTGCCCTTTATTTTAGGGAGAGAGGCTGACAGGGACCCACCCAGGCTGCAGACCTTCTGGGGACAGTCCCTTGCTTGAGGTCTCCGAGGAGCCCCTCTGAGCGCTCTCTGCCGGTGGACAGCTAGCACTAGGGAGTCTGGGAGTGCTGTCTGACATGTGGGGGGCAGAGAGAAAGGAGGGAAAAAAGGGAGGGAAATGAAAGACCCGAGTTTGTCGGGAACTGGTGCTGGCGGTGGAAACAGGAGCCGCAGCAGGACAGGGCCTGGTGGCCTTCAAAACTTTTCTTCTCCCCTCTCGCCACATGACTCGGAGGATGCAGGCAGTAATTAAAGGCCCCCCGGCTCTCCGTTTTCTGTGTCCACGCCTTTGATCTGGCTCATGTCGGGCAGCCATTTCATTGTTCCTGTCTTTCTTTCATTCTTTTTTGATGGTAGAAATGATGATCTTTGATTCTCGAGTCGGAGGTGGCCAGGAGAGTGGTATAGGTCTTACATAATGCATCTTTCATATCTTATTTTTAAACGCAGGCATAATCAGGGCCAGGCAAAGGCTGGCTGCATTTTCACCAGTGCGTGTGGGGGGTGGGGGGGAAGAGAGGAGGTTGCCTGCCCTGCAGTGATGGCCTGGGGGTGCTGGGGCCGGGCAGTCCTGTGCAACTGAATGAAAATTACTAGAGGAGGTTTCTCCCTCCACCCCTTTCTAAATATAACCTGGGGAGAGTTTTTCCTAATTGTTCCCCGATGAAGAAATGTGCTGAGAGAGAGAGCGCAGGACCAGAGGACACGCCCACTCAGCCGGGCTTCTCTTGGCGCTTGTGGGAGGCCTGTACACTCGTTATTAGTGGATGTTAATAAACTCTGCAGGATGAGCCACAGAAGTCATACGTGAACGGATAGCTCCGCCGTACGATGTGCGGACTGCATCGGGAGGTGTGACTCAGAGGCGGGTGTGTTCCCGTACCTGTGTTCTGTCTCCCTCCGGGAGCAGACAAGAATGAGGAAGTGAAACCTGGGCCGCACTAGAAAGCCTGTGCTCCAGGCCCCAGTCAGGGCTATTTGTGTAGTACCTGGACCACAAACTCGGGTGGTGCCAGAGATCTCAGAGGTGATGGTAGGAAGTGGGGGCTTCTGGGAGTTTAGGAACCTAGGCTCCTTATTGCTCCTGAAGGCTTCTTGGAGGGAGGCTGGGCCCAGTGCCCACAGTCCCAGATTGCCATGGGGAACTGGACACTTGAGCCTTCATTAGTAGTTCCTTGGAGAAATGGGAACAAAGGCGCCTTTCTGTAGCGGACAGTGGCGCGAGGCTTAGGTGGTGGTGGTGGTGTCTTGCAGGCTGCTTCAGCACGATGGGCTAGCAGGAAGGCTTGGAGGGACTTGTCCTCTGCTCTGTATTCATAGCATGTGTGGGATACTCTGACGGCCAAGGCTCAATATGGCTGCCTCCGAACAGCTGTGGAACATTTCCAGACAGTGAGTTCCATGGGCAGGGTGGCTTTGCACTTGGTGGTGAAGGTCTCTTCTTAAGTACACTGAGTGTGTGTGGTCACAAGTTTAGGGACTTTCCTGACCGAGCCCCCTTCACCCAACCCCACTCCCAGGCTTTAAGTGCCAGACTTTTCAGACACTGACCTTGTCGGTTGGCATTACTGAGCGCTTGCTGTGTGCCCACTTTGTGCTAAGTACTAGATATTTTATGGGGACCAAGGTTAATCTGGACTGGTCTCTGTAGACACCTCCCCTGGCATTGCATTCAGGAGATGGACAATAAACAACTCAGGACATAAATAATGCAGTCACATTCTCAGAACTGCAATGCTAAGTGAGTTTACTGTCTTATGACCATTGTGGTCCTTCGTGGTCTAGGCCGAGACCCCAGTGGTCCCTTGAAGCAATCAGGAAGTGGACATGAGATATACGAGACTGGTGTCACAACCATGTTTTTTGTTTTGTTTTGTTTTTTGTTTGTTTGTTTGTTTGTTTGCTTTTTACTGTCAACTCAGCAGCAGTGTGAGGACACCTTTAATAGCAGTAAAATATTTAGGCTAGTGGACTGATGTGACAGCACCAGAGCTGGCTTGTCACCCAAATCTAGCAGGTTCCAGCCTCAAACCCACAGAAAGATGACAGACGAAAAAACGGCTCCACAAAGCTGTACACACACACACACACACACACACACACACACACACAGCAACAGTATGTGCTGGTAAGTATATATAAGCCAGTAAGAAGCAGAGCTGTTCATTATGATTGTTGAGTGCTATGATAAAGAGCAGTGTGGCCTTTGTTGTCTGATACTATTCCTGGGAAGACTCAATTCCTGGAAGAACAATTGTCTGTTCTTCCTAGGTAGGGTAATATGGACAGTCCAAAGGGTACTGTCAAAGGCCACTTGGATGAACCAATGAGTTTTATTATGGTTACTTACAAGAATATGGGTGTGGGCTTACTTACAGCATGAGAAACCAGCCAGCTGCATCATTCCAGCATGGGCGACAGCTGAGGTTGAAAGCTGGCTACCAAGAATACAGTTCACAACCAACAAGTAGCTTGACGAGTTGAATTGAAGAGTATTCTTTCCCGGTACTCAGCTGGTCTCTGCTTCTTCCCGGCCAGGCAGCTCAGCGTGTCTGAGAGGGGCTTTCCCCAATACTTAGTGCTTATACAAGCTTGGGGGAGGGAGGGGCCCATTGAGTCCTGTCAGTTTCAGGGACTTCCTGAAGCCTTTGAGTTGTTTCCTTTCTGAGCTTAAAAAGCTTCCATGCGGGATGGAATCTTTCACCTCCTCTTAGAACATTCTGTTGTCTCAGCTCCTTTCTAACACTCCGTGTCTTAGTGAGCTTCCCCCTCTAAGGTTTTCAACGAGGAGTTGTCATCTCTGAGGAAACTACCATGCAACAGCTTGTTTGCATCAGTGGCACCACTAACCGCTGCGTGATGAGCTGGGTCTACTGCTTCGACATTAGGAAGTTCCCAGTTCCATATATGTGTATGTGTACATATATATATTTAAATTTAATAATTTTTTTGAGAACTTCATATGTGAATACTGTATCTACATCACTTCCACCCCTTTGTTTCTTCCTCTCTTTCTGTGCCCCCTTCTCAAATTCATGATATCTTTTAAAATTAATATTGTTACATGTATGTATACTGATGTATATACACACACATGTAAAAAATACTGAACTCATTAAGTTCAGGTGCACTTGTGTCCAGGGCTGACCCCGTGGCATTAGAAAACCTATGTAGGAGCCTGTCCCGGAATACTGAATATTTCTTTCAGCAGTCATTGGTCACCTGTAGTTCTTCATTTAAGGGGAGGACTCCTTGGAATTTCCCCTGTCCTTTTTAGCGTGTCAGCTGCTGTTGTCATTATGTTGGTTTTGTGTAGGAAGCCATGTTGGCGAGAGATCATGGGTGAAACTTCCCTGTCACGTGTGCACAGCAGATGCTCCGGTATTCCGGCTCTTAGCATATTTCCACCCACTCTCCTGTAATGCTCTCTCCGCCCTTTGTGACGGGTGTGTAAGTGTCCTGGGGAGGCGTGCGAGGCGTGAGAATCAGCAGAAGGAGGCTGAAGGGGAGTCACAGGACAGACAGAGTCACAGCAGACAGAGGTTCAGAGACTCGAGGCAGAAGATTGCTGGGGAGTGCAGCCATCGCTGGCGACACTGGGGTGCCTAATAAGCAACGGGCATGCTGGAAGCAGAACAGACCGAAGAAATCGAGAGCCGGGGTGCTGGCATCAGCTGCTGGGTGGATGGCAGTCCACGCGGGCAGCCTTGGCATTGGTCAGTGTAGGTGCTGGAGGAGGGAGACAAAGAGCTTCTTCCAGAGATGTGTCTTACCCTAACATGGATATGGTCTGAACAACGGGCTAAGGGTTAGAAGTAAGGGATATGGGCTTTGGGATAAGCCTGGTTTTTTAGTTTTTGCTTGGACATCCAAGGACAGAGGCGTTGTTACTGGAGTCAGGGAGGTTTGAAGGAGGGAAGGATGTGAGGAGGGAACTTTTCCTCACAGTGCTGGGCTCGGGAAGGATCCTGGGAACAGGGTTGAAGGCAGTCGGTTCAAGGAGCCTGAGACCGGCTGCCTCTCAACTCCCAGAAGATTCTTCGCTGTCAACATCCTACTCTGTCCCCAGCCTAGTGGATTGCACCTACCTTAGCCCAGTCCACAGTGCTATCACCTGAGAGAAGCTGTCCCTGAGGCCACAGGGTAGATAAAACAGGGTGTTAGGACAGGGGTGTGGCAGGTAGCCTGACTCACGGAGATTTTGTCCTGGACTGTTCTCTTCCGTGTCAGGCATCCAGAACCTTACGGAGAGAGACAATCCTTGAATTTGTGTACCTGGCCTGGCAGCCTATGCCAGTTAATTATGCCCTTGGATGGGAGGGAGCGTCCAGCTCGCTTGCTCCTCTGCCAACCCTCCTGGCTGGCCAAGCTGGGCCACACTGATGGTTCCCGAGCCTTGCCTTCTGGCTGACAGGGAGGTGTATTTCCACCCGCCTACCTGACAGCACACAAATGGCTTCGCTTGGTGCGCGCAGGGCCGGGTGTGTGCAGAGTAGCACCTGGTGCCTACGGAGTCTGGCTCCTAGCCCTGTGCACTCCTCACCCCGTGGCCTGTCAGGACCCCTTCATTTATGGTCCACCACTTTTGGCAGTGGGCTCGTGCAGCTGGGATGCCCTGGAAATCAGGTGCTGCTTCGCCTGGCAAAGGGCCTTGAGGTGGCTCTAGTTGCGGGAGAACTCGAGAAGGTGGAGGCTCCGGGAGGTTGCGGACTCCCGCATGGGCTTATCCTCCTTGTGAACCCAGACACTGCTGTCGGGCCAGGCGTCTCCTCCCTAGGGATAGGAACCCAATACCACGGCCCCTTTTTCCTCCAGCCAGCTTCTCTGGGACTCAGCAGTGTCGTCCTCCTTTTCATCCCAAACCAAACGTTTGCAAAGGAGACATGATCAGGTCTGGGTAGGTGGGTGATGAGGGAAAACAGATGGACCCCTGTCATCCATGATCTTCTGCCCGTAGCCTGTGGTCTTTTTACCCTCTGACATCTTGTTTCTCTCCTTACAGTGCTGAGCACGAGGCGTCAGTACCCTCAGAGCAGTTTGTAAATGTCCCTTTCATTCTCCCCCAGGACAACGGGAGAATTTAAATTCCTGACATAACAAGTCAAGAATTCAATAGGGGGAATCAACGGTAGCACACTTAGTTGAGTTTTAAGAAAAGCATTCCTTATCATCTAAATATGCCATAGTCTTGGTATTTGTTTTCTCTTGGTCTTTGTTCACATACATGTAGGGGTTTCTAGGATTCTAACAAGGAGCCTTTAATGTATTCTTCCATGGCCCCCGTGGCCCCCATTGGTGGGGCCACGCCCGTGGTGTGTAGTTGACACTTGCTTTTACTGAGCACGTGGTGGCCCCACATGGGACAACAGCAAGATACTCAGCTTCGTGCCCCGCCCATTTGAATACCCAGGAGGCCTCTCTTCCTCCATGGCTAATCCTTTATATACATAGGTGAACACCTTCACCGAGTTCTGAGTTTGGGTTTACATGGGCCACTACTAAGAAGCTACATGTGAATTTGGCACATTGCCTTCTGGGAATCAGTTTATTGTTTAAAAACGGTGAGGATTAACCTCATTCGCTTCCAACATTCCGAAAACTGGAACACCAAATAAGGAATATACTCATAGTAGGTATATAAGAACAGACTTACTGAGCATAAGGAGTTTTGCTCAATATTAAACATGTATATGTAATACTGTAACTGTCTTCAGACTCACCAGAAGAGGGCATCGGATCCCATCACTGATGGTTGTGAGCCACTAGGTGGTGGCTGGGAATTGAACTCAGGACCTCTGGAAGAGCAGTCAGTGTTCTTAACCTCTGAGCCATCTCCCCAGTCCCCAGAAGAATATACTTTTTAAAGTCCATGTTTGGTGCATACCTATAATCACAACATGTTATAAATTTGAGGCCCTAAGCTACATGGTGAGATGGTGAGTCTCTTATAAGAAAAGGGAGAGGGAGGGAGGGAGGGAGGGAGAGAGAGAGAGAGAGAGAGAGAGAGAGAGAGAGAGAGAGAGAGAGAGAGAGAGAGAGAGAGAGACTTTTATTGTTAAATAGAAGGACATGTTCTCCGTTAAATGTGCAAATACACTTACAGTAGATACCAGCACATGATCTACCCCGATGAGAGTGTTGAGCATTCAGTGTCCAGTGTAAGAACATCCTTGGCCACTCTCACACGGCCTGTAGTTTCTTAGTCAGTAGCTGTCTTTGAATGATGTGTTGAGCTTTTGAAGCGTTCCCTCGGCCTTGGTCACCGCCTTCCGTAGCACACTGAAGAGATAGCTAGGCAAGCTTTTGCTGGGTGCACTGTCAGAGAACAAAGCTGGTGGCAGATTTGGCTTCTTCTGCCACCTGCCCACAGGATTACAGTTGATCAGAACACCAGTGGGTGACAGGGTCAGTTCCTCTCCCTGAAGGCGTGGCTGTGGTCAGGTTGGGATGAGACGCCACCAAGGATTCCCTGGCCCTTTGGGCTCCCTTCTTTTTTCACACATGCCTAGAGGGGTCCTAGGCTGCTGGTAGTGGAGGGGTCTTTCCAGCTGTTACCATAAGGCACAGGTATAGTAATCATTACTGCAGCAAAATAGCTGCATTTGTAGATTATCTGTGATAGCGTCCCCTTTCTTCATCTGTCACTCCCATTTTACAGATGAGGAAACCAGGGCTCGCTGGGGCTTGGTGATTTGGAGTACAGTTCCTGAAGCGGCAGGGACTGCATTCGTGCCTGTGACCCCTTCCTTCCCACTGCATGATCTCACCACTCTGAGAGCTTCCAGCCTCCCACCTCCATCCCCCAGACCCTCCTGCTGTGCTCTGGGCTCAGCCCCATCTGTCAGAGGTTCTGTTCCGGCCAGATGCGACGTGCCTCCTGGGATCCCTGAGCAGGATAGTTGCTGCTGAGGGAGGTGAAACGAATTCACAGGCCTCGGCCTCCATCCAGACCCTGGTCTGCCAGCGTGGCCGGGAGGGCCCGGGAGCCCCAGGGCTTGAGCCTGGTCTGCCTTCTGTGCTCAGCTACTTTCCTAAGCAGGTGGTGGTGGGGGGACTCACCCGAGAATTCATCCCGCCTGCTTCCTCAGTGGTGGGGGGAGGCTGTGGGAGTGAAGTGGGGGAGGTAAAGAGACCAGGAGAGGAGAGGGTGGGAGAACCCCAGAAGGTATGGGAATGGGAGGCAGAGCCAACAGACCCGGGATGGTCATGGCTGGTCTGGCTGGGGGCGGGGCGGGGGGTGCCTCGCAGAGTGGACAGGTGGCCAGAAGAGGGAGAGGACAGGAAGGAGTGGAGGGGGCTGAGGGAGGAAGAGAAGGAGGGGGTGCTAGGAGGGGAGGGCTGTGTGAAGTACGATGGAAAATCCTAACATGGGAATCTTGAAAATTACAGTCCCAACAATCTCCAGGAATAAGGTGGCAGCACATGGGGTGAGGCTGAGGCCGCACATGGGGTGAGGCTGAGGCCGGGCAGGTCTGCAGGTTGTTTTCATGATAGACCTAGCTAGACGTGTCCGTATGCGTGTCGCTGCATGTGTGAGTTCCTGTGCGTGCATCTGTGTGTGTGTGCATGTGTGCGTGTGCATGTGCATCCATGTGTGGGTGTGTCTGCACGTGTGTATATGCGTGTGAGTTTGTGTGTGTGTATGTGTGTGCGTATATGTGTATGTGTGCAAGTATATATGCATGTGTGTGCATGTGCACATGTGTTTATGTGTGCGTGTGGGTGTGTATGCATTTTTTACATACATGTGTGTGCACGTGCATCTGTGTATGCCACCCACATGCTGGGGTAAGATGACCTGATTTAGACTCACAAGTCTCCACTTCCCAGCACTCACCCATCCATCCTACTGTATCATCTCAGGCCGCGCACTCAGTGCCAAGGTTTGTAACCTACCCAGCTTGTGCATGAGTGTCTGTCTGCATGTATATCTGTGCACACGTCTGGGTGTCACACACATGCTTGCTGCCCATGGAGGTCAGAAGAGGGTGTCAGATCCTCTGGAACTGGAGTTACAGGCAGCTGTGAACCACCACACGGATGCTGGGAATCAGACCCAGGTCCTCTGGAGGAGCAGCTGGTGTGCTCTTAAGCACCGTGCTTGTCTCCAGCGCCTAAGGGGCGAGCTCGTGCACGGCGCTCCTCGTCTGCTTCTCGGAACAGACTTGAGATTGAGTGGGCGCTGGCTTTGGGGCTGATATCTTTGAGCCAGTCCTTAGCATTTCTGACATTTACATCATCTGTACTGGTTGTTTTGCTTGTGTCGGATAGTTTTAAATGTTCCTCATTCATTTATTCAGTCAGTCAGTCCATCACACGGATGCATGCACACACAGAGCTGAGATTAGTTGTAACAACCTGTGTGCCAGGGTGCTCCAGGGCACCACAGCCAGCTCTCGAAGGCTTTTTGGGTGATTAAATTATCAAGAGAAACCTAGCAATGCCCACTGTGTATTGGGTGTGTTGGGAGTGGTTAGCTTCAGGTTGCTCTCTGTTTCGGCGTTAGACTGTGCTGTCTTCCTTTGGGTGGAATCATATATTTGCAAAGTTGAGCTTTTGGTGGTTTCCCTGGCTAAAAAGCAACCCACTCAGAAAAGCCCATGTGGAGGGAGAAATAAGGATATTACATCCACTCTGCTTCCAAGACTGAAGTTGCACGTTGTCCAGAAGAGAGGTGGTGGGCCTCTCAAGAGCTGGGGATTTTATCTTTGGAGAGAGGTGGGGAAGCCTTGGGCACTTTAGCACGGCAGTGAACTGCCATGACCTGTGCTTGGCTGCCGTGTCGGATTGCGGTGGGCCTGGAAGGCTGTGTCAGTATCTGGCTGTGCTGGTCTAAACCACCTGACCAAGTAGCCCGAGCAAAGCTGGAGGGCCCAGGTACTGGGAGCCAGCTGCGGAGTGAGAACCCATCTTCTGTTTTCCACTTAGACCAGGCTGGGTCTGGATGCCGGGTAGATTCTGATTTCTCCAAACTAGAGCCATCAGCGCCATGACTCGGGACAAAGGACACACTGGATGCTCAGCCATTTCCTCCAGAATCATCTTCACTTCCTTACATTGAAATTGTACCCAGTGTCCATGTGATTATCCTACTTACCAATCCACCCACACACCTATCCGCCCACACACCCACCTACTCACCCACCTATCCACCCACTCACATATCCAAACCCCACGCACATATCCACCCACCTGCCCACACACCCACCTATCCACCCACCCACCTATCCACCTATCCACCCACTCACCCACCTGTCCACCCACCTATGACGTCCTGGGTCAGGACAAACCAGGAAAATTGAGACGTCAGGGTGCGCAGATTTGATGGGAATTGGTGTAGAGGTGGGAAAGTGACCGGAGAGGGGAACATGGGCCAGAGACACAGCCAGGAAATATCTTGCCCTATTTATTTTTCCCAGTTACCTAGCATTTCACCTGACCACTATTTTCCTACTGTCACTTCCACCAGGACAGCAAACTCCTTGAATCTAGGGGCTTTGCCTCATCCTCACAGCCTTAGATCCCAGAGGATCTGGAAGGGCTCTGAGCAGTGAAGGTGATGTGGCCCAAGAAGCCTTTTATGTTTGCAGTAACACCCACGACTCTTTGAAAAATTAAAAATCATACGTGGAGAGGGAAATGCTATTTCGCCTTTATTCCTACAGTTGCTAGTGGAATATGTTCAGTGTAGACGCTCAGCAAGCAGACAGACCGGGGAGAGCGACCACATCTCTGTCTGGCTCCCAGGCGAGGCCTGGGATGCTGGTCCTCACCCCTTGGGAGAGGCTGCTCCCGACTTCCACGCTGCCCTCTCCTACCCACCCTTCCCATGCCGTCTGCTCACATCAGAGGTTTGGCAGCCCCGGGCATGAACGAGAAGGTCAGTTGCCCACGTGACGAGTTTAAGGCACCAGCACAGCTGCCCCGTGTTTTTAAACAGGGATTTCTTCATGTCCCATCTGGGACTCCAAATGACCCATGGTCTTGTGTGAGCGTCGATCTTATCTCGTGAAGAAAAGGACTGTTGGGGTCTTATCCTAAGTAGTCTCCATGCTTTCCTGGGTAGGTTTGCCTGCAACGAGCTGCATTTGGCCTGGAGTTTCCCACCCGGGTGAGGATCTACCTGTCTCAGACAGTGGAGAAGTCTGCTGTGTTTGTTGCCAGATACCTCTCCGTGGAGCAGAGTCCTGTTGGCGCCCCTCACAGAGCAGGGTCACTTTATTTCCTAACTGGAGATCACATCATTCTCTTGACATCTCTGGACCGTTTGGATGCTCCAGATGTCTGGAGGGAGGGTGTCCCTATCCCTCTTACAGTCTAACCTTAGGAGAATTCAGTCTGTGATAATACAAAATTGGCATTGTGGGCCAGACCCTTATGCATAGTTTGCTAACTGTAGCCAGTGCTCTAGGCTGGAGGACCGCAGTAGTTGGAGTGTGTGTGTATGTGTGTGTGTGTCTGTGTCTGTGTCTGTCTGAGATTAGACAATGAATGTGGACGTGTGTTCAGAACACATGTGGAATATATATGGCTTGCAGGTATACATACAGAACTGCACATGTGTACAGGTGTGTGTGTGTGTGTGTGTGTGTGTGTGTGTGTGTGTACACGCGCGCTTGTGAGTGTATGCAGGCGGAACGGTAAGAATGGTAAGAGCAGTTTGGATGGAAATGACATCAGCTTTGGAAACCTCCCTGGCCTGCATCCATCCCATGCTGGAGCCGCTGTTTGCTAGAGCAGATTTTGTAGCTTGGCTTCATGTGCGTGTGAGCACTTGGGTGTGTTTTAATTAACTAGAACATTTGCCTGGAAATGAGCAGCGCCGGCAGCAGGCGCAAAGGCAGCTGGAGGGGGCGGGGCAGCGGCAGCGTGGAAGAGCCCGTGCAGCCTGTGTTTCCAATGTGCCAGTCCCAGCTGATGGTGCCACAGGAGTGTGGAGTGGCAGGCAGCCCCTGGTGCTGGGTGTCACACCAGCAGGAAGGTTTCTAGGTGTGGATGGTCTCCTTGGAGTACTCGGAGCTGCTGCCACCATGATTAGGGGATGTGGCTCTCACCATGATCAAGGGTGTGCTTTGAACCACAGGGTTGTGTAGCACCGCCCTCTTTATCCCCGCTCAGTATCCAGCATATGCAGTCTTCTGTATTGCTTTGTTGTATGACTGAGACAGTAAAGAGAGGAAATGGAGGTTCAGAGAGGTTAAGTATTACCTCCAGGGCCACACAGCCATAAATGTCAATTTTGTTTTCACTCTATGAAATTCTTGTGCAGAAGACATCCAATCAGAGTGGATTACATAAACCCCAGTTGTCTGTGTGCCTTATCCCCTGCCATAAGCGGCTCTTCACTTGACTACTGTCTGTCTGTCTGTCTGGTGGGAAGGGTGCCTTGCCAGGCTGTCTGCTGGTGAGGGGTGGCGGCTTTCTCCCATGAGAGGTCAGGATGGGAGTAGGAGAGGTAGATCTGAGTCCCTCTCTGGGAGGTACTGAGGGCACCCCATTGAAAGCCTTGTCCTCCTCCCACTGCGGTCTGTTCCAGGGGCTGCTGTTCACTTTTGAGCACCCCAGAGGCTTCCCTGTGTGATATAGCCTTAGCTTTGTTCACCCCACGTCTCACCAGCTCTACTGCCCAGTGCGCCCTGAAACCTTGTCGTATGCACGCCTCCCTCCGGCCTCGTGGTCAGAGCAGACTCCACCACTGGCTGTATTTAGCAGAGTGACGTCATGTCTCAGAGCCCTGCTGCCCTCCCTGGTAAGGTGGGTGATGTGTCAGGACCACATTAGCTGCAACTCGCCGTCCGCATGCCCAGAATGCCGACTCCTGCGTGAGGCAGGCCCCGGTTGAAGGCCCATTGTGTCTGCCTCCTACTATCTGGACAGTGTCTGTCTCTTGGATGCCGGCTGTGCTTTCATATGTTGAGCCTCATTATTTTTTTCTTTTATATTTTTTGCCCTAAATTAAGACCTGGCACGAGGCCTGCCTGATTGGGGTTCCTGATCTCCTGGCCAGGTCTGAGCATCTCGGGGATGGGGGGGATCTTTTGGTGATCCTCGCTCATGTTCTGACTTTACCTTTGTGCTATTTCCAGCCCACACTTAACATTTTTCCTTGTGGGCATATCTAAGTTCAGCATATACATACATACATCATACATACACACACACATACATACATGTATTTTTATATACTTATATTTTATATACAGATATTTAATTTTGTATTCTTTGGTGTTTTGCCTGTGTGTGTGTCTGTGTGAGGGTGTCAGAAATATTGGAACTGGAGGTTTGAAATAGGGTTTTTTCAATGTAGCCCTTGGCTGTCCTGGAACTTACTTTATAGACCAGGCTGATCTCCAACTCACAGATATATCTGCCTGCCTCAGCCTCCTGAGTGCTGGGATTTAATGTGTGCTCCGCACACTTATACAGCTGTGTACTATGCCTGGCTTTTTTCATCTTTATTTTTGAACCTGGAGTTACAGGCAAGTGTGAGCCGCCATGTGGGTGCTGGGAATTGAACCAGGGTCCTCTGGAAGAACCACCAGTGCTCTGAATCACTGAGCCATCTCACCAGCCCTAAGCTTGACACTTTGAGAGTCCTCATTACAGTGATGTTCAGATAGGGCTGTCTAGGCACCAGAGGAAGGAGCTTGTGGTTAGGTAGGAGGAGAATGCACAGACTTATACAGCTGTGCACTAGTATGGATAAGCATGTGTTCATGTGTGCCCATGTATGCACTCATTCATATCTGCTCTCTCAGCCCAAAACTCCTGCCTGTTTGGCTAACTGAAGAGAGACACTTGCTTTAATTTTCAGTCATCAGAGCAGTGAGAACCAGCCAGTCGCAACTGGAGTTTTTCTTAACAAGCTCTAAGTTCAGGGCTACCCCATTAAAGTAGACACCAGAGGCCTTCAAGTGTGTGTGTGTGTGTGTGTGTGTGTGTGTGTGTGTGTGTGTATCTTTTAATGTCATAACATTGCCATGTAATTATTTGATAACGTAGTGTTAGAATTTTGCCCGTTCAGGAATCTTTTCCAATAGTTGAGAAAGTACTGAGGTAGAGAAAGAAGCGGGTGGGTGTACACCTGAGGGGTCACTCACAGAGTACCGGCACCCCTTGGAAGCCAGTGAGGTCACTGTCTTCCCATCTGAAAGTCCTGCCTGAGTCCTCATTCTCCACAAAGTGACATTTCTCTGTTTATCCAGGGCTAGGGATGTGGCTAGTGTATTTGTTGTAGGTAAGATGATCTACATAGACTCTTTCAGGCGGGGGTAATTGCCGGGGTAGCAGGGTGAGATGGTGGGTCCCACCTGCTGGTGGAAATCTGCCCCTGGGCTTCTGCTTCCACGGATATCTGTGGCATTGTTTCCCCCAGGAAGCTGTCAGCCTGTGGCCATTCCTCGGTACACTCCTTTGGTTATACTTTCCACTTGACTTTACCAGCGACTCTGAGGACACAGGGTCCACATGTTTGTGCCTCACTGTCATCTTCTGGGAAGCAGGGATAGCAAACAGTACCTACGCACAGCAGAACAAAGACACAGTACAGCTCTGTAATGCCATATTCGTGATCCTGACTTATAGAACTCTCGCAACTGTGTTTCTGGGTGTGGTTTAGTAGTCTAATTTGTTTGACCTGAGCTGGTAGGAGACTGTTTGTAATCTTATAGGGGTGGTGCTTTTCTTTGCTATAGAAACATCAAGATACTTGGTTGCCCCAGGAACCCCTAGATACTCAAGAGACACAGCTTCCTACCTAAAAAGTCTGAATGCAGGCTGCCTGGCCTCAGGGGCTTGGCCTGTTGCAAGTGGCGGATGTGTATGGCCACGTCATGTCATCTCCGCACAGTGGCTGGGACATGGAGCTGCCCGGCGGCTGCACGGCAGAACGGCTTTGTCATCTGCTTGTCACTGTCCTGTCCTGCGTGTGTGAGCGTCATTCCTTTCTGGTAGGAATGATGGTGCTCTGCAGTGTGTAGTGTGTTGATTTGTGATTGGGAACTCAAGGAACAGTGGAGGGCACGGCCTGAGGGTCAGCCTTGAGGTGGGTGCGGTCTGGCCTGTGGTCTTCTCATAAAACAGCACCAGGGGGACCCTTTTCACAAACTCTCCCTTAGAGCAGTCACCCTTGTGTTATAGGACATTCCAGGTGCATTCTGGCACAGTTTTTCCTGTGTCCCCTGGGTGGCCAAGCTTAGCTAATGAGGGATGCTGGGCCTTTCTAGGTATGAGATCCTGCAGGCTCTGAACTATCTTGTGGAGGCTGTGGATGTATGAGGCCTCCTGTCTGTAAAGGAAGGCAATTAGGAAAATTGGAGGCAAACTTCCCCTTATATATCGATGTTGACTCCCCAGAGAGATGCTGCCCCTGTGTTTCATGCCCCAGTCCCTCAGCTGACTGTGCACTTCCGTCTGGTCAGTAAGAACCCCTGCTTTGGTGCTGTGGGCATAATCCTGTCCACATGATGGCTTTTAAAAGTGGTTATCCCCCCTCTCCCCAACTCCGCATTCTGAAAGAAGGCTTGAAACATCTTGCCTCAAGCTGGCACTGCCAGCAAACTGCATTTTATATTCATGTTTGGGTTGCGGAAACCAGCAATTAAGAAAAGAAATCCCTGCTTTAGATTTATTGTGGTCTACACTGGCTCAGGACGATGTGGTGCTCCATAGACCCTGGGTCTCAGAGCTTTTGAGTTGCAGGGAGTTGGAACACACAGGGCAACCGAGACTCAGATACAATTGTGCCTTAGGTGGATACGGCTCAATGGGTAAATGGGAAGAGGGGCCAGAGGCAGGAACCCGACTTCCATATACCCAGCTTCTTTGCATCAGGGTGTTGCCTACATCTGATGTAGCTACGTGGAGGAGATCTCTAAATAGGACTGCTGTCAATCCAGAGGGACTGATGGGGTGGAACCTATACTCTGATCCCTTTTCTAAACACTTGTTGCTGTCAAGATGAACACGTTGTTGCCCACACAGCAGGTTCCAGGAGGGGCCCCGGTGGTGGGGGCAGGAGGATGACTTGGTGGATCTGGTAGGAGCCTCTCAGGAGGACTTGGCTCCCTCTAGGAGACTGTCCTAAAGACCTGGGGGCTTGAGTTTTCTTCCACGTCCACCTGAGCTGTCTACACATCTGAGAAGCTCAGGCTTCTCACCTCTCTAAGCCTCAGTTTCCCCTTTTGGTGTGTGGTGACAACAACTGAACCGACCCCAGAGTGTTACCGTAGAGAATGGGAAGGGTAGGTGTTCACAAACTGTTGTCTGCCTCTGGGTCAAAATCCTGGAAGCGCCTCACTTTCTTGGTTGGTTCTTCTTTACTCTTTATTTAATGTATTTATAGCAACTCTCCACATATTTGGTTTGTTTTCCAGTATTACAGCTAACTGAGGTCAACTGTGTTTTGTAGAGTTAAAATGGAACATTCCAGAAATGAGATGTTTTTAAGTTTTAAATTGCACACCATGTTGAGTGGCCCAGTAGAATCTTCTTCTGCTGTGTTTTGGGGTTCACCACACCACCCAAGTTCAGAGTCTCCAGGCATCTCTATACAATGGCTGGCCTGGAGGCCATGGGAAGGTGCTAGGGTTTGGGCATTGATAAGAGTTGGCTTTTCTTTGTGGTTAGGCCTGAAGCAGCTACTAGCTTGTCCCCTGCCTGGCAACTTCTTTCCCCTGTACCTTCTTTCTGGTCATCTCCATCCTTTCCCCTGCCCATCCCCCCTCAAGTTGCCCCTGATGACTTAGCCCAGGTGTCAAGTTGATGGGAGAGATGGCCCTAGGGAAATGAGTCCTTGCTACCAGTTTGGGCCTCAGGTGTGCACACAGTGGCCTTCCCTGGGGTTCTGGTGAGCTGGGCCTCCCCTGCCTCCAGCTGTTAGGCAGGAGTGGAATAGCTGAGAGAATTGTGTGTACGTGTACCCGTGTGTGGTGTGTTACTTTATGTTATATAGCTGTGTATTGCGCGACTATGCATATTCAACTGTGCGCATGTGACCATGTGAGTAGAACTGTTATCTGTAACTTCGCTGTGTAGGTGGACATATGCCTGCATGCATGTTTCAGGCTGGTGTCAAGGCTTGGGACTTGAACTCGGGGCCCTGTAACGTACATTGGGGCTAGGTTATCTCCTCTGCTGGTTGAAATGCTTTGTGGAACATAGTTATACATGTTCAGATAATTAGAACAAAAACCAAAGAACAATTCAATTCGAAGAGACCCAGCAGCGAGGCAAGGGTCTCCCAGAATCTGGGGGTGGCCGCAGGGGGTAGGGGGAGTGCTGTTCTGTCTCCCCAGTTCACTGCAGCCCTGTCTGCATTCTGATCACATTTTTTTTTTAAATCCCTTTGTTGCATAGTAAACGGACATCGGTCCGTACTCCTTGTTGCTGTGAAGTTTGCTGTGTCTGGGGCCCACTCGGGACAGCAGGCCATTAGGCACTGATTAAATGAGCTAATTTTAATTCGCTCAGTTGCTGCAGACGCTGAGACCGTTCCGCGCCCTCTTCTCCCCGCTCTGTCTATTTACCCCCCCTCCCCGCCACCAAAGAAAAAGACCTCAGGTTTTCCTTTCCTCTTCCTCTCCTCCTCTAAAAACAAACATAAGGAGAAAATATTTTTAATAAGAACTAATGCTAGGAATGAGGGCTTGACCGTGCCTCAGTGGGAATGGCCTCTGGGGGTGCCCCAGTGCTGAACTGGGGGGCCAGGCATGGGCCACCCACTATGCTGGAGGAGGAGGAGCTGGAGGAGGCTCCCCCTAGGCCTTCCAGGGTTTCAGTCTCCTCCCGGTGTCTGTGTGAAGGCCCCCCCTTTCCTGCTTCCTCGCCCTGCTTAATTCTTACCTGGTGGGCACAGAGTGGAGGTTACTTTTGCCAGAAACACCATACTTCCTTGTTCTCTTATGGTCCCAAGTACTCTCCATTATGTGGGAACACCACAACCTTTGGGGTTCACCCTCCTGTCTCCAACACCAAGGAACTTAGCAGCCATCAGCTTCAGGTCACAGAGACTGGCTGTGTGGGCGAACGGACGAGCAGGTGACTGGCATTCATGTTTATAGAACCCTGCCACGTGTCCAGCTCAGTGTGTCAGGACCCGGGGTCCCACTGGTGGTCTACAACATACAGTCTCATTCCTCTAGTGAGAGGAGAAGCGCTCTTTCCCACTGGTGTGTGGCGAGGATGTACCTAGATACCATACCATACCATGACGGTCCTGATTCTGGTCCTTTGGCCCAGCTCTGCTGGGAACCTGCCTGACATCCCTGCAGAGGGAAGAAAAGCACACCTTTGGTGTTTTCATTTTTTTATTTTTTTATTTATTTAGTTTCTGAACAGTCAAGCTAAACGCCAAGCCATAATGTGCCATGCACAAAACGCACTCAGAGCACACTGAGGAATGGCCCTATGGTTTAGCGGTAGCTGCCCAGCCCTGCAGTCAGGTCCCCGCCACGCCCTAGCATTTTGAACACCACCTTCTGTGCTAGCTGGGCACCTTAGCCAGCAGCAGGGTCTCCCTGGAGCTGAACAGCAACCAGCCAGTTTCCAGGCCTGGTTTTCATTTGCTGAGTGCTGCTTCCCGCAGACAGTACCCCACCCACTCCACCCAGGGGCCTCCGAAAGGCTGTCCCCGATCCTGTGCTGGCCGACTGGGTGTGACGGAGAGACCCTCTGCTGCCTCTCCTTGGTCCTTACTTCAGATCCAAGCTCAGCCCTTCCTCCTCTGTGGGTTCCTAAGTAAGACAGAGCTCTCTCTGGCACCCCTGGGGCCTGGGCCTCGGTTGAGCCAACATCTGGCCATGTGGCCGGAGCTTGGCCTGCTCAGCTTTCTTCTTCTCCATCTGCTGCCCCTCCTTTCCCAAGCCGCTTCCTCTCCCCACTAGCTGGATTCCCCGCCAAGCCCGCAGCAGGAGCTGCACACCCTCAACCCAGCCTTCCTGGGCTGGCCAGGCAGGGCGGGTGGAGATGCATCCCGTGGCTGAGGTCACCCGTGGGCCAGTGGGAAGTGCCTGCCTCCCCCTTGCCTGCCTTGCCTCCGGTGCTGGGAGCGCGGGCTCAGTTCTGGTTCTCTTGGCACCAGTCACTTGCCTCTTGGGCACCCTGGTGAGTGAGCGTGGGGAGAGGTAAGGGCGGGGTGGAGTGGGAGGGTAGTCCCAGCCTGACCCTGGGAGGAGGGAAGGACGCATCCGTCACGCACTAGCCTGCACAGGATGCCAAGTCCCATTGGAGGCTCTCAGCTTGTCGAGAGTGGAATGTCTGTGCTGTGTATCCAATCCAGAAGGACAAGGATTGGGTTTTTGGAATGAGGGGGTAAAATGAGCTCGCTGGAAGGAGAGGAGGGTGATCTGCTTTGGGATAGGACCGCCCTGAGGGTGCACGCTGCCTTCTGGGTCTAACAGCACTCTCCTGCCCGTCCTATGCTTTTCCCCTCGTGACCTGTTCCATTAGCTCCTTTGGCGACCCCTGGCTTGCATCTCTTTCATCTGTGCGCTTTGATTTGGGTGCCTCTGCTGTCTCTTGGCCCCTGGCCCCTTGGCCCTCCAACCCTACTGCCTGCCAGTCAGGAAGCTGAGGGAGTGCTGGCTTCTGGGCTTGACCTTGCTGCTCACGAGCATCATGTCCCACTCCTTGCTGCCCTCTCTGCTCAGAAGGGTGACATGCTTACAGGATAAAATGTCAGGTCTCTGGACAGGTGCCTGGGGCTTGGCTGGAGGTGAGTGGGGGTGGGAAGTGACGGTGGTTCCCCGGCCAGGCACTTGCTCTCCTCAAGAGGGGACTGGTGAGGTCCTTTCTGTTTATGTCGTAACCAGGCTACCGAGATGGCAAACTTAGGTTCTGCAATTACACAGCGTTTTAGCAGCAAATTGATAGGATAACGTGTTATTATTGGCTACTGGGTTAATAGCTATTTTGGCAGGAGTACCAATCCTGCGTGGTGTTGCTGGCATGGGTGTAAGGATGGCGCAGTGGGGTAGAGGGATGGTGGGTGCCTCTTGCACGGCACAGCGGCTTCCGAGGACTCCAGGGTCCTGCCAGCGTCTGCTCGGAGGACTCTCAGCCCCGATGAACTGTTGCCAAAACTGAGACCAGAGAGGGCAAGAGAGCAGCAGCTGGTGGAACAGTGAGTTGGTTTCTGTAGGGATCCGGGCACAGCTTGCCTTGTGCTGTCTGAAGGCAGGACGATAACAGCCTTCACCCTGTCCTGTCTGGCTTGCATCCCTGATGCTTCTGTGCATTTTCAGCTGGGGTACCACTAAAGGCTTGCTGGCCCTGGCGTGAGTCCCTTGGCTTGTGAGCCCCTGCAGTCTTTCTGTCTGCTCTACTTCCTTTCCCGTAGCACCTCGGTAGAGGAAGTGCCACACTGCTGTCTCAGAAAATGTCTCCACATTGGCTTGCTTGTGTTTTGGCAAGAGGACACGTAGAGTCCCCTGTCTGGAATGCTCCTCCTCAGGTCCTGCCCTGACTGTCTCTGTCTGCTCAGCTGTCATGTCACCTTGTCCCTTGCATGGCGTGGGACCTCCTCCACTCCTGCTTCTCCCTGTCCCTGGCCCCACCTGATGATGCCCGCCTCTATTCAGATCCCCTCTTGCTATCCTGAAAGTATGCTGAGGGCAAGGACTTGGTTGTGGTCACACCCTGTCCCCAGAGCCTTGAAGAGGCTGGTGTGTGTGTGTGTGTGTGTGTGTGTGTGTATGTGTGTGTGTCACTGATTAATAATTGTTGAAGGAATAGACGGATGTAAATTGCACTGTCACTTTAAAGATGGCTTCCAGGCAACAGGTGACTCATTGTGTGTATGTGGGTTCCCCCCTCCCCCTCTTAAAGAATAGTAGCCATCAGGGTATCTATTATTTCTGTCCCTAAATAGTATCACAATTTTTCTTTTAAGGCTCATGATATTTTCTTCTTGACTGTTAAGAGGGTTCAAAGGGGAGTGGGTTCTCTGTCACTGAAAGAGACCAAACCTCGTGGCAGAAGAGGTTTAACTGGACAGAGAACTGCATGTCCTATGCTCAGGTTTTGTGTTGGGGGTCCAGTGGCCAGATGGTGGGTTTGGCTTTCTCTTTCCCATGATGTTACTGGGACTGGGTGAGGGTTAAGAGGTGATAACCCAGTATGCTCCTGCAGAATCTGAATTGGGAGGAGGGAGTGGGGCTTGGTTTTCTGTAGTTGTCTTGCTGTGCACTAGGGGTCTTCCAGGCAGTCTCCACTCAGACTACCCCCTGATCTGGAAGCATCGACCTATCATAGGTGTGTCACGTGTTTCCTAGTGCCCGGCACGGGGCCAGGCTGTTTAACGTGTTTGTTGCAGGCAGAGGGACAGGAGGCTTTCTCTGCCCATCTTCATCCTGCTGATGCAGAGTGGTTCTGTAATGCATCCTAGTCCACATGGCTGGCTAGTAGTGCCTGGCTGAGTTTTGAATCTAGGCTTTCTGGTTGTGTCATGGTGCCCAGATACAGCCCCCCCCCCCCGTAGGAGCCTTCTACCTGGGGCAGAGTGGGGCACAAGGTTGGCACTCTGTAGAGATTTGGAGAGTGACTGGCAATTTGATGGGAAGATTCGATACAGAGAGCCTCAATCTAGTGGCTGTCCGTCAAGCAGGGAGACGGAAGTCCTAGCTGGCTTCCTACCTAGGGGTAACCACTTGCGCTGGACCAGCTCTTTCCCAGGAAGACGCATATGCCAGAGTTTGCTTTACCATGTTCCTGTACAGGGCTCACTTATTTGGGGGATACAATTAATAAGTCAGGATTTTTCTGGGGGTCACATGGAACATATCTGTGGTATGTGCACATTCACCCCCATGTACTGCGAGCCTCCAGTGTCTGAGCTACAGAGAGACAACCACTTCAGTGGCTTTACCAAAAAAAAAAAAAAAAATGTGTACCCCACCTCTGAATCTCACTGCTGTGCCTGTCTCTTTAAGAGGAGGGAATCTCAGCTTATTATCTTATTAAGGCTGTTTTGCTCTGCTCTGGTCTGAGCAAACAGGAGCCCCCTCCCTGCCTGGTGTCTCCTTTGTTTTAGTGGGATCTCTCTAGGGGTTGAGGCTCTGGCCAGCAGTGAAGTTGTTCCTTCTCCTTGGTCCCCACCACTCACCCCCTTCCTAGCCCTGTCACCCCTGCCCTTTTTACATAAAAGAAGGCAAATGCAGGTCACACAGAAGACTGCTCTAATTGCATTCTGCCGTAAACGTGGGGGCTTCCCACTTGGCAGACCCTTGGGCCCAGGCAGTCTGAGGAGTCAAGGTCAGATCTCCTCAGCCTCTTTCAGGGTCCGCCCTGGCTGGCTAGCTCCTTGCTTCTTCTCGGTGGTAAATCTTAAATTTATCCGTCACTTGTTCATTCATTTGCTTATTTTCTCATTCTTGTATACAGGTATTTATTCATACCGTTCATATAAAATGCCTTTTTAAAAAATCAAGCCACAGACTATAATGCCTTATCCACCCATCCATCTAGACAGACAGACAGACAGACAGACAGACAGACAGACATCCCTTAGTTAGCAACAGCTTCTTGTAGGCTGGAGCTCTGTCATTAATGCCTGCCTGCATGCATGCATCCATGCATGCATCCATCCATCCATACAACCACCAGAGTGTTTTATCTGCGAGGCCCCAGGAGTCAGGAAACCCTGGCTTCGCTAGGCTGTCTGACGGGAGCTCCAAATGCAGAGCACCCGTGAGACTGCCCAGCCCATCGGGAGATGCCGTCTAGGAGAAGCGCTGTCGTTGCAGTTCACACCGCTCCGGCCTGCACCACTGCTGACGGGTGGCTCCGGGCAAAGGTGTGGCAGTGGTAATGCCTAGGGGCTGCTCTGCAGCAGGCACCGAGGTTATCTGACAGTGTCTGGGCGGTGAGTGCCAGCCCTGCCGATCCAGTGACATCAGAGTTTCCTCGTGGGCAGGCAGCTGGATCCCCCACACCTTGCTGGCCTCGGGAAGGTTGTCCCGCCCCAACCTCAGGAGCCTAATTTTTCCAGTACATATATAGCCTTTTAGCCTCAGTTTTCTCATCTGTAAAATGGTCTAGTGAAAGGAGGATACAGTCTCAGTGCATTTGAACTAGCAGAACACATAAGACTAAACGTTCAAATGCTTGACACACACAGTGCATGCTCAGCGGTGGGGCTGATAGGGGCAGGGCGGGGCGGGGCAGCCTTCAGTCCTTCCGTCCCAGAAGCTCTACAGCTCAGCAGCAAAGCCCATGGTGGCAGATTTTCTGGAGGCTGCAACATGAAAATATAGAGGAAGTGGAACGTTTCTCCGCTGAGCACAAAGGCTGAATGAACAGCGCCTGCAGAGTGTCTGTGGGCTGGCGCCAGCACAGCCCAGAACCCCAGGCTCCCCCGTCTTCTTCCCTGCCCCTTCCATGCACAGCCTAGCCCACCTCCTCTCTCTTTCCTGCTTCTGACAGGAGTCACTTGCTGAGATTCTGGTGACAATCCAGGCATGCCACCATGTGTGACACTTGTGGCTTGGAGAGGGGGAGGGAGCAGTTCTAGAGGGGAGTGCATTCTGCAGTTTCCTGAGGGCCATTCGTAATAATGTATGCCCCAATTTTGGGACAACTTGCACAGTTTTTTGTTTGTTTGTTTGTTTTGTTCTGTTTTTTTTTTTTTTTTTTTTTTTTTTTTACTACAATGCATTTATTTTAATCGGCATTATGAGAACAACACATCAATTTTTATCCATTTCACGATTTAGGACTGGCCTTAGATAGGTAGTTCCATCACTGCTGCGACAATTTAAAGGACTAAGCTGATCTGTAGTACTAGGACACGACTCCCGTAGGTGGCCCCTTAGTCTGACTTCAGCATGCAAACCTAAGCAAGCAGTGATGGCTCTACACACACACACACACACACACACACACACACACACCAACATACACCGTGCCACCCCAGGCACATAGGACAAACTGACTGAACCTGGAGCCCAAGGCAAGGATGTGCCACAGATTCACAGATTCTGTGACTCAGAGGCGAGGCGAAGGGCCAGCCTGTTTGGGGTGCCGTCCGCCTTCAATCTAGGCAGAGTGCCTGTGAATGTCCCTTTGGGTGCCTGCTGGCTCCCTGGGTCCGTTCAGTTTAAGATCATGTTGTGGGTGTTAACTCCCCTGACTTTTGAGACAGGAGGGAGGTGCATGGGTCTTGGGGTTGGGACGTCATACACTGACCCTCAGACTGCCCGGTGTAGCAGCAGCTCCAGTTGAAGCAGTCACTGGCTCTAATGGTGATCCCTTGGCCTTTGTATTCAATGTGCTCCTCTGGGAAGTGGGTCCGTGCTGGCCACAGAGAGCTTCTGAGAGCTGCTGTCTGCCAGTGACATCTGTCTACATCTCTGGTAAGAAAGTGACAGAAGCCCACTATGTTTGGTAGAAGAGCCAGGAGACTATGACCCAGTCTCTATGACCTGTGGTGCCCAGAAAATGCTGGACTAGCTGGGTGAGAGGCACAGGCAGGAGCCTGATAGGCCGTGGATGGCCTGACTTGAAGGGGACAGTGTGGTGTTGACAACTGCCGTTGCCTGGCTTCCTTTAGGAGTGTGGTGTTGCAGGGACCTGAGCCTGTGTAGTCCCACAGCCCTGCCTGGGACCTCCCTCTGACATTTTCTGTGAATTCAAAGAGCTCTTCAGTGGTCCATAGTGGAGGGCTACGGAAGGAGTCCTGTGGGGGTGGCAGGCTGGTAGCAGAGTTTTCTCTCCCTTCAGAGAACCCAGGCCCTTAATGGGCACCTCTTTATGAGTATGCTCCCTCAAGGAGCTGAACTGTGCTGGCCACACACTCTGGATTCACGTATGTTCTCTTTTAGGGCCCAGGACTCAGGCTTCCTCAATGGATGCCCAGGACTGTCAGTGGCTGAGGGGTGGGGTTCACCTGGGTTGAGGAACAACTGTGGCCTGACCATCTAGCCTGTTGGCTTCACTGCGTCTGGAAACCCTCTGCTGCAGGCACTGTAGGGTAAAATGGGCCCGGGGACCTGGCTGCTCTCCTGAGAAGGAGCTGTCCCTAGAGAAGGTGCCTCATTCTCTAAAGGTGCAGGCGTCACAGAGGCCTGTAGTCCTAGCAGTTGAGAGGTAGAGGCAGAGGAATCAGATGTTCAAGGTCTAGCTGAGCATAGTGATACATCTTTAATCCTAGCACTCAGGAGTCTGAGGCAGGTGGCTCTCTTTGATTTCAAGGTCAGCTTTGTCTACATATAGAGTTCCAGGCCAGTCATGGTTATATTGTGTGATTATGTGTGAAAGAAAAACAAAACAAAACAAAACAAAACATAAACCAACCGAAGTAAACAGAATGTCATTGCTTCTAGTCTCCAGTAAGGCAGGTGGACAGAGGCTGTGTCTTTGAGAGTTGGAGGCTTGACTTGGCTGAGACCTAGGGTCACCTTGCACTCCAGTGTGGCATTTGTGGCTTCAGGTTTAGAACCGCTGCTGGAAAGGCCAAAGGGAGCTGAAGAGCCATCACTAAGTCTGTGTCAGTGTCACTAAGAGCATCCTGACACTCCCCTCCTCACAGGCCAGGTGTCCTATGTTTTGGAGAAAGTCTATGATGAATCTACCAGGTCTTGCTACCCCAATTTCAGAACATCCTGCCTCTCAAAATGCCACTGTGTGCTTGCCCGATCCTGTCTGTGGTTGGCACTGTCTGGTGATGTGGACTTCCCTAGGGAAAGCTCTGTCCAGCTCTCCAGTTGAAACTCATCAGGGTCTGGGCTCTGTAGAGCCCGGGATGTTGGACTGCTCTATCCTCTGAAGATTCAAGTGAATGGGAAGTGAGGAGCTGTGGCCTGATAGATTCACACAGGGGCTCTTTGGGCTGCTGGGGTGGTGGCAGAACTGGGCCCTGAGCAGCAGGTTGGGTTGCATGGCCAGTAGAGGGCATCCTTGGTGGGCGTGGTGAAGCACTCTCAGCTGAGGTCTTCCACGTGGAGGTCATTTTGTCAGGTGCTGTGGAGCTCAGGCCCTTTCTGAGTCCCACACGTCTGAGCTGTAAACTCGGTCCGTAGGGAAAGTGGCCACTGCCCAGGATGGCCGTGAGGATCCGCATATGTAAAGTTTATTTGTGAAGAGTGTAGCACCATGCTGGTCAGAGAGGGCTTAGTGTAACCATGCTCCAATCCCAAGAGTGTGCAAGGGGCACAGGGGTACCCCAAGCATCCATGTACATACAAGCAGTTTATTGGGGCTAAGGGGAGACACCAGTAGATGGCAGATGCCTTTGGGGAGGGCTTCCTGGAGGCAGTGTCTCGAAGGACAGCTTGTGTTAGCCAAGACAGAGCAGCAGAGGCCTCCAGAGGCTTAGCCACCCCCTTCTCTAAAGAGGAGAAGGAACAGCTGCTCCTTCCTTCACCTTGGGGAGCAGCGCTGCCTGCTGTATGCTGGTCCAGGGGCTGGTGCAGGGCAGACCCGCATGCCTCCCACAGCTTCCGTGGGCTCCTGAACGGTGATTCTGACTTCTGTTGCTCAGACTCAAGCACGGGTAGAATGCTATGCAAACATGCCTAATCTCAACCAGAGGATTGTTTTCTCATGGAAAGCATCACCGATACTTCACCGTTTTAAATTGTTCTGGGTACCAATCAGGCTTTTACTTTTGCCTCCAGCAGCTGGAGAAAGTATGTGGTTGATGTTTAATCAGAATTGAATTTTCCTTCCTTCCTTCCTTCCTTCCTTCCTTCCTTCCTTCCTTCCTTCCTTCCCTCCCTCTCTCTCTTCCCTCCCTCCCTCTCTCTCTTCCCTCCCTCCCTCTCTCTCTTCCCTCCCTCCCTCCCTCCCTTCTCTCTCTCTCTCTCTCTCTCTCTCTCTCTCTCTCTCTCTCTCTCTCTCTTTCTTCTATGATTCCAGAGAAGTGAGGGAGTGAGACCATTTTGGAGGTTCCTTCTCGGGGAGAGACGCCAGGTGGCTCTGAATTTGAGATTATCTGGGATGGGGGTATGGGAGCTGTCTCCAGAGTGTCAGTTTAAGTCCCCTCCTGCCTGCCTGCTTTGCTAAGAGCTTCTGTGTCTGGAGAACCCAATGCCGCGTTAAATATATGGATTATCCAAAATTTTTCTGCAGCAATAGGGTGAGTTATTATTGATTCACAGAGCACGACAAAACATCGCTGCATGAATTAGCAAACAGCTGTTTCTAATTTGAGTTTAGAACGGTACACAGAGGAACTTGTTTCTCTGTTCACTCCTTTCATTTATAATGAATTTTAATCACCGCTACAGGTGAGAAAAATGTAGAAACAAGCTTGTATCTTGTGGAAGAAACAAAGGAGAGACAGATGCTAACAGATTTCCAGTCTGTGATAAAAGGGATGTTTTGGTACACTTTACATGTAATTAGAGCGCAGCTGTCTACAATCCCAGGTCCATGAACGTGGCCGAGTGTGGGCCCTGCCGATCTCCGAAGGGAGCGAAGGAAAACAGTGATTCAAGCTGAAAGCACGCTGTTTTTTCTCTACTCAGCAGGGCACCCTGTGCACGGCTTCTTGAAACTCATGGAGCCGACTTATCAGGGTGCTGGCTCCTTGGGCAAGCAGGCAGAGCAGTGAGGTTTGCAAGGACCCCTGGACTCTCGGCCCAGCCTCTGGGGGAGCCATCTCCCTTGCTGGCAGGATGGATTGAGTCTCTCCTCTTTAACAAGTTTGATCTAGGCCACCTCTAGAGTACTGTTCCCCCCTCCCCTTGTCTATTTAACTTCTGCAATACAATGAAAATGAGATCGTGTTTTACAATGCCAGGTCTAAGTAAAGTTATACAGGGACTGGTGCAGCCAGTGTGTTCTACCAGGTCCGAGGTTTCAAGGGACAGATGCCACTGCCTCCTGCCTTGCTCTGTGAGTCTGGGGTCTTGGGAATGGCAGCTCCTGTGTTGTCGTGCAGGGTGGATGGAGTACAAGTCATTGAAGGGCCGCTGGAGGCCTTAACTTCAGTCATGAGTGTGTTGGACTGGGTGCTCTCAAAAGTCCCATTCAGATGGTATCCTGGGGTTACAACATCAGGGCTGTCTCACTTCCATACAGGTCGTTTCTTTTGCCTTGAAAACCAGCATCTGCAGGTTTGCGTGGTCCTCAACTCACTTCCTCTTTCCGCCATGACTCAGGGAGATAGTCTCCCTCCCTGTCTCTCAGCCACTGAAACTACCAAAGCTTCCTCTCTACTACATGACAATCTTACGGTGAATTGGGAGCCACCACCGATGGTTCTTGCACCCCTTACGGAGCACTGGTCATGGGAAACATTTCGCAAACACCCAATTTATCTGTAGAATAATTATAGTCAAAGCTATTAATGCCCCCATTGCACAGAAGAGAAGAGTGAGTTTTATCTGTAGAACAGTGTCAGGGTAATGAACTTGAACAAGGTTGCATCAATGGGATGTGGCGGATCCAGTCTGGGGTCAGCATAGCTGCTGGCTCCTCGTCTGTTGGAAATGCAAAAGCTTTCCGGGTCTAGGCCACAGGGACCAAAGTAGGGAGCTTCCTGGATATGAGCATGTCGGGAAACTAGTGTCCTTGGTCAGGAGGGGAGCCATGGTTCCTCTGCACCATGGGTGTGCCTTTAGGGTTTTCCGGCCTCCTCCAGGGATGGCCAGGAGTGAAGGTGGACTTTTGAAGATCATTCAGAAGAGATGATTTGTAAATGCTTTGATCTTCCCAAAATGCCCAATAACGGCTTGACCTGCAGATGGCCTGGTGGGAGTGGGCTATGGTGGCCCGTGGCTTCATTGTTTAGGATGCCATTTCTGCTGCTTCAGCTGGGCAGAAGCCACATGGGCTTTACGGTACCTCTGTTGGTCCTTCATCCACGACCTCCTGTGACTATGAAGAGGGGCGGTGGCTAGATGAAACAGGGTTTTCTCCTGGGATGCCGAGAAGCTTGGCGGCCATTGAAGTCATTACAGGGTCCCTGCAGTGGCCAATGCGCCACCGACAGATGGTGCTGCCTTAGACGGTGTCCCCGTCACTCTGTGGCAGGTTTCAGATTGGCAATAGCTGTCTAAGCTACCCGGGGTCTCCTTTTCTTGCTTTTATTTTACATATATGATTGTTTTGCCTATATGGATGTATGAACACTACATGTGTGTAAGGTATCCAAGGAGGTCAGAAGAGGGTGTAGGATCCCCTGGGACTGGAGTTACAGATGGTTGTGAGCCACCACCACGTGGGTACTGCAAACCAAACCAGGTCCTCTGCAAGAGCAGCAAGGGCTCTAAGGACTGAGACTGAGCGTCCTCTCTGGCCGTCTTTGTTTTCTTTTGCCAACCTTTGAAACGCAAACGCACTCTGTAAGGTAGTGATTTTGTTATCCCATCCTACAGAGCATCAGAGAGGTGCAGTAGCTTGCCCGGGGGTCACACAGCTCATGGGCCATGACCCTTCTCAGTCCAGGGCAAGCCTGTGTTGATCCAGAGCTCTGCTCTCTCCCTAAGGTTGTCTTTGTTTCTTTCTTTGTTTTATTTTTTTATTGTTTTGAGACAGGTCTCAGGGTATAGTCTTAGCTATCCCGAACTTCCAATATAGACCACACCGACCTTGATCTCACAGAGATCCATCTGCCTCTGCCTCCCAAGTGCCGGGATTAAATGTGCTTTGTTTCTTTAAGCCTGGCTCTTTGGGAAGGCTTACTAAGGCCCTTGATGACAGCTATTTGGAGTTTTATGATGTTCTGGCAACCCCGGAGATGGCAGGCAAAGGGAGTGCCAGGCAGTGGCCGTCATTCTGTTGAGGGACTGAAGGGTCTTGAGGCTCTATGCCCAGGTGTACCTTGTGGTGAGGCAGAGGTGAGACCCCCATCCTCCGATGATGAGAGTGCTTTTCCCAGCTTTCAAAGGCTGCTGACCTCTGCGTGCCCATCTCCACCCCAAGAGACGCTCGCCCGGAGGCTTGAGACTGGTCCCTGCCTTGCCTTGCTGAAGCCTCATTGGGGACAATGATGACACCATATCCAGAAAGCCTCTGAACTCCCCAGGGAAGGGATGGGCAAGTTGGAGTTGCAGCTAGCTTTGCTGAAAACAGAATTCTAACTCGCGATTTCAAGGGGCCGAGCTGGCCACGGCAGCCTTGTGTGTTTCTCAGATGACCTCCTGGCTACGCACATCCCTTTCCTGCAGTGGACTTCCTGTGAGCAGGGCTTCGATCCTTTCAATCTACTCCAACCTATGGATCTAGGAACATGAAATCATTAACCCCTGGCATGGAGGGCATCTTTTCTATTCCTTACCTTGCTTTTCTTTCTCTTCCTTTTAGAATATTTTTAAAAATCAGCCAAAAGTTGTTTTAGGATGTCAACAGATAATAGAATAAATAGAGCTTGGCAGCAGAGGCTGGAGGAGAGACCACCCAGAGACTGCCCCACCTGCGGTCCATCCAATATCCAGTCACCAAACCCAGACACTACTGTGGATGCCAGCAAGTGCTTGCTGACAGGAGCCTGTGTAGCTGTCTCCTGAGAGGCTCTGCCAGTGCCTGACAAATGCAGAGGGGGATGTTCTCAGCCAACCACTGGACTGAGCACAGGGTCCCCAATGGAGGAGCTAGAGAAAGGACCCAAGGAGCTGAAGGGGTTTGCAGACTCATAGGAGGAATAACAATATGAACCAACCAGTACTCCCAGAGCTCCCAGGGACTAAACCACCAACCAAAGAGTACACATTGAGGGACCCATGGCTCCAGCTGCATATGTAGCAGAGGATGGCCCTGTAGGTCATCAGTGAGAGGAGAGGCCCTTGGTTCTGTGAAGACTAGTTGCCCTGGTGTAGGGGAATGCCAGGTTAGGGAAGCGGGAATGCGTGGGATAGGATAGGGAGTTTTCGGAGGGAAACGAGGAAAGAGGATAATATTTGAAATGTAAATAAAGAAAATATCTAATAAGAAATAAATGTAGAAAGTATGAGTAAAAGAAAACCAAAAAAGAAAAAGGAAAAGAAAAGAAAAAGAAATTCATGGATGCTAGGTACCTTCTGCACCCAAGAAGCCTGGAATATAGAGCAGAATCAGCGAAATGTCCAGAGTGGAAAATACACCCAGACTGGGAGGGAGCACGGGGCGGGGAGGGGGGGTGCGGGGGGGGGGGTTCCTACTGTTGGCCTGGCCTGAAATCAGAGCAGACTTTAACAACTGAGTGTACCGTAAGAGCCGTCGAGGCTTTTAGAGACGTGTTTATCTGGATTTGTTTTTTAAGAGAGCAAAGAAAACATCGAGAGAGGGAATCCTTGCGTGTGAGTATAAGGTGCCGGGTCTGAGCCTGGTCCAGTAGTGATCTCATACTTGATAGCTCATGGCTCCGCCCTCTGGACTTGAGCGTCCACCCTCTGAGTCATTCTTTCCATCTACAAAAGGTGGCACATGTTTTCAGCTGAGCAGCTCTACTCTCTTGGTTCCTGCGCGTAGGACCCTGGGCGTGTGATGGGCGCCTTTCATCATGAACTCTCCTTCTCTGTTGGGCTAACCTGGCAGCGTTTCTGCTAGTATAAAAATTTCAAGACCCTGGTGGCTATCCTGTGTATTTCATGGGGAATTGCTCTTTTAGACAAGAGGCTCCTTCCGAAGCAATGTCTAGAGAATTCTGTCTCTGCCTTCGGGTTCTATTGCGATAGCTTGAGGGCAGTGCTCCTAGATCTCCCAGACAGTTTGTATGGCGGAGATCTGAGAATCACGCCCTTCGTCTCTTTTTAAAAAAGTGTCCTGTGAGTCAACACTGACCTCCCGATTGTCCTGAGATGCTTGCAGGATGCACAGCCACACCCTTGGCCATTCCTCTGGAGTATTGCTTTCCTAAAATAAAGGTCAGATGGTCCTTTTACAACCAGAGAATTTCCCAAGGATGCTTCCCGGTTCCTTTTGAATAGTTCTGCCTTCCCTCTCTCTCGTTCCTTTTTTACTGTAAGCTGCAAGAAGAAATCAGGAAACACCTTCAACATTCTGCTCGGAAATCTAGATAAATCCCGTGTTTTCCCATCGGAGGCTCTGTCCCACCAGACAGAGGTGGGGCACTCTCCTTTCTCTGCATAGTTGGCATTCCTTGTCCTTCAGTTTCTGAGAGCATGGTGCCTTATCTATAAGAACCTCTGGTATTCCAGCCCCTGGCTCATGCTGGGTTAGGCTTTTGGTCAAAGGTGATTTTTTTAGTTTTCAGGGAAATACTACTTTCTTCTTCCCAAGTCTGCACCAGGGGTCATCAATACCGGTATTTCAGTTAACCTGCATAAAGCTATCTGCCCCTTTATAAAGACTTTTGTTTTTAATCTCATGGGCATCTTCCAGCTTCTGAGTGACTTTCCTACCGCCATGTGTTTGTTCTGCGGGCACTCCGTTGCTGTCGTCCCCCCCTCCCCCCAGAGCAGTACTGTTTCTTATCGCCACGGTAACAAACCCTCATGTACACTGTAACTGAAAACAATACAAAGTCACCCATGGTTCTGGTGGTCGGGAGTCTGACAGACAGGAAGGGCAAAGGTCAAGGCGATGGCGGAGAACTGCTGCCATCCATAGAGTCACCACGTTCATCACTCATGTGTCTTCAACCCCAGCCACAGTGGGTCGGGTGTTCTCATACAGTGCCTGGCTATACTTCTGCATACCCTGCCCACATTCAAAGTCCCAGTGACTCCAGAGGCCTCGCCCAGACAATCCTGGGTCATCTCTGTATATTAAGGTCAGCAGCATCCCGGGTTACATGTGCCGTGGAAGTCTCACAGCCGCACATTCTAGAGGTTACGATATCGATATTTTTGGGCATTTGCTTTGGCCTGACGCCATGTCCCAGTTTGGTTCCACCCAGGTCCTGGAGGCAGCCCGCTTTGCTGCCTTCATGGGTGTTTGGAGCAGTCCCTGGTCTAGTATGCTTCACCCACCACCAATATTGCCCACACCCGGCTGTGCCTTGGATGGTTCTATCAGCCTGAGATGTCATAGCTGGGGAAATGCCTCCATGAGATCCAGCTGTGGGGCATTTCGTCAATTAGTGATCAAGGAGGAGAGAGCCTCTTGTGGGTAGATGGTACCATCCCTGGGCCGGTAGTCTTGGGTTCTATAAGAAAGCAAGCTGAGCAAGCCAGGGAAAGCAAGCCAGTAAGAAACATCCCTCCATGGCCTCTGCTTCAGCTGCTGCTTCCTGACCTGCTGGAGTTCCAGTCCTGACTTCCGTTAGTGATGAACAGCTGTGTGGACGTGTAAGCTGAATTAACCCTTTCCTCCCCAACCTGCTTCTTTCATGATGTTTGTCAGAAATAGAAACCCTGGCTGACTAAGACACATGGCCACTATAACATGGAGCAAAAATGGCTGTAATGGCACACAGGAGACCTTGACTTGAGTCACGTTGAAGAACTAGAACAAGATAAAAGATATTTCATCCATGGGAATGGAGCTGTTAACATTTCTTCTTGAAGCGGGGATACCATAAGACCCTTCCTGGAGAGTCCAGTCTCTGTTCCTTTCTGCGCTAACTGTACATAATCTTAGAGACAATCAACAGATGTTACTAGTCACCTGTGCTCCAGAACGCTGCCCAGTGCACTCATTTATAAGCCAACTTGGACTCGATGACATCTTTCTTTGGTCTTGACAGATGTTTTTTGAATTTACCCGGAAAAGCCACAAAACACCCAGGGTTGTGTGCAGAGAGCTTTAGGTTTTTGGGGAACTTGCATTGCTGGTTGCTGGAAGCAGTTCTAAGAAAGGGCCCCAGCTGTCCCAGTACCCACGGTACAGGGGTGTTGTTGGTTCAGGTGTCAGTTACTGCGACCTCTGAGGACCAGGACCAGAGATTCCCGGGTTCATGCGCTCTCATTGCCTGGAAGGCAGGCAGGAACACCCCAGATGCCCCACACTGTGTTACTTCCTTTTATGTCTGGAAAGCCACTTATTCCAGTCCTGGCTGCCTCCGAGGGAAGCGGTTTGTGTGTGCCTTACAGCGCACGCATGTAGGCCTTGCTTGCTTTGGGAGTGCAGACAGCTGTGCTCTCCTGAGCACCCAGGTCGCGTTGTGTGTGCTTAGGACAGGCCTCCCGTCAGCTGAGGTGAGACCTGACCTGGCTGGGACTTCAGTGCACATAGGATTTTTCATGTCCTTTTGGGGTTGCACTGACAGCAGGATTTGGGGGACCCTACCTATAGTTCTGTGGGGATGGATAGAGGAGGAACCTGGGAAGACCTTTCCTTCCAATTGTTCAGCGTCCTGAGACCATCCCATTCCCACACTCCTCTGTCCATCGCCAATTTGATTTCATTTTTTAACTGCATAGACGGAGCTTCTCAGCCTAGCAATGTCCTGGAGACGCAGAACTCGCTGGGATTCAGTTATATTCCTCTTGCTGCTGAAGCATGGATTCCCCCCTAACGTTCCCTTCAGGGCTCTCTTTAGCTCAGTAATGGAGAGTCACTGTCTCCTTTTCTAGTTACTTTTGGGTTGCTCTTGTGGGCCCTAGGGCTGGGCTACCCTCCCTCCAGGTCCTAGCACCCTCTACAGCAGCTCCCTGGTGCTCTCTGGTGGGAGAAGCTATGAACCTTGCCCCTGCCTTCCTGGGTGGCTTCCTTCATGCTACCTGTCACTGTCAGGTACATTTGTTGCAGCCTTGGATTTGCTTGGGTCAGTCACACCTTGCCTGGGGTCCACTTGCTTATATTGCAGTATATTCAAAAGTCCAGTTAATTTTTTTGAACCTGATTGAATTTACATCAAAACTCTCTCCTCTTTTATGGTATGTTTGTCTGTATTTGTGTGTGTGTGTGTGTGTGTGTGTGTGTGTGTGTGTGTGTGGTGTGGGTGGTATGTGGTGTATATATGTGTGTGTGTGTGGTGTGTGTGTATATGTGTGGTGTGTGTGTATGTGTGTGTGTGTGTGGTGTGTGTGGTGTGTACATGTGTGTGTGGTGTATATGTGTACATGTGTGTGTGGTGTATATGTGTGTGTGGTATATGTGTGTGTGGTGTGTGTGTATGTGTATGGTGTGTGTGTGTGTATGTGTGTGGTGTGTGGTGTGTGTGGGGGGGTGGTATGTGGTGTATATATGTGTGTGTGGTGTGTGTGTATATGTGTGCGGTGTGTATGTACATGTGTGTGGTATGTGTGTATATGTGTGTGTGGTGTGTGTGTGTATGTGTGTGTGTGGTATGTGGTATGTGGTATATATATGTGTGTGTGTGTGTGTGTGGTGTGTGTGTATGTGTGTGTGATGTGTGTGGTGTGTGTACATGTGTGTGGTGTGTGTGTATGTGTGTGTGATGTGTGTGGTGTGTGTACATGTGTGTGGTGTGTGTGTATATATGTGTGTGTGGTGTATGTGTGTGTGTGTGGTGTGTGGTATGTGGTGTATATGTGTGTGTGGTGTATGTGTGTGTGGTGTGTGTGTATATGTGTGTGTGTGTGTGTATGATGTGTGTGGTGTGTGTACATGTGTGTGGTGTGTGTGTATGTGTGTGTGATGTGTGTGGTGTGTGTACATGTGTGTGGTGTGTGTGTATATATGTGTGTGTGGTGTATGTGTGTGTGTGTGTGGTGTGTGGTATGTGGTGTATATGTGTGTGTGGTGTATGTGTGTGTGGTGTGTGTGTATATGTGTGTGTATGAGTGTATGATGTGTGTGGTGTGTGTACATGTGTGTGGTGTGTGTGTATCTGTGTGTGTGTGTGTGTGTGGTGTGTGTGTGGTGTGTGGTATGTGGTGTATATGTGTGTGTGTGTGGTGTGTGTGTATGTGTGTGTGGTGTGTGGTGTGTATGTGTGTGTACATGTGTGTGTATGTGTGTGTGATGTGTGTGGTGTGTGTACATGTGTGTTGTGTGTGTGTGGTGTGGTGTGTGTGTGCGCGCGCGCGTGTGCACTGTGTTTCTTCCAGTAGACAGCAGAAGTCTCCTAGAAGCCATTCCCTTCTGGGCCCCTTTGCTGGGTTAGCCATTTTAAAATGAATTTAATCTCCATTTAAAAAATAATTTTTCTCCCCATCTTGTTATAGTTCTTTGACTGTGCTTATTCTGAAGGAGGGACCAGCCGAAGGGCTGGCATTTGTCACTCTATCTCCTCCCATCTCAGCATTGTGGATGAAGCCACCAATTGAATAGGATTAAGTGGGTTTGTTTTCTGGCTCTACTGCCTGGCAGCTGGGTTGCACTGGGCAAGTCCGTCTTTCTGTGCGTCATTTTCTCCTTCTGTGACTGGAAATGAAGTACTAGCACACTCAGTAGCTCACTGAACTGTTGAGGACTGAGTGAATGCACGGAAAGTTCTAGAAGCACGTTGGCTGGGCGCACAGGAAACCCTCATTTGTAGATGTGTAGATAGCTGGGCAATCGTGCCTTTCCTTGATCCTGTTTGTGGCTGATCCCTGGAGTGTTTGCGTGGACAGGGACCCTGAGACACCCTTCGCTGGTCCCCCTTCCCTCTCTTCCCTCCAGCCAGAGGACGTGTGCGCGTGCTGCTTAGGGGTAGTTGTGCTTGCTCTCAGACGGTCACGGTCACACTCGCGCATGGGTGGTAAGCGCTAACAATGTTCGAGAGGTGTGGCTTACTGCGAGGAGCCGGAGACTCCCCTTCCTCTGCCGATGCCCCCGCGGATCCAGTGGGGCCTTGGCCCCTGCTCACCTCTCTGGTTTTCTTCTGGTACCCTTGGCTGGACGCCCCCAGTGCAAAATGTACTTGGAGCAGGTGGGAGGGGGAGTCTCCGGGGCCAAGCGATTTTGAATAACAGGCTGTAAGCAGGGCGGCGAGTATGGGGCTTCACGTGTCAACATGCCCCTTTTCCTTGATTGAGCCTTTTCACTTGAAGGAGCCTTATTTTCATTTAAATTCAGATGATTACAGTCTCAGCAGTTGCTTGGTTTGTTGGTGGAGAATAATACACTTCCCTTTAGTTTCGAAACTTGTTTGCCGAAAATAAAGCCAAGCAGCCAGCCCTGCAATGAACTTTTAGTACCTTGGCACAACTGGGCAGGCCACAATTCCCTCTGTGGAGGTGGCGAGTGGCTGGTCTTAGCCTAGGGTGGGATACCGCAAGATGAGGAGACTCAGGGACCAACCTCGGGAAGCACCCAGCTTTGTGTGGCGAGCAGGTGGCTCACGTCTCTGAGCCCCCAGCATCTCCATCCTGGACATGGGCTGCTCCTGGAGACCGCCCCAGAGATGGACGTTGTGCCGGCAGGGGGATTCACTGAGATAACTGACGTACAGCGTGCTGGTGTGTGGGAATGTGGATGATAAATACAGCTGCTAAAATGAGTGCTAGTGCTACTAATTAGGATTAATTATTATTATTGGCAAAATGCTGCTTTTGTTTACCAGCTCTATAGAAATGTAATTTGCACTCACTCCGTAACACTCACTTCCGTATGTAGTCCAGCACCTCTGGAGGTAGCCCACAGAACTGTGTGGTCCCGTGTAGTTAGGGCTACGTCCATGTTCATTTTCTCAGCGGACTCTGCATGCCCACGGCGTCTGCTTTCCACCCCAGGCCGTCCTGAGTGGACCCTGTCTGTGGATACCTGCCGGCAGATCTGTAGTGGGTCTCCTATTAATTTCCTCATCTGCCTCTCATAGTGGCTCTTCTTTTCTAGACATTCTTAGTGAATCTGAGAGTCTGGGAAGATCGCCCATGGTTGACTCGGGGGAGCTTGGAAGGCTGGGGCCATCAGTTGGCATGAAGGCTTTAGGAACCAAGGATTTCAGACAACCTGCTGGTTCAGGCTCGTCCTGGGGGTCTAGCGCCTTCCTGGTTTTGCCTTCCTGGTGGTGCATTTTCTCCACCCATCGGCCATTTAGGGGTCTTCTCTAGGCGTTGGAGGCCTCTCCCTGCATGACTCCTGCCTACCTCTGGAGGGAGGACTAGGAGGAGAGCGTGCTGTGGTGGCTTTGCATGTGTGGCCTCTCCCTTCCTCTGGCAATGCTGCCTGCCACTGAAGGAAGCCAGCCCGGGAAAGAGAAGGGTCCTGCTGTTAGCCCCGGCACTGGTGGTTCATAATTTGTCGGGGATCCACCTCAGTTTCTCTATATGTGGAGTGGAATTGCCCTGGCTCTCACCTCCCCTGAGATGATGAGGGGCCCCGGCACATGGGAGTTTGAACATCTCAGAATATCTGTGGTAGCTTGAGTGTTTCTGAACTAGGATATCAAAATAACCTAAAGCTAGTTGAAGCTGGCCAGTGGGCAGAGGCCAAGCGAGTCCTAGCTCCATCCACCTCTTCCCCTGGGTCCCTTTGTCTGTGCCCCTCAGAGCCCAGCTGGCAAAGGCTGGGAATTAATAGGCAAGGGATAAGGCGCCTCCCGCTGCGCCTAATCTAGGAAGCTGGTAGCGGCTGCGTCCTTCCCGGCCAAAGGGCCTGTAATGTGAGGCCCCCAGGAGAGAAGGTGCCCTCACTCCAGGAGGGCGTTCCTAGGGGTGCTGGCTTTAGAGCTGTGGAGGCTGCTGGAAGACACAGAACAGGAGCTTTGGAGAGCACTCTCAATCAGGCGGAGCTGGACCTGTGGTGCCAGCTGGGGTAACTCTTTACGCTCTGGAGGCAGGGGTTGGGGGGTGGGCACTGGGGCCTGCCCACTGCTAGGTATGAGGGACTCTCATCCTTTTAATAAGCTCTTGCCATGGGCAGGAATCGCAGTGGAACTACAGAGATCCTTCCAAGGGAACTCTGGGTCTGTGACGGTATAGTGTGTGTGTGTCTAAGGTGTGTGTTTAGACTTAAGTGTACGACATTCATAATGTGAATGTTGTGTGTCTCTGATGTGGTACTCAGACATGTAACACAGCAAAGGTGAGTCTGCCTGTGAAATAGTGTGTGTGTGTGTGTGTGTGTGTGTGTGTGTGTGTGTGATCATGTGATCAGGTGTTTTTTGGGGGAAGCTATGTGTAAGGTAGGGTGAGCTCATGTGCTTACATAGGTGAGTGGGGTTGTGAGCACAGTGTAAAATGTGTAGGTGTGTGTGTGTGTGTGTGTGTGTGTGTGCTTGTGTGAGCATGTGCTGGCTGTGTGACTCTCTGTCCTTTCTTCCTGTGAATCTCGAACAACTTGGGTGAGTTTTTTTCCCGAGGACTCAGCTGACTGGTAGAGACTGCAGTGTGGCCAGGGGCCCTGGTCTCTTTCCTTGGGGGTCACAAGACAAGGTCAGCGCAGCCGAATCCCGGCTTTTGTTTGTCTCTCCCCTGCCCGCAGCAGCCTGCGGTCTGTTTCATTCATTATTAAGTTTTAAATCCACTCGATGAGAAACTCGAGCCTCCGCACGTCCTCCTGCTCGCGCCGGCTCTGTCCAGCCCCTGCTGGGTCTTGCCAACTTCCCTGGCTTTATTTGCTGCGTCCTGTGTGCTTTTTGTTTCCCCAGAAATGGCCAGCCCTGGGGTTTGTTTAGCTTCCCTCAGAGGTTAGAGGGCCAGAGAAGTCCCCCTTGTCTCGGGAGAGCATAGAGTCCCTTGCATGGGGAGAGCGACTGCCAGCCCTGGGCTCTGGCTTCCGTGGCCCCGGTGGCCCAGTCCGTGCTATGGCCACCACCTGGGCTTCTGGTTGAGAGGGTAAAGCCAGGGTTGGAAACAAAGAGGATAAGTCCTTGGGGACGCCGGTTGGGTACCTCAGGCCTTCCTTTCTTGCTTCATTTGCATACTGGAGTCTGATGTTTGGAGCCCTGCAATTTTACACCCCTTGTGTATTGTCTATTGCCAGAAATAGCAGTTTCCAGCTCCATCAGTACCCCATCCATGAATATGGTGAGGCTGTTCAAATAAAGGGTATTTTCTGTTCTTGCTAAATTTTGCCTGTGCCCAAAGGACCAATAGGGTTCCCCTTAAGGCTGGGGGCTTGGGAACGGGGGCTAGGGGCTGAGGGTGGATGGAGGCTGACTCCCAGAAGTGGTTGGAATTAGGGGCCTTGGCTTCCTTTTGGCCTGTGGGACTGATGGTCTGTGTGGTCATTTCCGGTGACTGCCCCTCCTCCCCAGCAAGGGACGTGGCTGGGAGCTGCACCTCTGGTGGGGTGTACTACACCCAGTCAGGTTCGGGCAGGTGTCACTGCTGGGGGGGGGGACACTTCCCTGGGGTGTGTCCTCTGTGCATGGGAAGGTCTGTCTGTCCACTTACTTCCGGCCCCCTTGCCGCCCCTCCCCTGCAGCATTTGGCCAGCTGCACAGCCTCAGCCGAGAGCTGTCGAGAAAGCTGGCTCTGTCCTTGCTTCCCGGCGGCCCTGGGAATTGCCTCTAATCTCTCCTCTGCCTTCCCCCTGCAGATGGTGATGACGACCCACAGCTCTCCTGGGTGGCTTCCTCTCCCTCCAGCAAGGATGTTGCGTCACCCACGCAGATGATCGGAGATGGCTGCGACCTCGGCCTCGGCGAGGAGGAAGGCGGCACCGGCCTGCCATACCCTTGCCAGTTCTGCGACAAGTCCTTCATCCGCCTGAGCTACTTGAAGAGGCACGAGCAGATCCACAGCGACAAGCTGCCGTTCAAGTGCACCTTCTGCAGCCGCCTCTTCAAACACAAGAGGAGCCGCGACCGGCACATCAAGCTGCACACGGGTGACAAGAAGTACCACTGTCACGAGTGCGAGGCGGCCTTCTCCCGCAGCGACCACCTCAAGATCCACCTCAAGACCCACAGCTCCAGCAAGCCGTTCAAGTGCAGCGTCTGCAAGCGCGGCTTCTCCTCCACCAGCTCTCTGCAGAGCCACATGCAGGCCCACAAGAAGAACAAGGAACACCTGGCCAAGTCCGAGAAGGAAGCCAAGAAGGACGACTTCATGTGCGACTACTGCGAAGACACCTTTAGCCAGACGGAGGAGCTGGAGAAGCACGTGCTCACCCTGCACCCGCAACTCTCGGAGAAGGCGGACCTGCAGTGTATCCACTGCCCTGAGGTCTTCGTTGACGAGAGCACACTGCTCGCCCACATCCACCAAGCCCACGCCAACCAGAAACACAAGTGCCCCATGTGCCCCGAGCAGTTTTCCTCCGTGGAGGGTGTGTACTGCCACCTGGACAGCCACCGGCAGCCCGACTCCAGTAACCACAGTGTCAGCCCTGACCCTGTGCTGGGCAGTGTGGCTTCCATGAGCAGCGCTACGCCCGACTCCAGCGCCTCTGTGGAGCGCGGGTCCACGCCAGACTCCACCTTGAAGCCGCTGAGGGGGCAGAAGAAGATGCGGGATGAGGGGCAGAGCTGGTCCAAGGTGGTCTACAGCTGCCCCTACTGTTCCAAGCGGGACTTTACCAGCCTGGCTGTGCTAGAGATTCATCTGAAGACCATTCACGCCGATAAACCTCAACAGAGTCACACGTGTCAGATCTGCCTCGACTCCATGCCCACGCTCTACAACCTCAACGAGCACGTGCGCAAGCTGCACAAGAGCCACGCCTACCCCGTCATGCAGTTCGGCAACATCTCCGCCTTCCACTGCAACTACTGCCCCGAGATGTTTGCGGACATCAACAGCCTGCAGGAGCACATTCGCGTCTCGCACTGCGGCCCCAACGCCAACCCCCCTGATGGGAATAATGCTTTCTTCTGCAACCAGTGCTCCATGGGCTTCCTCACCGAGTCCTCACTCACAGAGCACATCCAGCAGGCGCATTGCAGTGTGGGGAGCACCAAGCTGGAGTCCCCCGTTGTACAGCCCACACAGTCCTTCATGGAAGTCTACTCCTGCCCTTACTGTACCAACTCCCCCATCTTTGGCTCCATCCTGAAGCTCACTAAACACATCAAAGAGAACCACAAGAACATCCCGCTGGCACACAGCAAGAAGTCCAAGGCAGAGCAGAGCCCAGTCTCCTCCGACGTCGAGGTGTCTTCCCCGAAACGCCAGCGCCTCTCGGGGAGCGCCAACTCCATCTCTAACGGCGAGTACCCCTGCAATCAGTGCGACCTCAAGTTCTCCAACTTCGAGAGCTTCCAGACCCACCTGAAGCTGCACCTGGAGCTGCTGCTTCGGAAGCAGGCCTGCCCCCAGTGCAAAGAGGACTTCGACTCCCAGGAGTCCCTCCTGCAGCATCTGACGGTGCATTACATGACCACGTCCACCCACTACGTGTGCGAGAGCTGTGACAAGCAGTTCTCCTCGGTGGACGACCTGCAGAAGCACCTGCTGGACATGCACACCTTCGTGCTGTACCACTGCACCCTGTGTCAGGAGGTCTTCGACTCCAAGGTGTCCATCCAGGTGCACCTGGCCGTGAAACACAGCAACGAGAAGAAGATGTACCGCTGCACGGCCTGCAACTGGGACTTCCGCAAGGAGGCCGACCTGCAGGTGCACGTCAAACACAGCCACCTCGGCAACCCGGCCAAGGCCCACAAGTGCATCTTCTGCGGCGAGACCTTCAGCACCGAGGTGGAGCTGCAGTGCCACATCACCACGCACAGCAAGAAGTACAACTGCAGGTTCTGCAGCAAGGCCTTCCACGCCGTCATCCTGCTGGAGAAGCACCTGCGGGAGAAGCACTGCGTCTTCGACGCGGCCGCAGAGAACGGCACGGCCAACGGGGTGCCCCCCACCTCCACCAAGAAGGCGGAGCCCGCTGACCTGCAGGGCATGCTGCTCAAGAATCCTGAGGCACCAAACAGCCACGAGGCCAGCGAGGACGACGTGGATGCCTCAGAGCCCATGTACGGCTGTGACATCTGCGGGGCGGCCTACACCATGGAGGTGCTGCTGCAGAACCACCGGCTCCGGGACCACAACATCCGGCCAGGCGAGGACGACGGCTCGCGCAAGAAGGCGGAGTTCATAAAGGGCAGCCACAAGTGTAACGTGTGCTCTCGGACTTTCTTCTCGGAGAACGGGCTCCGGGAACACCTGCAGACGCACCGGGGCCCCGCCAAGCACTACATGTGCCCCATCTGCGGCGAGCGCTTCCCCTCGCTGCTGACGCTCACGGAGCACAAGGTGACCCACAGCAAGAGCCTGGACACCGGCACCTGTCGCATCTGCAAAATGCCCCTGCAGAGCGAGGAAGAGTTCATTGAGCACTGCCAGATGCACCCCGACTTGCGGAACTCCCTCACCGGCTTCCGCTGTGTGGTCTGCATGCAGACCGTCACCTCCACGCTGGAGCTCAAGATCCACGGCACCTTTCACATGCAGAAGCTGGCTGGCAGCTCGGCCGCCTCCTCCCCCAACGGCCAGGGCCTGCAGAAGCTCTACAAGTGCGCCCTGTGCCTCAAAGAGTTCCGTAGCAAGCAGGACCTGGTCAGGCTTGACGTCAACGGGCTGCCCTATGGCCTCTGTGCCGGCTGCATGGCCCGTAGTGCCAATGGACAGGTGGGTGGCCTGGCCCCACCCGAACCTGCTGACCGGCCCTGTGCTGGTCTCCGCTGCCCCGAATGTAACGTGAAGTTCGAGAGTGCCGAGGACCTGGAGAGCCACATGCAGGTGGACCACCGTGATCTTACGCCAGAGACCAGCGGGCCCCGGAAAGGTGCCCAGACGTCACCCGTGCCCCGGGTAAGTGCAGCCTCGCGCGATCATTCCCGATCTGTCCTCCTTGGGGACCAGTGGGTACTCATATGAATGAAACGCCTGCATGGGTGCTTCCTGGGGGCGTGTCATATAACAACTCGGAGAGGAGGCAGCACTGGCCATGGGAGTTAGGCGCATCCCCTCTTCCCGTTCATCCTCGGTTTGAGCTTCTGTGTCACCATTTCTTCCTAACTGTGTGGCATGTATACATTTTTTTTTTTTTTTTTTGTCTCTCTGGCTCATCTGTGTTATGGGAATAATGGCTAACCTGATTCCCTAAAGCTGTTGTGAGGGGCCAGTGACGGGCAGACGTGCCCAGCCCAGTGGTTAACACCCAGTCAACATTCCTTGTGTGAGAGGCGGCATCTTGGCTACTTCTCTGGAGTGAACTGACCCGCCCCCCACCCCCACCCCAGCTTATTGTATCTCCTTGAGTGAATCACCTCACAGCTCTGGATTCTCAACACACATCCTAGTGATATCAGATACGCCTGAGACTTAGAGGTGGCATTTGCATGTCACAATCTCTGCTGACAACATATGGGTAGCATCTTAGTTAGGGTTCCACTGCTGTGAACAGACACCATGACCAATGCAAGTTTTATAAAAGACAACATTTAATTGGGGCTGGCTTACAGGCTCAGAGGTTCAGTCCATTGTCATCAAGGCAGAAACATGGCAGCATCCAGGCAGGCATGGTACAGGAGGAGCTGAGAGTTCTGCATCTTCATCTGAAGGCTGCTAGTAGAAGACTGACTTCTAGGCAACTAGGGTGAAGGTCTTAAGCCCACACCCACAGTGACACCCCTACTCCAACAAGGCCACACCTCCTAATAGTGCCACTCCCTGGGAAAAGCATATACAAACCATAACAGCTGGTACAGATTTGGTATGGGAGAGACTGTATGGTGTAGAATGGTACGATATGGTATGGAATGGTATGGTATGTAATGGTTTGATTCTGTCATTCCCAATCGTTTGACGCAGCCATCTAATTTGTCTGGAGCACCCCCTCTATTTGGAGGTTCCTGAGAGCCAGGAGTGGATCCCACCTTTTGAGACTTAGGTACTCAGGAGAGCCCCAGGCTCATAACATATCGCTGTGATTGAGGCAGAGGAAGTGTGGGCTACTGCTGAACCCACGAAGGCCTTGCTTTTAAGTCGATGAGCACCCGAGGTGGTTTCAGCCTGTGTGTGTGTGGCCTTTGGGTGTCAGGCAGTCGGGACCAGAAATTCCCACCACATCTCTGTTGCATTTCCAGATGGAGGACATGTATGTCACGGAGGTCTCCAGGGCACCCCTCCCTGGAGGGTTGCCGGAGCCATGGATGGGGAAGCAGGATGTGGAAAGCACCCGCCACAGGTGCTCGCCGAAACATGGGAGCGTTTGCTGAAGGTGTTTTCTCTCAGCATAGGAACCTAGATTCTGGGTTGAGAGGCGAGAAAGAGAAGAGAGAGAGGGCTGGAAAGAATGAAGGAGCATCTCTCAGAGGATGTTCTCCTACCCATGAGTGTCATGGATAGGCCTAATGAAGGCCAGGGAGCCCATGGGACCTGCCTATAGAAGCCTAGCGAAGGGAAGCATGCTCAAACAGAGAGCAGGGTGAAACTTGCCGGGAACCGGAGACCCAGAGGCCACGGTCAGCTAAGAGAAGCTTCTGAGCAGGCTCGGCTGGACACCTCAGAGATCGAGAGCACGGACACTGCGCCTCGGACCGCTGCTCAGCTCTGTCCCCTTGAGCCTTGGATGGCCCGGGGAACCATGCTTAGCTCTGGAGGATGTGGGGCTCTATAGTGGGGGCGGGGCATTGGACATAGAGGGTGGCTCTTATGCTGTCACTTCCACTCAGGGTTCACTGTGACTGTGGGGTGGGTGTGTGTGTGTTGGCCACTTGTCATCTGAGCACCCCACCCCCACCCCAGCAGTCACCTTCACAAAGGACATGAGTACAGGTTGGTGAGGTTGGCTACCCAGGCCTTAGCTGCCAAGAGGCAGAGGCAGGATTTGAACTCCTACTGCTCGCATACATCTTGACCACCCATCTCCCCAGCCACTCTACGGCCCATCCAGCCTGCATGGGGATGCAGCTGGCAGGGATGGAATTTAGGGCGGTCCTGTTCTTCTTCTCCAGGGCAGTGTGGCTGGGCTCCTCTTACCCTTCCTGGGTGCATTCTGGCCTGGATTATATCCACCTGTTTCAGCCTCTCTCATCATTGTCCTGACGCCAGGAGCCTGCTCTTGGCAACTCCAAATCCTGACCTCCTGGAACTCCCCCCTCCCCAGTCTGCCTTAGGTTGAACCCCTCCCTTGGCCCCCAGTAACAGGGTTGGTCCCCACAGCAAGAGAGAGCCTGACTGTGAGGCCTCTGTTTTGGTAGAGGGACTCCAGACTCAGAAAGAATAGACAGGTACGCACACACGAGGCGGATTGAAGCCCTGTTTCATCCCTTCCCTCCCAGACCCTCCCCTCCCTGTCCTTGGGTCCATGTGAGAGGCACCAGGCTAGAAATCCCTCTCCTGGCAGCCCAGAGGCCCAAACAGATGGACCTTTCGCAGAAAGGAGCTAGACAAAGCCTAGGTACCGCCTCGTTCTAGCCGTTACCGCTGGGATCGTGCCCCCTGTCTGGGCACGCCTGGGGCCAGGGCCCCAGCTGTCTGCTCACCACCCCCTCGCTTCCCTCAGGATTCACTCATGTTAGAGCAGACTCTGGGGGCTGTGGCAGGGGCTTGGGGGCTGGAAGGCTGGGACCCTTGGGAGTGTATCCATAGCAACCAGCTCTCAGAGGACTGGGTTCCTGTGGGGCCGAGGATGCTGTCGGCTGGAGCGGGAAGCATTGAGGTTTCAAGCTCCCCCCTCCCCCCCACCCCCGATCATAAGTAATAACAACATCAATTCATCTCTAGCCAACGTGGGCAGGCCTGAGGCCTCACTGCCTCAGCAGGTCCCGGGGCGACCTCCATTCTAGGTGGAGCAGCCTGGTTACTCCCTTTGCCTGTTCTACAGAAGAGGAGTGGATTTCCAAGTGGGAGGGTTAGCCGCGTGTCCAGGTCCCACCAGTTTTCTCTTACACAGACCAGGACTGTTTAGGGACATCTGGGTCCTGGAGCCCAGAAGACAAGCTCAGCAAGTAACTCCAGAGGGAGTTGGCGTGGCCAGAGTCCCAGTCCCCTTGCTTACAGCGTGGGCCTTGGACCAGGTGATAGGGCCTTGTGGAGCTGCAGTGTCTCTTTCCCCAGTGTGGACTCTGTAAGGGGTGTGTGTGTGTGTGAAGGTTTGGTGTACGCTGCCTGCAAGCACTGCATGCTCAGGGCATGCTGAGGGCCAGAACAGTGATGGATACCCTTAAGCTCTCTTCTCCCTCCCAGGGGCCCAGCCAGCTCCTCCCTGTCTCCCTCTCTTTTCTTTTTCATTCAAGGGAGATTTCTTTCTGTTCTAAGGCTACTCAGGGCTGCGCTGGGGAGGCAGCCCCTGGCCACAGTTTTCTCTGGCCTCAGCTCTGGTGTTTCTGGACTGATTCCAGAGACAGGCCTTGTGACAGAGGAAGTGCTTTGAATGTCAAGTCCGACCTTTGTGTTCTATCTCCTAGTGTGGCCTGGACTCAAGACGAGATGGTGGTTTCTCTGGGATGTTAGTGGCGAAAGGCAGAGCCAGTAGATGTTAGAGCCAAGCTTGGAAATGTTGGTGCTGGTGAGCCTGGTGTGTGTGTGTGTGTGTGTGTGTGTGTGTGTGTGTGTGTAGCATGTGTGTGTTGTATGTGTGTGTTGTGTATATAGTGTATGTGTAGTATGTGTGCGCGTGTAGTGTATGTATGTGTACGTGTGTGTGTATGTGTGTGCATGTGTGTGAAGCATGGGTGTGATGTGTGTGTATGTGTGTGTAGCATGTGTGTGTTGTATGTGTGTATTGTGTATGTAGTGTGTGTGTAGTATGTGTGTGTGTGTAGTGTGTGTGGGGGGTGTAGGATGGGTGTGTAGTGTGTGTGTGTGTATGTGTGTGCATGTGTGTGTGAAGCATGGGTGTGATGTGTGTGTGTGTGTGTGGGGGGTGTATACGTGCACATACATTTGCTTGCATGGTATAGATGATTAAAGTCCAGCAGGGGCACATGCATGTATGTACGCTTATGAATCTAGGAATATTGGGTACTCAGGGCATTTGTTTCTGTCACGCACTACGTGTGCCTCTGCTTGCGAGTGTGAGATGTGGCATCAGGGTTCCAATAAGAGCCGAAGGCATACATGTCTCTGCAGATGAGTTCATCATATTGATCTGTGCAACCTTGTGGATCCAGAAAGATCCCTCCTTTAAGTAAACCTATAACATTGGGCACAGGATACACATGGATCGTTGCGAGTGTGAGATGTGGCATCAGGGTTCCAATAAGAGCCGAAGGCATACATGTCTCTGCAGATGAGTTCATCATATTGATCTGTGCAACCTTGTGGATCCAGAAAGATCCCTCCTTTAAGTAAACCTATAACATTGGGCACAGGATACACATGGATCGTGTGCTGCAAAGAGCACTTCACAGGGGTCATGGGTATGAGTTGGAGTGAGAGAGATCATGAGAATGTGCGTATATGTATATGACTCCTTATATGTGTGGACAGAAGTTTCTCCTGGTCCCTCCTCTGAGAATCTTCTGGGGTCTGTTTGCCCACCAGGAAGGACCCACTATCTACCAGTGCTCTTCCAGCGTGGCCATAGATATGTTTAGGGTGTTTATGGGGAGCCTGTCTTCCTGAACAAGCCTCTGATGATTAGAGCCCAGCAAGGGCACTTCCCTCACCTGCCCCTAGGGGGAGGGTCAGGTTGCTTTGATTATAGACTGTTCTCACAGTGGTCTAGATTAGCCATGGCTGTGACCCCCAGTGGCTTCTACCCAGGCAGAAGTGGGGGTCTCCTCCCGTACACCTGGCTTTGGCTGCCTTCGGCCTTCTGCCCCTGAGCCCTGCAGGACCAGGGGGTGCCTGTCTAGCACGGCTCTCCCGACATCTTTCAGCCAGAGCCTCATCCGTGTATTCACACACACATAGTCTGTTAAACTTTCGTTGTGATTATTATTGAGGAAAGGGAAGCCTGAATGGGCAAACGGATGGATCGATGGCTGAAACAGGCTCCATTGTGAGTGGCCCTGCTCAGACTCCAGTATCCCTCTGACAGCTCCCCCCCCCCCCGTGCCCCCAGTGCTTCAGAACTGCCCAGAGTTCAGTGTGTTCCTAGCACAGGCCATGACACTGGTCTCGGAAGCATGTACACGGCTTGCAAACGTCCCAGGACGAGCAGGGCCGTCTCAGAGGGCAGACTAAGGCAGGGTTAAAGAACCCAACTCCATGGGCCCGACCTCGGCTCAACTCCGTGTTCATCAAGAAGAGGCACCCTGTCCTCTCTGCTATGAGAATCGCTCATTTCCTCTCACGCATTAAACGGCCTGCTCATCTTGGCAAAGCTCGGAACCGCGGGAGCCTAAAAGGACGTGTAAGCCAGTGAATACACGGATGTGTGTGTTTGTGCTCCCAATACTTGGGCGCTGAGGTGGAAGAGTTGTGAGTCTGAGGATAGCCTGCACTATGTAGAGAGACTCTATATGGGCCTTCAAAATGGGAGGGGCAGTTTAACAAAACAAAATGAAACTTAATTACTTATCAGGCATTGCTCTGGCCAGGCTCCTGAGGGGGGCAGGGACCCAGGAGTCGTCCACAGATCTTTCAATCCCTGCTGACCTAACACAGCCCTTTGTGTGTGTGTGTGTATGTGTGTGTGTGATTTATTTATTTATTTATTTATTTATTTATTTATTTATTTATTTTATTATAAGTACTGTAGCTGTCTTCACACACACCAGAAGAGGGCGTCAGATCTCATTACAGATGGTTGTGAGCCATCATGCGGTTGCTGGGATTTGAACTCAGGACCTCTGGAAGAGCAGTCAGTGCTCTTAACCACTGAGCCATCTCTCCAGCCCCCAGGCCTTTGTATATTACTCAGTAGTTTTGCCCATGTGTTCAACAGGTCCATCTCGGGAGTCTGTGCTGACTCGTGGTGTGGACAGCACGCATTCCTGCTCTCTGGCTGCTCAGGGAATGCTGGGAAACAGATAAATCACTCAGCCAGGGCCCGGTAGTATGTTCTTGGCATCAGCTGGGGGACCTGACTGGCCCTGGATTCCTCCTGGGGGTGGGAACAGAAGGCTTCTCACAAGCGCTGACACTGAGCTGAGCTCTCCAAGATGGAGAGGGTGCCCCAAGAGAGGAGCCTACAGATGGAGCCTGGGTGGAGCTGGGCGCTGAGATGTCTGGTGACTCATCCTGGCTTGGTAGCTCAGAGAGGTACCTGGGTCCTTAGCCAGGAGATTAGAAGCCCTACCTTTTCCAAAGGTAAGGGAGACCCCAGGACCCCAGAAACCACAGTGCCTATTACAAATCGTGGCTCTACAGAGTCCTGTTACTACTGTACAGGTCCTTTTAAAATGCCCCATACCCATGCATGACAGGTATGTCACATCTGTCCACACGGGACAGATTTCACAGCTTCATGTGCTGAGCTGTGAGCATGGAAACTTCTGCTGGCTTCCTTTTTTCTGCCTTCACTCACCTCCGAAAGCAGCTGGTAGTAACTATTGTGGATTGTCAAGCAGCTGCAGGCCCTCGGGGCCATGCCTACCCAGGACAGACGACAAATTCCTGAGCTATCCTGAGCTACCCTTGAGCACTGAGATTGTTGGGAGCAGCATTCCCTGCTCAGTCACAGTGTTCCTGGGGTGGGTCAGTGGACGAAGAGCTTCCAGGAGGAATGGAGGAATTCTGGGTGGACAGGTGGACAGGTGGGCGCGTGTGTGTAGATGGACAAACGGAGGTAGGTGGTAAAACGTGGATGTGTGGACGCCGGGGTTTGAGTAGATGTCTGAATGGGTGGGTGGAGAGTGGTGGGTAAATGGGAATGTGTGTGTGTGTGTGTGTGTGTGTGTGTGTGTGTGTGTGTGTGTGTTAGCTCACAGTCTCAGAGCTTTGATTCCAGAGTCCTTTGGCTCTACATTTTTGGGTCCTGTAGAAGCCTGACAGAACACGGTGACAGCAGGCAGACGCTAGGGCAGACGGGAATCAGGAAGAAGGAACAGGGGGGCAGGATACTTTATTACAGGGCTGGCCCTCTCCCCCCTCACACTAGACCCTACTTCTTACTGCATAAAGTCATCAAATAAGGCTCTATCAAGGTATCACTCCATCGGCCAGGCCAGCACTCTCAGGATCGAAGCACTTTCCCAGATCTCATCAGTTGGGAAAACACACCTCTCATGCAAGAGATGGTACAGGGTCTACTGCACCAAAACTGGAATGACAGGGTACTTACAGATGGACTGGTGGATGCATGGATCTGCCTTTATAAGCGGGACAAACCCCCTCGGCTCCTGAGAAAGCTGACCTCGGCACACAGCAAAGTTATTCCAGTTCCAGCCGGGGAGCAGCCCCTTGGAAGGTGACCTGTGCCCTGGTGACATAGAGGTAGAGAGTGGACTAGGATACCTGGGCGAGGCCAAGCCACTCTGGGACATCTTGTGAGTCAGGCTTGTGGGGACCCGGCTTTCTGTCTCTGCTTACCTGATTCTTTTTCTCGTTCCCAAACAGAAAAAGACGTACCAGTGTATCAAGTGCCAGATGACCTTCGAGAATGAGAGGGAGATCCAGATCCACGTGGCCAACCACATGATCGGTAAGAGAGCGTGCGTCCTCCCGCACCAGGGGACGCCCCGGTGCTGGAAACCGATGGCTCCTCGCCGTTCCTCACTTCTATGATGCTGGTCTGTGACATTTCAGTGGGAGTCAAGACTGCAGGCTGGGAGTGCCTGCCCCGCCCAAGCCTTCTTGTCAAAGCAACACGCATATGCGCGCGCGCGCATGCGCACACACACACACACACACACACACACACACACACACACACACAGCTATCAAAGTTTTGACAGCTGCTTCCATCCCCCAGCATACATTTGCCTCCATTTCTGTGACGAGTGCTTTCCGGTTGGCGAGCACTTGGGGGCAATTACGTTTCAATTTCGCATGTCATGACACGGAATAGATTTAACCGCTCACGTTTCCCCACTCCACGAGATGAGTTCCTCAGGCACACTGTCAAAAGAGAGCGCTCACCAAGTTGTGCCTGCTCTCTCCCTGTTCCTCTTCAAGCGGATTTGAACACTGGAAAAATTCCCTCTTTGAAAGGCGAGTTTTCAAAAGTCCACAGAGTTCACACAGAGCCCAACATTTCCCAGCCTTCTGAGACTTCCTCCTGACCAAGAGCATCAGGGGCTGGCTGGCTGGCTCAGAAATGGAGGTGCGGCTGTGCAAGCAGACCCTGGGGCTGGAGTGAGTGCTAGGGACCAGTTTGTTGTATGATGGGATGGCTGTATTTGACAGCCCCGGCCTCCAAAAGATCCTGGAATACACTACCCCAAGTTTCTCATAGGCTTTCGATCCTTTCCCAAATCCTGTGGTCTGAGCAGTGAGATTCTTGTCAATCAGAGCAGCCTGACCCTGCCCTTTCTCCATTTTTCTTTTTTTTTGTAACTTTTCATTTGAGTCTTAACAAAATCCTTCATTGCGCACGCTCAGAAACCTCACATGCATGTTTTTGAATCTGAGCACGCCTCTCTAGCTAGCGCCTGGATCAAGAAAGCCGTAAGTCTCCAGCACCCCAAATCAGCTGACTATGGACGCCGTGGGTCTCCTGCTGCAGTAAAAGGCCCCCATTCAGCTGTCCCAAAGCAAGGTTGGGTTGTATCCAGTTTGTTTCTTTTACGAATGGCCCCCCAGCCCATTTCTGCTCACGATGTCTGGAATCTTCCTCTTTTCCCAGTGTCTGCCTCTGTCTGAGGCTCATTCTCCCTATTCCTTCTCTTCAGGATGGACCATTCCGTCATGGGCACATGCCTTTGAGTCGTGGATCATTCTGGGTTGGTTTCACAGAGTGCACTGCTGTCACTAGTCTGCTGTACATATCTATTGGTGGATGTATACACGCAACCTTCGTGGAGATTTGGGACTATAAAAATACTCCATACTGTAGATAATAATATAACGTGTCATACATAAGGAGGAATACGGGAACAGATGTGGAATTATTAGGTCACAGGCTATGTGATGTTCACCGTCAGTAGACAGTGACACATCACTTCTCAGAGTGGATGCATGCGTGCTGCTCCAGTCAGCAGTGCGAGGCCTTCTGCTACTGTACATCTGTCATGTCACCCACATGCTACATGAGGGAGTTTTCATGAAGAAGGTACACAGTGAGCACAGGTCCCTGGTCCCCGCCCAGCTGTAGTGTCCCTGTTTAGTGGGTTTCGGGTGCTGAATGGTCTTGCATACCCTTTGTCTGGTCATCCTCTGTCTACAGTGGTTTGGAGTTTGTCTTCTGAACGCAGAGAACCTGACCGCGTGTTTGGTGGGCTCACGGGCAAAGAAGGGACAGGCAGAGCAGGTGGGCCAGGGGGCTCAGCCTGACAGGGAGATTGGTGGCTTTTTAATGCCTTCTTCCTGAAAGCCCCTGCGAGACAGAGGAAGGGGAGCTGTCCTGTCAGTGGCTGGTGGAGAGACCCTCCCTCAAGAGATCTCGGGAGGTGCAGGTGAAGATATCTGAAAATGTTTGCTCCTGTAGCAGGTGGCGGCATGGCTTCTGTTTGTAAGCATGGGGGGCAACAGTGGGCTAATTGGACCGTAGTGATTACAAAGGTGCTCCCCCTCCCCTTCCCCTTCCACCTGTCCTTCCTGTGTGGCCTGGAAAGCGTGTGTCCTTGGGCGCAGGGCAAGAGGGCCACTCCACACCAAGGGCAGGACCTCAGACGGAAAGAGTGATGGGTCTTTGGCTTTGTGTATGAGTCGAGCATCTGTCTGGTGGCCGGACACGGCCCCTCACCTACACCTGCTTGCATCACTGTGACCTGGCCTGCTGCCAGGACACGTGGGCGCTACTGGTCTCCAGCAGCTCAGAGCGGTGGGTCTTGGGACCAGAGGTTTCAGTTCCCTATGCAGGGGATGCGACACTGATGCCTGTGAGCCTGGTGGCCCAGGTGGTGCCTCTCACCCTCACCTGTCCCTGCAGCTACTACTCTTCTCTTACGTCATCACTCTGACCCACCAGAGAACATCCGTGGTTTTGTGCCCTCCAGGGGCCATCGAGGCGAAAATGGCCACAGCTTTGCTCTCTCAAGCCTTACAGCATCGTGCACAAGATGCAGCAGGGCACCGCTGTGTAGAAAGGGATTCTCAGAAGGATGCTGACCACTACTGCTCCCTTGCCCCTGTAATATGCTAGCTCCTTGAGGGCAGTGCTTGTCCGTATCTTATAAGTAGAGGGGTCTGGCCTTGAAGAGGCTAAATGACTTACTCAAGATCTCACAGTTGATACACAGTAGAGTCAGGTCAGACACTCTCCACTGTGCTTATAGCCCTTACCTGGACTATGGTAGGAGAGACTGTGGGTCCCTGGCTTTAGAGTAGGCAGAGAAGTATCCAGATCAGCACTAGAGTGATATTGATGCCCCCAGCTCAGGGACTTGTAGATCAGAAGAGCCTGGATATTGAAGGACGATGAGGAGTTTTCTCTATGGTAGGGCTGTCTCTATAGGAAAAGGAGTCGTCTTCCATGCTGTTGTCTGACCATGAAGGATCTGACCTTCAGAGAAGGACTCCGGGGCCAGCAGTGACCAGAGCACAGGGGAAGAGTCTCAGCCCGATGGGGTGGGTGAGCCTCATGGCGGTGAGGATTGGGGTGGCAGTTTGTGGGCACAGTCACGAAGGGCTCCAAATATCAAGTGAAGGGGATTAGATATTGACTTGCCCTCTAGACTGGAACCCATCACTGGGGTCCTCTTAACTGATGTTTCATTTGGATTTTCATGAAATTTTAGAAGAAACGGCACCTGGTTTCTACCTGTGCACAGGCAGCGCCTGTGGGAGCAGACAGTGGCTCTTCCCTGTGGGGAAGTCACATGGACAAGTGTCCCCTTGCAAGCAGCAGCCTCGCTGGGGTCAGATGGATGCTGCATAGGACTACGTGGCTCATTCGTGTCCCCAGCCCAGTCCGCATAAGGTCTGTGTATATAGGATTGAGCTGAAACACAAGGGAGCCATTGAAGATTTTGGAGTAGGGTGTGGCTTGGGCTGACCTGAGAATTTTGGGGCGCAAGTGTTTGGGGGTGGGGAATGAGATAGGAAGAGCGCAAAATCCTGCCTCCTGCCGCCCAGGGGCGTGGGGGCAAGCACAAGCAGTTAGAATGGCATTTGGCCGCCGCAGCGTGCACCGCATAGAAGACCCGCGCATAGGAGCCCCGGGCTTGAGTTGGTTCTGCAGTCCTGGTAAATCTGCTGGGCCCACAGTCCTCAGAGACACTTGCTAAATGGCCCGAGTCCAGAGTGGCTGCCCTGGAGCTGGCCCGAGTAACAGTTGCCCTCAGCAGCACGGTACTGGAAGCAGAAGTGGCCCTGTTCAACTTGGCAGCCTTCTCGTAAAGTCGGGGCACTTGGGGGTCTAAGGCAGGTCTCCTCAGGGACCCAGGCTGCTGGAGACTTCCCCAGAGGCTGCTAAACTGGCCTTTTGGTAGGGGAGGGGTGGGAGTTCTGAGTGGCTTTGCTGCCTAGAGATGCTGGGACTTGGGCTGACTTAGGACACGTCTCCTCAGAGCTATTTTTCTTTTCTTTTAAATTTATATCATTATTTTTATTGTATGAATGTTTTTGCCTGCATGTATGTCTGCTTGCTGCGCATGCGCCTGGTCCCTGTGGAGGTCAGAAGGTGGCATTAGATCCCCCGGGACAGTAGTTACGGGAAGCTGTGAGCTTGGGTGCTGATCCTCTGAGCTGAGGGGGTGCTGGGTCCTCTACAAGAGGAGCGGGTGCTCTTAACCACTGAGCCACTTCCCCAGCTCCAGAATTTTTCTAATAACCTTCCCAGTGCTGCTGGGGTCAGGGGACTTCGGATCTGCTGGAGACAAGGATTTTTGGAGGCTTTGCAATACGTGGTCACCTTTGAAATCTCATGTCCCCACAGGGCTGAGCCCCTTCTATAGGCATATAAAGATCTTTGAGAAACCCATTACCCCGGAAACCTGGGCTCTTCTTGATTGCTAGTAGCAAGTTTTGATTCTTTTGGATGGAGATACTTCATAAAAGATGGATGAAGCCTCCGAGAACTTGCCCCCAAGAGACTTGCTGTGACCTAAGTGGGTTACTGTGCCCTTAGACCTCTGGACAGTCTTACTCAGGGCCTCCTGGACCTGTGTGTGTGTGTGTGTGTGTGTGTGTGTGTGTGTGTGTGTGTGTGTGAGTTCCAAGGAAATCAGGTTGGAGAAGGTCAGTCCTTGAAGAGTTTCCTCAGGATTGTTTGCCCTCAGTGTCCTTGGACAGTGGTTATGGGCTCTCTGGAGACAGGCAGACAGGCAGGGCCAGGCTTTTCCTGTGGGCCATTAGTCACGTCCTGCTGGCCTCTGTCCCTGGGCGCCTGTCAGGGGCTGGACAAGAAAGGCACCTCCAGCTTAGGATGTAAGCACACCCCAGTATTGGGCCGTGTGTGTGTGTGTGTGTGTGTGTGTGTGTGTGTGTGTGTGTGAGAGAGAGAGAGAGAGAGAGAGAGAGAGAGAGAGAGAGAGAGAGAGAGAGAGTTCTCCTGGTGATCTATCTAAGTGAGAGTCAGCCCACCATTCTTGGTGCCCCCCAGGAGGTACGGGACCCCCCCTAGTGAGCCCAGCTCACCACATTTTAGAGGAAAAGTTCTGACTGGTCCAGGGGGGATAGTTTAGAGTGGAAATCAGTGAGATTTCCCTCACACCAGGGAGATACAAAACTCTCAAATCAAACTAAAGAGGTTACCATGGAAAGGAAAGGGAAAGGGGCCCCCTGCCAGGCTCCGTAATGGCGCCTTTGATTCTGGTAACGCCAGACCCGAGCCTCTGTTCACCACAGTATGTGATGAAAAAGCCTCCTTCCCCGGAGACTGGGTTTTGGGTTTTGGAATTGTTCTGTCAGAGTAATATGACTGAACAGACGGCCACAGCTTGGACAAAGGAGAGAGCAGGCAGGACTCAGTTTCCGCAACCGAACCCTCTTGGTATATTCCAGAAAGCTGTTGACCAGGCACTCCGACTTAATTTGTGCAACTCTTGCTTTCCTGATGTTTGTATGTTTTCAAGAGGATGAAAGAGTCGGGATTTTCCCTATGAGTAACCCTGTAATGTTCAACGAACCGTGCTAAAATCCTTTGTGTGTTCTGAAGCTCACCAAAATGTCACCAGTCTCAGAGAGGGAAACCACGTTCAGGTGTGTTGGTCAGTGGCAGTGTGCCAGGAAAGCTTCCGGGAGTGAGCAGCATCTAACCAGAGTCTCCAAAGATAACAGGAAGTGACGTGTGGAGGGGCGTCAGGTGAGAAAACGGTTAAAACCATGGGGGAGAGAGGCTTCTGTTGGCCGAGGTATCGGCAGACACTTAGCACAGTGAGGAAGGTGGGAAAGGTGAGAGTGCTGAGTTCAGGCATAGCAGAGGAGTTAGGAGTGGTTTTCAGGTCTTGGGTGACCTGCTCCAGAATGTAGGTAGAAGAGGGTGTTCTAGAACAGGAGCTTTAGGCTGGCAAAGTAGTTGGCAATGACCAGTTAAGTCTGGTGAGGCTTTATCAAGTGGCAGGTTTATCCGTCACTTCCTGTGTGTGCTGATAAACCAAGGCCTGTGGCACCCTGTTCTGTCCCCCACCCCCACCCCCACCCCCACCAGGCTCCTTGGAAAGTGAGGACTGAGAAATTCCAGGGTGGAGATCTGAACTCAGGCCACAGGGCTAAGAACCTGCTCACCAGACCTCTGTTCGCCAGCCTGGGCACAAGAAGGGGATCTGAACACCCGTTGAGATGGCAGAGACGTCTTTGAGAAGAGTGTGTGCGGAGCATGCTGTTCAGGCTGACAGGATGGCGTGCGTCCCTGGGAACAGTGTTGGTTCAGTGTGGAAACCAGAGAGGCCTCCTGGCTTTGGCGAGGAAGTGTCATTGTGTGTGGTGGGTGTGATTGGGGTTGGGGGAGGCAGCGGGAAGGAGTTGAGAGGCATGAACAGTGTCCCCTACACACTCCGGGTCCCTAGATAGGACAAGAGGATGAGCAACAGCAGCTGCAGGGGTGTAAATGTCTCGGGAAGTGTTAGCCATTTTCAGAAGGAGAAACTAAAGGGTGTCACCTGTCCAAGGAGAGAGTGCCAGTAGGCACGGGAAGCGGCAAGATAGATGCCAGGAGGCAGTAAGCCACAAAGCTGGCGTTGGGGGGGAAGGGCAGGCCCAGTGCCATCGTGCATGGACCAGCCCGTTAAGTATGTCCATCCTGTGCCCCTCACATCCCCACGGATTTGGAGGCCTGTGGTGTTAACTGATCGAATGCCCTTTGTGGTCATCACACCGCTTGGCTCAGATTCCCTTGAATCTGCTTCCTGCTGCTCCCTACCCAGGGTGATGAGAGAGAGACATCAAGGATCCTGTGGCCAGCAGTAGCCCCAGAGCATGGTCTCCTGCGTCCTGAGCCTCCAGTCACTATCAGAGCCTCATATTAGTTCTGGACACCCGCTGTGTCTCCCTTCCTCGTGGGTCTCTGAGGCCTAGTGGGGAGCACTCAGCAAATCCCTACAGCAGTCGGAGCTGCCCTGGCTGACTGGCTTTGTAGTGGTGTGCCTGTGGGGGTGGTTACCTACCTTGGGACATAGAACTGGGGATTAGGGGAGCAGATTCCTAAAGAGGAACAGCATGGCCTTGAGAGCCTGGGGCACAGTTGAGAATCCTAAACTTCCTTTAGGACGTTAGTGCTTTGAATTTGGCCTGTTGTTTGTTTGTTTGTTTGTTTGTTTGTTTTACAAAAATCTACGTTTCACTACCGAAAGTTTGCTCAGTGTACTAAGGTGTGAGTAAATCAAAGAAATGGAGCCTTGCTAGATGCGATGCAGGACCCATAAGGCCATGGTGGTAAGAGCAAGGCCCGTGCAGGCAGACACTTGGGCCTGTTCACTTTAGGGTTCTTCTAGCTCTTCCTCTGCAGTGCATCCCACTTCTAATATGGAATTCTTCAGGTAGACCTCCAGGCAATGACAAGAGAGTTTACCCTGGGCTTATGTCCCAACAAACTCTGAGCAGACTTCGGGTGTGGCTGAATCCAGAGGTTCCTGTGAACTCAACACAAGCCTGCAACCCTACCTCACAGCCCTCAGCTCTGCTCTCCTCTCCTGCCTTTCTTCCCAGCTCCTCAGTGTGGAGCAGGAAACAGCTCACTGCTCTAGCACAAGTGGGTGGGCTTGAAGCCAAGGAGAGCCCCTGACCTCCGAAGATTCCAAAGCGCCTCATGCTGGATTGCTGTCTTGTGTAATATGGAGTCATGACCCCCAAAGGTGGGGCAGGCATTCTAGAGAGGAGAGTTAGGTGTCCGGTTCTGTGAGACCATACAGTATATCCAGTGTACAGTGAATCTCACACCCACCTGTTGGAGTCTCTTTGGCAGGTGAGGCTGGCTAAAGGAGATAAAAGACAGGGCACACTGCCTGGCACAGAAAAGATGCTGGGAAACCAGAAAGACTACCAGCTGATTAAGGATATCAGTGTACCCAATAGCAATGATGGAGCCCCTGCCTCATGCAAACAAGCTGACCTCTCTGTGGATTCCCAGACCCCAGCTAAGGAGTGTCTTACTCCTGAGGCCTGTGGGACATGCACAGGCATGGCTACAACCGTAGGGGTTTCTCCATTCCTGTGTGCCAAGCTCTGAGTGTCACAGCCAAGAAAACTGTCCCTGGCACCCGGAGGTCACAGCAGAACGAGGACCAAACACGTTAAAGAAGAAAGCATGGGCGCTCATGAGAACATAGAGAATGCAAAAGATAAGGAAAGCCTTGGAGAACCGGTGCTGGTGGCAGCTTCTCGGGAGGGGACCTGGGCCGGGTGTGTCACCTGTGAGCACGGAAGGGTTTTTTAGCCTGGCATCATCTCATGATCTGGACACTCGAACAGCTGCACTCTGTGCTGTTCCCCACAAGGAAGGAGTGAGACTGGGTAGGAGCAGTTCCTGGTGAAAGCCCAAAGTTGGTTGGGGGTCAAGTGGGGCGTGCCCCCACCACCAGTAACCTCCAGTTTACACTGCAGTCTCAGGCCTTCCACAAGCTCAGACACCTTCTTTCTGAGCTTTACTGTCTTCCTGCGCAGATTGCTCTGTACGGGGCCTGCCTGATCACCTTCCACAAACCCAATGGCTTACAGTTTCTAGGCCTGCCTGTGGCTCTGCCTCCGTAGAACTGGGTACATCTTTGCCTGGTCTTGGATGTCTCCCAAGTCTTCTCTTCTCCTTGCCTCTTTCTGAGCATGGCTTTGGTGGTTCTAGACTCCTCTCGTTCTACCCACCTTAAGAGAGCTTAGGCTCCTAGAGTTTGAAACGGAAACTACAAGATGGCTGGTTAAATTTTGATTTAAAACAAACCACCATTTGTTCAGAATAAGTACAGTCAGGCCTTTTCTACCTACCCATGGCTTCAGCATCCTCAGATACAACCAACCATGGCTCAAAAATGGATTTTTTAAAAAAAAATGTAAAAGAGAGTGGGTAGAAAGATGGCTCAGTGGTTATGGACACTTGCCCTTCCACAGGATCCCACATTCTATTCCACCACCCACACGGCAGCTCACAACTGTCTGTAACCCAGTTCCCAGGGATCTGATGCCCTCTTCTGGCCCTGGGCAGCACATGCTACACAGACATACATGCAAACAGAAACACTCATAAGTTCAAAACTTTAAGAAGTATTAAAAAGGGAAAGATGCGTCTGTGAAGAACATGTCTATCTTCTCCTTGTAATCCCTTGGTGAGGAGGCAGTAACAATTGTCTCATTGTGCTGGCTATCATGAGGAACCCAGAGGTGCTTTACTGTGTACAGGGTGATCTGTGGGGGCTATGCAAATCTGCACTGTTTGATTAGCCTGGAGCTTCTGTGTGCTACAGTGTACGTGGGGACTCTGGAGCTGTGTGGCCACAGGAATCCCTGGTTGCCATGACACTTCTCCATCACTGTCACGTGTACTTACAGAATGTAGTGAGTGACTTTGCCTGTGAGTCTTAGTTATCTTTGGGGTAAATGTGCAGGAGCGTATCTGTTGTGTCTGTAGTACTTGTACGTGTGACTTTAGGAAACTGGCACCCTGTTTCCCAGAATTCTGTTTTCTCCAGCAGGGCAGGAAACCTCTTTTTCCACAGCCTTGCCAGTATTTGCTATGGCGGCTGCTTTTGTTGTTTGTTCCGGTCTGTCTAGTGTATATACAGTGATAACTGAGGTGGTTTGAACTTGCATTTCCTTAATGATTAATGGTTTGGATCATCTTTCTTATGGGTTTATTTGCCACTGCCTTACTCTTTGTTGGAATATGTATTCATATATTTCTCTTTGTGTAGCCCAGGCTGGGCTGGAACTCATTCTGCAGACCAGGCTGGTCTTGAGCTCTGCCTGCCTCTGCTTCTGGAGTGTTGGAATTAAAGGTGTGTGCTACCCCCACCTGTCTATCTTCTTTTTCTCTAATTTGATTATTAGGTTTTTTTCTTTAATTGTTGAATTTTAAGAGTTCTTTATGTATTCTAGATACTAGTCCTTTGTCAATATGTGCTTTCGCTAGTGTTTCTCCTAGTCTGTAACTTATCATTTTATCTTAGCAGAATCTTTCATTGAGCAAAAGCTTTCATTTCTAGAGGCCTAACTTATCAGTTTTTCTTTTGAGGATTGTACCCTTGGAGCCCAATCTAAGATCATTCTCCTTCCCCTCGGATCTCTAAGGGTTTTCTCTTTGTCATTTTTAAAAGTTCTGTATGTCACATTTTCATTTGTGGTTCACTCTGAGTTTTTATTCATGGGTTGGAGATTGAATGGGTCCTTGCCTGCTAACTAAACACTACCTCTGGTCTAGACCCTGCCTGTTTGAATTCGCATTAATGAAATGCTCTGGTATCATTTGTTGACAAGGCTATCATTCTTGCACCGAGCTATTTTTGAACCTTGGTCAGATACCAGATTGGCATAATCTGTGGGTCTATTTCTAGGTTTTATTGATCAGGGTGTCTGTTCCTTTGTCAGGGATACATGGCTGATTGTTGCCGCTAGACAGTAAACCTGCCCCTCACCCCCCAAACGGGGTCTCCCTCTCTAGCCCTGACTGTCCTGGAATTAACTCTGTAGACCAGGCTGAGTTGCCTCTGCCTCCCGAGTGCTAGGATTAAAGGTGTGTGCCACCAGGCCCAGCTTAAAGTAAATCTTAAAATCCAGTAGACCAATCCTCTCTTTCAAACTATATTTTCAGTATTGTCCTAGATACTCCAATTCCTTTGCTTTTCAGATAAATCCTAGAATAATCTTGTCTGAACCCAAAGAAATTCTGTCCTTTAAAATATAGTCATTGCCGGGCGTGGTGGAGCATGCCTGTAATCCCAGCACTTGGGAGGCAGAGGCAGGCGGATTTCTGAGTTCGAGGCCAGCCTGGTCTATAGAGTGAGTTCCAGGACAGCCAGGAGTACACAAAGAAACCCTGTCTCAAAAAACAACAACAACAACAACAACAACAACAACAAAAATATAGTCATTTATTATTTATTTATGTCTTTATGAAAGCCATGTGTGTAAGGGTACCCATGGAGTTAGGGGAGGCCATTGGACCCCTGGAGCTGGAGTTACAGGCAGGTGTGAGCAGCCTGGTGTGGGTGCCAGGAACCAAATTCAAGCTTCTGTATGTCACAGGCGTCTTACCTTTGGAATGGAGGTCTCCAGTCCTCTTGCTGTAGTTTTGACAAGAATTGTGTTACAAGTGTATGCTCACTTGGGGAGCATTTGTACTGTGTTCTATTTTCCAGCCCATTAACACGGTGTCTCCTTTCATGTATTTAGATATTCTTTGATTATTTTTTAAACAACTTTCTTTTTTTAGCTTCCAGTGTATTATGCCTCTATGGCTTTAAATATTTTTTTTAGTAGTTACAAATTGTATATATTTTTAATCTCTATGTTTAATATTTGTTACTCATAAAGATTTAGAAGTGTAATGGGTTTATCGTTTCATTGAATTGTAGCACATTGCAATGCATTTTGAGGCAGAGTCTTGATGTATATAGTTCAGGATGGTTTCAAACCCTGACACTTCTACTTACTGCCTGTGTACTAACATTACAGAATGTGGCACAATTTATGGCAACAGTTGATCTTTGAGTGCCCAGTCTTGTATCCTTAAAAAAGTTCAATTCACATAGCTGTTTGATTTTTGTTGTTGTTGTTGTGGGTTTTTTTTTTTTTTTTTTTTTGAGACAGGGTTTCTGTGTGTAGCCCTGGCTGTCCTGAAACTCACTCTGTAGACCAGGCTGGCCTCGAACTCAGAAATCCGCCTGCCTCTGCCTCCCAAGTGCTGAGATTAAAGGCGTGCGCCACCACTGCCCGGCTATTTTTTTTTTTTTTTAATTTTAGAATAAAGTTTTTATTTGTGGGATTTTTCTACATAGCTAATCATGGATTCCTATTTATATGCGTTTTACTTCCTTTTCTTGTATCGTTTCTCTGGCTTGCATTTGCAAGATGATGTTGAGTAAGAGGGATAAGAGTACATGGCTGGAGAGATGGCTCAGTGGGTAGGAACACTGGCTGCTCTTCCAGAGGACCCAAGTTCAATTCCCAGCACCCACATGGCAGCTCACAACTGTCCGTAACTCCAGTTCCAGGGGATCTGACACCCTCACACAGATATACATAGAGGTAAAACACCAATGCACATAAAATAAAATAAGTTATTAAAAAGTCAGTTTGTTTCATCCACTTTTTAAAACTTCCGTATGTGTCTGTTCCCCTTCGTCTGACCACCGTAGTGATAGCCTCGCCTACGTGCCTGATGCTGGCATTTTGTAAACCCACCCCCCCTTTATTTTTCAGTCTTGTTAGAAATTTGTCAATTTTATCGATCTTTTCCAGGAACCAACTGTTTGGTAATTAATTTCCAATTTTGCATTTTCCATGGCCTGATTTCTGATCTCAGCTCTGATGTCTCCTCTCTTCTGCTTGCCTAAAGTATGTTATTTTTCAAGGTTTTGAAGTGACAGTTCGTTGAGACTTTCTATCTTCTCTGAGCACTTCTGATCATGAATTTCTCTCTTTGCATTGAATTAGCCATGCTCCTCAGATTCTTACCTTGTAATAGTTTACTTATAATTCAACCCAGTATAGTTTGTTTATCTCTTTATTTAGTGTATGTGTATCTTTGTGTGTGTGTTCGTGGTTTTATGTGCACGTGTGTATGTGTACAGAGGCCCGAGGTGGATGTCAGGTGTCTTATGCTGTCACTCTTTGCCTCATTCTTCAGACACAGGCCCTCACTGAAACTGGAGCTAGGCCATGACATCGGGGTCACAGGTACTTATGGCCAGGCCTGGCCTTTTACATGTGAGCACCAGGGATTTGAACTTGGGTTCTCATGCTTGCATGGTAAGCACTCTTAAGCACTGAGCCATCTCTTGAGCTCTCATTAGGTATAGTTAAAAGTTTCCTTGAAGCTCCTCTTTAGTCCATGTTCATACGGAAGTACATTATTTAGTTTGCAAGTGTTGGAGTGTTTCCTGTGTCCTTTGCCTTCTTAATCTCTAGTTATAGTCCATCATGTTTGGAAAAAGCACTAAGTACGACTTTTCTCCTTCCCTCCCTCCCTCCCTCCCTCCCTCCTTCCCTCCCTTTCTTCAGTGACCTTGAACTCCTAATCCTTCAGAGGTCAATGTTAGCTACTTCTTCTATTGTTTTCTATTTGATTTTATTTATTTATTCTATCTTATCTTATTTCACGTCAGTACTTTTCACTGAGCTTATAGACGCAGCCAGATCAGATAGCTACCAGTCCCCAGAAATCTGAAGCCAGGTTCTTGTGCTTGGGTGGCATTTTATCAGTTGGACCATCTCTCTAGTTCCTGCATGGTTTTGAGAATGGCTTCTGCAGATATTAAATTATATACATTTACAGATATGATTTTTACCAGTTCAACTGTAATGTCGAAAACGCTACCTTTCCCTGTGTTGTTGTAACCATCTTAATTATTTATTTTCTATATTTCTAGAATTACTATCAGTGTTAATTTAACTGTTTTGTATCAGGGCTAATTTAGAAAACTTGGGAGGAAAATGGAATCGTGTACACTCTGTGGTCTCTCTTTAAGGCATTCCTCCCTCGTTCATGTCCCGTCTGGTCATTTCCTTCCTTTTTACCTAGGGAGCTTCAGTCATTCAGTGAACACCAGCCTTCTGCTCACACCTTTTCCTACCTCCTCTGTCTGAGAGTACCTTGATTTTCTCCCTTTGTTGTTGAAGGAGACTGGAGGGAGGGCTCTGGGGTGACCGCTCCTTGTCTTTCGACTGCAGGGAAATGCACCACTTCCTCCTCACCTCGTGTTTCTTCTGAGAAGTCCTCAGAGCTGTTCCGCAGCTTCTGTAGGCAAAGTGCGGCTCTGCTCTAACTGGATGGGTCTTGGTGTGGGTTCCTTTGCCAGATTCCTTAGTGACTCCCCCCACGTTGTGGTTTGAATGTGCGTGTCTCGCACAGGCTCGTGTGTTGGAACACTTGGTTCCCAGCTGGTGATATCGTTTTGGAGGTAAAGCCTTGCTGGAGGATTGGGTTCCTGGGCCGTGGGCCTCATGGGTTTAAGCCCAGACCTGGTTCCAGATTCAACTTTCTGTACTTCTAACAACTATCTCATGTCTGCTGCCATGATCTCCTTCCTGCCTCCTCACCACAGTGGATTACATCCTCTCAAAATCCGTCTCTCCTCTCTCAGGTTGCTCCTGTCAGATCTTCTGTTCCAGTGATGAGAAAAGTTAACCATCACTGGGCATAGGGCCATGTGCGGGAGGTGGAGGGAGGAAGAGCTCCGTGAGTTCGAGACCAGCCTGTTCTTCTACATTGTCAAATCCAGAGCAGACAGATTAACATGGTGAGCTCTCATCTCAAAAGTCTCACACTAGACAAAAACAATAAACAAACAGCCCCCAAACAAGCACTCACTGACAAAGCGACTAAGACAATCTACTTCTTGAACAGGTGTACAAGTTCCACCAAACCAGGTATTGTTCAGTTGAAAAATCAAGTCCTTGGGTGCTGGTGAGATGGCTCAGCGGTTGAGAGCACTGACTACTCTTCCGAAGGTCCTGAGTTCAAATCCCAGTTTGTTTCTTTACGAATGGCCCCCCAACCCATTTCTGCTCATGATGTCTGGAATCTTCCTCTTTTCCCAGTGTTTGCCTCTGTCCGAGGCTCATTCTCCCTATACCTTCTCTTCAGGATGGACCATTCCATCATGGGCACATGCCTTTGAGTCGTGGATCATTCTGGGTTGGTTTCACAGAGTGCACTGCTGTGACTAGTCTGCTGTACATATCTATTGGTGGATGTATACACGCAACCTTCGTGGGGATGTGGGACTATATAAATACTCCGTACTGTAGCAACCACATGGTGGTTCACAACCATCTGTAATGAGATCTGACACCTTCTTCTGGTGTGTTCTGAAGACAGCTACAGTGTACTTATGATAAATAAATAAATAAATAAATAAATAAATAAATAGATGGATGTTTTAAAAAAAGAAAAGTTAAGTCCACTTTTCGTGACTTTTTGTTTGTTTGTTTGTTTTTTGTTCTGTTTTTTCGAGACAGGGTTTCCCTGTGTAGCTCTGGCTGTCCTGGAATTCACTCTGTAGACCAGGCTGGCCTCGAACTCAGGAATCTGCCTGTCTCTGCCTCCCAAGTGCTGGGATTAAAGGCGTGCGCCACCACTGCCCGGCTCACTTTTCGTGACTTTTAAAGACTCTGCTTTTCTTGTCTCTTTCTGGAACTTAAATGCACAGCATGGATATTAAAATTCTAGAAATCTCTGCTGTTCGTTTCTCTACTCGAGGATCACTCTGCCTTCTGTGTCATGTATTTGCTCCTTAGTCTCCTACTATTAATTTCACTCTGACTTTTCCTAAGATTTTACTTTACTTTTATCTTAAACTTTTTACTAAGTACTTCTTTTTTTTTTGTATTTAGTTTGTGTATGTTCCTGCATGTGTGTGTGTGAATGCATGTTTGTGTGTGTGCATGCATACATGTGAGTGCTTTTTAGTATGTGTGTGGATGTCTGTTTGCGTGCTTCTGTGTGAGTGCATGTTTGTGTGTGTGTGTGTGTGTGAGCAGATGTGTGTGCTTGTGTACTTGTGTATGTGAGAGCTAATGTGTATGTTTGTGTGTATGCGCACACTCGTGTGTATGTATGTGTGTGTGTGTGGTTGTGTTCATGTGTGTGTGGAGGCCATAAGTTGGTGTCAGGTGTAGTCTGTCACTCTCCATTGTAGTTTTTGAGACAGAACCTTTCAGTGAGACTGGAGCTGCCTGGTAACTAGACTGACTGACTGGCTGGCTAGCTCAGAAATCCTCCTCTCCCAACCCCCCCTCCAGCACTGGGGTCATAGAAACGTTCCACTGTGCTTGCCCTTTTATGTGGCTGCCAGGGACCCACTGTCAGGTCTCATGCTGCAAGCCTATTCACTGGGCCAGCTCCAGCAGAGCTCGGTGCCTCTGTGTATCCATGTCTTTGATGAGACTTGCTGTTTTTAGGGGTGTTCATAAGTGTCTGTTAAAACTTTTTAATTCTGAATTAAATTCCATAATTTTCCCTTCCCTTTCCTCCCTCCAAATCCTCCCTTAAATGACTTCTTGCTTTTTCAAATCCACAACCTCTTTTCTTAATTGCTGCTGACATGCATGTATGTGTATATGTATACATATATACTCCTATAGATAACCTACTTAGTCTGTATGATCTTGTCCATAAGCAATTGTTTCAGAGCTGACCATTTAGCATTTTTTATAGTGGGTTCTTTATATTCTTGGTTACTGGTTCTGCCATCGCTATCATCTTAATAAAAGCATACATTGATTCTTTTTTTCATCCCATTTAAGGTCTTCTTGGGTTTTGGTAGGGTGGGTGTTTCATTTTTTGGTTGCTGTTTTTTTATGCTTCTGGGTGTTGGATACAAGGCCTGGTGCACGCTAAGCGTGTGTTGCTTTACCTCTAAGCACTGGGGATGGATGGTTTTTGTCTGAAACCTTCATGTTTTAGATTCAGTGGTGAAACACTGGCTTTTATTTAGGCCTTGTGTCAAACCCGAGCTTTTCTGTTGTTCCCTAGGGAAGGAGAGGAGGCCCAGGTGCCATCTTTACGGCCAGCCATGTTTGTCTCTCAGCTAAGCCTCAGACGCTGTCACGGTAGTGGCAGCAAGGCACCTCATCCCCGCTCCCTGCTTGGTTTCCACTGTCACCGGGAGAGTGCATGGCAGTCCCTTGCGGTGGTTGGTCACTTCTAGTAGGAGGAGCATCTTGGCTTCCTCCTTGGGCTTTCCTGACCTCACTGTAACAGGGGGACATAGACATTGCCAGCAGGGATCCCAATAAATACATATCTTTTCAAAAATATTGTTTTAAAATATTAGTGGATGCTTCTGGGTTGCCAGTCTCTCTAACTCTAAGCCTGAGGTACATTAGACAAAACGGAAGGTCGAGATCCTTGCCCTCTATCCTTACTTGGCTCCTGATGTCTCTAGTAAGTTCTCTTCTCGCCTACTGTCAGAATGGTCTTGTTGCTTCCATGTTCAGTGTCCAATACATAGGCAGACGAAGGTCCACCCACCCAGAAGCTAAGCGGGCTATCAGGAGGATCAGCGGTGTCTCAGAATCATGGGTCAAAGGTCCCATGGAGAGTAGTGGCATTGAGACCTGGGCCAGATCGCTTCCAGTCTCCTCTCTCCCCCCCCACATACATACACACAAATGTGGAGGAAGGTCAGTTGAACAGGCCCCTGCTCTCTGGTCATCAGAGCTGTAAATCAGGCCCAGCAGTGGCCATCATGAAGTGGATGGTAAGGAGACCTTGTCCATGCTCTCCTGTGGTCTTTCTCTTTCTCCCCGCCAACCTTCCTTCACACTCCGATGTTATTCTGGGAGCCGATGCGGTGGACAGGCTGGGGTGGGAGCCTCCCTGGTTCATCGTGCGGACAGATGCTGGGCTGGGACGGGTGCTAGGCCAATTCAGGCTATTTTGGGGGCTGGGCACCAGGAGATTGCTGAAGTAGGAGCTACAGGGGGAGGGAGCTCTTTAGACTCTGCAGCCGAGGGCCGCAAGCCGTTTTGGGACTTGGAATTTCATGGGCTACTTGGCTGTCTTGTCCCTTCGCAGGGGGACAGCTCTTGCACAAGCAGTGTTTACTCAGCTGAGCATTCTCAGCCTCCTCTGCCATCCCCCAGGGTATCTCTCAGGAACCTGCATCTACAGGCAGCACTTGGGTAGGTACTAGAGTCAGGACACTTCTGAGTCTGCTCAGCAAACGAAAACATGACAGATTGTTTTTGAAGCATCAAATGCAAATTGTCAACATGAACATATTTCTGGACTTAACAGTCGAATGTGTGAATTAATTACAGACCTGTTCTGAGGCAGCCTTGCTCAGACTGTCACTGGACTGAAACAACCCTGTTGCATAGCTCTTGTTTTCCAGGAAAAGGATTCTGCCCGCTGTTCTTTTAAAGTTGGGGTGGCGGTGCGGATAGGAATGCAAGAGACTGGTGCAAACGGGCTTCCAGAAGACCTTTCAGCTGGCTAATCTATCCTCAGCATCTCGTTGAAGACTGGATTCCTACATGTCAGTTAGCAAGCATAGCGGGGGAAAAAAAGAGTCTATAGCTTTAGTGAACCCTTAAAGGATACAGGGGTTGAGCTTCTCTGTCACTCAGCCCGAGTTATCATCTTCTATGTCTGGATTTTATGACGCGCTCACCCTGCACCACCCTGCACCGGCTGTAGTGAGCAGAGAGGTCCCCTTTACAGTACAGCAGCCATAAAACCTCTTCGAGTGAGCTTTGCACAAGGGCTTTCTAATAAGGACTTCTTTGAAGGATGAGCATCCTTAGCTGCTGCCCATGTGAAACGGCTTTGTCTATTGTAGCGTGTGCCTTTGATATCTATTTTACCAAGAAAGACAGGGTGAGTGTGTCCCTGCAGGTCATTTGGGGTTCAGATGCCTGCCTTTGCCTCTTCTCCCAACAGCCCTCTCCTTTTTTGGCTGTTAGCAGAGAAGGTGTCCCCACAGGACACCACTGACTGATCACTGCTCAGGGTCAGATGGCCTTTGCATGGCTTGTGCCATCTCTGCCTGGAGACTTGGGGACACTGTTTCTGGGACAGCAGGACATGGCTCAATGGAAGCAAATGGGTAACAAGGATGTCCTCTTGGTTTTCTTCTGTCTCAAGGCCCTGTGGTCACATGTGCCAGACAATGATACAGGGCCAGTATTTGATCTAGGACTTCCGGTATGGTTGTAAAAACACTGCTATACTTCCTCCTGTCTTGGAGTTTCCTTCTGAGCCCTCAGCCCAAGCCACATGGCTAAATAGTTAACCCATATGGAAATGGGCTTGGTGTTGCTCTGCTCCTGACCCCAGAGAATGGGGCTTTTCTGTAGCGTGGTAGCTCTTACAGATATGCTCAGAGCCATTACAACCACAGTAGAAGTTCTGCACACAGCTATGCTCAGAGCCATTGCAACCACCATGGGAGCTCTGCACACAGCTGTGGTGCAGCCTTTCTGCCCCTTTCGCTGCCCTCAGTTGTCTTTGAGCGCACTGTGCTGGGTGTGGTGGTCTCATGGCGGCTGAAACCCCCTCTTGGAAGATTCTTCTGCTTTCTGCTTTGGACAGTTTTTGTCACCAGCACATCTGTTCTTTCATGGACCGCTGGCTACTATTAGGTAGTGTCTGAAGACCGACTGACTCTTGTCAGTCAACCCTAGAGTGAGTATCCACTACCTGTCTGTCAGCTGTCACCTCGGCCTTGAAATTGTGTTTAAAATGGAATTTAACTAGCAGGAGACACACATGCAGAAATGTTCCTTGCCCAAACCATAGCTTTCCAGGGCTAAGGCAGGTTGGTAGGCCTCATTTTGTGAGAAATTCAATTTCATTTTCTGGATGTGGGGTAGAGGGTATCCCCTCTCTGTTTAAGAGTGGCTCCAGGAAGGGCAGGCTTCGTTCTCACTCCAGAAGGAGGGCTGGGTGTTCTCTGTGTTATGAACAGTGTTTGAATGGTCTAACTTCTGCCAAAGCTGAGAAAGTCAGAACCAGATAAGAAAAACCACTTGCCCGAGATCACACAGCTGAACAGAGTCGGCTGAAGGCAGAGTATTCCTGACATCCCCGAGTTCTGTTTCCTCTCTCTTTCATGAAAAGTTTCTCCAGTGCACACGTCACACGTATGATCTCACTGATTCACTCAGCAAACGTTTGAAACCGTCCTCTTTGAGTGACAGCTTCCAGAGGAGGATCCTGGGATTCTGTGCACTCGAGCAAGCGTTCCTGCCCTACCTACCTCCAGGAGTTGTATCCTGGGGAAGTGTGGAGGATTCTGGGCCACACCACACCCGCTGTTGCCGCCTGAGAAGCTCGGTGGGAACCTTGGAGCTGTTGAGAGACTCCAGAAATGAGGCCAGCAGATATGTCTCAAATCATCATCTCACAGCTGTGCCTCTTGTGGGTGCCCTTGGGCCGCGGGATGAGAGGCATCCCAGGAGAGCAGAGATGTGTGACTGGGGAGCTCGGCTCTGCAAGGGGGGTTTTGTAGATTTTACAGTTTAGGTCGGGAAGCTCCACCCGGAAACCCCTGGCTCCTCCCGCCATTTAGAGGTGGTCTTGAGCACTTTTTTACCAGCCTGTCCTGGTGGGCGGTCTGCAGAGGCCTTCCGCCCTTGAGACCCAAGGCCCCAGTGGCTGAGGTGGACACTTCCTCAGTCGGCCCGGCAGACCGGTGGGTAGCCAGTGGGATTCAGCATTCTTCAGGATCAAAGTGGGAGGAAAATGGGGGCGGGTGCCCAGGCGTCCAGGCTGCCGGGTCCTGCTTGAGTGTCCGTGTGTAGCCTCTGACCTCTGACCTACTTTTTATTGCTTCCCCGTCGTTAAAATCTGGGTGCAGATCCTCCACGTCTGAGAAAATCCTTAGTCCTTCCTTCATCGGTATCTGCTGGCCCTGCTGCTGTCTAAAGTTAAGGGCCTTAACATTAACATTAAGGGCCATGTTGGAGGGGGTTGGGTAACTCTGTGCATCTGGTCTATCTCTTACCCTGTCGGCTATGAAGGAACAGTTTGCAGGGTGAGGATGGAGGCAGGATGGCTACTTTGTGGCATTCTCATAGAAACAGGTCATGGAGGAATCCCTCCTCTTGGAGTTCCATACGGCTATGGCCCGAGCATCCTCAAGCATGGAGTGGGAGACTTGGGGTCCTGGAGCAGGCGGTCTTTTAACCATGAACTTTGTATGTAACTGCCTGAAGAAATGTGCTACCTGCATGCCACGTCTACCAAGGTGATGTTTAATTGACACAGTTGTTTGAGTGTTAGGTCTTCACAGTACAGGCGTGTAGGCCGAGTCCTTTTAGGCAGTCCCTCATAACAGCAGTGGGTTGGATCTTGGGGATAGAATTGCCCCTCGGTCATGGTCCGGCACCCCATCTTTCGTGGCTGTGGAATCCTCTCACCTCACCCCGTTGGCACTCTAGGAAGCCTGGGCACTGTGCTGCTGCTGCCACCGCCGCTGTAGACGCTTCCGCTCCGCGTCTCCGCTCGCCTGCCCGCGGCTCCGCTCGCTGCTAACCTTTGGGGTTTTCTCACAAAATAGAAACTCTTTGTAGGTCAGTTTGTCAGTAATTTTGGCAGCTGTGGGGCTGCCAAGGGAACGAGGCATGGTTCCCCACTCGTCGCTCTCGTTCGGTTTAGAGACTTCTGCAGAACTCCTCCCCGGGAGGCCCACTCACCCCTTCCGGAAACGAGAGCCACTTTTCTCTGACCTGGTTTTGAAATCAAGCAAGGAGTGATTCCTGGATGCTGGAGATGCACAGCCCAGGAGAAGGAAACCGGTCCGCACCTGGCCTGCGGGCCCAACGCCTGCAGCTCCGGTCTCCTGACTGGGCCAGCCTCCTGTCAGGCACATTCCCACATTAGGGGGACTGTGTGTACCCGTTCCCATGGGATCACCGAATCCACCAGAACCTCCCTATGCAGCCCATGGTATGCAGGCCTGCCTCTTGAATGGCAGAGACACTGGCACTGTGGCCTCTGTCCCACACCAGCCTGGAACCTGGGGTTGGAGAGAACATGAGGGGCCTTGCCCTACACTGGGGGCTGTGGTGGGACTGTTGGTTGAGCTTGTGAGGCTGGCAGAGATGTGCTGTCGGAGAGATTGGCAGTTCAGAGGGAGGTGTCCTAGAGCAGTCAGGGAGAGCTTCCTGGCAGAGGAATCAGTGAACTGCACTCTGGTCTCTCTTTTGGTCAGTTTGGGGCCTAAACAGAGTGAGGGTGAGAATAGACTATCTCTGTTCCAAGCCAGGAGGCTGAAGACACTGTTGAGTGTGGAATAACGTGATGGGTGAGAAATTCAGTTCTGCTCAGGGCTGGAAAGACCCAGCAGTTAAGAGCACTGACTGCTCTTTCAGAGTACCCGAGTTCAAGTCCCAGAACTGTCAAGGTGGCTCACAGCTGTCTGTAACTTCAGGGCCAGGGGACCAGTGCCTTTTCTGCTCTTCTCAGTACCAGTCACACACACACACACACACACACACACACACACACACACAGTACACAGATATGCATTCCAGCAGAACACTCATTCATGTTTAATGTATAGAAAAATAAACAAATAAATAATACTGAAATCCAGACACTCGTATATATTAGATAGATAGATAGATAGATAGATAGATAGATAGATAGATAGATAACTTAAAACCTGGTGGTGATGGTGCACACACCTTTAATCCGAGGACTAGGGAGGCAGAGATAGTTCTCTGAGTTCGAGGCCAGCCTGGTTTACAAAGTGAATTTTAGGACAGACAGCCAGGACAAAGGAAGGAAGAAAGAGAGAAAGAGAGGGGGGAGAGAGAGAGAGAGAGAGAGAGAGAGAGAGAGAGAGAGAGGAAGAAAGGAGGAGCTCGCTCTGAGTAGCACTCCGCGTAAGGACGGCACAGCCATGCTGAGAGACAGAGTAAGGACTGATCACCCATAGCGTAGGGCTGCGTGCCAGGCAAGAATGGAGGGGAGGTGGGAGCCAGTGGGCCCTGAGGAATCAGTGTTTATGCCCAAGGCTACCTTCTGTTCTCTCCTTCAAGAGGGCGTGCTGTGCCTGCTCTCCAGATGCCCTGGGATGCGAGATAGCATCACTTCCTGATCCTCAGGCTGAGGGTGACTTCTGTCAGCAGCTCTCAGGGGTAAGCCTAAAGCTTTCCCAACCTCCTCTAGCTGTCCTGCAGTAACTCGAGGAGCCTGTGTACACTGCTTTCCAGAGCGCTGCCTCTGCGGCCATGGTGGGCTGCTGCTCATTCCCGTGAACAGTGTGACCGTGAGGCCCCTCCTGGGACCCACAGTGCAAGTCCTAATCTGCAGAGAGCTAGTATCTTACAGTGACCACCGTGGTCAGTGGTCAGTGCTTTCAACTGTAGCAGGACAAAGGTCAGGGTAATATTAGCCACAAATAGTACCTGTGTCCTGGGTGCTGAATACTGGATTCTCACCCCTTCTCCTCTCTCCTCATTTTGTTCATAGAAAATACAGAGGTAAAGGGGCCTGCGGGAGGCCACACAGCCAGCAGGTGTCAGTGCTGGGTTGGAACGCAGGTGTCTGGTCATCTCTATGGCCTTGACTGCCATGCCCCGTTGCTCTGTAAACCTCCTGGCATGGGGAATTCTGATTTGGACCTCTGCTGGTCCCTAGATCACCATGGACGCCCGAGGAATCCCAGACTAGGATTCTGCTCCAGGCCACAGGTCCCCCGCCCCCACTTTGGACCTCTGTGGCACAACACTGGCTAATTTCGCTCCTTTCCTCCTTCTGCCCCTTCTTTGCAGCACTGTGTCAGAGAAATTTGCAGATGATGTGCCTGCCCAAGAACCCCTCACAAGGCAGCTGAGTATTAGGAAAATTCGTGAAATGAAGCTCAGAGACCGCCAGCCAGCCGGGGCCCCTTCTGAGCAATGATGATTTATCTGCACAATGTGGCGGTCATTAGTGTCACTGGTGTTGCAAGCGCGCACAGCCCGGGTCTGGCCGGGAGCCTCTGGGGCCATTACCAGCTAATGGCTCAGTGTAGGCAGAGGAGGCCTGCGGTCAGTCTCGCTGCAGGCGGGTAATAAACGTCACCAGCTACCTCCTTGCTCCCTACAAGAGGGGGGCCAGCTCACGGCACCCCACTGGGCCTGGTCTCCGCAGTTAGGGGGGCCTCTCTTGGCGCTTATTGGAACATAGAGACCGAAAAATTGCTCAGAATTTTGTCTTTATGTTTTAGAGAGGTTTCTAGACTCGCGTTTTTTTTTTTTTTTTTTTTTTTTTTTGCTGGCTCACCTTTTGGGGTGTCTTTTTTGCAGGGCTGTGTGAGCGTATTCTTTCTAGTGAGATGCCATGTTGGGGTCATTGCTGCCTCCAGAGTAGGGAAGGTCTTCCTTTGCGCAGAGGCCTAGGCTGCATGCACTGAGAGGCCACAGGTGTGCCACGTCCTCACCAGCTCTCACCAGCTCACACACCTCACAGCAGGCTGTTCCTGCTAGGTCAGCCTTTCTCTCAAGCTTCCTGCCTCCGGCAGGCCCCGACTCAGGGCAGCTGCCTGGGTCTTCCACTGTGGCTGAGTTTACCTGTTTCAGGACATCTGCGGGGCCTCACATTGTACCATCCCTGGGTCTGACCTTAGGTCAGTATTCCTTCGTGGCAGCCACACAGGTAGCTGGAGTGACGTCGGTGTTCCTTTCCTTCTTACCATTGTGTGTTTTGCTGTTCTGTGTGAGTCTGAACAAAGTGCTGTCTCACTGATTTTGTTTTGGGGTATCCCTGTTTTGGGTCTGTTATGAATCATGTTAATAGAGGCCACCTGGGTTCCATGCTAACGAAGCCCAGTACTGGAAAGACCCTTCGCGCTGGATTCTGGCACCCGTGGCTGAGTGGCCTTCCGTGCACTCAGGTATGAATGCGTAGCCATCTAGGGCTCCCTGGACTCCCCTGAGCACAGGCTTGTGTGGCAGGCAGAGCTCCTGTGGGGATGGGATGGATCAGGAAGGAGGGGGGGTCTGAACTGTATGATGGGCTGGGATGGGAGAAGGTAGCTCTGATCACCCAGTGTTTGTGGCCTTTTTTGGGTTGGTCAAGAACTAACCCTTGGATTAGAGGCCAGTGAGGAGGCCACCTTTTCTTTGTAGAGCTTTCTTAGAATTGTAGACTCAAGGATTTGGGGATTTCCAGAACCCTAGACACCAAGAACACAGTCTCAGAGTCAGGGCCCTCTGTGTCCAAGTATACAGCTTGCATGCATTCTAAGAGCACATCTGTATGCCCTATCCAGCAGGCTTTTCCAAAGAGATGTAGGAGGAGAACATGTTTCACATGGAACCCTCTGTCAACTATATTAAGGGCAAAGCAAGAGGAAACAGATAAAAATGAAAGAATATATTATATTTGATTTAACACGTCTAAAATTAATATATCTAATTTGAATCAACACATCTAAAATCTAGTATGATCGCTCCAGAAGAGCAACCTAACAAGACTTTTGTTCTCTTTTGTTTCTGTTCAACTTTCAAGTGGAGGTATGTTTGGTGTGTCTGCATACCTCAGTGCAGACCAACCCAGTTTCAAGTGACCTCAAGTGTGCAGAAGTCACGGGGTGAGGGTGTGTCTGGCAGACCATGCTGATATGCAGGCGATCCTGGCCTTGTTCTCTTTAGAGTTTGGACTCCCTTCTTCACATCCTCTGGCCACCATGCCTGCTCAAGAGGTGACCCTCCTCCCAGAGACGGCTCTTAGGCCGACAGTGAATCTCAAAGCCCAGCAGGCCCCACAGGCCAGAGGATCCACAGGGCCCAAAATGGGCCACAGCTCAGGCTTCTGTCCCTTGGGCAGGCTACACATTAGGTGGGACAGAGCTTTCTGGCTTGTGGCCCAGTCATGCTCTACCCCTCCTTGCCAGTCCTCAAAAAGGTGGGGGTGGGGGGGCAGAGGCATGCAGCCCCATGCCGATGGCCGCCCCCCACCACTGTCATCCGAGGCTGCCTTCCCTGGCGATTGCTGTGAAAGCGATTCTTCCCTCCCCCCGCAGCCACAGGGAGATAAAAGCCACGGCTGTGGGGATGGTAAAGAGGGAGCCAAATTATATTTATAATATTAAAGTGAGTGCATTTGTGGCTTGCTGTTCTCCAGGGTCTTTCATAAGTAGAAAAACACAAATTAGCATTTTCCATTTCCATATATTGACTAGAAAAATCGCCTGCTCTCAATTAAGACCTATAGCTTTTGGGATGTATGCAACAATTTTATAAAATATTTACAGGGACATTTGCATTTTACATGGTGTTACAGTTTTTCTTGTGTTTAGGAGGAAGGCTGAGGCCTTGGAAAGGAAATCCATTCTGGAGAATGGAGAGAGGAGGCTGTAGTTCTGCCTGGTTTCCCCCCCCCACTCCCCCCAGCCATCCGTGGTTGACATGTCTGGCGCTAACCTATAGCTGCTCCACCACGAGTGTTAGCCCCTTCCTAACTGTGAGTGTCAGCCTGAGCTCCGCTGACAGACAGATCTATCTATTACTTTCCCTTTAAAACTTGCCAGAGTGGATCTGTTTGTGGCTTTGTGCTAGATGGAGGAGGAGGAGAACATGTTGGTGGGTTTTGTTTTTTTTTTCCTGAATGTAAAAGCATGCCGTAAAGAACATAGCTATTTCCTGGATAATTTGCAGTTGTATATTTTATGTTAATTTCACCGAAAATACTGCACCCCTGCCAGGTTTAGTAGCGGCTCACTGTGGTATGAATAATTTCTAGCGAATCATTTTTTTTCTTCATTTAAGATCTGGCACCTTTTTAAGATTTTAATAATAGCAACAAGGAGGAAGATTTAGAACAAGCGAAACGTTAGTGCCAAAGAGATTCACGTTGAGCGCTAATGTAAAATAGCAAGAATAATTACATGGAAAGCCGTTTCCACAGATGTTTTTCCTTGTAATGTAATAACTATTTACTAAACTGTTTATTTTAGGCCCTTGGTTTATAATAAAATATTTATACATTCTCCGCTGTAATAAAAAAAAATATTGACAAAATACTATAGAGGTTTAAAAAGACAATTGATGTTTCTTTCTTCTCTCTCTTTTCTTCTTCCGGGAAGTGGACGTGGTCTAAGAGCTTGGTGCTGTTTCACAGAAATTTCTCAGGGTTTGAGAAACTTTGTTCAGGTTTTGCTTTGAGTTCGTTCCCCAGGCTGAGGAACAAGGACATGGGCCTTTGTTACACACTGGTGGACATGGCATGTGTATTGTTGGCTACTTTATCTTTTAAAATCTTACCTCGTACCCCTCTGTGGGGACTCACATGTCAGAGTTTCCTCCACCTGAGTCAGGCCAGGCCATCTGAGGCTGGCAGGGAGAGCGAGCCTGGTGACAGAAGGAGGGTTGAGAATGAGGCTGCGTCTGGGGCTGCTCCAGGCCACTTGAATCCTGGGGCAAATCTGTAAAAAGAGTTGGCTTCAATGCTCAGCCTGTCTCCTGCCAACGAGGAACGCTGTCGACATTGTTCCCACGAGGGTCTGTCACGTGCGGATCTCTTATTTGGCAGGGAACTGCCAAGTAACTTCTTGAGTCTGTCTTTGGTACAGGCATCATTCAGAAGGAAAAATAGCCCTGCTGGACACAGGTGACACCTCTTTTCTGGCCCTCATCCATGCCCTCTGCCTTCCAGCTATGGACTAGTTTCCTGTCAGGGTTACCTGCAGAGGGTTGAAGAACATTGGTGTCTGGGGGGAGAGTTTATGGATGAAAATAAGAAGGCCAAAAGTCCTCAAAGGGCGCTGCTGCCTTCAGTGAGCTGCCCAACTGCCCTGCCCATTTCTGCCTCCTCACCCTCCCAGGCCTCTGCCCGGCTTCCCCTCTGCATCTGCTCCTAAGGGTCTGAAAGGGTCTTTGACCCCTGGGAGGGCTTTCTTTGGCTACCGCAGGATGTTGGTGTTGAGAAGGTGCGTGTAGTTTATATGAAAGTCAAGTGTCCGCATTCGTTTGGTAAACGTGTCGGTGATTTGTGTGTTCAGGTGTGTTTAGGGGCCTGGGCGATTATGGGATCAACGCATTCGGCTTTGGCTCTTCATTTCGTGTTTGTCTTCGGGTGTTTCTTTAGGGCTGTGGATGGCATCTGTTTGTTGGTGTCTGCACGTTTTGTGTAGGTCTGTGACTGTATGTTGATGAAGCCCCCGCCCTCTGCCCCGGGGTGTGGTGTGATGTGTGTCTGTGTGTCTATTTGTGAGTGTGTGTGTGTGTGTGTGTGTGTGTGTGTGTCTGTGTATGCTTGTGAGAGAAGATGATGAGCTAGCCTGGGGTAGGGCTGAGTGGGAGTTCCCAGGCTGCTGGGTAAGGGGATAGTTCACTTTTCCAACAAACTTTCTGCTGCAAAGAGAAGAAGCGGCAGGAGGGATCAGGGATGGGAGGCGGCAAAGGCTGGTGCAGGATCGTTTAATAAAGAGGCTGTGCCAGGCTTGGGTCTGAGAACCGCCAAGCACAGCATGTAGGAGTGGAACTTGCTACTCTTGAGTCTCGTCCATACAGGGAAAGGGCTCCTGAGAACTCACATTTTGGGGTGCCCCCACATTATCAGTGGAGGACAGCATTCGTACTTCTTTTTAGGGAACAGGTTGCCTCGAGGGACTCCTGAGGGACCTGGAAAAGCATCTTACAGGTAGGGAGGGAGCACTGTTCTCAGAGCCTTCAACGTCTTCACTTTTCTCTGGGGTCCCTGAGCATTTGCCCAAGTAATGTCTACCCATTTCTGAAGGAAGTAATTCTCCTCAGTTAGCACCCAGGTATAAATGCTGGTTTCTGGGACCTCGAGAGTTCGAGCTTCCCTTCCACTCCCCTGCCAGGGTCCTCCTCGCTTTCTAGTCAGCATCTGGAAAAGCCCAGAATCAGGGCCATCAGAGCTCCTTGGTTAAGATCCGGAGCAGCCTGAGGGAGGTGCTACAGCCCTACCGGAAGTGTCCCTAGATGTTCTCTAGACTTCTGGAAGAGCCCTGAGAGGCAGGGGCGTGGCCCTCAGAGAAAAGCTGCCTGGACATCCCTCTGAGAACAAGAGCTCTTGTTCTGCTGTCCAGAATGAGGTGGGGGTGGGGGGTGTCACAGCCAAATCGCTGGGGGTGACATTCACCAACAGGGGTCTCTCCTTCCTACACAACCTCCTCTCAATCCATGCTATCCAGGTACTGAAAGAATCTGGGTTTGGGGGACACAGGTGGCTACCCCGCCTGTTTGACCCCAGCCACACTGCTACCTCCTTCTTTCCCATTTCTCTGCACATTGGTAGAACATCGAGCCGGGAACTGAGATTCTGAAGGGCAAGAGGGCCCTCTTGGAAAGCCAGCTGAAGTGAGTTAGGTTGGAGCTAGGATTTCCCCGGGAATGCTGAGCTCCGGCAGGGCAGCAGCTGCACGCAACCTTGCTGACTACATACCCTGCTCCCTGCCTTTGTCCTCCTGGGCTCTGGTCGCTGCAGCCTAGGCCTGAGTTAGTGACAGCTAGTGCACTATAGCTCCCAGGGCACGCAGGGTTACCCTTTGTATTCACGATGCTGGGACAAGCAGCTCACGCAAGTCACTCCCACAAGTGATGTCTGGACGATTCTGTCTGCGCTTGTCTAGGGGGTGGGAACAGATCCAAACTGCACTTCAGTGCTGTATCTGCTGAGCGGCGGATGACAGCGTGATCATTATTAACTTTGCTAATTGCTATGTTCTTTATAACTAAAGGCAAATTACCCATCACTCTTTAAAGAAAGCTTTTTGTTTGTTTGTTTAAACTCAAATAATATATTTTCCTCACTGGGGACAAGATGCGTTATCACACAGAAAGAAGGTACAGAAATCATCTTAATCTCACCTCCCAGGAAGCTGTTGTTAACAATTTCGTGTTTATCTTTCTAGACTCGATGTCTCTGTACATGTGTAAACATGCTTTAAGATCATTTCTTATTGATGCTTGCTTTGTATACAGAGAAGTACACATGGGTAGTGAGCAGTAGCTATTGATGTGCCACTATATACAGAAAAGCTCTGTCGTGGCCGGCTAGAGTCCCAGGCGAAGCCAGGAGGTGCCAGCCACCACGACATAGTGACTTGAAAGCCTCCCTGCCCGTCCTATTTTTGTCGCAAAGGCAGCTGTGCGTGGTTTGCTCCCCTGTGCTCTAGCTCTGTGCACCCCAAGTTTGGTTTAAGCAAAACTGATGCCGTTTCCCACTGTATCCTCAAACAGTGGACGAGGTTGATTTCTGGGTCGACACAAACCCCTGCCATTGTCTTTGGCCGCTTGACACCCCATTATGGGAGGTGCCACCTTGTATTCTGACTAGAGCAGTCCGTGATTTACTCCGAAAAGGGGCTCTGTGAGAGGTGTCCATGATGGGTGACTTTCTGCCTTTTTCTCTGGAGACAGTGTAGCCAGAACGGTGCGGGAGCGGGGAGGCCTCCCAGGGCTGGCTGGGGACGCCTGGGCTGAAGTGGAGGATGCTGGCACGGCTTCAGTCTGCCAGCTGGACCTCATCAAGTGCGGGTGTTAATTACTGGGAGGCCCCTGGTTCTGTGAGCAGGCGGGGGACGCTGGGGCTAACTCGTGAATCAGGGTCACCTTGAAACAGACGCTTTCAGGGGGGAGCAAATTGGAGGAGACTAAGGAGGAACACAGGACTGGGGCGCGGTGTCCCACCAGCCTTCTTCAAGCCACTAGGGCTCTGAAGCCTATGTCTGGGATGTCCATAGGCTCAGGCAGGGGGCCCTGGTGAGGGTGTATGAGCGCCTGCTTTCTTGGTTGCAACTGGGGTTAGTTCAGTGCGAGAATATCCAAACAGCATTCATACCCTTTCCAGAAGCCCTTGGAGTCCAAGGAGAACCTGCTTGAAAACTTGGGAGTCTGAAGAGAGCAGTAGCTGCATGTCTTGAAAATGTGGCCCGTGTGAGTGCCAGTTCAGGGAAAGAACCCAGGCACAGACAGGAACTGCCTGATGGTGCCACGTGGGTCAGCTGGGCAGCGGCACTGTACCCCAGTCAGGTGAGCTCAGGGTTGCTGGCACGACAGAGCCAGGTTCTAGGAGAATTGGATGATTTCATTTCCCCAGCAATTCTTCACCGGGGCTGCTGCTTGGATCTGCTGCAGGAAAATCAACGTGTTCGGAGTCCATAATTTCCCAGGTTGCCTTACTCCAAGTACTCTGTGCAGGAAAGGTGACGTCTCTAGTCACATCTGCCCACACAGGTGTGTGTGTGTGTGTGTGTGTGTGTGTGTGTGTGTGTGTGCGCGCACACACACACACACACATATATGTGTATACACATACCCCGCAGACATTCTCCCCTTCCCCCATGACTCCGCCTCCTAGCACAGATTCATTGGAATTTCACAACCTTTGCATGCTTTTGTGAAAACACTCATTTGTGTTTGTGCCAGGCCGCTAATGGCGGACGCCAAGGTCTGTGAGCCTACCTCTGTTCAGCTCTCGTTATGGCGAGGAATGTGCCGTTAATAATGCATCTATGGAACTCAGCTGTGTGGGAGCCAAGTAATTATCCCACCGTAGCGTTCCCGGCTTCAGTGTCATCACAACTGGGGCTTCATTAAAAGTCCTAACAGAGACGGTGTTGTGTGCTGCGGCCTGTATATATATTTTTTCATTTAAATTATCAGCCTTGCTATGGCTCAGAGGTAATTTGACTTTTTGAAACCGCTGAGCCCCTGTGAATTCCCCTCCCCTTCTCCCTCTCTCTGCTCCACCAGCTGATCAGCCCCAGAAGAACAAAAGGTTTATCTGAAGCTATGAAGCATATATTCACCAGCTTCTGGCGTCTAGATAGAAAAAATCAAAGTACTCCATTGAACATGTTAATACTGAGCAAAATGCACACAGCCAGACACTAAACCTTTACAGGGATTTGGGCATTTGAAGAGTGATACCCACATCAGGTCTTGAGCTGGGTTTCTTAGCCCCGAGTAGAGTGAGCAGCAGAGACGGAAGAAATAACGTGTCTAAGCGAATTTGGAGAACAGAAAATGGATGGCCTGCGAACGAGTCACCTTTTGTCTTGAGTCTTTGTCGAGTGTTTGGTTGGAAGGGTATTTGGCATGGGCAGAGTGACTGAGAGCCAGGATTCCCCTCAGCTGTGGCCCTTGGGCTGTAGGAATTGGGAAGAGGCGGGTTCCATGGGCCTTGGTTTTGTTTCTCTCCAGGCTCTCAGACCCTTAGCTTTCACCAGAGAGGGGCAGGGGAATCACAGAGAGAGGATCTGTCTTAAGCCCATTGGCCCTGGCAGCAGAGCCCTCCGGGGCTTCCTGAAGACTCTTTCATAGAGCCTTGAACCCAGGGGAGGACGGCCATCAGAGAAGATGGGCAGAGACACTTGAGTTCTATGAGCAGGTCCTTCACCTCAAGAAAGCCGGGGAGCACCTGTTTGGCAGTCCCTGCCACTTGTGGCATGCTGGTAGTGTGGTGGCACTTTCCGTAGACTCGTCTGCCATGTAGGCTCTCTCGGTTCTAGATCAAGGAAGATAGTGAAAAAAATGTAGGATCTATTTCTGCCTCTAGACGTTTCCAGTCTATTGGAGAGGCCAGAGAGAAAACATCTTGGGTCCTAAGCAGTTTGTAGTTGAACTTAGGCTAGGGCGTACATTTTTATTGCAGAAGAGGCTGTGGAGCCGGTGAGAAGCAAGGAAAGGCCTCAGAAGGCACACCCCTAAGACCACCACAGATGGCATTTAAGCTAGTTGTGAGGCCAAGCAAGACACAGCACAATTTGATGTGGCACACCCCTGCGCACACACAGGGGGGATGAAGACCTAGTTTGCACATCGTGGGGCCCAATGGGATCTCCATGCTCAGCCTCAGATATGTTAGAGAGAGCAGTGTTTACCCCCACTGTGCTGGAAACACCCCACTGGACACCAGGGAGGAAAAAGCCTCTGATACCTGGCCCTTCCGCTTGCACGTCTCATGGCAGCCAGTCAGCCCTCTGCAGGACTGAACCAGTGCAGGCTCTCAGGCCCTCTCCCGGGAATCTATTCCCTCTCTCACGCCTTCTAGCTGCCCTGCCACCTTTGCGCCTGTGCTATGTTGAGCAATGAGCAGGTGCCTCGGACAAGACAAACAGCCTCTCAGTCAGCTGCTAGAATGGATGCCCCAGGGAAGGGGGGTGTGGGGGGCACCCTCTCAGAGGCCATGGGGAGGAAGAATGGGGAGAAGAACTCTAGGAGGAGGGGGTACTGGTGTTAACATTTGGAATGTAAATAAATAAAATAACTAATTAAAAAATAAAGAATAAAAAATTTACAAACACAGCCTCTACCCTAAAGGACCCAATCAGGTGATAGGGTTGGGAGCGGGGCAGGGGAGACACAGAGCGCCCAGATTAAGGTTAGGAAGGGATAGCTGTCCTGGTCTCGTATGAGGAAAGATAGTCACGAGCGATGTTAGACAGTAGGCAGCCACTGGGGAGGGGGGTGTGCAAACGGATGGGCGTTCAAATCCGTCTGCAGTGGCTACTAGGAGTTCACTGGTGGGGCTTGAGAAAGATAACTTGGTCCGTCAGTACACATTAAAAGTGTCAAAGTCAGCACAATGTTCACTCAAGTTCTTCTTGATGGAGGGTTCCCGACCGGGAGCTTATGGATTTGGGGTCTTCCAGACCACTAAACTTTGAACCTGGTGGACGTGCCATCCAGACTGCCTTTCTGTCCTTTGCACAGCCTGCTGTCTGCTGGCCGTCCTACTGAATGTATTTGAGAATGTCTCTGCCTCCTTCCACGCCCCAGTGCCTCAGCCCTGTGGGTCCACCCCGATGGTCGCTGAGCCCCACTCTGTTCCTGTTCTGCTGTGTCCCAGATGCCCGGCATGCTTGCCAAGTGCCAGGCCAGCACACCCTCGTTTGTCTAGAGGACAGGGGCTGGGTCCAGAGCAGGGTCTCCAACCCAAGAGAGCAGCAGGCTGGGACCTGAAAGAAGCACCAGTGGCGAGCTGAGTGTTGATCCTCGCAGTGTGCACACTGGGACTGGGGTGGGATGCCCATTCGTTTCTGGGAAAACAGCTCTCTCTCCCCTCTCAAGGTGTGAGCTCGGGCTTATGTGAACCATTTTTGGAGTCTGTCTGGCTGTGGAGCTTTTGCAAGGGCCATTGTGCCCCATGAAACCCGAGACATTATTCCTGATGACATTACACCCACCTGGAATGAGGTCACCCCCTTCTCTAAAACCAGAGCTGGGGATTCGGAAAGCAAAGTGCTTCGGTGCTGACCTCAGGACCCAGGACTCCGGGTAGCATGAAAACCCCAAATCCTTGGGGCCCTTGGGGCCAGGACTGCGATGTTGGATGGTCCCAGGCCCAGGCTCACCGTGGTTTCAGATCTGGAAAGAGAGGCGGGAGAAGTGTTTGAATATTGTGCCGTGAAGGGAACAGTCCTGCGGTGCGGCAGTTTTGATATTAGAGCAGACCTCCTAAGAGATCCCCTGGCTCCGAGCTGTGATCCACACGCCACATTCGCAGACAGCTGGTCGCCCAGCGTGGGCTGCGCCTGCCGCTCGGAGCTGGCACACTGGCGGGGACCAGGTAATGCTCTAATTTCCCTCGTGCAGATGCGGCCAGGAATATCTTAATTTATTGGTGTGCTGGCATGCAAGAGGGAATGCTGCCGGCGCAGCCTTGCATAACTATTAGCAAAAGATGGAACTGATCGGGGCTTGACTTCTCCTAAAGTGGGTTTGAAATAATCATCGCCTTTTGTTGTGTTTGGAAGGGCTTGAACAATTCTTAATTATTTAATTATAGATATGCAAGTAATACACTGGGAATGGCCCTGTCATTCCAGGGATACTGAGCAGAGGAAAATGTTTAGTTACCGGAGGGGGGAAAAAAAAGGATGGTAATTAAATCGAAGCATTTGTATCACGCCGCCATACTGTTAGTGACGAGGGAGGGAAGAGGTCTGCTGGGCCTCACCTCGGAAGTTTCTAGGTAATAATAATAACATCAACAGCAATGCTGCCTTCCTCCAGCCGAGGCCTGGACAGCTAGCAAAGCCCTTTCTTTGTCACGCCAATATGGGTGCGCATTAGACTTCTGCTAGGCAAATGCGGATCCTCCCATTTTGCAGATGAGAAAAGGCGATCCTCGGGCCTCGCTTAGCTCACCTTGTGTTTGTGGGACGCCGCGGCGGTGGCCAGCCTTTCCAACCGTGTCCCTGGATGGGGCTGAGCCCCGCTGTGCCTCACAGTGACTCCCCTCTCTTCTGAGCGCTGGGCCAGCCTTGACAACTTTGGTGACTGTTTGCCTGCTTTGTGCCTCTCATGCCACGGCGCGCTTCTCGTGACCGACACCTTGTAATTATCCCGTATAAGCGCTCATTGTGTTCATATCATTAATTTTGTTTGGGCTATTACATTTGATAGAGACATTAAGCGTTATATAGTTCTCTTTATACATGAAATTGAACTGCTTTTGAACAGTCAGCCAGCTAATTGCTGGTAATTTGTGTTGCTAACGAGAGGCAGAATAGTGGTATAACATTAGACTCAACAGTCAGTTAACAAGTCTGCCTGTTCCGACTGCAAAGCATGCCCTCTCTGGCAGAGGCACGCTCCATCCCACACATGGACAGACTTGGAAATGGCTGTGACTGAAAACCCTGTTCCCACGCCCACCAAGGCCTCGTCATGGAGACTGCTGTGTGGGAGTCGTGAGGAGACTGGGGGAGACTGCGTGGCCATCAGGATGATGGTGTGTTAAAGAGGTGGGTGCTTCTGTACAGCCCTACTCTTACTCGGCTTGGGTCATGTTTCAGGCCCCCTTCTTCTTCTTGTGATTCTATGCGTGAGGATTCGTTTCTTCTAGGGACTTATCAAGTTCTTCTTGTCAAAGGTCATTGGGATGATGGAGGGGTTGGCGCTGTCCATTGATTCTGGAGTTCTGAGCATATTTCTTAGTCCTTTGCTTTGGCAAGGCCTGGGTGATGCTCAGAGAAGCCTGAAGATTAACTCGGATACAATAGGAATGGGGAGTTGTGGCCTAGGAGCTAGGCAGATAAAGGAAGTACCCTTTTAGACTGGCGGAGACCTGGAGTGGGCTATCAGCAGGGGCTGAATTGTGTCTCCCTCAAATTCTTAGCGGAAGTCCCAACCCCTAGTCCCAGCGGACGTGAGTACTGGGGAAGGATCTCCACAGAGGCAGTGACACAGATGGTGCCCTAATCTGGTCTCGGAGTCTTGCATGCGCCCAAGTCACGGGGTTAAGTGTAGCAGAATACGGACCTTGGGTTGGGGTATGACACGATGCCACCTACAAGCCAAGATTCAGAAGAATCGTAACCTTGGTGGCACGTGGACTGTGGCCTTTTGCCTCCAGAACGGTCCTGACACCTCCCTGTCTGGGGCTGCTGTGTTAGGGACGTGCTGATAGATGCACACAGACATCCCTGCGACTCCATCTTAGTGGCTCGGGAGGACATAGTGGAGCTGCTGGGAAAGTCTCTGGAAGTCTCTGGTCAGCAGTGCCCTTAAAACCTGACGGAGACGGCGTTAAGGCAGGCTTAGATGGCAGAGGGTCCCCAGGGAAGTCATTCCAGGAGGGCTGCATAGACCCTGTCCTACTGTAAGCTCACAAGGCTGTTGTGGAAGGGTCTGCCTTCCCCTCGAAGTGATTTTTCACAGAGGCCCTGGCAGAGATCCACAGAACAGGCTCTTACAAGGGCTGAATCGTGTTTCTCTCAAATTCTTCACAGAAGCCCCAACTGGCACCCTGCACCCTAATAGCCCTGATGTAGTGACCATCTCAACTCCTGTTTCCAGTGGACGGCCTGAGGCCTGGATGGACTCCTGAGTCTTCACAGCATTGAGGCATTGGTGTCTATGAGTGAACGCCTCTTAAGCAAGGGCACTTTAACCAAGGGACAACTCCTATGGTTACCTGAGGCCATCTGGGCACCATTCTGTGCTTATGTCTGCTGGGTGTGTGGCCAGTCTGTCCCTCAGCACACAGACTTTACCAGTCCCTGTGAGTTTGCAGTGTAAAGAAGTCACTTGAGGGGCTGGAGAGATGGCTCAGCGGTTAAGAACACTGACTGCTCTTCCGAAGGTCCTGAGTTCAAATCCCAGCAACCACATGGTGGCTCACAACCATCCATAATGACATCTGACACCTTCTTGTGGTGTCTCTGAAGACAGCTACAGTGTACTTAGATATACCAATAAATAAATTTAAAAATAAAATATTTATTTATTATTATATCTAAGTACACTGTAGTTGTCTTCAGACACACCAGAAGAGGGTGTCAGATCTCATTATGGATGGTTGTGAGCCATCATGTGGTTGCTGGGATTTGAACTCAGGACCTCCAGAGTCAGTGCTCCCAACTGCTGAGCCACCTCTCCAGCCCCAAATAAATCTTTAAAAGAAAGAAGTCACTTGAACCCCTAAAGCCAAGCAGCAGATATCATTCAGATCCTCAGTTTCCCAACAGTCTGTTGGCATTTCCAGGATAGCTGTGCTTGGTTCTGGGATCTTCGCATTGTTCAAGTGATCAACGGTCCCTGAGTGCTCACTGGCGGTATCGCACTATGCTAGGGGACCTGCCATTGTTGGGCATTGAGCACCAGGTGTGCTGCCTTGGTCCTGGTCAGTTGAACCATACGCTGTGTGTGTTTGTGTATGTCCAGGCGCGAGCATGCTTGTGCCGCATAAAGTATGTGTGTGGTATGCAAATCATTTCGCAGGCGATTCCTGTATTCGTGAGGAAAATCACGTCATTAGGATAAAATTGGCAGGGTTACTGTTCCTGTGATCTCGTAAATGTTTGCTTTCAAATCCCTCTCACGCCCCTGACATTTTACACCGAGAAGGCGCGAAGCTGCACTTCAGGCCTGGATCCCACATACAGTTCAGCGAGCAGTTACCATGGCGGCTTTATCTCAGGACTCCAAGGGCCAGTGGCCTCAGGTTTCCCCCTGTCAGATGGGTCCTGCTCTTGCATCCATGGTGGAAATCAGAAACCTACCGTGTCAAGTTGGCTACTTGTGCCCATCACATCAGAAAGTTCCTGAGAGTCTGCTTGCCTCACTGTCTGCAGGGCCATTAACCAGAGCTCGCCCCCAAGGTCTCCTCATTCTCGGTTCTTCTCTGTTTGCCAGACAAGGAGAGTAAGAGGATGACAGAGCCCCGTGGTGAGCAGAGCCAAGAGAGGGCCTCAGTTTTAAGGGGTTTGGTCTGTGTGACAGACACAGAAACCACCACATACAGATGGGGAGTGGAGTCCCTGAGGCCTCCCAGTGAGGGGACTGTAAGGGACTGAGATAGAAGAGAGATTGGGAATGGTCCCCAGATGTTTCTCACTGGTATGGATTGTGTGTGTGTGTGTGTGTGTGTGTGTGTGTGTGTGTGTGTGTGAAAAATGTAATGTATGTTTGTGGGGGGAAAGATTCAGAAACGCACAGGAGCATCAATGTTCTGCTGTGTAATGCCTATAGAAGCCTTGCTGCATTTCCCTTCCCTCGAAGCTGCCTGCCCCTCCCACTGATGTGTTTGTGTGCGCGCGTGTGCTTGTTCAGATGGGCTGGGTGCACACGCTCTTCTGTATTCGCTCACTCCACTTCTACGCTGCACGGCCTCTTCCGGCAGCTCCCTTGATTTCGTTTCATTTGAAAGCAGCAGAGCATCCGTGGAGTTGTATTTAATGGCCGCACCGTGACTGGTTCAATCACACCCTCTGGCTGTGGTAAAAGTTTCCGGGGAGAGAGCCTCAGAGAAAAAGTAGCATTTGATCAGAGGTTTTGAAGAGTGAGTAGGAGTTTGGAAGTTCAAGCTGTTTTGGTGATGACTGGGGTATGGAAGAGGTGGAGACTGGAGTATGGCTGTGTAGGATGGGTTTATGGAAGGGCTGAGGGTAGGGGCTTCCTGCCCTGAAGAACGACACTGCAGTTGGAGTTCGCCTGCAGCTCAGGGGGGCTCTGGGAATCCTGAGCGGAGAGGCTGGGGGGACACAGGACGTGAACCCTGTGACCCTGGTTCCCAGCATGTCAGCTGCAGGAGAGGAAAGGGGCAAGTGCCGGGGCAGAGGGAAGGCCCACGCAGCTGGCTGGCTACCCCAGTTATTACTTAGGAAACACTGCCTGGAACGGCTGCCTGCCTGGTGACATGCCGGCTCCTGACAGAAAGCGGGGTTGGCAGGCCCCGTTTTCTAAGCCGAGGGCCCGTCTGCCAGATCGCATTTGGATTGAGTGGCTGGCACTCCGAGAGCCTCGCTTAATAGGATTGAAAGAAAAGAAATGTTACTTTTCATCACCCAAGACAACAAAGAGAAACGGGGAAACGAAAATATTATTTCGTTTGAACAAATTACAGGGAGACTCTCTGGGGCGCTTTCAGAGAGTAAGATGAAGAAAGCACTTAAATATCACTCCATCAAACTAAATTTTTAACTACAATTTTTTACAGATAAAATGTGTTGGGAGGATTCAAAGAAGATTAGCGCTCACCTCAGAAACAGTATTCAAATTTTACCAGCTAATGGAGGCCCCGGCAAAAAGCGCTAATGCCTCTAACTTTCCTCCCAGGGACAGAGATTTTGGTATTCTTATAAAAACACACCGAGCTGATTTCATTGTGGAGTCTCTGCAGACTTCATTGGCGTAATTTCAGTAAGTGTTATAAATGTTATTTTAAGTATTATAATGATAATCCCCCCTGACAACGAGCCTCATCTCAGCTTCCAGCACCAAGGTAATGTTTGCCTCGGATAGAGTATAATTGTTTGCTTTCTTCCCGGTAAACTATGCTCCCAACTGCTTAATCAGCCATGGAAGACAGGGAGACTCAAGACATGCTGAATGTTCCCAGAGAAATGGGGAGCCCACAGTATGGACTGGGGACTGCCCCCCCCACTTCCACCTTACTTTATTAGGTGACATTTTTGTCTGTATCTCCTAAGGAGGGTGACCATCTCTTGAGACATTTATTGTTATAAATGTCCCACTTGGGTGAAAATTTGCTCGGCTTGTGACCCCTGGGGGCCTTCTCCATGCCTTTGCTGGGCCTGGCCAGGCCTTGTCCGTTTCCCTGACGGGTTTTGGGAGCTCCACGTTCTGGCCGCAGCCTGCGGTTTCTTGAGTTCCATAGAATACCTTGTTGGGTCCTCTGCTGTCTGCCCAAGGAAGCAAGATTTCGTTAGGACTTATGCAAGTGAAACTTTTCTACCTTTGGATACTGATCTCTGAGGCTTTCTGGAGCATTGAATAACTGCTTCCCTGGCTCCTTAAATATCCGACTCAAGCTGTGATTAGGAACTAGGGAAGAGGTGGCACAGTTGATCCTCATCACAGGTCGGAGGGGTGAAGCCTCGGTGGGTCTGGGGTGCCTGAAGCCCTGCTTTCTCCAGCACTTGGCCATGGTGAGATTCTGCCTTGGGCTAATCAACAGCCTTCAACAAACACTTACTGCTCAGGTCTTAGGCACTTGGCTGGACTCTAGAGAATGAACAGGTTTGGTTTCTCCTTCTTGGTCTAGCTTGCCCTGTGGGCGTGAACACCGAGATTGAGCTGCGATCAGGCAAATATATAATTGAAGATAGGGAGGTGGGTAATTCCTGCAGAGATAGCGCAAGGCGGGGATGTTGTGTATCCCTAGGGCAAAGCATTAGGAGAGCTGGAATATTGGCCTGGGATGCTGGCCTGGGAGGTGGGGGTGACCACAGTGGCTCCCCTGGTGAGAGAGGTTGGCAGAAACCAAGCAACATTGTCCTTCGGTACTTAGGAGCTTGTGGGGTTTCACTCTCTAAGCCACCAGGGTATACGCTCCCTATTTCGGGCCCCGGGTAGAAGGGAGCCAGGGTGAGAGGTCACAGTCTCGGAGGATCGGGTCCTGTAGCAGCGTCGTCTTGGTGGAAATGGGTCTGCGGGGTGGGTGCAAAGGCTGTTCAAGGTCACCTCCAAAGTGGACAGGCAAACCCATGTGAAGTGGTGTGCCACGCAGAGTGTCAGCGTAAGTGGCTCCTTGCCACCAGCTGACCGCACATGCCCTTCTTTGTCCTACTCCGGTCTCCCGCTCATGATCAAAGGTCTTCTCTCACCAGGGGCTGGACAGCTGGCGTGTCTGTCTGCTTTCTTTGCAGTCTGTATGACACTTTTCTGGTGGTCCCTCTGGAAGGATGGCGGAAGGAAGGACTCTGTGAATCATGGGACTTATTCTCCAGTTCCCCTTACTCTTGGCACAGGATAAAAAGCAGACTCAACATGCCTGGACCTACCCCTTCCCCACACACCCCCTGCCAGTCCTTTCTCCAGCCCCTTCTCCCCAGCTCCCCGAGGCCGGTAGTATAATTTAGCTCAAGCCTTTAGTTACAGACCAGGGCTACGAGGCAGCCGAGTTCCTCTCCTCAGGGTGGGCTCTGCAGGTTTGGTGCTGGGGATGGGAGTGAAGGGAGAGCCAGCTAGGTGACTGGTAATCGAAGCATCCTTGGGGCCAGCCTGGACTCACTTGGCCCCAAGAGAGGTCCTGTCCCTGGCACAGGGGTCTGTGTGCACCTACTTCTCCAGAGTGTGCTAGGCCTCCAGCCGATGCTGGGTGGGCAGCAGAGGGTGGGGGAGGGATTAATTGCTTTGACAGAATATCCCCAGTGCCCAGTTTTGAGTGAATTAACTTCTAAGGAAATATGTAATATCCCTCTCCTTTCCCTTGGAGAGGCGACAACTAGTTGAGTCCACCTGTGTCTCTCCCACTCTCGGCGCTGTAGACATCCGTCAAGGCCGCTAGAGTCTTAAAAAAACGTGGCCATTATCAAGGCGGGGTGCAGCCCTCTTAGGCCGGCTAGCAGCAGAGGCGAAGGGGCAAGCTAGGCTTGTGTTTCTCTGAGTCACATCCCAACTCAGACTGGATGAATATTTCAACACTAGCAAACTTTGCTCAAGCCAGGAGCACACACTGCGTTCCTGGCAAGGCCAGGGAATGACCTGGAAACCCGAATATTGCAGGAAAACAAAAGGTTATGTGAAGGCTTCATGAAGTGGGATTGGCGTAGGAGAGGAGACATAATAAAGAGTTTCAGACTTCTTCCTCTCTCCCAGGGCTGCAGGCTGAGGGAGTCTTGCCCTGGGCCTTGGTACAAGGCAGCATCAAGCCTCCCAGGCCCCAGCCCCCAGCTGAGGACCAGGCAGGGGAGCCCTTGAGGGGGTTGTGGAGAGGGTAAGAGGCAGGGAGGAGGGTCTGGGAAATGGAGAAACAAACTCTATTTTCTGCTCGGCTGTGGAGGGAGGGCCCCCGTGGCCCACAGGCTCACCGACTGAAGCAATTTCAGACAGGGATGAGTGTCTGGTTTTCCCTGGAGCGGAGGCTACAAAGCCCCGAAAGCCCTCGCTTTCTCTTCCCTTAATATCCTGTTTGGGAAAGTGTCGTGTAAGAAGGCAGAGGAAATGAAGGTTCGCGGCTAATGGAAGAAGCCCCATCCTGCTGGCTCCAGGGGGACAGGGGCGCTGTGCTCCAGTGGCCTGGTCAAGGTACAGGGCTGCCTCTGAACAGGGAGAGGAAGCTTGCAGCTCACGGGCTCCTGTGAAGGTGGCTGGCTGCAAAGGCTCGGATTGCTTGCCGGCTCTGTCGCTACTTGCGTGGCTTCAAAGGCCATGGCGGCGACGGCATTCCCAAGACCTGCCCAGAAAGACCACGGGTCGTTCCTCTGTGACTCGACTTTCTGTTCTTCCTTCAAGGGTAGGCGCCAGGCACTGTCGCCCCAGCCTTCTTCCCGGAACCCCTGGTGCGTGTATCTGTCGCGTCTGTCGCGTGCCCACGTCATGCAGATCTCAACTGGCACTGATCCGGGGTGTCTGGAACCCCAGTCTCTAGGGCAGGATGGACATTCCAAATCCTCCAGACCCCAAATCCAAAGCACTCCTCTATCCGAAAGCTTTTGAGCAGTGACATGATTCTACAAGTGGCATGTCCCCACCTGGCCCATGGGGCTGGGGACCGGACAGGGAGCAGGTGCACCAACGATCCCGTCTGAGCTGCTCTGAACCCTACTCCTGACTTCTCTCTGTCTCTTCTTCTTTATCTACGTAAAAACTCCAGAATTCGAGTCCGAAGAACTTCCTCCCCCGAGAGTGTGGATGAGAGCCCGGCAGCCTGTGTTGGCAGACGGGATCTTGAGACGGTGTGCTTCAGTGAGACTGTGGGGGGTGGGGTGGTGGTGGGGAGAACGGGAGCTGTCTGTCTGGCCGAGATCTTCTGCATGTGACGAACACTTGCCAGGGGCTGCTCCGACTCTCCCCTTGTCCGTTGGACGCCCTTCAGCCAGACCACTGCTGAGTCATGTTCAGGGGACACTGGCTGTGGGCGTCTTCAGGCCCTGACTTCTGCCCAGTGTGAACTCCAGCCATGATCCTTGTTGGCCAGTGGCTGTGGGGAGGTCATGGAACTTCCGAGTCTGGATCCTCCTTAGTGAAGTGGAGGCCTTGAGGGGGCTCTGTGTTCAAAGCCTGTGAATACTCAGTAGGCCAGTAGAGTGGTGTGCTATGGAGCGTGTGGGAAGGTCTGGTCCCGTCGCTGCAACTGGCCCGTTCCCCAGGCTTTGCTTCAGTGAGGGGCCTTTTGGGGGTGGCCAGGCCTGGGCTGCCCTGGCTGCTCCTCTGTCTTCCCTGCATTTGGCTTCTCTCCTCGGCTGAGTTCTGGATTCTTGAGGGCAGTGATGGTTCTTACACTCTGGGCGCTGCTCCTGTCCACGCTCTGGACTTGGCAGATGCTTAGGAGATGCTCACCCAACTGAATATTAGAGTGCATCTAAAGGCTCTCAAGGTAGGGTGTGGGGTGCGCGCTCTTAATCCCAGTGTGGGGGTGGGGCGGGGTGGGGCGGGGTGGGGCCCACATGAAAAGGCAGGTGGATCTCTGAGTTCAGGACATCCAGGCCGACATTGTGAGAGCCTGTGGAGGCAGGGGGATGGAGACACTGAGACATAGAGACACTGACTCTAAACTCTCTACGTAGGCTAGCTATATGTGTGCATGTGTGTGTTTTGTGTAAGTGTGCAAACACACACACACACACACATATCCACATCATGTTCATGTGTGCCTTAAAATATTTAGAAAGAATGCTTCTGTAATCATCTAGCAATGATTCAAGCACAGAGGAAGACATGGGAGCTGGATTCTGTATACAACTACATCCCCTTATATAAGGCACTTTAGTGTCCTCAGATTTAGGTGTTTTGGGGATTTCCCCAAAGCCAGTTTCCTGTGTCTGTCAAGAGAAGACCATGAAAAAAAAGAAAGAAAGAAAGAAACAAAACCAGATGTGCCACATACATATCTGGGTGGCCACAGGCACAGAAGAGGTCCGCTTTGGGCGGGCCTGGGAATCGTCAAGCGCCGGGCGGGCCAGGTTGCTAATGAAAATGATTGGTCTCAGTGAAGGGTGCTGACTGGCGAGTCACAGCTTTGCTACCTGGGCGAAAAATCACACCGCTCGGAAGGACAGAAGCAAGACTCGAAATTACTTCTTGACTTGTGTGAACAGGCGGTGGCCAGCAAAGCATATGGTATGTGGGATTCTCCAGGCCTAATTTTCGGAAGGGCGGGTAGCCAGTTTGTGAGGCATTGCCTGGGGATTGGGTGGCTCTGAGTCTGTAGGTCTGAAATGCGGCTGTCCTGAGCTTGCGTTGGGTGGCTTGATGGTCTCCTGCTCTACTGGTTGCAGCATCCGTTGCAGTGGTGCTAAAATTCAGCCGCCCAAGGCTCAGGCTAGCCGGAAGTGCCCAGCTCGTCTAGCCTCTGCTGCGGCTGGGGTTCCCATCTCAATGTGCACCCCTCCCCTCCGGACCCATGAACCACCTCAGGCCTCCGACACGCCTCTTCTCCTTTCTCATGGCCTGTGCACTCTTTGTTAGAACTTCAGCAGGGACTGGCTCAAACCTTTTCTGCATCTTGTCCCCTGAACCCTCCCTTCCCAGCATTCGGCTCTGTGGCAATAGAGTATACTAGCTAGAGTGACTCCCAGCAGTGCCCTGCCCTGCCAAGCCAGAACCGATTGGTACAGGCCTCTGACTGAGTGCTCTGATGTTAGGGAGGGATCCACAGAGAAGGTCTCTCCAGCCTCTGAAGGGAGAATAATGCTGCCTGTGCCTGCCAGCTTACCACTACCTGGTGTCTCTCTTTCTAGATCCAGTTTCCTCCTGGCTAAGATGCTAAGATGCAAACAGATGGTCTAGGACTGTGTCCTCCAGCTCTGAACGGATGTAGCCACAGGCCGGGTAGAGTGAATACGGGGTTCGCTTTAAGGACCCACTGATTTAAGAAGCCCCCAGGGGAATGAAGAACTGATCTGAGAAGGAAGGTCTTCAATGGGTTAACGCAGGAGCTAAATACCAGCGTGGATCCCTGTAGAATTATGACATGAAGTAGCAAAGGGGTTGGGGGAGCAGAGTTAATGCTTGTGATAGCAACTTCTTAAAATGTATATGAAAAACGTTATAACGGCAAGTGAGCCCCTTTGGTGGTCCCAGGGAGGAGCCTTGGTTCTTTGAGCCCACTGCTTTGGAGCGGGAAGTCTGCGATGGCTCCTGGGTCTGGCTGGCATGGGCTGAAGCCCGCACCGCACGTGGGGAAGCCACATCTGTGTGGTAGGCTCCGCGGGCCAGGGCCAGGCAGGCATCTGGGCCTCGTGGCAGCTTAAATGCCTCCGATTAGCAAATCGGGCAGGAAGAGGTGCTAAAAGGCCTCCTTCCCGCCTCTTCCACTGGCATATATTGAAGGGAGTTCAGTTATGAAACTATTAAAATGTTATTTTGATAATTAAGCCCACAGCTGTTCCGAGGGCGGCAGGGGCAGGCGCTGTACAGGCGGCAGAAGGCGTGATGCTCGCCCAGGCTCCAGACGCGAAGGAAAGCAGGCAGGGGGCTTGGTGAGGGAGGCCAGGGAGGGAACCATCCTTCTCCTCAGGTCCCCCCTGCTGCCGTGTGTGAACGCAAGGGACAATGTCAGGAGTAGGAGAGCTGTCGCTGTGGGTTTCTAGGTTTTCATACAAACTCCAGGGAGTTAGCTGTGAGGACCCTGAAGTCACTGGCCCTCTAAGTAGGGCGTGCAGGACTAGTGAGTCGGTGTTACCCAGAATCTTGGCTAGAAAGAGCAACCTGAGCCCCAGTCCAGACCTCCTGAGTCAGATGCCGAGGTTGAGGGTTACAAGGTAACCTTCCTTGGTGTTCCTCCGCAAGCCGGGGTCATCCTGTCAGGCTTCTTTGGAGGAGAGTCTGGCTGCATAGGAGAGGTACGGGGAGGTCCAGCCATGGCTGTCGAATGCTTCGGCAGGCTCCTAGGCACGGCTTGGCTTGTCACCGTCTCAGATGACAAGGAGGAACCCAGAGGTGACAGGAGCTTGTCTAAGCTCACATAGCAAGTCCCAGCAGTCTAATAAAATGATTGGAATCAAGACTGAGCTCTTTCTGGGCCCTGAGGGCAGGGCTGGGGGAGAGGTTTCAACTGGAAGAGATAAAGTGAGACTCGTCAACCCAGAAAGAGCCGTCCAGCATCTTCTAGTCACATCCTCTGGGACTCAGCTACGCGTCCATCTTCTCACTGAGGTGTTCATGCATCCCATCCCCCCTACACACACACACACACACACACACACACACACACACACACGACCCAGCATGCCCCATGCCTTCCTCTCTACTGCTCGCTTCCTTCTGCCTTTCCATCCATGTCAGGGCCTGTTAACATGTTCCTCTGGCCATCTACATATCAAAGTGTCCATCCATACACACGTCTCCCCGTCTCTCACATCAATTCATTCCTCCACCCACCAACTAGGCCACGGAATTCGTGTCTCTCTGTGTTGCTCATGAGGAGCCCACATGTGCTAAGCCTGGCCTTATAAGCTAGCCGATTCTCCAAAGTATTCTTGTGCTAGGGCCGTGGCAGCTGAGCCTCTGCTCGGAACACCTTCCTCCATGTGCATTATGGGAAGTTTTCGGTCTTCTCTCCTGCGCACTGCCACTGCATCTGTCCCTGCCTTCCGCACGCTTCCTCTGAGCCCCGGGCGACCTGATGACCCTTCCAACAGACCGTCTCAATCCAAGCAGTTGGGGGTCATGCCTCTTCTCTGATGGTCCCAGTGGCTCCCTTTGTCTGAGGAAGCAAGGCCAAAGCTTTGCCACCCCCTGTGGTTTCTCCGTGGTGCCTCCTGTTTACTGGTTGGTGAAGGGGCCCCAGGTTCTAGCCTGAGTGGGTTCTTTGTTACTTCCACGCTTTCAGCTTTGTGCACATGCAGCATCATTTAATCCTAGCACATCTTCAATAGAGCCAGGAGCAGCTCTGAGGTCAAGGCTAGCCTTGTCTACATACCAAACTCTGGGACAGCCTAAGCTATTGTTTCTGTTCGTGCATAGGGCACAGGGCTACGGCAGGTGTGCTGTAAATACTCCATGATTGAAAACATTCATTCACCCTCTGCCTTGATGTTGCCAAGTCATCATATCAGAAATTCAAAGCCAACTTGCTCCCTGAGGTGGTGACACAGAGGGGCACAGATGCCTGCTCCCTGTGCCTCTGTGGTGTTGGGCTGACCCGGGCAACAGCTGTGTAGTACTTATTTCTGAGTACCCTGTGCGTGGCACAGAACCTGGCATCTCTTCGCTTTAGAGCCCACTCTTCCCTGGTTGCAAATCTGTATCCTGTTGAGGATTCTGAGTGGCCTTCTGAATGTGTCTCCCAAGATTGGGAGTGGGGGCCTTAGTGGCTCCTTATCTTGCCTAGATAGAGACCAGCAGTGTAGCTCACGAGGCCTTGCACGGTTGTCAGACCTAAAGCCCCCCCCCCACACACACACACACGTGCCTCTCTTCGTATTAGCAGCTGCAGGCCTTAGCCCAGGCTGTCTCTGGCCCAGCACCTTCCCCTTGGTCTCCAGCTACATGTCCTGTCTCACTCCAATTGGCTCAGACTTTGGGCCTAGACAGTCCTACCAGGTAGATTCTTTTGCTTCTTGGGCCTTTAAATCTCAGGCCGCAGCTAATGGGCAAACGATTTCCAGATAGTGACTGCTTTCTGGCCTGTCAGATCGGATTGGTAGCTCGTGCTGGACAGGCACCGCCTCATCCTGACACTAACGTGCCTGCCCAGCATACGTGTATTGAATGAATAAAGGAGAGACACACAGACCCTGGCTCATAACAGGCAGACCGGCCTATTGATGGAATACCGTGTCGCAAAGCTCTGGCCCTTGGCTCTTGGGGTGTCCAGGGAGACTGCCTGCCTATCCATCCATCCATCCCAGACTTCCTCTTGTTCTTGTTCACTAGCGTCAGAACATCAAAGCCAGGTTCTGTCCCTCTGGCCTGACTTCCTTCCTCCAGTTGTGGGAATGGCGTCGGGAATGTGCAGGAGTGGGGTGCTACTGATGCATCCTGCGGAGGAGAGGTGGAGATCTTTCCGGGGGGGGGGGGGGAAGGGAGGAGGCCCTGCTAATCTCTGGACCTTGCTGTCACAACTGTCCTTGTAAGAGTCCTTTCAACTAAGCAGCTGTCCAGTTCGGCTCCTCCCTGGGAACATCTGACATATCTGTCCACCAATCTGTGAGACGCTCTATATAAATTAAACCTGTGTCACAATCTAATCGAATCGGTGGGGAAGTTTGTGAGGTATACTCACAAATGTCTTGGAGAACACTGGCAAACTATTTCCTGGGTCATTAATAGGTACCTCTGAAGCGACCTTTTGGTTTCCTACGAGCTTAAAAAGAGAAGACGACGAAAGGAATGGCAAAGACAGTGTTAAATGGTCTCTGCATTTGTACACAAAGACAGTCTGGCTTGCTGAAGCCACTATGAACGCTGATATCCAGAGGTCTGTGACCATGATGCAGTCACTTGGCCTCTCTGAGCCTCAAGCTTCTTACTTGTAATAATACCTACCACATGGAGTTGCTTAGAGGACTGAAGAACTGACATAAATACCAAGCACACAGTGGGTCTACACCAGTGGGTTTAAAGTCCTGTTACTTGTGCTGTGTCCTTAGGGCCAATACTAGAATCTTTCTATAAAGCCAGCCTGTGGTACATCGCAAGGCTCCTTTCTTCTCGGCTAACCTAGCTGTCACGTACTGGGAACAGACATTCAAAGTTTGGGTCCCCAGGCCGAGCAGAAGTTGAGGGCCAGGTACCTGCCTGTTTCTCATGCTGACCGCCTGCCTTAAAGTCCCGCATTGCCACTCAGTGGCTCTGGAGTCCTCAGACAGTTGTCAAAGCCAGGGGGCTGCTCCTGGAATTGTCGCAGGGATTGGGGGTGTGCCTGGAAAGGAAAGCCCTGACAGACAGTGGCGGACTCGTGACGCTTACCAGGCCTGTCCAATTCTGAGATGCATTTCCTTGAAGCAGTGGCCCTCTCAGGGCTGTCAGGTGTCAGATTCCCCGGGAAATCGGCCACCTGGGCTGGAGATACCCACCGCACCTCTGTGGCCACCGCGGTTACCGGTGTTGCATGTGTCTGTCCCCGATGGGAAGTCAGAGGCTGCGGTACTTGGCCTCTGCGGCACTGCTGCAGGAGTCCTGTTACCTCTGTCTTATACATGAGGAAGCTGAGGCTCTTACAGTGACCCAGGAGAGGCCAGATTGGCGTCGAGAAGTCACAGGACTAGAGTTTGTATCCAGGCCTGTGGAACTCACAGCTACTCTCTTCACTCGGCCACATCTCCATCAAGAAACCACGCCTGTCTCCTGCCCCTCGTGAGGCTTCTGCTTTGGCCAGACCTTTGGCCTTTCTCAAATATAATGGGGCTGTCCATGAACTCGGAGGGTATGTAGGGTATCGTCTGTGGGGCCACATGCCCCCAGGCGATCTCTGAAAGGTCAGGGCCTCCCCTGACCCCCTGGAGGGCAGACAGCTTGTTCCAGACAGCGGCCATGGGGATTGGTAGTGGTACCGAGGCAGGAAGGCCCAGGAACCACTTGCATAGAACAGAGGAAGGACGGAGGAAGTTTCCTGCTGCCAAGGATCTCCCTTGTGGTGTTGTACAATAGGTATTCAGTGCCAGCTTAGGAGAGGCTGCCAGGGACCTGGATGGGGAAGTGGGGGAGCAGGGTGGGTAGTAGCCCTGGGTGGACCCATATCTGCCGAGGCAGGGAGCATCAGATGTGTGTGTGTGTGTGTGTGTGTGTGTGTGTGTGTGCGCGCGCACGCGCGCGCGCATATGTGTGCATGACTTTGTTCAGATCAGTACTGTACTAAATACTACTGGGTTGGAGAGCAGTTGAAAGGAGTGAGACAGACGGACATATGGACTATTAAGGGCCAAATTCTCCCTGGGAAGAAGCGAAGGTGTCAAGCCTTATCAGAATCGCAAGAGCCTACATTACTGTAAACTGCCCCCCAGAAACAAGCCTTCTCCCTGGTTCCCCAGATGGGCGTCTCAGTCAAGGCTGCAGGCCGCCCTGGCCTCCCCTCTCTTTAGCTTTTGTAGGAAGCCTCGTTCGCCATTACAAGATGGCGCCCATTTCCTGTGATGAATCAGCAATGTACTGTTGTTTACTCCGCTTTGGCCATCTTGTCTCTCGTCCCAGGCAAAGCCGTCCTCTAGGTTCGCCATCTTGCTGGTTTGGCAACCCCAGGGGCAGAAGAACCTTTAAACTACAGTAAAACCCAGAAATCTCTTGGGATTGGTTCTATCTGGCCTGATCGGGTCCTTGTCCCTGGACCAATCACTTCTTCTGGAGACGTGGAACTGTCCCATTGACCACGCCTTCAAGAAGGGAAGGATAAACTTCAGCTGGTGTTAAATCAAAGTCATCTTCCAGCGGTGCAGAGGCCATCTTTCTCTGGCATATGCCCATCTATCTCATCTGGATCTCTTGACAAAGGATGTGGCTTGGGGTGGGTGGCTTGCCACGCTGTAAGTCTGCATCCAGGGCAGAGGGATCTTCTGGAGCCAGAAGGGATGGATCCTGGGGGTTGGTATATGGCGGGAAGGGCCTTCCCTACCATCTCCTGTGGCTCGTGTCCTTGAGCCTAGTCCTTGGACTCTTCCTGTGGGTGCCACGCCCTTTCCCTTTGAGTTCACTGGGGCAGCTCTGATCTGAGGCTGACCTGAGTCCCACAGCACAGAGCAACACTGACCAGGCATCAGGCGTTCTTTGGGTGAAGAACCTTTTTTGTTTCAAACTTCCAAGGATTCAAATGGACAAACCGCAAAGGCGGAGGCGCTACTACCACTCGACTCCCTCGTTTTCTTTCCCAGAGACGTTCCCCAGATCAGCGTTCCTGCCATTTGTGCTTGCAGCTAGTGGCGGCAGGATACTTGGCTTTCATTTCAGGACCAATGGGTCTGTCTTCTAAGGGAACCACTGGCTGGGCCTCTCCAGCTGCTGACTGCCCCACACCCCCGAACACCGGCCTTCATGTTAGTCCCTGCCCTCTGAGGGGCCACTGAACGGCTGCCCTGTTCCCACCTCCCAGCACTGGCCGCCGAGCCATTAGATTCCCTTCTTACTGGCTGTGCCTCAGCAGTGATCATTTTCAGATTTACAAGCATTAAATATTTTAATTTAATGCCGTGGCTCTCTTGTAATTCATGCACTTAATTATATGATAATTGCTCAAATGAAAGAGATACAGCTGCCGCCATAGCCATTCTGAAGGAAGACTGGATTTTGAGGTGTTTTGGGAAGGTGCTGACCCTGTACCCTTACTTTTTTTTTTTTTTTTTTTAATAACTGTGGAAGAAAGAACAGCCCTTCCTTTCTTCCCCTCCTAGGGCTGGGGTCCGACAGTACTTTCCCACTCCAGGAACTGGATATGGAACTGGTCGTACTGGGCAACTGGGGTCTTATAACTCGCCATTCTAGAAACAGAAATGTAATGGGCAGGGATCAGGCACAGAGGCTCATGGGCCTACTCGGAGGGAAGAAGAGTCCCTATCCATCAGAGGCGCCTGGAAGTGCTGCGTGAAGACCTCACTGTGTAGTTGGTGGAGCTGGAAGTGTGCTCCCTTTATAATGGAGGCCTATGGGTGGCAGTTCCGTCCACTAAGTAGCTACACACAGAGCCCGTGGAACTGACCTGAGCCATGGAACCCGGCTTCCCCATCACTGCTCTCTCAGAGACCCAGGAGGCTGAGGGAGGGGCTTGAGGGAGTAAAGGGGAGAGTGAACGGGTGCTCTACTTTATGTTTCTATTGCTGTGATAAAGCACTCTGACCAAAAGCACCTTGGGAGAACAGGGTTAATTTGGCTTATACTTCCAGGTAATAATCAATCATTGAAGGACTTCTGGGAAGGAATCAAAGCAGGCAGACAGAAACCACAGGGGGACACTGCTTGCTGGCTTACTTTGTTGCTTGCTTTGGCTCTTGACCATCTAGCTTCCTTATACAGCCAAGGACCACCTGCCTAGGGAGTGGAGCCGCCCACGGTGGACTGGACCCTCTTACATACATTTGTCAAGACAATCCTTCGAAGGCATACCCACTCAACTGATCTGATTTTCTAGTGACTCTAGGCTAGGTCAAGTTGACGATTAATGCTAGGACAGGGAAGGCGGAAGCGAGTTAGGGGGAATAGAGAGAAGGTTGGGGGAGGATGAGAAGGGTGGACGGAAGGCTGGGGTGGTAGTGGAGGGAAGGATCAAGGCATGGTATCTCTTGATGAGAGTATATCTCGCTCCTCTGGCTTCTATTTGCTTCTCTGTTTATGTGCCTGCTTCTATCCCTTCACATTCCCTATTGATAACTAAACTTGTGTTCAGTGCCTGAAGGGTGCAGGCTATTTTGTCAGAATGGTAACTATTAATATTTGGCAACAATTTCAGCTCCAAACCTGCCCTGCTGGGCTCATTTAAGTCTGCTGCTTCTCAGTGGATGGGGCAGAGACCTGAGCAGTGGTGCTTGGACCTGAGCAGTGGTGCTTGGACCTGAGCAGTGGTGCTTGGTGCCATTTCCCCAGGCCAGGCCCTCCTGTGTTGGCGGTGGTGGCACTGGAGAGGGCATCCACAAGTAGGGAGAGCCTACTTCTTCGTGGATAAAAGCCTCCTCTTCTGTAGAATCAGAGGGGAGGGGAGAGAGCCCAGGTCTCAACTCTAGCTGGAGGGGTCCAAGCTGCCCCCACTGTAGCTTAGGAAGACGTCTTTTTAAAGCTCCCATTGGGACAAGACATTGTAAGGAGGGCAACGTTTCTGTGTCAAAAGTGTCTCAAGTTTCTGAGTTTACTGATTTTTCCGGTGAGTGTCTCCTGGTACTTTGGACAGCCTTGACCACTCCTTGCCTACTCACTTCCTAGGCACTGAGACCTGGCCAGGGAGTTCGGCTGAAATGCGTGCTTGCATGGAAAAGGGTTACAATTGTTCACCCGTATGCAGACAATTTTCAGCTAGCTTACAGCAGCTGCGGCGCCGTGCTGATAGATTAAAAGCAGCAACCAGCCCCAGAATGAAGTGCATTAGAACTCCTGCTGACTCGAGCTGGGGAGAGGCCCACACAGCTGTCATCTAGGCCAAGTTTCCAACCGAAACTCAAGAACAGGATGGAACTCGGAGAAAAGTTAGCTCACTGTTGGTCTGGCGACAGAGAAAAAGTACGGGGGACTGCTGAGGATTGGGGGAGGGAGAGGAGACTCATGGGGTTACCAGCAGCAAGACCAGGAATGCTTTCCCTGCCTGGGACTTTACAGACCAGGAAGCAGAGTGGTTGGTACAACGGAGCTTGGCTGGACACGGCTCCCCCACCCTGTGCTTTGCTTCAGCTGGGAGTGGTTGGAGTTGGTCATCAGGTACTTCTCGTTTTTTTCCCAAAGGTCTCTAGTAGCTCAGCACACTGCACTGTGTCCAGGGGCCCCTGGCTAATGTGACAGGGGCAGCCTTGGGGAGTCACAGCCGCTGCCCCTTGGCTGGGCGCATTCTCTGCGTCTGCTGAGCCAGGCTCCTCCTGGCTGCAGGTAGAGCCTTTGCTCTTTGGATTGCACTTCTGAAGGTGAGAGATGTCCTCTCCTGGCAAGGACTTAGCTCTCACCACATCTGACTGCAAGGCTGGAGAAAGGCTACTTCCCATTGTCTGAGATGTCACTGAGAGTCCATCTGCGGCCCTTCCCTCCTTAGAAAAGCTGAACACTGAGGGAGAGATTCCTTTTTTTGGATATGCCCTGGTTTTCGCATAAAGCAAACTGCTTCCCAGTGGAAGGGCCGGGTTGGGAGGGGAGAAATCCCACGAAACCACCATCAGTACGGCCTTGAGTACAGCTCATCACAGTGGAGCGTGTGGTCCAGTCACAGCGAACCCGTGGCTGTTCTTCACTCGGGCAGACAGCAGGCGAGTGAGCATGTGTTCACATTGGGCCACACCCGGATTCCATGGCCGATCGGCGTGGCCTCTGCCAATCTGATGGTGGAGACGACCTTGGCCCATTGGTGATGTGACTGGCAAATCCCAAGCTTTCTTCCTGATGTCTAACCATCTTCTAGGCATTTCTGGGAGTCCCAGACTTATCTTGAGAGGGGTCAGGTGGATGCTAGATAAGGACAGGAACCAAAAGGGCTCGGACAAGGCAGAGAAGCTGCAGGCATCATTAGCCGTGGTCACTGGGAGCACATCTGTCTCCCAAAGGCCCCACCTTTAAGCAGACTCTTTAACTTCCATGTGCCCCACTCTCTTGTCTGTAAATTGAGGGTAGGGGTTGGAGAGATGGCTCAGTGGTTAAGAGCCCTGACTGCTCTTCCGAAGGTCCTGAGTTCAAACCCCAGCAACCACATGGTGGCTCACAACCATCCGTAATGAGATCTGACGCCCTCTTCTGGTGTGTCTGAAGATAGCACCAGTGTACTTAGATATAATAATAAATCTTGAAAAAATAAAAATAAAAATAAAATGAGGGTAATACTGGGGTCCTGTGGTAGATCATTTACCCAGCATGCACGAGGCCTCGGGTCCCATTCCTGCACCTCCAATAGCAGCAGTATTAACGAGTAAGGATGATGATAACAGTTCTCTCAGAGGGCTGTTATGAAGATTAACTAAGATAGCACGTGATGCTGACGAAGAAGTCAGGCTTCGAAAATACATAATGAACACAGCTCCTCGGTCAGTTCTTCTTTAATAATAATTTGACAAGACTCTCCGACGCCTCAGTCATCTGGTCTGAGGATGAAACATACCCCAGAGTCTTTTGTTGTTGTTGTTGTTGTTGTTGTTGTTGTTGTTGTTGTTTTCGAGACAGGGTTTCTCTGTGTATCCCTGGCTGTCCAGGAACTCACTCTGTAGACCAGGCTGGCCTTGAACTCGGAAATCCACCTGCCTCTGCCTCCCAAGTCCACCCCACCCCCACCCCCCGCGTCTGTAGCTTTTCTTAAGTGTTTCCCAAGACAGTGAGCTCACCCCAGGCTGCCACGACAACCAATCACAAGCCCAGTTTCAAACTTTATGCGTCTTCGGTGGTTCTCACTGGACAGAAATACTTTACTGTCTTCCCCCCTCCCCCATCATAGAATCTCAAGACAGTCAGTAGCTGTACAGTGAGTGAGTGCTAACAGTAGCTGTACAGTGAGCTGCAGCCCAGGCACTGTCTGCCACCCCTCTGTCCCCTCGGGGACAAGTTATTTTACCTGTTTCTTAGGTGAGGAGGCGTGCGGTCAGAAAGCTAGCTTGTCTAAGGGTCACATCATTCTGGGACCACAGTCAGGCCTAGCCAACTTCCTGAGCCATCTTCCTTTTCAAACAAGTTCAAAGCCCGTACCGCCACCGTTCACTATCCCCCGTGAATCTCCCCTCACCACTGCAGAGAGCTCACTTCCCCGGTGGCTTCTTCCCGGTGTCTCGCCTGCGTGCTGGGGGAGCATGCCCACATTGCCTTAGCAGGGTGTTACACCCCTTGTTTGTTAAGGTCCCGCCAAGCCGGCTGGGTGTTTCCATCGGCCGGAGACAGGAGCTCCTGGCCAATGTCGGATGATTTCTCGAACTGAAAGAAGTGATAAGCTGACGGACTGTTTATTGTCATTTCTCCTCCTGATGCAGGGCCTGTGTGCGTACTGTCAGCTGAACCTCAGGCCAGTAGGAAATAGCCAGCAATTATCAGAGGCACTGCAAGCAGGTGGCTGCAGTCCTGTGGTCTTTGAATTAGGAGAAATAATGAATGCATCCAGAGCACATCTATTTTCAGCAAAGTGCTGCATGGATTATAAAATTTATTATCAATAAAACTATTCATTTGTGCCCTACACCACACTTAGTGCACCTGAAGTGAGAGATTAGACGTGTGTTTAATTTGGGGGCTGCAGGGAAATACGGGCGCAGCAAATCTGCAGAGATAGGAGAAAGTTAATATCCCAGCAATGAGAAGAGGGATCGTTTTTAGCTATGGCTTTTGTGTTTTGGAAGAGCGAGTTGCTTTACCTTTCTTTTCAGGGTAGAAGCACAGAATGCACTCAGATCCTGATTCTAGCGCTGCCTCCTGTTTGAAGAGAAGCTGTGGATTAGGGAGAACAGGTCGACAGGAATGCTATGTACATGTACTCTTCTTCGGTACAATAGTGTCTGTTTATATATAATCGATGAATAGTGTGCGTGCGCCAATCTGTGTATCTCTCTGCATGTCTGCACACACACACACACACACACACACACACACACACACACGGTGATATGTATGGTGTTGTGTCAGCGATACAGTGATGACGCCAGCAAATATTTAACGGCTACTTGTCTGAGAAACATGGATTCTGATTTACAGCTCTTGCCAATTTCAGTGATATAAATGCTCCCATTTCCTCCCCCACACTTCCCTTTCGCCCTTTGAAAGCGGAGATCCTAGGTCTGAAGTGACTGCTAGAACACTGAATCCGTGTGGGGAGGAAGGAGGAGCGGACTCATGGACACCAGTGTTCCCTACACACACATGCATGCACACTCAGGCACATGCTGCACACAAGCACTCCGCGTTCACGCGCACACGTGTGTATACATGCATCTGCACCTAAACACACACCTACGCTTTCGTTTACGAAAGAGAAATAGGTAACAAATGCCACCTCTCCCTTTGCCCTGAATGTCACCCCTGTATTTTCCCCAAGTGTCAGCTTTCTTCAGCGAATTGGCTCATCTGTTTTATTCAGGAGAGCAGCCGTACCCCTAGAAACACGGTGACTTTATTTTCATTAAGTTCCAAGCAGGAAGGAAGCCAGGAGGCAGGAGAGGCCAAGGAGGGGAGCGTGATCCGGGCTTGGGGCTTGGCTTCCCCTCGGAGCAGCCGGGCGCGCGGTCCGCCTTCCGCGTGCTCTGCGGACCTGCCTCGGTTTTTACCCGGCCATTGTTCATTTCTCCGCTGCGTTTGCACACTGTGGCGTGTCTGGGGAATTTCAGCAGTTGGAATATACATGAAAAGAGTTCCGCTCCACTTTCATAAGGTCCCTGGACGGCTCGGACGAAGCCTCAAGGCCCCATGGTGAAGCGGGCAACCCATTCGTATTCCTTCCATCACCACACACACGGTAGCACGAAGCCCAGACCAATCGAAAACTTGACAGTAAGCCTTTTGATTTTGCGGGGAAACCTTCATCACGCTGCGAGAGGGAAGGGAATATAGCCCAAACTGGACTTCATACTGTGGCGAGCTTGAAATCCCAGCCCCACCGCAGAGCCGGCTGATTGGAATAGTTGGAAACTGTGTCCAGGAATTCGGCTGCAAGAACTTGGCTCGCAGCAACTTCTGCCTTTTTGAAAGAAAAATTGTCAACTGGGAGAGCCACTTGGGGCCTGGGTTTAATCTGTCCAGGCAGCAAAGATTCACGGAAATGATTGGCCAAGTTTTCCTCAAAGGTTTCCAGCTCCTGCTTATGCGGGGATTCTGGGGGCAGGGAGCAGGGGGCAAGCAAGGCTGGCCTGGCGTCGGGCTGCCATCGTGGCCGCAATTAGGGCCCTTGTCATCTACGTCTTCACTATTGCTATTTTGCTAATCGCCAACCTGCTGCTTGTGAGAGAGCAGAGTTAGAGGTTCAAATAAAGCCATATGTTCGGCTTGGCGTCCCCCAGCCAGGGCTGTTGGGACCACATGGTCACCCTGGAGACCAAAAATACCAACGTGGAGATGGTGGGCGGGGTCTGTCTTCTGGGGGTGGTGCTAGGAGGCCTTGCCACGGTAGGTGTCACTCGCACCGTTTGAAGGTGTTGGGGAACTGAGAGACTCTGAAATGCAAGGGTTTTGTTGTCATGGTCCAGCACCGTCCTATGGACTCTGATGCAGTTGCCTTTGCCTCAGCTGCACAAAGCACAGAACCAGGAGGTGGAGAACCACCCAACAACGTCGGACGCTCTCAGGACCACTCAGATGTTAAGGCAGGATGGGACTCGGCTGGTCACTCAGGCCAATGGGTGCCTGGAGTCATTTCTTTGGGGGCAGATAGAAGGCTCCATGGGCTTTCTGGAGGATTATGGGGAATAGGGGCTGTCTGTCTGCAGACTGGTGCTTATTCCATCCAAGGAAGTCTGGGAATTGGGGCTCCCTCCTGTCCCCCCTATCTCCCAGGTAACTTTGTATAGTGTGACCATTTGAACTGAGCGGAAAGTAGAGCTAGCCCATGCTTTGGCCCTTTTGTGTGACAAAGCCATAGCTCAGTCAGTCAGTAGACCTCTGGCCTCAGTTTCCCTCTATGAGGGAAAGTAACCTCTGTGACATACAACCTGCCTTACAGCTGCTTAGGAGTCAGCTGTGTGGAGGATAAGGAACAACAGAGGATGCGGTTGGAGCTCTAGAATTACCCAAAAGGACTGACCCAGCCCTTCTGGGGCTGGTCCTTGTGCTAGGAGTAGGACCCTGCGCCTCCGTCCTCTGGACTTGGGGAGTTCATCCTGATCATGGACTGCCCCTGTTCCGAGAGAGCGACCCTTATTCCCCGTGGTCATGGAGTCATCATGGGGCCTCTTCAGGTAGAGCCCGCTTCCTCAATGCCAGATGCACCTTAGTTCTTCTTGATGCCAAGACTATTTGGGGAAGGACAGGAACCTAGTAATTTCTTAGCTGGAAGGCGTTGTAAAAATGCCTTCTGGAAGTTGAAAGGTTGTCAGCTACATACTGAGTCTAATTGAGTCCTCAGAATGTGCGGTTCCTGCTGCTTTCTGTTGGAAGGCAACGTGGGTGTGGGATAGGTGTGTGTGTGCGTGAGCATGTGTGTGAGTGTGCAGTGCATGTGTGTGTGTGTAAACATACATGTGTGTGAACATGTGCATCTGAATCTTTGGGGAGAGTGGCCGCGTGCTGGCTCTGGCTCTGGAGCCATGCCAAATATGTAGCTGTGCCCACATTGTAACTTATCACAGGGCCCACTGCTTAGCAAGGCACGGGGCAGGGCCCAGCTCATTTCTACACCCACTCCTTTTGTCTTGGAACACCTTCAAGTTTGGAAATGACCCATCGCTAGGCAGGGACCCTTGTCAGTCCAGCCACAAAGCAATTAATCTCTTTGTGCCTAGAACCTTCCCCATACCACCAGAGTGGTTCTCTCTTCTCTCTCTCTCTCTCTCTCTCTCTCTCTCTCTCTCTCACACACACACACACACACACACACACACACACACACAAGCATTTTAAGGGGTTTTGCATCCAAGTACAGTAGTGTAAGCTTTGCCCACTACTCCATGGGCACAAGGCCTTATAAGGTACACTGGTGGCTGGCTATGTTGCAAACATTTGCCGTAAAGATTCGACAGACTTATTGTTGGTAGAGGAGAGACCCGGTTGTGCACAGTGTGCCCGCAGTCCCTGCTACCTATGTCTTTGACTGGACACCCATTTCTTTTCCTGGCACTGTTTCCCAATTTGGTGTTTGACTCCTCTCTCTTCTCTCTCTCTCTCTCTCTCTCTCTCTCTCTCTCTCTCTCTCTCTCTCTCTCTCTCTCGTGCTTGGAGCTCCTATGACCACACTCGACCTCTCTCGCTCATCTGCAGGGAGAGCTCCCTGTGGTGGTCAAGCCCCTTTTCCTGTCCTGCAGGTCAAGGGAGGTCAGCATCCGAGCCGTGATGTGGGCTGGGCCTGGATCTGTGCGTCTTAAGGAACCATCCTATACAGGCGTGGGTCTCACCCAAACTGCCCAGCCAGGCCACCATCTAGCTTCTCAGCGGCCTGGAGTTTGGGAGTAGCCCGTTCTCTCGGGTTGGCTAGCCTTCTGATCTCTCCTACTTTTGGTCACTCAGGCCTCTGTGTACCACCTCTAGGCCACAAAGACAAAAAGGTGAGACTCCCTGCTTCAGCGAGCTTGCCCCCAGGACCTCTTGATATCCTCCCTTCTTCAGCCTGCCACCCTCACCCTCGCTACTGTGGCTGGGTTGTTTGTTCAGCCGAGACTGCCAACCCGGGAGATGGGGGCGGGGGCTGCCGAGTCTGGCCCAGTCCCCCTGCCAGGCGCTCATTTGTATGCAGAGGGGATTAGGAAGAATTTACCGCGGCCTCGCCCTGGGGAGCTGCTCGCGCCCTAGGAATGCTCTCCCGATGGCGGTGTGCAGTGGGCAAGATTAGAACAGCCCCTTCTGCTGCCGCGCCCCCTCTGCCGCTGCGCATGCCCTGGTCACTCTCCAGGCCGCCAACATTGAAATCATTTTCATTTATAACCTTTTTGATCATCTAGCCTCAAAGAAGGCCTGCCTTGTGTGACAGCGGGCACCAAAATGGCCCAATTATTTGGAAGATGAGGGAGCAGCTAAAAAACAGTCAGATGCTAGAGACAGCACACTTGATCAGGGCTCATGGTTTTCTTCCTGCCTTCTCCCACCAATATTTTTACAGCTGTTGACATATATTGAGTTACATGTGCCTGGGCTAGATCCCAGCGGAACTGTTTCAAAGATCTGTTCACCATAAAGTGTGCTGTTCTCAAGTAAATGACTGACTTCAAGAAAGCACAGTAGTTTAAATGTTACTATAAATACAGGCGCTAAGACATTTTAATTATAATTTTTGAGTTATACAGTGTTCTGTAAGTACACCAGGCATTTACAAAAGAAATCTGTGCGGATATTCAAGACGCTCTGCCCTCTTGTGGAAGAAGAAGAAACTGCAGGCAGCGCCGTCTGCAGCTGCTGGTTCACCTCTGGTTCACCTGGGCTTTGGCGGCCTCAGTTTGGGACCCTGGAATCTATCCCACACATTTGTTGAGCACCCTCTACTGCCAAAGGGCTTAGAGCACCTCAGAGAGGGTGGGGCAGGGTGCCTATGCTCACATCCATGGGAGAATTCAACAAGAGTTGCTGAACTATAACCAAAGTCAAGTTCATTTTCATTGTGAGACAGCAGTGGGAAGCAACTGTCCAGGGCTGCGTGATGTCTGTACCTGGAGTGTTTCTTTATAGCGTTCTCTATGTCCTCCAAGTCCTCTCGCCCATGTGGGGACTCTAGCAGGGGAAGACTCACGGCCTTAGAAACAGCTTCCGCTGGCCTGTGTGGAATGAGCCCCCCTGTGGGCCTCAGGTCATCGTGGGGCTTTGGTTGGTTGTTTTTGTTTTGCCTGTTTGCTTTTGCAGGACTAGGAGTGTGCTGGGCACACACTAGGCACATGTCACTTCTCCAAACTGCATCCCCAGGTCCTTTGATGGGCACAGCCCTTGCTCATCTCCTTGTGTGTGCTTCAGTGTGAGGTGCTAGTTAAGGCAAGAGGCAGAGCTGGCCTTCCGTGAGCCTCTTGCCTATCCCTGTCTGTCCTTCCACCTAGCCCCCGGTGTCCTCTTCCCCTCTCCCCATCATCCATCTGTCCACTTAGCACTTGTGCTCCCATCTGCCCACCAGCCATGACCCACTGATGCATCTCTCCATCTTCCCATCCACCCATCCTATCCCAATCCCTCCACCCACCACCCACTCATCCATCAGCCATTTCATACCCATCTTACCCATAAACACATGTTAGCCCATATAACTGTCTATCATTCATTCACTCATCCCTCCACCCATCCATCCACCTATCCATCCCTCCACCCACCCATCCATCCATCCATCCCTCCACCCATCCATCCCTCCACCCATCCACCCATCCATCCACCCATCCCTCCACCCATCTATCCATCCATCCATCTATCCCTCACCCATCCATCCATCTGTCCATCCATATATCTATCCACCCATCCACCTATCCATCCATCCATCCATCCATCCATCCATCCATCCATCTGTCCATCCATATATCTATCCACTCATCTACCTACCCATCCATCCATTCATCCATCCACCCATCTACCCACCCATTCATACGTCCATCCATCCATCCATAGTCCATCCATCCATCCATCTACCCATCCATCCATCCATCCATAGTCCATCCATCCATCCATCCATCTACCCATCCATCCATCCATCCATCCATCCATCCATCCATCCATCTATCCATCCACCTACCCATCCATCCATCCATCCATCCATCCATCCATCCATCCATCCCTCCATCTACCCATCCACCCATCCATAGTTCACCTATTAATACTCCATAGGTCATTATGGTATGGAGACTAAAACAGAGACTCTGCAGTCAGATTTCTTTCATTCACATCCTTGGGAAAGCTACTTAACCCTGTGTGAACCTCTTCATTTATAAAATGGGGGAAACAGCAAAGGACAAGGAACAAGTTCAGATTAATTAATTAAATGAGATGCTACCAGCAAAGTGCTTGGCGCTGTGTCAGGTCCACAGTGAGATCTTACTGCTTTTGGTACGTGTGATGAGAAGCTGTTGCCAGGTGCCGCCTACACAGCCTGAACAGAAGTGCCCAGTGCCCCCAGCATGGGCACACTGCTTCTCCTGAACTGGCAGGAGGGCCTTATTGATAAGACCTTAGGCCTCCAAAGGAATGGCTTGTGTAATTTGTTTATATTTTGAGGAAATTGCCTATCTTACATATTTGTCTATAATGTTTTTAATGTAGAATATTTGCTATAAGCTTGTTAGTTCTTTAAACAGTTACTTATTAAATAAGCCCATGGAATACCATAGAAAATGATAGTTCTTGGTAAAGTCGCATAGTGACAAAGTCCTTTATTTTAAAGTGCCATTTTTACTCACCAGACTCTTAAGAAGGCCTCTTACACTCAAATTTATTTACTCTGGACTGTTCTCTCAACTGTTCCTCCAGCCTCTGTGTGCTGGGCACCAGCTGCACACTAGGCACCGGGCCAGGCACTTTTGTCCTTAAGATCTATCTCATGGAAGGGCCCGCAAGACGGCTCGGTGAGGAAAGGCGCTGGGCCCCAAGACTGATGACCCGAGTTTGGGGATCCCCAGGACCTATGTGCTAGGAGAAGATAACTGACTCCAGCAAGTTATCCTCTGACCTACACACACACACACACACACACACACACACACACACACGCATGCACACGTACACATAATACATATATATCATTTTAAATAAGGGGAAAATATTTCTGTAGAGAAGTGAACTCAGTCCTGACAGGGGTTGCCGGAGGGGGAGAGCTGAAGTGGACTTCCAGGTTTCCTATGCTGATCACTCAATATCACGTAAAGCACTTTCATGTCACTGAAAGCTTACAACAAGCGCTCTGCCTAGAGCACCCTCCCTCGCCTCACAGAGCCGTGGCCAGGAAGGAAATGACCACTTGCTGTGGCCAAAGTGGGTTCAAGAACCGTCTTGTCTGAGCTGAATACAGTGATTGGCGTAGCCCTGTAATCCCAGCTCCATAGGCAGATGCAGGAGGAGCAGATCCGGGGTTTTAGGACTCAAACCCCAAAGCAGGTTTTGGGGGGACGGCTCAGTAGTTAAAGCACTTGCCGGACAGTGGGAAGTTGTGAGTGAGTATGGGGGTTCTCCTGTACTCCTGAAGCTCTAGAAAGTAAACATGCAGGATCCTTGGAGCAGGCTCGACAGCTTGGCTAGTGGTGTTGGCAAATTCTTGGTTCAGTTCAGAGACCCTGTCTGGGTAAATAAGGGAGAAAGCAATTGAAGAAGACTCGCTTACACACATATGCTGGCACACATGTGAACACGCATCTGTATCCGCAGACATTTGTTTACAAAACAACAACAACAAAAACAACTCCCCAAGAGACCTTGCATTGCTTTGCAAACAGGGTTGGGCTTGAACCAGCTCCACTCATGTGAGTGGCTGGACCTGGAGATCCTTCAGGTGCTCTCTGCCTTCCTCCTACCCAGCATCTTAGTACTTGAAGCGTCTTATTCCAGTTCAAACAAAACAGCCAAGGAGTGGGCTTTCAGCCAGACAGTAGAGAGGTGACTGTGTCTCGGGGTAGCTGTGTCCTCACCATCCGTCGGATCTGGAGCACACAGAGTATTAGAGGCAGCCACGGTAGAGGCGCTACCCCACCGCTGCCTCGGCTGGGACTCAGGCACCAGTAACAGACTCAGTCTCAGTGCCCGTGTCTCCTGCTGCTAAGCCCTGCTCTACCACCTGATGGTCCCGGTGGGGAAGGAGGGAAGTCAAGTTCCAATCTCCTTCTCCATTTGCTTGAAGCCTAGAAAGTCAAGACCCAACAGGAAGAAGCTCTTTGAAGCTCTCCCTGCGTGGACATCCTATCCTGATCCCTTCAAGAGTCAGTGTTAAAAAGAGATCATTGTTTTGGGGGTGGAGGGCGTGTCCCCAGTCCCAGGGGCAGTCTGTGGAGGTTTGGGTTAGGGCAGGATGGCACGGATGCCCGAGCCCGGCCTCCCCGCCTCCCCCACCCCCACCCCACCCCACCCCGTTCCTTGCTGCGGCTGTTTGATGTGTATCTTTGTCTCATTCACATCAGTCTGGGAGTTTTCCATTTCCCACCAAACGCAAAGACTTTCTCTTACTTCCTCTACGAGCTTCACCCAAGGAAGAAAAAAAAAAAAAGGAATTTTGTAAAGTGGGAGTGCTACATCAGAGAAAGACAATATTTCATGAAAAGACTCCAGCCGTCAGCTAATCTAATTAAGAAATGCGTAGAGACAGCTATGCTGCACAGTTGGAAACCCAGTACTCTGAGCTAGAAGGATCAAGGGTTCAAGGTCAGCCTGGGCTGCATAGTAAGACCCTGTCTCCAAAAAATAGGAGTGGCGGGAGAGCTTCCATTCCTTTGTGGTTTTGATAATGGTCACAGTATTGAACGTTCTGTGGTTATTGGGAGCTGATACTGTGTCAGACATGGCGATGCCGCCTTCCCCTCCCTTGAGGTGAGAGGAGGTCACTGTTGCTGCTCTCAGTGTCACGGCTGGGTCTGGAACCAGCTCTGCCTTCCTTCAGAACCTCGGATTTTTCCCGGTGGTCTTCGTGCCTCCTATGGTACGTTTGATTTTTCTAAAAGGACCAGAGTTTTGATCCTCACAAGCGTCCCGGGAGCTCCGCCAGGCTGCTTTCCTTTCCCTAGTTTGCAGCTAAGAATATCCCCGATGTCGGCCCAGGCTCCACACCTGTGTTCTTACTTCCTGGCTAAGCTTGGCTTTCAGGGCAGAGCAGTTTCCAGAAGCTATTGTGGGACGTGGGTTTTCCTGCATCCGTCAGGCCAGGGAGCAGGCTGCCTTTGCTGCCTGCACGGGAAGGCCCCGGCCTGGTCTCAGGGCACGCGGGTGTGTCCTGCTGCCCTTTCTCTGCCAGTGCGACTGACACACTCGCATGCGTCCCTTCGGTTTTGCGGAAACCGAAAGCATGTCTCCTCCAATGCAGACCGACGTGCTTCTTTTATAAATGCTTGGGCATTACTATTGATTTTTTTGGGGCTGAGGATTTTGAAATCCTATCTCTTGGGCTCGTGAGATTTCCCTGCTGCAGTAATAACGCACTGTCATTCTTGATATATCCAGTCTCTGACACAATAGTCATATCAAATTTCTGAGGAGCAGCCTCAGCGCAACCTCAGGATGGTGCCTGGGCTGATGTGGGTGGCAGCCACGGCTGTGCCACCCCTTCCCTCACTGTTGCTGCCATGATATCATCTCCTTGAGAAACCCTCCCCCACGCCACCCCCACGCAAAAGGGTCAGAGGTGGTGTGCGGGTGACATCAAGCATAAGAGGAGTTGGTTTCTAGTCTTCGTTCTAGCCTGACTCAGAGAGAGGCGGGCGGGAGCCTGGCCATGTCACACAACCAGTTTGTGTCTGGGGGACTGGAGCCAGGTTGTCCTTTGCTCTTTTGTCTGCAGCTACAGGTTGGTTTACATGTGTGAGACAATCCGGTGCGGGCCAGCTGTGTCATGGTGGCCAGCAAGGTCTCGTGCCCCTCGCCTTGTTTCGGGAGGCTGAGCGCATTTTGGAGCGTCCCAAGTTTGCAAAGCTTCAGAATGAATGTTCAATCTCATGTCTTTTAACACGTTGAGAGCGAGTTCTGGAGCACATGTGGGCGCATACACACACAGTGCGGCTCCCGAGGCCCCAGGACTAGTTGAAGGCCATTGTCCCGTCTCAGCCCCAGTTGCAGGCTACATCTCATCTCAGCGTGTCTCAGTGTCTTGATTTCTACCCAATTTGGGTACCTTCTTGCTTACAGTCCCATGGCTGTGATGAAATACATGACCAAAAACAACTGAGGAGGAAGGGTTTATCTCTGCGTACAGCTCTCGAGTCCAACTCCATCAAGGAAGGAAGTTCTGACAGGAACTCAAGGCAGGAAGTGAGACCGCGGAGGAACGCTGTTCACGGCGTTCTCTTCGTGGCTTCCTCGGCACGTTTCCTTATCGCACCGGCGACCATCTACCCAAGAGTGACATTGCCCACACTGAGTTGGGCCCTCCTACCCTGGCCAAGAAAATGACCTCTAGACATGTAAACCAACCTGTAGCTCCCTACCCCGCCTTCCTGCCATCTTGGCCTGATCCCCCTCCTCCCGCTCTACCTGTGTGGTCCTCCCAGTGCCTCAGCTCTTCCTAGGCAGCCCTGCTTGGACTGCCAACTTGGGCACCCCCTGCGGGGATGTTCCTTGGGTTTTGCTAGGGTGAGAGTCTCTGAATAGGTGGGGTCACTGAATAGGTGACCACTGAGGGTTTTTTTTTTCCCCAGCGCTTCAAATTAAAAGATCACGCCCTCATAAATGTTAACCTATACAAGCCAAGAGGAGTGTGGGTGGCGTTGTGAACCGCCCATAGCCAGCTTGGAAAAGCCGTAGGTGGAGAGAGAGGCTTCTGAAATTTTGCCTTGGAAAAGCTTGCCATCAGATGTTTAGAAAGAATTAAGAAAGTGATATTTCCTTCCTTCCTCTCTCCTTCTCTCCCTCCCTCCTTCCCTTCCTTCCTTTTCTTGAACCAGGTCTCGTATAGCCCCAGTTGCATCAAACTTACTCTGTAGCAGAGGCTAGCCTTGACCTCCTGCCTCTCCTCCAAAGCGCTGTGTTGTCTACTCGCACGGATCACCGCACCCATTCTTAGTTTTTCATAATTGTGAAATCATTTTTTTTGTTAAAACCATAGGAAGCTGTAGACAGGAGGAGGCTGGTGGGGCTGCACCTCTCACCCCATACCCCAGTTAAGAGCTTCCCTTCAGAGATCTAGAAAGACCTGAGACCTAGAAAGATCCAGAGACCTTCAGCTGGGGATGTGATGGCAGGGAGAGCCCTGGGCTGGGAGAGATGTGGTCTGTGAAGATCCTCCCTCTAGCTCTTAGGTCTGATCGCAGTGACACAGGCACCTGCCTACAGGCCAGCCACAATGGCCCCCTGTTGGATCTAGCAGGAAAGTTCATCCTCAGGGGAGCCTGGGGCAAGGCAAGGTAGCACTTCCTGCCTTGAGGAGCACCCCACAGACAGGCTCTTGCCTCCACCCAAGCCTTTCAGTGGGAGCCATTTTGAAAGCCCCGCCCCTGCCTTTCCATCTTCATCCTCGCTCTGTGCTCGCCTTGGCATCGCACTATGGCCAGGCACCCAGTGTGCTCAGCAGGGGTCCTGAGGAGACCCAAGAAGGACTTGGGGTGGACATCAAGTCAGAGTTTGGTGGGAAGAAGGCCTGGAGGCCTGGGTTTTGGTTCTGGGTCTGTGGGAGACCTCTGAGTCCTGGCTTCCTCCTGGAAATTGAAGGAGACCCATTAGCAAATCATCAAATCAACAGTCTAGCCTAGTAGGAAGATGGTCACAAAGCAAGTGGGCAAGAGGGGTCCCATGAAATAGTGGGGCGGCCACAGCACCTCTACAGGGGGCCCCTGGGACAGGGTCCTGGGTTCTGTCCCAAACACAGGAGCAGGGTGCGGTTACCACAATCCCAAGTGTGGCGGTGGTTTTGTAGAGCAGGTGTTTGACCTGATGCCCGTGAGTCTTAGTGAGGGACTAGGTCGTGACATCCATTTCTTGCTGTGTGTTGCAATTTGTGATACACATGTTAGGCCTATAAGCACTCTTCCGAACTTTCATGGCTCTAATGTGGTTCCTGGATTGAGTTAACATGCACTGGTTGTCTAATCTCTCTGGGGCTCAGTTTTCTTTTTGGAGCAACTGGGTTCCATGTCTACACTCAGCAGGGAAGGCTGGTAAGATGCAGGGCGTGATGTAGGAAAAGCATCACTGATGCCGTCTGTCTGTAAGATCTTCTCCGTGGAGGAGGAGGGCGGGTGCCTTCTAACCAGCCTTCAGAGGGAAGGAGAGAAGGCAGGGTCCCTGGGACCTCACTTCTGAGTCTGAAGACCATCCAGGGATCCTGGCTTTCCCTATATTTCCAGAACTTGGCTCTCCCTGTGTTTGTATGCGCTCAGGGTTGGGGCCAGACTGGGACAGAGTCTGGGCCATAGCCAAGATCTCCAGCTTCCAGGGAGTGGGGCCCATAACTCTTGTGCTGGCCATTCACTGGGCTGAGCAGGAAGCCATTGTGACCCTGGCTTGGGTAAGCGGGTCTCATCTCATAAAGTACTGCTTTGCTTCTCTTCACTACCTTGCTATTCAAAAACAAAACCCACAAACCTCACAAACCTTGCAAAAAAAAATAAGTCTGTGGAGTGTTAAAAAAAAAAAAAAAAGAAACCCCAGAAATGAAAGAGAAAGAAGAACAGAAGTGATGTGTGAAGGAAGCTGCCTGGCCGGGCACGCCCTGCTGAGTCGGGGGGGGGGGGGCCTCAGAGGACAGAATGAGGGAGGAGAGAGGCCGCCTGCCTGCCTTCCACTGTGTACAGAAGAGGCCCAGAGGAGTGAGGGGTGGCCGGGAAGCCCTGAGTTGGGGCAGTTACAGGCTGGCAGGAAGGCAAGGTCCTTGGTTGGACGTCAGGGGAGGGCTTTGTGCTTGGGAGGCTGAAGGCGCTCCTGCTCCGCCCTACCTCCCGCTCCTCCTTCCCCTCCTCCCGAGGTGCAGATGGCCACATTTGCAGGTTAACTGCAGCAGCTGGAGATGCATTATTAGTTTCCTGCTGCTCCTTCATATTTGCTTGGATTTTTTTTTTTTTAACGGCAACATAATTTACAACTGGTCCACCAGCGTCAGAGCTGGCATGTTCTAAATCCGCATCAGATTTATGTAATGCCGTTGCTTATCAGTGAATGAAGTCATAATTATTGCTTTGTACCATTAAATAGCATAAATATATAAACTGTTATACAAATTGCAGCAAACGTTCTCTCTGGGGAGCTCTAGACCAAGTTTAATGTCGTGCATTTGTCTGGGATGGCAGTTTCCATGGTATATAATAATGTTGATAAATTTTACTGCAGCAAGTGACATTTTAAAGCATTAATTTTGGTGCTCAAAAAAAAATTCTGAAGAATGCACGGGATGATCGGGTTGGCGCTGTGAGGGCCGCTGGGTGAGGCTGGGTTGCCGGTGGAGGGGGAAATCTTGAGAGAGCGATGGGTGGTCTGTGGCACCTCCCAGCACTCCTCTCCAGTCAAGATCGCCCCCCCTCCTCTCTAAATTCCCCAAAGATGGCAGCAGATACATTTTCCGTAGCAATGATGATAATTAATTTCAAAAAATTCAAATCGATTCATTTCTGCCTTAAATTTGAAGTGTGCGAGGGAACGTGGAAGGCAGGGCACGGAAGACGCACAATCGGTGGGGATGGTCCTCCTCGTAACCTCCTTCCCAATTATGTAAATTCTGTGTGGGGTGAAAAAAATCCCCATCCTAATTAGAGATGCAACACCTGGCCTCAGACGCCGCTTCAGATGCCAGGCGTGCGGCTGCATAGTCTCCTAAAGCCATTATCGGCGAGAGAACGGCTTTTGCGAGAAGCCCCAGGACAGCGTACGGCATTTACCTGGTACGCTCTTTGGAGAGCTGGTGGCAGGCAATGGCTTGGAGAGAGAGCTCACCTCCTGCCTTCAGGGGAAGGCATGGGAGCTGCAGGGACCCTGCTTGGCCCCCCTCACCACCCTGGAGCATACCGAGGGTATGATTCCATCTCTCTGCTCCTTCAAAGCCTGGACCTTAGCCTGCTGGAACATTGTCCGATAGGTTTGTCACCAGGTTTCCATTTCTGTCCTGAATTTGCTTGAGACTGGTAGAGTCCTCTGGCTGGCAATGTTCTTCTCGGTAACTGGGAGTCCTTAGTGTCCTCTTTTTGGCCTGAGTCTATGTTAAGGTGCCTTTGGGTTGGGTGCCTCGTGTAGCTAATTCTATGCCTAAGGCCATCTCCAGATGAGTGCATTTATCCTCCAGGGCGGGGTGTTCTGGAATGTTCTCACTGCCTGGAATGCAGTAACTGTGTCTAGGGTGAAACCTTCACCAGTTCCAGTGCCCGAGCAAGGTCTGAGCTTCTACAAAGGGTGTGAAGGACAATGAGAAATCAACCTCTGCGGCCCTTGGAGTCTGGGCCATTTGTTACCCTAACACATCTGAGCCTATCCTGATGACTAATCTGTGTCTCCAGCGATTAGCGTAAATGCCATGGTTTTCCGGAAGTGTGCTGAGAACGCCAGTTTGATCTGCCTCTCCCCCCCCCAACCTTGTTATTGATAGTGAGAAAGTTAGATAACTTTCCTAAGGTCCCTCAGCGTTCAGAAAACCGGAATGTGTGTATCCCAGTCACACCTGCCTAGCTGTCTTCCCTTTTGCTTTGCTTTAAAAAGTGAATTCTCCTCAACCAGAATGGGTACTTAAAGTGCAGGACAGTAGGGACTGGGGATGGGCTTGCAGACAGTACTCCAGAGGCCGAGCAGCTGAGCTTTGTGCTGGACCTGTCAGCTCCAGAACGACCTCTGTGCTTGCTCATGGCAGCGAAGTTTCGGGAGACACGTTTTTTCTGTGTGAGTGGTTCCTTCTAGGTCTTGTCCTTGAGTGTAAACCCTGAACTTGTAAGGTAATTCCACATGTTTATTTCTTTATCTCCTGTAAGTATGTGGTAAAGACCTTCTTGGGTACAACATGGAGACCTGCATTTAATGTCCTGGGACCTTGTCCCCTAGTGGCCAGGAGTGACGGAGCCCACCACCCCCTTTCACAAATGAGGACTGTGGGCTCAAAGGGGATCAGAGCAGCAAGGGCACCCTCAAGGGATACTTTTTTTTTTTTAATTACAGAGCACTTCTTGGGTGGAGAGGTATTCTTTGGCAAACAGAGAAAGTAACAATTTAAGTGAATACTGAAAGAGAGAAGCCAGAAGGGAAAGAATGTGTTCTTGAGATGTGTCATTCTTGTTTACTGAGTGAGAAGCATTCGATTGTGGGGCTGGGGGTACTGTATGCCCTGGTGGGTGGAGAGGACATCCATTTCCCATGTAGCCCAGCCTGTTTGTCAGGGGGCTGGATGAAGTGTCCCGGCAGCAGTCGGGATCTTAATCGTGCTATTGCTAACACCAAGTCCTGTTTTCAGTGTGAACGGAATTGTCCTTATCCTTTAGCTACTAATTGAAAAAAAAATTTTTTTTGAGATAGGGTCTTTATGTAGTCCTGACTATCCTGGAACTCATTATAGCTATGTAGACCAGGCTGACCTCAGACTCACAGAGATCCACCTGCCTCTGTCACCCAAGAGCTGAGATTAAAGGTGTATAGCACTATGTCTGGCTACTGAGAGAAACTCATAGTGATAGCCGTCTGACTGTTCTGGGGGTCCAGAACTAGGCTCTTCTGCTCAAGGTTTAGGCTGCCTCGTGTTCTGTGCAGGAACACTGCACTCAGAGCTGCTGGTAGAGGTTTCTCGAGCTCATCCAGTGTCGAGGAGTCTTGGTTGGCACCTGGTAGGTACTGAGGAGTCCCAAAGAGACTGTGGTCACTATCTTTGCAGTCTAGTCTGTCCTGCACAGACAAACCCAGTCGCTCCTATGAGCCATGCAAAGTAATTTTTCACCCAAACTTCAAAATCACCATGGAGGATCCTCACAGCTGAGCTATCGATTGCTCTACCTATGGCTGCTTTTCTTGCTTAGCCTTGGTCATTGGCTGGGTTTGAGCAGGCGGCCACCCAAACAGCACGTGGATGCCAGGGCCCTGCAGGATGCTACACAGTTCACAGGCACCAAGCGGGATGGACAAGATGGCCCCGGCGTGTGGTGGCCAAGGTCCAGGTTGCACTGTGACATTGCTGGGGAGGTCTCAAGCCTGCCCATTCTTTTCTATGGCCTCCGCCATCTTGGCCTATAACCTGGGACAGAGAAAAAGCCCTGCTCAAGAGTTGATCCCTGGGTGGCATTTTACACTGTCACTCGTGCCTTTTGTGGCTGGTGCTTATAAGCTAGGTGTCCCATCTATAGAAATAGGACTGGGGGTGGGGCTGGAGAGATGGCTCAGAGGTTAAGAGGTCTGCACTTCCAGAGGTCCTGAGTTCAATTCCCAGCAACTGTATGGTGGCTCACAACCATCTGTAATGAGGTCTGGTGCCCTCTTCTGGCTTGCAGGCATGAAAGGAGGCAGAACATTGTATACAAAATAAATAAATAAGCCTTAAAAAAGAAAAGAAAAGAAAAGGAAAGGAAAGGAAAGGAAAGAAAAGAAAAGAAAAGAAAAGAAAAGAAAAGAAAAGAAAAGAAAAGAAAAGAAAAGAAAAGAAAAGAAAAGAAATAGGACTGGGTTGGTCCAGTGGTGAAGAGCACTGGCTGTTCTTGCAAAGGACCCAGTTTCAGTTCCCAGGACCCAAGTGGCAGCTCAGAACCACCTGTAACTCCAGTTGCAGGGAGGGCATCTGATAACCCTCTTTTAGCTTTCTTGGACATCAGACCCACACATGGTACACATACATATATGCAGTAAAAACATTCATGCACATGAAATTAAAACAAATTTTTATAAAATCGGACTAAAAATTATTCTCCTCCCAGGGGGGTCTTAGAGGGCTTCAGGAGACATAAGGGTGACCTGTTTCAGGGGAGACCATCGTGAGCTCCTTGGCCTGCACCCTGGTAGCACAGAAGTTCAGAGTTTCTATGACCTTAGACAAAACTTGCCGCTAAGCTTAGGAAGCAGTCTCTGTCTCTTTGTCTGTACTGTGGGCATAACAGGGCTACTTGTTGCTATGGTGAGCAGCTGACTGACCACACCCTGCTTCCGGCTCTGTCAGCAGCTCCTTTAGTTTACTAGACAGCCTGGGGTGCTGTGAGGTCACAGCGCTGTGCCTCATCCCTGCTTGCTACCAATGTCTGTGCTGCACCTACACTCAGTGTCTGCAGAGTGAATGAATCCCCCGACTGTGAGCCTGTCAAGGTAGGGACCACCCCTGACCCTCCTGCATACCAGCACCTGCCACCCTCCTTGGGAACCCCCTCCTCACTTCTGCACCCCGACTTGTTCTTAGGCCCTTCCCCAGGAAGTCACACATTCATTCATTCATTCATTCATTCAGTCAGTCAGTCAGTCATTCGCTCCCTGACGAGGCCCTCCTGAGCACCTAGCATGCAACCCGCAGGCGAGCGAGGGCATCTCTTCTCTTGCAGTTGCTTCTGCCCATCATCCACTCCTCTAAGGACCTGGCTCCTTCCTGCCTGCTCTCTGCTTGTGCCTGTGCCTGCCCCTCTCCCTCCTGTTTAGACACGAGTGTAGGCACCATCAAAAGCTCACAGCCTAAGGGTACGGCATGCTACGGCTTCAGAAGCTGAACATGCTTCTGTTCATACAGACACGACACCCTTGCCACACCCCACACTGCCTGTTCCTGCCTTCTACTAGCTCCAAGGTGGCACTACCCACACCTTTGGGACACCTTTGGTTACTGGAGGCAGTTTAAAGTTGGGACATGCGTCTGATTCATCGCTGTCTCCGGGACTGCCTAGTATGGTATCCCTGCCGTTTGTTAAGTCCGTGAATGGACAGTTTGGGGCTAGGGGTTGGAAGTAGACAGGATGACTGTGAGGGCAGACAGCCTTATGGACCTAGTAACTCAGGAGTAAGACTAATAGCCATTCTGATCGGTAGATATGGATACAGCTGTGCAGAGAGGCTGTTCTCATCAGGGCTTATAGCTGCCTCTCCTGGTCCTCCCAGGCAGCGTGTGGCTCCGTTTTCCAGATCTGAGATGTAGAGAGAGAGGGCTGTGATAGTTCAAGGTCAGCTAGCCAGTGAGTGTCCGTCACTCTGACCTGGCCTGTCTAGCCTGAGTCTGGAGCTGGCACTCCCTACCTCACTCCCTGCTGCTTTAAGCCCTGGGCAGTGTTTCTTCAGCTGGGCCAGCTGGGCATACGCTCGGCGGGCAGTAGAGCTGAGCTGTCCTTGGCGGGCGCTGCCCCTGCCTGGCCACCCCCCACCCACCTGCCAGGATCCCCAATCCTCCTGGGCAGGGGAGCCTTCTGTGCTCCTCTCCAAAGGACAGGGCATATTTCTTCCCAACCCTCTTAAGACCCAGCCCGCACTGGAGGCTTCATCATCATGCAAATTAGCAGGATTGGATCCGCTCCTGCAGAGGACTCCGGGGGGCGGCAGAAGGACGGAGGCCAGTGGAAGGGGGGAACACAGAGGGCTGGTGCCAGCAACACGCCACCCCCGGGGAGGCTGCTGGGGATGGGGGGAGAGGGCTGAGACTGGGCCAGGCAGGCTCCCAGCACTGTTGCTGAAGACGGAACCAAGAAAGACATTCTTTCCGGATTTACTCTTTGTGTATTGAGCCCTTTTATGATTCATCAGTAAGTAAATATCAGCTGAGGGGGTGATTTGTTTCTAACAAGCTTATAAAATACTGGCGTCGTTTGCGGCTTGTTGGAGTGCTGATTGTAAACACTCCCCCATGCCCACTCCTCTGTCGAATTAGCATTCAACGAACAAACATTGGATCTTCCTACCACTTTCTTCCCCGTCTTTGGGAGCCAGAGGGACGAGTAGACAGCAAGAGAGCATGGGCCCCAGTCTGGACTATCCAGCAACTACTTACTTAAAGACTTCCAGGGATGGAGAGATAACCCCTCACTGGGCCCTCCAAATGTGGGGACACAGGGCCCTCAGAGTCCAGCTGGGCCCCTTCCAGGTCTCGCTGCCAAGTTTCCTTGTGACCGAGCTTCCCCCCCCCAACCCCCCAACCCCGCCCCAAAGCCTGTCATCTTCAATCTCATGGAGAAGGCAGATCTGGCCAGGCTGCATCTGGCCCCCGGCACTTGGAGCGGCTGCCTGCCCCCAGGGGTCCCGCCTGGACCCAGCCAGAGGCCTCTGCGCTAAGAACATCTGAGCAGGCCATGGGGTCTGTCACATGTCAGCTCCTCGCCCATGAGAGCTCACCCGTCGGAACTGGCCTACTTTCCCCCTCCCTCCTGGCCTCCAGCTCTGTGGCCAGGAGTAGTAGTAGTGACATTTGGTTATCCGGGACGTGAGCCTTCCGCACCGGACCCCCGAAGCTCACACGTAGTCCAGTTGGTCCCCCTAACGTGAGAGAGCATGGTAACTTACCTTACTAAGACACCACCATTGCCATGCCGAGGACCTATGGTTCGCCAAGTTCCCAGCAGGTATCTGTCCAGCTATAGGAAGGCATACCACCACTCAGCAGGGACATAAGTCACAGACGTTTTCATTCTGCACAGGGTGGGGAGGGTGGCTCTCCAGACGGAAAGGGGACTTTCCCCATCACAATGGCAGAGCCCGGATTTGAAGAGTGGCTTACCCTCCTGACAGGTGAGGCTAACAGGGAGGAGGAGCCTGCTCCACTGTAGGTGAAGGCCAGGGGCCGGTCTTTGTGGGGCCTCATGACTGTCCGAGTGAAGAGAGCTACCTACCGCAGGCTTCTTCTTTACTGTACTGTTTCTTTATTGAGAATTTTGTGCCTTCATACGTTGTATTCTGTATCTCTTCCCTCCTCTCAGATGTACGCCCAAGACCATGTCCCAATTCCATGTCTTTTTTTTTTTTTTTAATGTTGTACTGAATCCAATTTGTGGTATCCATGCACTCATGGGTGTGTGGCCGTTCACTGGAGCATTGTTTGACCTACCTAGTGCCATGCCCTTCTTGAAAACAGGCTTACCTTCCTGTGACAGCCATCAGCCATCAGTAGCTCCTTAGCTGGGAGGTGGGGGGGGGCGGGGGGGGGCTCCAGCTGCTGTAAGCCATGAGTGTCGTGACCCCGTCACGTTCTTTCTCCAAGATTCTCCCTGGCTCTCAGAATCTTTTTACCCCTCTTTTCCTCTTCCATGATGTTCTTGGAGTCTTGGAGAGGAGAGGGTGTCTCCTTTATGGCCGGGCATTCCAGAGACACTCGTTCTCCATGCTTCGACCAGTCTGTCTTATCCAGGGGGCTACACAGCTGGGGTTGAGTGGGGCTAGGAGATCTATGCTCCGGTTTCTTCCGGTTCCAGGGCAGACAACTGTCAACCCCACCACTGCCTCCATCATTGATCTGCTGCCTTCAGTCATTTTATTTTACTTATTTATATTTTCAAGACAGGGTCTTGTTACATAGCTCTGGTTGTCTTGGAACTCACTCTGTAGCTAGGCTGGGCTTGAACAGAGATCGCCTCTCTCTGCCTTCCGCGTACTGGAATTAAAGACATGCGTGGCTATGCCTGGCTCCAGTTCAATTTCTTAAATTAAAAAGCTTTAATTCTATTTTATTGCGAAAGCTATTTGTTCTCATTACAGAAAAACTAGACAGTGTAACTAAGCAACACTACACACCCTGCTGTTTGAAGGTGATCCCTTGGTTTCTTCCTGTGACCCTAGCTGTTTTCTCCTGCCACCCCACGACCCGAGTAGTACTGTATCGAGTGCATGTTTATGTCCGCTGCTGGAGACGCTGCTATCTAGAGAAGGTGCTTGTCTCCGTGGGCAGGACCATGGACAGGTACTAAACCCTGTTTATCTGTGGAGAAGCAAAAGAGGGTGCGCCCTGCACAAATAGGCACACATGTACAGACGGACGCTCTGGCTTGTGGTTGAGCACCACTTGTGCCCGTTTGCACTACGAGAGTAAGAATGTACTCTATGGGGCTGGAGAGATGGCTCAGCGGGTAAGAGCACTGACTGCTCTTCGGAAGGTCCTGAGTTCAAATCCCAGCAACCACATGGTGGCTCACAACCATCTGTAATGGGACCTGATGCCCTCTTCTGGGGTGTCTGAAGACAGCTACAGTGTACTCACATACAATAAATAAATAAATAAATAATAAATAAATAAATAAATAAATAAATCTTTAAAAAAAAAAAAAAAAAAGAATGCACTCTATGCTATGAGTGTGTCCTGGTGTAGACAAGAGTCTTAAATAGTTCCCTGGCCTGAGTCGCTGAGGACAGGAAGTGTTCCTAGGAGGAAGTGTAGAACCCCACTCTTAAGACATCTTTCAGATGGCTATAAGTGACCATGGGAAGTAAGGGAGAGGCTCTGTTATACAGTGGGCTAAGGGCCACTTGAACCCCTGTTTTCATCCTGGATCCTCGTCTTATGGATATATATACATATGTGTGTGTGTGTGTGTGTGTGTGTGTGTGTGTGTATGTGTATATATATATATATATATATATATATATATATATAGATATATATGCCTTGTCTCTACAGAGCTCACAGGATCTCTACATTTCTGAACCCTGGGCAGGAAGAGGAAGCTTTTCCCCCAGGGGATCATAATAGACACTCAAGGAATTCACATTGAGGGCACAGTCTTGATTTTTAAACTAGTATTCAATATGCAGCGCTCAGGTCTGGTTTGGGCAGTTGCAAGACTTTGCCAAGGCCCGTCCCATATTTGATCAGCATGGTTAAAGCGTTTGGCAAAGACAGAGAAGTCAGTTTCAGGTGTGACTCCCGTGTTCCCAAGAATCCGGGGTCACCGTAATGGGACTGGAGCTGTAAGTATTTGCTGTAGTGAAAAAGTTTACTTTGTGAGACTTCAAGATGGCTCTGCAAAGCCAAGCTATCAGCTGGCCTTCTCATCAAGGGGTGTGTGTGTGTGTCTGTGTGTCTGTGCGCATGTGTGTGAAGTCTAGTAGGACAGGAAGTATCATCCTTCCAGTGCAAGCTTTTGACAACACCAAACAGGACCCTGACTCCTCACGAGAAGGCCTCTACTGTTCCACCTGCCCTCAGAGCCGCTTGGGGTCCCAGCCCGGAGTCTTAAGGCTGAATGTAAATTGTGGGCAGGACCAAGGGACTGGCATCAGCCTAGCTGGGATGCTGGCCAGCGTAGGCCTCTTCATTTCCGGGAGCTCCGGTTTGGGTTTCTTTTTTTTTTTCACCAAGGGTTTCTTGCATATGTCCCTTAGCTTAGCAGTTCAGACTTTTCTACCTCAGCAAGTTTGATAGGGGAGGTAGGCTCCCTCTGACTTCTGTCACCCCATGTGACCCGCATGTCAGCCGTAGCCATAGCTCCTGTGGTAAGGTCGATGATAACGGCACTCGCTGTAAGCTGCAGGTGCGCACCATGGTCTTGTGAGGCGGGGAGGGTGCTAGTCTCTGGGTGCTACCAGCAGCCTGGAGCCCTCAGCTTGTGGGTGCAGTTGGCATCTGAGCGATGAGTGCTGTGCTTGCCTGGGAAGTGTCCGCTGAGTGTCGCAAGTACACAGAAGACAGCTCGGACCAGCCAAGAGCAGCACCCTGACTGGGCATGAGGAATGCCGAGGCCCAGCCTCGCCAGCCATTGTGTGTCGCGCCTAGGCAACCACACAGCAAGTCTGGCACCTAGGCACGTCGAGGGGTGTGTGGGATGGTGTGGGGCACCACAGTGGCCTGTGTGCTGTAGGGCTCACCTATCCCAGAACCACGAGCTCCAGCAAGCAGGAGGCAGCAGTCAATCAGCCCAACCCGGCCTTCATGGAACATCTCCTCTGTGTCTACACGGGCCTTATAAAGACTTGAATTTATGAGCTTGGGTTGTTTAGGTTGCAAGGGACAGAAAGTTAACTAACCCTAAGCAAAGACAGTACTTTCCTCTGTTGTAACAGGTCAGCGAGCTTTGTGTACAGTAGACATCGCTTAGGCACTTGCTGCAAAGGAGGACAGAGTGTAAGAGGGTACTGCCTGATTGGCAAGGCCCTCGGTATCAGGAGCGAGGAAGGCAGGCCCGGGTGGGAGGGGGTTGGGTAGGTGGGGCCTGGGTCTTCTAGCAGAAGATATAACCGTAAGATGGGCACAACGAAGTCACTCCAAGCTGGTCAGCTAGTACTGCACAGGCTTAGTGGGCAGGGGGAGCCTGGAGTAGCTGTGGGGAGATGGAGCCAAGATACAGAAGTGGGTGTCGGGCACACTCTTTCTTCCCTCTTTAAAGGAATCTAGAAAGATGTTCTTTCTGAAAAGGAGAAGACACCATGAGAGCCAGAGATATAGGCGAGCGGGGGTGGAGAGTGGGAGTTTAAAGGGGAGAGCATGCATCCCACCAGAGCTCATGACCTGATGTTGTTCATATCTTATCCCAGCTGGTAAGCTGACTTGAGGAAATGACGCTACCTGTGTTTTCCACCCTGATCTCCAGCTGCTCAGCGGGTAGCCCACATCCCTCCTGCTGGTGCGCTCTGTCTGTTACCTGTCCCCTGCCCTTCCGGGGTGGCGGCTGTCAGAACTGTTGCTCCGAACTGCCTCATCCTGGTCAGTGGGCTCATCAGAGAGCTTAGCATGCAGCACCCAGCGTGGCCAGGGCCAGCGGCAGAGCCACAGGGGCTCTAAGCTGTCTGGAGACACCGGACCCCATGTCTAGCCTCTCAGTGCTACCAGCAAAGCATCCTGAGCGAGTCTTCTGGGATCTCCCAGCTCCAGAACGGAACAAACCAAGTGCGGTTGTGAACTTGAGCTAACGTGGCTCTGTCTTACCTCTGTCTTCTGCCCACTGGGAAAAAGTTCAGGCGGTGCCACTAGTCTGTGGAGCAGAGGATTTCATTTTGACTGTAATTAATTCAAATTCGAGTTGCCAAGGATGGCCAGGAACTACCATACTGGACCTTATAGCTCTAGAAGATGCCTATTTTATGAGAGAGAGACAGACAGAGATGGAGAGGAAGGAAGGAAGGAAATGAATTTTTAAGAGAAAGTAAACATTACTTTCTGTCCTTTTTTTTTTTTTTCTACTGAGGGTTGAGACGCCCAATCTTAAGGGCCCAGGAGACCTCAAGGAAGCAGGGAATTGTAGGCCCCAAGCTGTCAGAGCACCAGGGTTTCCCATGATAGGTCCTCCTGAGTGCGAAGACCACTCTACCTCTGACCTTGGGGAGACTGCGTGAAGGCGTGGCGCCTTCGCATGACCCCGCGTGTTATGTCTCTGTATGCGTGCAAGCCACGGCCTGGCTTTCCTGATGCTATGCTGTCGCTCATTTCAAGCAATGGTTTTTGGGTAGGGACAAAAAAAAAAAAAAAAACGACGCTGGCAGTAGAGAAAACCCTTGAAGCAGGGGTAATTCGTGTGTCCCCGGCAGGGTCTGTGACAATGAGGGCTTTGTAGCCTGCCTGTCATGTTAATTGTATATTATTAGAGGCCATTAATCTGAGGATTATTAACAAGATGGAGTCTTAGGCAGTTGCCTTGCTGTGGAAAACTAATCTAAGATCAGCTATGTGCTAAGGAGGCTAGGTTACTTGCGCCCAGGAAGCCCAGGCGGTCTAGGCAGGGGATGTGAAATCTTCCGTCTCTGGAGCGTCATTCCTCAGTGTGGCAGACAGAGGGGTGTGGCCTGAGGAGGACTGGGGGACCGGCTCCTTTTCAATATGTTTCAAGTTCTCTATAGTTTCAAGTTCTAGGAGCTTGGAGGCAAAGACATTTTCTTTTTAATGTAGCTTTCTTGTGGTGCGGGGCATTGTACCTGAGAGCTGGATTGTCCTAGGCAGGGATTCTGCCACTGAGCTGCGCGCCAGCCTCCGAGGAAGTCCTAATTGCACAGACCTCCAGTGGTTGTGCCTTGCTGCTGCTGCCCCCTTCTCCTGTCTGCGGGTTCATCCATGTCTTCCATCCACAAGGGACAAGGAAATGCCTTCTGTCCCTTGATGGCCTTCCTGTTACCAGACAACTTGTCACCATGTTCTGGAGGTTACACTCTGCGCAGAGACCTAGAGATTGGTGCTTCTCTCATTGTCCCCGACTGGGATGCTGCATGACTTCCCAGCTGTGCCCCAACCAAGCCATCCCAGCCTTTGACTGAGGTTTGGGGGCTTTTCAAGGTGGGGGTGGGGGGCTGCTTGCACTGGCCCAGCGAGATGGAGCCTAGGGACAGACACAGGCAGGACCTCGGGCCTGGCCCAGACTCTCTTTTTTATACCTCTTTGACCTCAATGGAAGGGAGTCTCCCTGGGGCTTCAGAGAGAACGAGGGCCCAGAGAGAGTTCAGCAGGAGAATGTGCATGCTGCACAAGCCTGTGACTTGAGTTTGATCCCTGGGACACTTCTTCTTCTTTTTTTTTTTTTAAGTCAGATGCGGTGAGGTATTGGAGTGCATCTCTTACTGCAAAGAGGGAGGTGGGGACAGCAGGATCTCATGGAGTCTACTAGCCTGGAGTACCAAACACAGCTAGAAAAGCAAAAGAAACCCCATCTTAACAAGGCAGAGGAAGAGACCCAACTCCCGAGAAGTTGTGTGTGCTCCCACACTCCCATGTACATGCACGCACAGCATAAGCATCTATTTAAGGAAGAAGAACAGGGAAAACTACAGGAAATGAGACAGCCTGGTCCCTGGAGCCCCAGCAGGAGCAGAGGCCCAGGAAGCTGCATCCTGCTAGGAACCGGAAGCTGCATCCTGCTAGGGGCGGGGGCAGTATGGAGGTAGGTGGAGGGTGGCCGCAAAGCCGACATGAACTCTTTAAAGGAATGGCAGAGGTCCTACTGCAGTACAAGGGCAATTTAAGCGTGTCTTGGATGGTGGCAGCAGGGTAGCCCCTGAGCTACAGGGCCATGGATTCTGGAAGGTGATCAGGGTTCATTGTATGCACAGTGGGTACCAAGACTCTGAGTACAGAATAGCATTGCGAGCTGTCTGTCAGCCTCTCCTCGTCGTCGTCGTCGTTACCTCTCACTCTCAGGCAGCCTTGGGAGGCAGACTTCTTTCACAGTGCGCGCTCAGATGGTCCCCGGTTTGCCATTACCCCATAGTCTGCAAGCGAGCCAGGACCGCCTCTGAGCCGGACAACCTCCGACTCTACTTTTCTGAAGAAGCGCATGCCAGGTCAAGTGGTGGGCTGTCCCGCTGGCTGTGACAGGAATTCCACAGTGACGCCTACCTGCAATCACTCTGCCTTTGCTGACCTCTGGCAGGGATAAGACCCCCGGCGTGACTCGCAACACTCAATCAGTGGATCCATCTGGAGCCTTTGGATTTCAGTTTTGGAGGTGGTAAAAGCAAAGGACTTGTAACTTAGAAGGTCATCCTGGGGTTGGGACTGACTGTGTGGCTGATCTTATCTTGAAATCCCAGGTGAGAGTTGGGGGGGGGGGAGACAAGCTGGCCAGTTTAGTCAGTGTGCGACTATCCTCCACCAACCCAGCCACGGTACTGGCCTCAGTTTTGAAGAAGCATGCCCAGCTGCCTGGCTCCACTGAGCCTCACAGCTCAGAGTAATCTTCTGGTACAGGAAAGAGTGAGGAGGGGACCCTTCCAAGCTTACACAGTGCTCTCCCACAGCACACAGTAGGAGGACCTGCAGATCCCACCTGCTTAGTGGTCTAGGCTAGACATCGGAAGGCTGGAAAGCCTGGGGTGATCTAGGAGAAAGCAAGGGGCTGTGTGGGGGAGGATAGCAGTTTCTCAGGACAATGACTACATTCTGCTGAGAGTCAGGCTTCCTTCTTCCTGCATCACAGAGCCTCCTCCACGGGTATTGGTGTAGCGTCATCAGCTCATTACGGACTCAGCCTCCCTTTCTAAGGGAATGGGGTGTGTGTGTGTGAGTGGGTACGTGGATAAATAAGTATAAATAGTTTTCCTTCTGATATGTGACCGGATTATTTTCCAGTTGATTTCAAGCCTTGGCCCCAAGTGGCCCACAGATCAAAAAAAGATAAGGGTCAGTTACAAGGTTGAGCTCATTCTCCGTTACCATAGCAACTGACCTCAGGCAACCCTCCAAGGACTACACCCAGCTCCCCAGGTGATATTTTTACTGTCCACGCCATCAATCCCAGGCCTTTCAAAACTCAGACTGCCTAATTGTCAGGGCTCTGTTTTGAAGAGGCTCTGGGTCCCTGTGGGGCCCTGGTTCAGGCTGCCAGAGCTCATTTATAGGCCCTCCCGAAACATCGGGGGACTGTATGATGGTGGGTCCCTCCTGGCCAGACAGGCCTGGGAAGGTACCCCTGGGGCAGATGAGGGGTACAGCCCATCCTTCAGGATTAATTAGGAAACTGTGAACCCAAGGTGGGGGTGGGGGAGGAGGTGGCGGTGGCAGTGGGGCCTTGAAGTAGCCACTGAGCCTTCCTGACTGGTATGGAGTGTCATCGGACATGTAGTACCAAGCACTGGGGCGGGGCATTAGTGATGACACGGGCTTGGGGGAGCCATGGTCACCTGTGTGTGGGGTTCCCAGTATCTCTCCCTCCCTGCAGGAAATGGTTCACCGCGTTAGCTGGTGTAGGCAAAGCACAACTTTAGAGAACTTCTTGCCCTTCCCAGAGCTGTGTCTTGTCCTCTGGTCAGGCTAGTAGATCTTAGTACAAGCCCCAGATTTGAAATTCACATCTTCGCTTTGGGTCTGAAGCTGAGCTTGAGGTTCTGCTCCCTGGGACTGTTGGTCGGGGGACACAGGACAGGGAGGATTGTGGCCTCGGGCGTGCTCGGGTCCAATTCACCACTCTGTGCCCGAATGCTGTTCTGCCTCCTATGAAGACCTCTTGTAGACCTCTCTAAAGTTTTCCTTTAACCTTTGTCCTCTCTGAGACCCCACCTCCACTTCCAGGGGTGTGGCCACACCCACCCGCCCTCTCGTCTTCTGCCCTGTAGTCTTCGTTTCTGGCTGGCAGCAAAGGTTCGACTCCCACCAGCCACTTCCGATTTCCTGTTCTGCGTCTGTTTGCTGGTTGTTGGGGAGTGTGGGCAGGGTGCTCCTTCCTGAGTCTCCCACTACACAAATCTTTTGCTTTCTCATTTGCTGGATTGAAGCAACCTTGCACCTTCATCTCCATGAGTGGAGGTTGGGGGGGGGGAGTGTCTAGGTCTGGGCTACGGACTCCAGGGCCTTCTCTTGACCTGCTGTTTGGGTCAGGTTGTAGATTCAGGCTGTGGGCTCATGTCTCGCTCGCACTGTGGAGTGAACCATGGGGCTCTTGGGCAAGGGATGACTTTAAGGACCACATTCCCTTACATTTCCTCCACTTGTAGCAGCAACTCTGTCCCAAGGATCATGCCACAGCCTGCCACCATTCCCAATGTCACTGTTCTTCCTTCGCTCAGAAAAGCCCCCCCAGCCCTCTTGTTAAGCCCGAGTTAGTGTTAGTAAGGAGCTCATCTAACTCAGAAGTATAGAGTGGTGGCAGCAGTGTCTTCGCTGTCTTAACCCTCTGTAGTCACTTAACCCTCCTTGTAAGTGTCCCCAAGGACCTGGCATCTAGGGTGAGGGGCAAGGCCTTGCTGCACTCACGTGAAATGGGCCCTGTAGCCTGAGCCCCTCATCCAGTGAGAGGTCTGAGGATGCATCCTGTTTCAGTGGCCCGTGGTCACTTTCCTCGGTGGCATGGTACCCCCTTGACTGTCCGAGGCACTGGAGGGCCTTGAGCCTTTGCTTGGCCAGGGGGTGTAAATGTCTCTGTCAGCTTACCACAAAAAATGATTCAGGAACATGGAGTGTGTCTTGGTTAGAGTTTACTGCTGTGAACCATGACCATGACCATGACCATGACCATGACCATGACCATGACCATGACCATGACCAAGGCAACTCTTGTAAGGACAACATTTAATTGGGGCTGGCTTACAGGTTCAGAGGTTTAGTCTATCATCATCAAGGCAGGAACATGGCAGTGTCCACGTAGGTATGGCTTAGGAGGAGCTCAGAGTTCTACATCTTCATCTGAAGGCTGCTAGCAGAAGACTGACTTCCAGACAGCTAGATTGAGTCTTAAAGCCCACACCCACAGAGACACACCGACTCTAACAAGGCCACACCTACCCCAACAGGGCCACACCTTCTAATAGTGCCACTCCCTAGGCCGAGCATGTTTAAACCCTTACAGGGTGTCTTACTGGCTCTGGTCCTCATGTCTTGTATCTTTGTCTTATGTTTTCTAAGGTTAGTGGGCTTCAAGAGGAAGAAAGATACCTGTCCTATGTAGTCGCTGGAGGGGGCCATCTCTCTCAAGTCCCCTCTCTCCTCTTGGGTCAGTTGAGGGAGCCAAGAAACAGCTGTGGTTCTGAAAGGATCCAAAGGTTAAACATGAGATCAGTGTGGTTGTGAGTGCCCACAGACACGTGACAGCATTTCCCAGCACGGGCCCTGACGTTCCAGGCACTATCTGCATGGCTCCCTGCTGACCTGTGTCAGGGCAAGCTGTCAGGCACCGCCCTGTACCCCGTGACCTAGCATCCAGCCAGCTAGCCTTGTTGTGGTGGGAGTGAGCACCCCCCCCCAAGGATTATAAAGGCAGGGAAGGCATTAGAGGGATACTGACTGCCCTGGTTGAGTGAGAGGGGTCCCCTGAGAGCTCTTCAAGGAGGTCTACCTGAGGGCAATGAGAAGTTAAGGACATCTGGGAAGCGCTTCAATAAGGGCAGAAGTCCTGTGGTAAAAACCAGTCCGCTTGCCTGCCCTGCAAAAACCATGATTATTCTTTCCAATGTCTAGCAGAAACAGAAGCACAAAGAGGTTACGTGAATTGCACAAACATGCACAGCCAACGATGCCCGGCCCTGGCGCCCTAAACCAAGTGTCTCTGGTTCTGACTTGCATGTCCTTTATCATCACTTCCTGATATAAGTGACTAGTTGTGCCTCCTGTCGTCGACACAAGGTAGCAGTCACCGATCCCCTAGCTAGAGAGAGACACACATTAATGATAACGGAGTGGCTTCCCCAGTGGAGCCTCTGCCATCAGATCCAGATCGGGCGATATGTCCTGCGCGGTCCGCTCAGCTCAGTGGGCTCCAAGAGCCATGAATGCTCTGTCCACTCCCTCCACAGCCTGCTGCTTCTCCCTCCCAGGCAGCAAATTATGGCCTCTGAGTGTGTGCTCGGCCTGCCTTTGACCTCGGCGGGGCCCACTGGAGTCTCACCTTCAGGGCTCTGAATCCTCTCTCTCCCCTCCCATCTTCCCCCAAGACCTGTATGGAAATAAGTATGTGTCTGCCAGGGATCAAATGCTTTTGGAGACAAAAGTCGTTGCCGAGGACATTACAGGGAGCTATCATCTCTGCACGATGCTCTTCCACAAAGCCCTCGGCTCCTCTTTTGGGTGACACAGTTTCAGCCTGAAAGGTTCCAGTGAGCTGACTTGGTTTTAAGCAAAAACACATCCTTTTTTTTTTTTTTTTTTTTTTTGAGAAATGAAGTGTAAAATTAACACTTATTATTCCAGAGCAGAGGAGGGGAAAAAGAAAAATAGGGGATCTGGAAGCTTCTTGCTTGCTAGCTTGATTGGCTGGCATGTTGTGACTTTGTTTGTTTGTATGTATGTATGTATGTATGTATGTATGTATGTCTTAGAGACAGGTACCTGCTCGACTTGAACTCAGTATGTAGCCCAGGATGGCCTTGACCTCATAAGCAGTCCTCCTAAGAGCTGGGATTCAGGTGTAAACCATGATGCCCGGCTTATTTTCACTTTTTAAAAAAATCGCCCTAAACCAATAGATTCCCTGTGCCAGCATGACTCACAGGGAGCAGGAGCCAGATCTGCATTTCACTTTACAAACGAGCAGGGCTGTGTAACTCACTTGAGGTGTGCAGGCCTTTCTTATAGATGCCTGTCATGTGCTATATATATATATATATAAAGAATAGAAAGGATTGTGAGTCTTAACTCACCCGGTCCCCAGCTCCCACACTGGGGCGGAGAGGCCCGGGAGCTCCCAGACAGCTTTGTCATCCTGCTCTGAGGTGTGGTGAGCGCTGCACAATCTTATATAATTCAGAAAAGTGATTCCCCGAGGATGCCGCTGTCTTGGGACAGCAGAGGCTGTTGGAACCTCGGGGTGGGCAGGATGGCGGCCAGGTGGACTGGGCTTGTTGACAGTGTGGGTCATGTGCACCACGCGGGCCAGCCGGCGACGTTTGTCACACTAACTAGGACAGTCCCTCACTGCCTCCTGGCCCTCCCTCATTTCCTGGCTGCCTTTCTAGGTAGAGGTGCACTTGATGGGTACGCCAGGGAGTGCAGCCCACCCCGCCTCAGTAAAGAAGAGCCCGATCTGTGAAGACTGGCGAATGAATCAAAGGCCAAGCTGAGGGAAAGACATTCCTGCGTCTGCAGGAACCCCCAGGCCCTTTGTTGTCCCCTCAGACTTGACTTTCTGTGTGTGTTATATCCCCCCCACACCCCCTTCCCCAGGTCTGACTCTTTTAAGCACTTGGGAGAGATAGAGGAAAGGGTCCCAGACAGGCAGTTGTCTGTCTGCTGGGCTTTTGATCTAATTAGCCCGGAACCTCACTTTGACACAGGTTTGGGCTGTGATTTGTCAACCGTTTAGGCCCCACGAGCGGCTGGCGGCTCAGGGCCGCCTGACTGTGCACATATTTATGAACGCGGGTGCTGGGCGGAGCTGCCTCTGTGAATCAGAGGGGAGCAGCTGATGAATTGCTCAGCGCTCACGGATCGGAAAGTGACTGTCAGACATGATTCCTCTGATTTATAAGTTGCAGGAGCCTTCTTTGTCCTCCGTGTTTGTGTATCAGACAGCCCAGCCCCATTCACAGCCAAGTGCCGAAAGGCTGTCTGGAGTCAGAGCAGTCAGCCGTTCCTCTTCCCTGCCGCAGAGCCGAACCGCAGCAGAGGCGAGGCAGAGCGAGCCCCAGCTGGACACCTCTTCTCAGGACCGCTTCTGAGAAGCCCCTGCTAGAGGTGGCCTGTGCTTTGGGAGCTGCAAAACAGCAGGGCAGCGAGCAGCCTTGCCTGCCTGCAGCCGTGCTGGTGCTGGGACTGGAAAGTCGTGGATTCCGGAGCACGGAGAGAGGCTGCTGCGGTGGATGAAGCGGGTGGGGGGGGAGGGAGGGGGCCACACACATGTGCCTGGGCTTTGTATCCTGCACAGAGCAACACCCCAATCTTAGCAAGTGACCTCATTCTCTGAACCCGTTTCTTCTTCCTGGAAATCCCATTTCCTAGTCAGCAGTGCTCTTCTAAGACTGCCGTGGTAAACCTCTGTAGAGGCTCTCACAGCTGTCGCACTCGCCCCTGCCTCAGTTGTGAACGGGGAGCATCCGCATTGTCATAGGAAAGCCACACAGAAGGGTGGTTCTCATCCCGCCCTGATACCACTCATTCATCCCACGATGCACCGGGCTCTGAGAAGCATTGTTGGTGTTGCGGGGACGAGCGCGGGGCATGTTGGGGGGTCTTTAGAGGCAGCCCCCCACACCGGAAGTCATCTCTAATTACAACGAGCATCTCCCATGGGAAGCGGAGGAGGTGTGCAGGGCCTTTGTGGCAAGCGTGCTGAGCCTGCCCCACGTCCCCAAACTTGTCAATGAATCTCTTTTCCACCAGTGTAAAGGGAAGAGCTGCCCGCATTTCTGCCGGGTGCACGTGGCCTAGTTGCTGGGGCTCTAGGGACATGACAAAAAAACCGGCAGATTCCAGCCACTGGGCTATGTGGGGCAGGCCCACCTGCACATAGAGTGTGCAATTCAGCAGTGGGGGGGGGGGGTACCCGGAGTGTGGGGGATGAGCTGGGCCAGGGAATGAGAGCCTGCTGTCCCAGCATTCCTGCCAGGGCCTGGGGACCCAGGGACGCGCCAGGAGGCTCAGCCCATCTGTGTCTATGGCTTGCCACCAGCAGAGCCCCCTCTGCTACCTAATTCCTGCCTTTGAGGGCAAATCAGAGCACCTGGCACCTTTGGTGAGCCCACTTCCCCGGGGAGCCAAGGGGAGGGCTGTGTCCTTGGCTGTCCCAGATTGCATTTTTGCCAAAACAGCCATGCACAGCAGTAAACACTAATTGAGCACTTGCTGTGGGCTCTGTGCTGCTTTATGTGAATTAACTCGTTAATTCACACCTTGACCATAAGAGGAAGGGTGATACTGAATGATTCTGAGAGAGGACGCCTTACTCTAGCTGACATGATACTCCAGCAAGGGCGTGCCCACACCTTCTCTGACCATGGGCTGAGAGCTTGGAGCCCCCCCACACACACACATACACACACAGTTGGGGAGCACTGGCTATGTCTGTACGTTCTACAGTGTGCAGCTTGGGGAGGGGAGGCAGGATTTGAGCCCCGATCTTGATTCTGGACAAGGTTGTTGGACCTCAGCTCAAACCCAGCAAGTGATCAGACGTGGTCCTTGGTCCGTTCTGCTCTCCGGGCATCACTGAGGGAAGGCTTGGGTGTTGAAACAGTTCCCGGGTGGTAGGGAGCTGATCAGGAGTCTGCCCTTCTTTGTGATTGACAGCAGAGGCAAATGATCCCACAAGAGACAGTTGATTGCTGCAGTTTCTTCTAGGGTCTTACCGAGCTACTTAACCACCTTCTCCCACCCTGTCCTTCTCTGGCCACTCCCTTCTAGAGCAACCCACACACCCAAGTCACCAGCTGGTGCTCCATGCCGTCCCCGTCCCCGGGTCCCCGTCCCCACTGGAATGAGGGAACGACATTATCCATTTCCTTCTCCAAAGAGTGCCTAACTCATTTAGGCCAATCCCTGGATATCACACACTCCATGAATATTCAATTGGATTTTAAAAGGCCCCGGCTACTCCCTTTAACCATCTAGTAAGACATATGGCCCCCTTTCCACGGGCTCTCAAAACTCAAGCTGTTGAACGTGGCTTGTGACCAGAAGAAGAAACCATGACCAACATTATCAGAAACCTGCATCTAGACCCAAACCCGGCTGCTGCGAGAGTCGGGGCTAGTCCATCCAGAGCAGAGACAGGACCCAGAGCAGAGACAGGACTCGCGTCTCTGGTTCCCTGCATCAGCTTCAGTTCCAGGGACCAGAGAAGCCCTGGTGCGGGGTGACGACTCACCGAGGGCGTGGGATATCCTAGGGACGGTGTGGGGAGTTCCTGGACTGGCACAGGGTGTGTGAGCTCTGGCTGCCCCTGTGTGACCTTCACTGGAGCTGTCACTTTTCCTTTGCAGAGGAAGGCATTAACCATGAGTGTAAGCTGTGCAACCAGATGTTCGACTCCCCTGCCAAGCTCCTTTGCCACCTCATTGAACACAGCTTCGAGGGCATGGGTGGTACTTTCAAGTGCCCCGTGTGCTTCACAGGTATGGTAACCGTGTGGGAATGGCAAAAATGCATGGGTATGGGGGGTGGGGTGGGGTGGGGTGGGAGGAACCTGCTCTGTACCATGGCTGGAGCCCCGCCTCTCAGCCCCCATCCCCTTTGAAGCCCTGTCTCCCGGCATGCAGAGCTGACCCATAGCCTGCCTTTCCCTTCCTTTTGGGCGCCTCGGGTGACACTTTTCCGGTCCCTGCTCCTATTGCGGCTGCGCAAACGCTCACTCCTGCCTCAGCGTCTCTGTTGCAGTCTGCCCTTCCTGGGTTCCTCGGTGCTCCGTGGAGCCATGAGCTCCACCGGGCATCAGTGGGACTGCTCTGTACACTCCCCTCAGCCTACCCACCTCCAGCCTTTGAGTTCTCTGTCCCAGGCAGGCTTCAGCCAGGCAGCTCCAGGGCAGCTTTGTTGGCCAGGTCTCCAGCCCCCAGGCTGGCTGCCAGCCCCAGCAAGCGAGTGACTGTCCCGGCCCGAGGCATATCTCGGGGGGCTTTGCCGGCCCCCTCCTGTTGGCCCAGATGGCAGCCGGTGTGCACGGGGAGCCGGGCTCTCCCGGCCTCCCCGACATCTGCTGTCTACCTCTGTGGGAAGCCCACCCCAGGGAGGGCGCCTGGCAGGAGCCTATCTCTGAAGTGCTTACCTCCCAGATACACAGCTGCTTTGGGTCACCCTCCTGGATGTGCCCAGGGCTGGGCTGTCACGGGGAAAGGGAGGCAGTGCTACGACCTGCTCATGACACACATGTGTATGCACATGTCTCTGGGGTCCCAGCCTCCCTGAAACACCCTGGTCCTTCCCTCCCTCCCCCAACTCAGGACCCCCCTGCCCATCTGTTAGCATCCCATGCAAGGATGCAGACAGTAACCCTGGCGACAGGAGCAGTGATTCATGTCATTGACTAACCTCTTGGTACCAGGCACTGTGCTGCGCTGACCTAATTCCAGTCTTATCTCTGCAACCCACTTGCAGTGGGATCTTGGGCAAGTCACTTAATGTTGATTTTCTTCTGTTAGCTGGAGTAACAGCAGCGACTGCATTGCAGTGTGCAGACATTTGGCTTCTGGAGGGCACATTCACTGACTTAACCATGTACTACGTCATTTTTTTTTTGAAACCCCTTGCCTAGATTTACCCCCACGATCCTCCTAGATATCCAGTGAAGTGTTTACTTTAATGAACCACACTGTTTAAAGGAAGATACAAAGCCCAGAGAACTTCACTGGTCTGTCCCAAGGTTGCACAGCTACTGTAGGGCAGAGCTTGGTTTATCTGGTTCAGGGTCCTCTGATCTGGACTAATGTTCCCAGAAGCAGTCCTTGGCCAACCCCAGGTGCCTGGGCGATCCCTACTTGAGAGAAGCGGTGGGGCTGAGGCGGGCTGGCTTCTAACTGCCGTGTCTGTGTATACAGTCTTCGTCCAGGCCAACAAGCTGCAACAGCATATCTTCGCCGTGCACGGGCAGGAGGATAAAATCTATGACTGCTCGCAGTGCCCACAGAAGTTCTTCTTCCAAACAGAGTTGCAGGTGAGTGTGCCAGTCCCTGTGCGCCAGTGGCTACACTCTCGGCCGGCTGGCACAGTGCGCAGTGTGGCCTCTGCATCCCTGGAAAGGCCAACGGGCTGAGCCGATGAGCAGGAGACTCCGGCTCACACCCATCCTGTGGATTCCTAGTGGATCTTGGCTTTGTGACTGCTACTGGTCTATGTGGCCCACACAGCCTGAATCCAGCTCTTCCTGGATAATTGGGATATAAAATATAGTGGATATCTATTGGTTCCATCTCAGAGGGAAGGCAATCAGTCCTGAGGCCAGTGTGGCTTCGGGTGCACACAGGGGTCTCCACCAGCTTTCTTGATCCTCCCAAGGGACCCACTGGACATCCGCAGCCCTGCCCTCAAGTCCCATGGGGCTCTTTCTCTTCTTACTTGATACTGACTTTCCGGAGATCTGGATTTGGATCCAGAGCTGTCTGTTGCACTGACATGTCCAGGAAATTTCTTATTAACAGCGAAGAGTTCACATGCCCACTAGAAACACCCTTTGCGCTCACACAAAGGTCATGCCTGGTAATAGCTTCACCATGTAAGGCAGAGCTCCTCCCACCCGTGCACCAGCATTGACACTGGCAGTGCATGGGTGTGCAGAGGGGTGGCACACACACACACACAGCTCAATACTGCAGTCCCAGAGACCACACTCCCATGGACTGGAACCGAGCCACAGAGATGCTCTAAAGCGCTGCCCCGCTGGGGCGCCACTGCTCCTAGCCGCGGCGGGGAGGTAAGGCTGCGGCAGCCGGGTATTCTTGAGATTACCGTAGCCAGGAACAAAGGCTTATTTGTCGTTCCTGTGGCAGATCCAGGCAGAGTTCATGCTATTCGGTGACCTGTGCCCACAGAGGGTCCATGCCCATCTATGTTTCCATGGTCACCATGCAGGGAGGGGAAGGAGGGAGGGAGGAGAGATGAGTGTATCAGCTCTTCCAGCTTCCACTGGGAAGAGGTGCAGTCAGCTTCTCCCACACAGGGTCCTTAGAGCAAGCCACACGCCCGTCCCTCCACGCTTGGCTTCCTAGGGGTGGGAAGGAGCCTCGGTGTCTGAATGCACACTCTGGGAAGTTGAGACTGCTGATTGTATCCCCACCCTCTGCCAGGAAGCAGGGGGGGCGGGGGAGCTGGCATGCGACAAGATCCCTACAGATGCACCGTGTATGGTCACAGGGCGCATCAGCCTGCAGGGCAGCCCTCGCCGCACACCTGGGCAGTGCTGTGCCTGCTCCCAGTGACCTTCCGCCCACCCAGCATGAGGCGGGCAGTCACCCATCACGTTCCTGGACACAGCAGTGCCTGGTGCAGGCAGGCTGGGCCTTCTGGGGGCTTTAGCTCGCCCAATCTCTGTAGTTGCTTGAGAACAGGTCCAGGAAGGGTGTCGAGGGGATCAGCGAGTCCTGACTGAGCTCAGCACTGGCTGAGTGACCAGGCCTTCAAGGTTTCTTTCCTTTGGGGCAAGCCCTTTAGCCCCCACATATCCTTATACTCCTGGCCTTCGTTCCCTCCCCAGTGCAGATGGGTCAGGTATCGAGCTGAACAGAACAGGCCATGGAGGGGCTCCACTTCCAGGAGAGCATCCTAAGTGGAGACTCAGGGTCCTAGTGGGTCTATACGCTGACTCTCTGTGTGCTGAGGACAGTGAGGAGCCGGTACCCAGGACCAGAGCTGCTAAGCAGCTCCCATTGGGCGGTCTGGGAAGCTGCCTGGCCTGCCTGGTGGCACCTGCCCTTTGTCCCACAAGCAGCTTTCTGAGCACCCCCTACTCGACCTGCCTTACGCGTGTGGCCCATCGGTCAGTCAGATCTCCAGGGTCTCCTAAGGGATGGACCACCAGGACAGGCTGCATAAAAACACCCAAGCGTGTATAAGCCACTGTTGGTGTGTTAATTCAATCTCCTTACACACTGCCTTTCTCTCTCTCTCTCCTGCCTTTGTCCTCTTCCATTGTCCCAGACACCATGACGGGGAACAACTGGTCTCTTCTTGTTGGCTTTAAGATTTCTCCCTGAGGGCTCGGGAGATGTGGGTCAGTGGGTAAAGTGCTTGCTGCACATGCATGAAGCTCTGAGTTACAATTCCCCAAACTCTTGTAAAGCCGAGTGCCATAGCGCGGACCTGTAATCCTGTTGCTGCTACTGTGAAGATGGGGGGGGGAATCCCTGGAAGCTCAGGGGAAAGCCAGCCTGGTGTATGCAGCAATGGGAGGGCTAGCCTGGTGTATGCAGCAACACTCAATGAAGAGACCCTGTCTCAATGCGAAAGGTGAGGACAGACACCCAGGTTTGTCCTCTGACCTTTACACATGGGCATGCATGTTCTCTGTCTCTGTCTCTGTCTCTGTCTCTCTGTCTCTCTGTCTCTCTGTCTCTCTCTCTCTCTCTCTCTCTCTCTCTCTCTCTCTTTCACACACACACACACACACACACACACATACACACACACACACACACACACACACACACACACACGTGTGCATTCACACCAGTGTGGGGGAGAAAGAGAGATACATAATAAACAAGTTTCTCTCTGAAAGAAGAGACTCTCTGCTCCTGTTTCTCTGATCCGAGGGAGACATCATAGAGGACTGGCTGGGCTTCCTGAATGTAGCAGTATTGAGAAACTCTAGGGTAAGACACCGTGCCTCACTTTGCCTCTGCCTAACCTTGGACTATGGACCAACCCAAGAGTAACCAAGCCTCTAATCCTGCTATTCAAGAGGCTGAGGTAGGAAGATCAAAAGTTCAAGTCCAGCCCAAGCAACTTATCTTTTGCCTTAAAATAAATAATAATAATAATATTAATAATAATAATATTAACAATATTTGTAATGATCGACCCTTAAAGGCTGAGGGTGTAGCTCAGTGGTAGAGTGCCTCCTAGCATGCACACGCCCTGGGACCCATCTCCAGCTTGACCAAAAAGCCACTAGTTCCCTGGTCACCCTGATGACCTTTGATTGGGATCCTCAAGTAAAGGAACCTCACTAAATTATAGCGTTAACAAGCCACTATTTTCTGTGATTAATTATTTTAATTACAGACCATTTAAATGGGAAGTGTAACAACACTAAATCTATGCAAATAATGGCTTTTGTTAAGTAACTTGAATAGCAATTTTCTGGGTTTGAGGAGGGTTTTCAGGCCCCCACGATCTCACTGCCATTAATTGAAGCTGGTCTGGACTGTCTTGTTTGCATAAAGAAAACAAGGCTGAGCTTTCTCCTGGGTGCCGCAGAAGGGCAGTGAGGTCAGCCAGTGAGGTCACGTGCCTTTGCTGGGCCGTAGCTACCTTAACTCCCACGTGTTATGCGATGTTGAGTGAGGGGAAAGTTTTACGGAGCCCGCGTTGGTGGCACATGCACTGTGACCTGAGAGGGCATGCGGAGGTGTAGGGCCTAGGATTGAGTTTATTCCCGCTCTGCAGAGTTCAGCTGTGAACTGGAAGGATGACTAGATCGGAAGCCTGTGGGCCTCTTCGGTGTCTGCCTCTAAAGACCAGATGCAGTAAAAGCAACACAGTTGCCAGAATGAGGGAGCTGCGAGTCTTATTTAAACCTGAGTTCAGCTCACTCTGTGAGATTAATTCAAGGGAATCTGTATAAAACGATGTGAGTTTATGCATGACTAAGATCCTGAGCAGGAACTAAAGTTGTTGCTCATGTGGTGCTTGTGTGTAGAGGACCAGTGTACACCTAGTACCTAGTCTAGGGGCAGAGGTTAGAGAGTGAGTTGCCAGGATTCTGTGGCAGAGAGCTGTGTGTGCAAAGGTCCTGTGGTCAGCATGAGTAGGTGTTTAGCTAGGGCAAGAGCAGGCAGGACACAGCCAGGGCAAAGAGTAGGGACTGGTGGGCAGGAAGGAGCAGATGGAACACGGATTCGCAGCCACATCTGCAGGGCCGTGGAGCCCGATTTCCACTGTGGTGGGAACTCAAGCAGGAGGGAAGGTTGACTTACATCCTAAATCCAAATTTTGGAACTACGCTTTGGGAAGACACTATTGAGTGAACCAGCAGGGATGAGGCTCCTGCCCATCACATGTCCAATAAAGGTTTGTGTAAATGTGTAGTGCATTCTAAAACTCAATAGAATGAGCAAAAACTTTTGACAGGCATGCTTGTCAAACAGGAATGTCAGTTGTGATAGGAAGGAGCAGAGAAAGCCACAGAGCGATGCCACTCACAGCACCAGAGTAGCTAAAGCCAGGCAGATGCAGAAAGCTGGGATCCTGTCTGGGGCCGGGGTACTGAAAGCCCGAACTCTGGCATCCTGCAGAGGGAGGCCAACATGGCAGAGCCCCATGACAAAAGGGAAGTTAAGCACACAGCAACCATTACCCCTAATCCAACCCAGGGCATGTGTACAGAGAGAGGGGAGCTGAGACCCCACATGCCTACGATGGCAGGGGCCCCACACCAGAAGCTCCCATTCGCTCCCGGTGAGGGGGTGACGCTTGCTGTCTCTGGGTGCTGGAAGGATCCAGAAGGATTTCCCATGCCAAGCAGGAGAGGTTAGACTCCAGAGGACCCGCCATGTGCATTCTGACATGGCATTTTAGGAAGAGCAAAACTGTTTCAGTTCAGACAGCAGACCACAGTGTCGGTGCCTGCAGGCGAGCCATCAGCTGGAGGGACCGAGCAGGACCTGTCACACACCACCCCCAGGCACACACTGAGCACACCTGTGCGCTCAGGGACCCAGGCTGACCTCAGGGAGTTTCCAGGAAGTCTGTTGTCCCTCAAGTGTTTGCAGCTCTGGTGTGAAGCGGTTTCCCAGCATGCTTCGTGGGTCCCAAGCTTTGGGAGAAGCCATGGAGTTTAATCATGGCTACTCCCGATTCCCTCCTCTGTGAAGATCTAAAGCGTCCAGGGGACTGAAACTGTAGATGTTCACAGCTTCTGGAAGCCATAAGTAGATGACATTGGGTTCTCGGGCTCCTGTCCCCAGAGGCCTAGTGTCACTAAGCAATGTGGCGGGGCTCTGTCGTCTCTGCAACTGTCCTATCCTTTCCTCGTGGTCTTACTGTACAGCCTGTGGTTGTCGGCTTCCTTATCTGTAGCCAGGGAGTCTGGTCCTTTTCCATAGAAATGCCAGAAAGGCCTCTGGCATGTTGTGGGCCCAGGAAAGGAACATGTGGTCAATGGTACAGCTATCGTTTTCTGCAGTTTTCTTTTAGGCATTTGAGAATCTTACGGGTTTGTAAAGTTCCTTCCTTCTAGGAGTTTCATTTTCTGAGCTGGAACAAAGCAGTAGCCGGAGAACTTCCATTGGAGGCAGCCATGCTGGCCTGGATGCTGTAGTTGCCCGACAGCCATGCTGGGACTTGAAGGGAAAGGCTGAGATGAGTGGGGAGGGACACGGCCCCAGGCCCCCTCCCCTGTTTCCTGGGACCCTGGCCTTTTCGCTGGTTCAGGAGGGCAGGAGGGAGATAGGATTAGTGAATAAGACACTTGGACTATGCCAGGGCTGTTGGCCTTGTGTTTTCCAGCCGCAGGCCTCAGCAGATGAAGGCCCGGGGCCCTGTCGGCCCCTTGCCAGGGCAAGCCAACCTAAAGGAAGGGGCGGCAGGCACGGCTTGCCCAGCCCAGCTGTCTCCACATCCCCTTGGGCACCTCTGTGTCCACCGACAGAGGGTGGATGCTGTGTCCTTCTCCCCCTTCAGGCGCTCTCTGCCTTCGGCTCCTCACTCAGGGGTGCCCGGGTCAGCACACTGAGGGCTGGACTCTGAGGGGCACATCGGAGTGAGCAACAGGGCTCGCATCCTCCTGCTTCATTTCTGCCACGCCCCACCCTGCCACGCCCCACCCTGCTTCTAGCGATTGGTAGAGTTCATCTCAGCACAGCCTTGAGACAGCCGCTCCATCTCTGTGTACCAAAATGGAAACTGAGGCTCTGAGAGGTTTGGGGTGGGGGGGGGCCTGTCTGAGGTCACAAATAAATGACAGAGTGCCAGAGCCCCCCACACTAAACCAAATCGTCTTTGCCACCGAGGCAAACAGAAACCCTCCAAAGTTTAAATAAATTGCCATTTATATGAGCTAATAGATTTAAATGAGGCCTGCAGTGCTGAACTATAAAAAGCCTTGTTGTCAGGGGACCCAGAAACTATTTTAGTAGTTGGGCCAAGCAGGTAGCAGGAGTGGCACTAACAGGGGATGAGAAGAAAGTGCTCCTAGGTGAGCCAGGTGGAAAAGCTGTTGCCGCCCTGCCTGGAGCCAGGCCTCCCTGCCGGGAACCAGGCCTGGCAGGCACAGGCTGGAGGCCCTCAGAGGAGCCACAGGGAGGGTCCCGTTGAGGCTGGGCTGTGGAGAAGAGGAGAATCCAGTGACCTCCTGCTTCCTGATGTTCCTTTTCCAACTTGTTATGATGCCCAGGACTCCTGTGGTAATGTCACAGTAGGGGTGGAGCCCTAGAGCCGTCACTGTCCTTTTCTTCCTAAGTAACGATCTTGGCATCTCTGAGCTGGTGGGGAGAGCCTGCCCGAGCACTTGCAAGTTCCTGAAATGCGCACTCCCTCACACAGGTGTTCACACGGGGGAGTGGGGGGAGGGGGGGAGGGGGGCGAAAACACTTCTCCTTGGTGGGCTGGGCAGTGGGAACTGTGGACCTGTTCTGAGCCCTGGACTCCCAGGCCCTCAGTGACAAAGTGGGGGTGGGGTAGGGGCTGCAGGAAGTGATTCTGCTTCTGAGCTTCTGAGCTGGCCCACGGCGGCCAAGCGGCCAGCACAGCACTGAGCAGGCCTGTTTAAAGGATTATTTCATGCTGTTTGCTTGTGTGTGCCTAATCATGCCGCTTCCAGCTAAATGATTACAATTGATTAAAAGCAGAGCTGGTGCTCTAACAAGCAACCCGGAGTACTCCGATGGCGAGAGCCCGGCCCTGCCAGGCTGGATCCTGGTGCCCAGCCAGGGGGAGGTGCCTGTGAGCCAGGGGGTGTGGTCTGAGTTTTGCTGGGACCTTTCTTGTCCTGTCCCTTCCCCCATTTTCATTATTCACTTATCACACATTCACAACCTGGTGACATTTCAGGGACCTCAGATGACGCTGAGGCACAGGCAAGGACTTCATTCTCACAGGTAACATTCTACTGGAGACATAGTAAGTCAGTGAATTCATGAATTGTATTGTGACAGAGGTAGGGTAAAGGTGAGAGAGAGAGAGAGAGAGAGAGAGAGAGAGAGAGAGAGAGAGTGTGTGTGTGTGTTTCTGTGTGTGCATATGTATACAGGAAAAGTTCAGGCCGAACAACTGGATGGTGTGGTTAAGAAAGCATTACTTCAGTCTTAGCTATGGTTTCATTGTTGTGAAGAGACACCGTGACCAAGGCAGTTTTTGTAAGGGACGACATTTAATTGGAGCTGGTTTACAAGTTCAGAGGGTTAGTCCATTGTTATCAAGGTGGGAGCATGACAGAGCCTAGGCAGGCACGGAACTGGATAAGCTGAGAGTTCTATATCTTGTTCTGAAGGCAAACTGGAGAAGACTAGCCTCCAGGCAGCTAGGAGGAGGGTCTCCAAGCCCAGCCCCACAGTGACACACTTCCTCCAACAAGGTCACACCTCCTAATAGTCCCCCTCCCTGGGCCAAGCGTATTCAAACCACCACGCCATCCCAGCCAGGAAGTGGAGATAGTCTGTGTGAGGCAGCTGCCTATCTTCCTGCTGGGACACCCGCCTTTCTTCTGCTTTAACCCTGCTCAAGTGGCCCCGTCTTTGGGATGCTCTCCCTTATGCTCCCTCTGGCCTTTCCCGTCCTTGGTTTAGCTTTAGACGCCCTTACCAATATGAGTCAGAAATAAGCTGTGTATTCCTGGTTTCCCGTGGAAACATGAGATTTTGGAGGATGAAGGTTTCTGCCACCCACCCACTCACCTACCCACCATACCTCCATCCTCCTGCTTTCTAGTCATCATCCTTCCCATCTCCTACTCTATCCATCCTCCAGGAGATTTGCCACCTGGCTATGTATTAATCTGCCTTTCACCCCATCCATCCGTTCCTCTACCCATCTCATTCCCTCACCATGTGTTTATCCTCCTGTCTGCTTCACCCGTCCTCTACCCGCCCATGCATACGTTTCTAACCCAACCATTAGTTCACCCACAGACCCATTTATGCACTCGAATATTCCTCCACTCTTTCTTCCTCCTTCCCCTCCCTCTCTTCTTCCCTCCTTCTCTCCTTCCATCTACCTACCCATATACACATCCACCTATTACATACCCACCTACCCACCCGTTCATCCATTTATCCATCCACCCATCTATCCACCTACCCACCATCTATCCATCTATCCATCCATCCACCTACCCACTCTCCATCCATCCATCCATCCATCCATCCATCCATCCATCCACTCATCTACCCACCATCCATCCACACATCCATCCACCATTCACCCATCCATCCACCCACATACATACATACATACATACATACATCCACCATCCACCCATCCATCCACCCACCATACATACATACATATACACATACATCCACCATCCACCCATCCATCCACCCACCATACATACATACATACACATACACACCCATCCATCCACCCACTCACCCACCATCCATCCATCCATCCATCCATACATACATACATACACACACACACACCTATCCATCCACCCACCCACCATCCACCCACCCACCTATCCATCCGCCTATCCATCTCCCACACATCCACCTATCAACTCATCCTATGCACCTACCACATACTCAGTCACCCATTGTCCATCCATCTGCCCCCATCCATCCATTAGCCCGCCTATTCACCCCATATCCACCTACTCCATACCCATCCGCTCATGGCCCCTCCTTCTGTCCGTGCATCCTCCCACTGGGCCACCCATCCATCCGTTCACCCACCTATCCACACACCTACCATCCGCCTGCACGCTCATCCACCATCTTTTCTTTCGTCCCTTGCTTTCTCCCATATACTTTACTGTATGTTTGAGCGCTTGGAAAGTAGAAAGAGAACACAAGCAGGGAAAGAACAAAAAATGGGGGGCGGGGGTTGAATACAATCTTCAGATGCTCGGCCCACTGTCAGAACCCTGGTCTTGATAAGATGGGTAATCGAGGAGCCGGTTCCCGTTCTTCTTTGTGCGGCTGCTGTCAGATCCAGCCAGATAATTATAACTAATAATAATTAAAAAGTAAAAGCGCTGTAGGCACATGCTTAGCATTTGACTCTTTAGCTGTGCTTTCTGTGAATAGCATGGCTTCCTCCGTTCTGCCTTAAAGATGGCCCAGCCCTTGGCACCTTAACCACCAGAGGGAGAGCAGTTTGGTCTTGGGTGGGACTGGGATACAGGACACCGCAGTGGCTCCTGGGAGTTTAAATCTGTTGCTAGCACTGGAGTTGGTCACTCATGAGACCAGGAGCCCTGGGGCCTGAGAGCCAAGCTGGCTGCTAGCCTCCTGGAGCCCACCCCTCTTGGAGGCTAGCAGAGACATTTCATGCTGATGGGCGCAAACGCCCCTTCTGACAAGTACTGGTCCTGCTGTCTTGGGTTGTTGTTCTCAAGGATTGAGGCTTTCGCAAGCCAGGATTCTTGGGGTTAGTATCAATGAATTTCCAGCGATGTTATTGTGTTCTCACTAGGGGAGGAAGAACCCAGCATAGGCCATAGCTGCTCACCCCTGCAGCCCAGCCTGCCTTTGAATCCCAGCCTTGTTACCCTGGAGCCTCAGAAACCTGGGGATTACAGTTTCTTCCTTGTGGACTGTGGAGGGTCTGAAGGTAGTGTGGCCTACCAAGCCTCCCACACTAAGCCCATCAGTACTGTCCTGTGTTAACTGTCATCCCTATCCCAAAACATAGTCCTGGTTCCCCCGGGACTAATTAATTCAGTTAGTGGCACATGTATGCGCTCAGAGTGACCTCAGTGTTTTCTGAGCACCTACTATGTGCCAGGTGTGTACAGGCAATGGAGATACACAAAGGTCTAGAGCTGTGTACCTGCTGCATAGAGGGGACAGTGTACAAGAAGGACCAGGCCTTTCTTCCATGCTTGTGGAGCACGTGTGGGAGGATCATACAGGATCACACCACTGCCTCGGTCCCTCGGTCAAAACTGCACAGCCCAAATCTAAATGCATGAAGCCTGAAGAGCTCTAAAACTTCAGTCTTCCTGATAGCCAGCATGACATCGCAAGAGTGAAATTCAAAGTGATATGTTTTAGGTAGAAAAAATGATTTTAAATATTAGATAACATTTCCTTCAGCGTGTACACAAAATACAAATGAATCTTCTGTGTAGACGACTTGAGTCCCATCTACAAGGTAAACATTATACATGTGCAAATACTCCAAATTGTAAAACTCCAAAATATTAAACACTTCTTAAATCAAGCATTTTGATTGAAAGGTCTCCAGAATATCCAAAACAGATCAATCAATTAGCTAATGAATAATCCGACAGTTGAAGCCCATTAAGGCAGCTGCACAGCTGGGCCCCACGGGACTCTCTCTAAGACACCTTAGGTCTGGGTCCTATCTCTGCCCACGGTAGGTTACCGTTTGCTGAAATCAGCCAGTGTCTGACGTCTGAAGGTACAAGGCCTCTCTGTCCACAGTAGAGTGTGGCCTCATCACTGACCATCATTGTCATCCCTGGAGCAGCTCTGGGTACTGAGGGACAATGTGGAGCAGTGTTGGGGTCTGTATGCAGAGGAACCCAAAGAGAACTCCACTTCCATCCTTAGGGAGCCCAAGACATGGGTCTGTGTCTATAATCTAGCCCAGTGGAATGCATGCTGACTGGGATCTGAGGGCTAGCTCCTGCTACCCCTTCCCAGGGTTCCTTTCTGGCACTCCTTGTCAAACAGTTCACTCTAAGGCTGTGAGAACTGAGGCAGATTCCTTGATCTCCAACAGTTATAAGGGTAGGCTCAGCCTCCAGCCAAGCTACTGGGGCATGAGACTATGGCTGTCCCTTCGCCCTTGGGTGTATAAGGATTTCTGGAAACCACAGAGGGGTAGTGGAAGAGTGGCTGAAACCCATAACCAGCCCTGCTCAGACGTCCTCTGGCCCCCAGGGTTTGGTCCAGCTGAGCAGTGAACCATGATGAGGCCCATGTGGGGACCCGGGGCCTCCCCAGCGTCTCAGCTTTGAGCAAAGATGGCATTCAGAGTGGATCTCAGGCTGCCTGTTGGAGCCTACCATTCACACCCTGGGGCTGGGGCCAACCAACTTTCTGGGGCACCGTGCCATTATGACAGATGGGCATAGGGAGCTGCCAGAATCCTCGAGCCTGGGACCATTGTGCGTGCTCTGAGCCTAGCCCCTCGCCGGCGCCATTTCAGGCAGGACTAAATGCCTTCAGTTTCTTAGTAACAGTAACAATGCCAGTGACGGTGAATGTCTTGTCGCTTCAGTGCTCACAGAGGGCTGCACACTACGAAGCCGAGCCCCACGTGGACAGAGACAGGGTCTTCAGTGTACAGGAAGGACACGGACAGGGCCTGATGGTAACATCAGGACCTGGGGTGTAGGCTTCCTCTTAGAGAGAACACTATCTCTGCACAACAGGCCATGGAGACGCGGATCCAAGGGGCACAGGAGAGAGGGGGCAGTGTGGGGGACAGAGTTGGGAATGTTACCATTTCGCTTTGACTCTGTTGAGATAGGCTGCCGCTGTGTGGTCAAGGTATACTTCAGACTCATCCTCCTGCCTCAGCCTCCTGAGTGCGGGGCTTAGGTTGTGCTAGGTTAGATTCAGGGACACCGGTGATTCGATGTCGTGTCACACAACTTGTAAGTGGCGGAGTTGAGCTTGACTGCAGCCCTGATGGTGTGAGGCTGTGAGGATATCAAAAAGCCCCCTAGCCAAGCTCCGCGGGAAGCCTGTGCCCATTGTTGTCTCCCTCAGCACACTCCCGATGCAAACTGCACACATGACCATTTACAGGTGGAAGGCTGAGGCACCGCTAGGCAGGGGTGGAGACAGAAACCCAGGCAGCCTCCCTCCTAGGCCGGTTGTCAGGGCTCTAGTACCCTGGAGAGGCCTCTGTGTGCTTGGGCCACTCTTGCTTAAACCACCTCTTCTTGGGAGTGTGGCTGGCTGCTTCCTGCTAAGAGGATGGGCTCTGGTGTGGCAGGGGCCCTGGTCCCCACCCACCCCCGCCAGCAGAGAGAGGAGACCAGGGTGCTCTTGGTGGAAGCGTGGATTGCACTCTTTGGTGCAGGAGGAACAATTACTAATGACATTTAGAGAGAAATTAATGATGAGAACTGCAAGTTGGCATTTCAGGAGCGGCAGTCAGCAGCCCCGAGGACCCCCGAAGGAGCAGAGGGCGGGGGCTGGGGGGCCCCAGAAATTAATTTTGCTGTGTCAATAGTGAGTGGGCTGCACTCACTTTGCCACTGAAGTTTACACAGAATCAAGCGGGCTGGCAAGCAGGGGCTGGCCCAGGCCTGCTCTGGATGACAGCTTGGTTTTGGTGTGGCCTTTAGGTGGCACCAGGGAACAACAGGAGGAAAGGACGGCCCCTCTGGCCACCTGGGTAGCTGCTTCTCTGAAAAAGACTGAGGGAAAGCCTCAGTTTCTTCATCAGAGAAATGGAAACGCTGATGTGTGAAGGGCAGTTTCCAGCACATAGTAGAGACTCGTATATGATAGCCAGTACATGGGCATGTGGTTGTCGTAATGAATCTTGGATCATTCTTTCCTCAGACAGCTAAATCATGGCATTGGTGGGAACTGTGGTGGAGAAAGAGGAAGAAATAAAAGGCTAAACTTAGGGGTCAGGGTTTGTGGGGTTCTTAGTGGGACAAGGGAGCATGCCTTATTCAGTAAAACTCCCTCTGTTCTCCGATCACTTGGGAGTGAGGGGACACACACAGAAATGTCACTGTCACCATAACATCAAACATCTTACAGAGCAGAAGGTAAACCCCACCGGGGCTGGAGGTTGTTGAAGCTTAAATAATTATTTCTGTCTCTCGGAACAGGAAGGTTTCCCTTCCACTGTCATCCCAGCGTTATTTAGGGTTTTATCACGTGCCAGGCACTGTCCACAGTACTTTTGAACATTAAGTGCCTAGTCCTCACAATGTCTCTATAAAGATAAACCAAGACAGAAGTTAAGTCACTTCCTGGGGCCTCAGAGCAGATCAGTGCTAGACCCAGTCCATCTCTGGAGATCCCCCCATCACCCCATGTTGTTGTTGTTGTTGTTGTTGTTGTTGTTGGTGGTGGTGGTGGTGGGGTGTGTGTGTGTGTGTGTGTGTGTGTGTGTGTGTGTGTGTTTTAACCACACCACACGGCTGGGTTTCTTGTTTGCTTGCTTGTTGGTTTGTATTCACATTTGGCTTTACAGATGCTTCGGCCCTCCATGGCAACAGTCGGCTGCCGCACCCGACACAGGGCATTCTGTGTGCTGTCATAGACGAATGTGGCTTTCTATATTTTCTACTTTAAACCTCATAACAAGACTATAAAGTAGACACGGTTAGCCCCACCTTTCAGATGCATAAACAGGGCTTACAAGAAACGAAGTCTTTCTGAGCCTAGGTTCGTAGAGGCAGTGAGTGACCGAAGCCAGGTTTGAACTCGAAACCCCACTGTACTCTTTGCTCAGTGCCCCCACCTGCAACCCACCCGTTCACCCAGGTGCTCTCACTCCCACCCTTCAGCTACACACTGTCCACCCTACCCCGCATCTGTGCGTCCAGCAGCTGCACACACATCTACCCACCTATCCATCTTGGGATGTATATTAGCTTTCATTTACGATTTCTTTTTAGTTATTTTTGTGTCTCAGCGTGGCTGCGTGTACAAGTGCAGGTGCCCGAGGCCAGAGGGCTCAGGTTCCCGCGGAGCTGAAGTTGTAAGTGGCCGTGACCTGCCAAGCATAGGTGCTGGGAATTGAACCTGGGTCCTCTGCAAGAGCAATGAGCTCTCTTTACCATGGAACCATCTCTCCAATCCCCCTTGCTTTTAAAAAAAGCAGAAGAGCCTCTTCCTCTTCTGTTTTTTTTTTTAATAATAAAAGGTTCATTTATTTTGATTTTATGTATGAGAATATTTTCTCTCTGTGTGCTATGCATTCAGTGCCAGAGGAAGCCAGAGGAGGGTGTTGGAATCCCCCAGAACTGCTGCTACATGGTTGTAAGCCAGCCCTGGGAACTGAACCTGAGTCTTCTGCAAGAGCGGCGAATACTCTTGGCCACTGAGCCATCTCTCCAGCCGCACTCCTTGCTCTGCATTTCACACTCCACTTTAAAACTGCCTGTACACACACACACACACTCCCTTGGCTCCTGAGTGAGATGTGATAGTCCAGGAGTACAGAGGATTGTAGGTCTGCCTCCTGGAACCGGCAAACTAACTCCGTTACAGTAGAAGGGACGCCTCGGGCTGCTTGGGCAGGTGTGTGGGCGGAAATACTGACCGTGGCTTGGTCGCCGGCTGAGCCGTTAAGGCTATAAAAGCAACATCCCAGAAGTGGGGGGAAACCACCCTGTGCCCTTCTATTTGTGGTATGTGACGCCTTCGGGACTGGAGAGGGTACACACCTATGTGTTTCATGAGGACTGTGGCGATCATTAGCTGTAATGGGTCTCAGCTGCAGTGTGGATCAGTGGTGCATGCCACAATTCATCACAGTAAATTAGGACCATCTTCAAGACTCCTGCCCCTGCAGCCTGGGGGGCTGTGGGCAAGGGGCAGAGTCACGTGGTCCCTGGAAGCCATTTTGTGGGTGCTGGGCATGATATTTCTGAGTGTTGCCACCCTCAGACTATCTACTGGAACAGCTCTTTGTTGGCAGGGATAATTTTCAGGAAAATCTAAAGATGCAGGGAAATGTCGTCTTTTTAGCGGGAATTTGGAGGAGCGTAGACACAGATGTGGATCGGAGTTTTCATGTAGCATTTGCAGAACCTAAGAGCACCAGAGCGGTTCAGGGACCTGAACATACGTGTTCAGTATAATTAGTGACCGTGCGACCTAGATTTTCCAGGACGGCCCTCATTTCCCGGTCTGACATCCCACCGCTGGCTAGTTGCCCTGGCTTTTCGGTTTGTGAGGTAGGATGATGCTGTGTGGACGTAGTGACAACCTGCCAAGAGGAAATGTCCCTCCCTCTCCAGCTTGTCCCCGTGCTTCTTAAGGTGGGCGGGTACACTGGGCCCTTGCTTCGGCAGCAGACCCCTCCCCCTAGAGTAGGGCATTTGCCAGCAGGCCTTGGTTCTGCCTGGGTTCTGTGGCCTTGATGGCCTGGCTCAGAGGGCTGTCCCGCTGATACGGGTCAGTCCTGCAGGTGTGAAAGGCTTTCTGCAGCGAGGACATGGAGACCCCTTGCAGGAAGTGCCAACAACTGCTGGCAGGTGGCGTGGTGTCCTGGGGTGCTGCAGCTCCGGCTCACCCAGCCTAGGGTGCCCACAGGCCTCTGCAGTCTGTGTATCCCCTTAGCCGCATGTATGAGGTGACCACACATGATGGTCTGCGTCTCTGCCCTTGGTGCAGAGGTGGTACGTTCACGTAACCCGGAGTCTTCCACATTCTGCTCTACAGCTTGGTGGCCCCGAGAGGCACACGGCACCGTGCAGACATCACCTCTTCCAACCCCAGAACTCTTTCATCTCCCCAGCCTGAAACTCTGTCCCGCCGTTCTCCCAACCCCCGGCAGCCAAGTGCTGTTCTGTGAGCTGGGCAAACTCAGGACCCCAAACCAGAAGAAGACCCCCTACAGTATACATCTTTCTGAGACTAGCTTATTTCACTTAATGTCATGTCCTCAAAGGATCCTGGCTACATTTGAGACAGTTGTCCAGCATGTTCTGGATTGGGGGTGGCACGGGGTGGGGGTAGGGGTGGGTTCCTGCTCCCCCTCTGTTAGCTGCCTTCTGTCTGCTGTCCAGCTTGCAAGCTGACCTCTCTGCGGCCCTGGAGGCCGCACCAGGCAGGGGCAGTGAGGAGCTGAAACCATCCCTAACTCCAAGCATACTGCAGGGTGACCTCACAACTGGGCTCTCCACCCTCCCCTTCAGAGCCTTGCCACGCCAAGTCCCATGACCCTACACAGCACTGTGGCCATCTGCCGTGGAAGGGCACTGCCCCAGACGGCCCTGCCTTAGGAGCCCTGGCCCAGTTTGTATCCTGGAAGACTCCAGAGGCCTCAGGCCAGACCGAGCTGAGACGTGGGGTTGGCTTGTGTCATGCTGCTTTTAACGGAGAGGAAGTTTGGAGTTTTTGGGGGAAAAAAAAGCCCATTTCCAATTTTCTGACAAAGCCTGCAGATGTGGCCTTACCGGCTCACATGTCCGCCTGGCGGCCTTGCCTGGAGGAGCCGGGCTGTGCATCTTTCTACCACGCTTGCGCTCTTGAGGCTGACAGAGGGCCCACTGGCCCCGTCGCTCTCCCCTGGCGCAAGCCCCACTGACTCTCAACACCACCCACCTTGTGCTGGAGGCCTCCTGCAGAGCCCAGTGTGACTGGAGCTTCTAGGATCTAGCCCCTTTATTGACAAAACCATTCCCTGAGTTTAGTCCCCACACCTAACCTACCTCCAGGCTGCCTGTGTGTCCCATGTATGCGTATGCCTCATGGCATGGGGACACCTGGACTCCAGGCAGTGGCAGGTCCAGTCTGAGCTTTGGCTTGTTCTTGGTCCCCATATCTCTTCATGACACAGTGCTGTTCCTAGCATGACTTTGATTTTTTTAAAAGATTTATTTATTTATTATATGTAAGTACACTGTAGCTGTCTTCAGACACCCCAGAAGAGGGCATCAGATCTCACTAGGGATGGTTGTGAGCCACCACGTGGTTGCTGGGATTTGAACTCATGACCTTCGGAAGAGCAGTCAGTGCTCTTAACCACTGAGCCATCTCTCCAGCACCTAGCTTGACTTTGTAATAGACAGGTTTGCTCCATGTTTGCCCTGAGGAATCTGCTTTTAGGGAATCTGATTCCAGCCCTTCGAGGGAAGGCACCCCCAAGGCCCAATTCGTATTTGAGAACTGTTAGCCAAGGTCTAAGCAGGCTGGTGTGTTCAGGGTGAGCCCGCTCAAGAGGGACCAGTGTCCACAGACGTGGATATTCAGTACACAGATGGAGAGGCAGTTGCTAATTTTCTTCAGGGCTTGGGTCAAGCATGCACCCTGTTGCCTCCCAGGGACAGATCTGTTAGCAGTCCTGAGAGCATTGTCCCTCCCTCTGCTTGTGACAGCAGTCATAAAACTGCCGGTTTCTCTGGCTTGGCCTCCACGTTAGACATGAAGACCAACTGGGCCCATTCACATGTGAGGTGCCTCTCCCTAAGACTGAGGTTCCCCCAGCAGGTAATGTTGGTCTTTGTTTTAGGGGTGACTCTGAGTGGGCTCCCTCCTAATATCCTGCTCTCAGGTGAGCTCATTGCTAAGGTGCAGGAGTATGGCGCCGGCTCATGGAGATTCTGTTGGACTCTATTTTCCCATAGAAGCAGGCCTCCTGCTTTTAGTCTTTGTGTCCTGGGACGGGGGGGAGGGTGCTGGAGGAGTCGGGGGAGGGTATACACAGGAAACTAAAGCTCGGGCAGCCCTCTGGGAGAAGCTACTAGCTAGGAGTCTGGATCAAAGGTCGCCTTCCTGTTCTCAAGGTATTTCTTGGATCCCTGAATCTGTTCTTGCTCTTCGGTGTCCCCCAAGGCTACACCTTGCTCAGGCTGCCCCTTGTGTCTAGACTAGGAGCCCCCCAGGCCTGCTTCCTAGCTCTTCTGGTGAAGGTCAGTTTCGAAGCTCACTTGCTGCTGCTCTGGAGAGGCAGATGCCAGGCTCCTCCTCGCTGCTGGCTGGGCAGAGGGGACAAGCAAACCCCACATGTGTCCCTGTGGTGTGGAAAGTCCCCCACTCTCCCTCTCCCTTATAGGTCACCTTAGGGCTCTGTCCCAGGCCATTGGGCCACCAGTCTCAACTCTAATGTCAAAGGTGGAGGTCACTTGCACAGGGGCCAACTTCCCTCTGGCCTGGGGGTAAGTGGGTGACAGAGGGGACTGCTGGAGGAAGCAGGGTATACCGTATATTAAGGCCCGCCCCTCCCCGGGGAGCAGCCCATCACTGGCAGGCGTTTATAGGGAGCCCCAGCCATCACTCACTCCTAATTTTAATGACGTGCATTAGCTAAATTGTGTTGTGAGTATTCATTCGGCGCTGTTTATGGGGCGCTCTCGAGTGTGCGCACCGTTTGTCAGAAGTGCAAACTAGCGAACATACGAGCCTTTAAGACAGGCCATCTGTTCGTCTTAGACCCTTGGACGATTGTCAAGCGCTGCTAAAAATAAGTGCTCACAAGCAGAGAGGGGCTGCCCAGGTGATGCACAGCAGAAAGGGGGGGGGGCAGGGCTGCCCGTGTCTGCACCCTCCCCAAAGGGAGAGGCAAGTGACAGTCTGCGCCGCCACCGTCCCCGCCAGGGAGGCCATGAGAGGGAACGGAGGAAGATGGAGAGCCTCTGCCGAGACACCTTTAGGGTGGGGGCGCGAGCCCTCCCTCTGTCTTGCGTCATGTAACTCCACAGCTCAAATACCTTTGATAGCTCCCAGTGGCCCGGATTTAAGGGCGCGCTGCCTCGTCTGGCATTGCGGAGCCCCATCAATAAGGCCCCTGCCTTCCTTGGGAGGCTTGTCTCCATAGCACAGACCCTGTGCTCCTGCCAAGCTGAATTATTCATTGTCCCCCCAGCACATGCCGCACTTTTCACATGTCACAGGCAGAGCGGTGCCACGGGCAGAGGGGGCCCAGAGACACTGCGCCGCCGTTCTCAACCGTGGGGCCTTGTACCTCGGTCTTCCCCCTGTCTAGCAGGGATGGAGGTGGCAGGGACGTTATGGGGGCTCTTGGGGGCTCAGAGGACTGAACGTTGCCGAAGTGTGAGGTGTCCGACCTGCTGAGAGCCAAACAGCCCCGGTCGTTGTGAAACACAGCCTTTATCGGTGTCACCCACACCTCCAAGATGCTTGAGTGGTTAATCCTGATTGCCAAAGTACTCTTTCATTCTCTGTCCCTCTGTCTTGTCTGTCTGTCCGTCTCCCCCCCCACACACACACCCCTAGTAGAAACCCTAGCCCAAGCTGTTCTTGCAGGGCAGCCCGAAGGCCTCTCCCGAGCAAGCCTCCATCAGACGCCGTCTCCCTGCCGCTTTCCGTGAAACCCCGCAGCTGGAAACTTGGCAGAGGCTGGCCTGTTCCCTGTCTCCTTCTCTCCTGTCCACTGCCCAAGGCCAAGCTCCTTGACTGTGAAATGGGCACATAATCAATGGAGGCCTGCTCAGCCAAGCGGGGCTAGAGCAGCTGTCTGCCGCTGGGAACAGAATCTTTCAAGCTAAGGTCCACCTTAGGGCGTGGTCCCTGGTCTTGGAGAGGGGAAGCCGTGGTGAAACCAGGCCTATACGGGCTTCTCGGAGCTGCAGCCAGCCACGGGGTGGCACAGGGGTAGGATGAGGGAAAATAGCCTCTTCTGGATGGAGAGCCTGAGGATGACAGAGTGGCTTCAAGACCCTGCACACCGACCAGGGAGAGCGTGGATAGGGACCATGACGGTGGGTGAGATAGACCGGGGAGAGCGTGGATAGGGACCATGACGGTGGGTGAGATAGACCGGGGAGAGCGTGGATAGGGACCATGACGGTGGGTGAGATAGACCGGGGAGAGGGTGGATAGGGACCATGACGGTGGGTGAGATAGACCGGGGAGAGCGTGGATAGGGACCATGACGGTGGGTGAGATAGACCGGGGAGAGCGTGGATAGGGACCATGACGGTGGGTGAGATAGACCGGGGAGAGCGTGGATAGGGACCATGACGGTGGGTGAGATAGACCGGGGAGAGCGTGGATAGGGACCATGACGGTGGGTGAGATAGACCGGGGAGAGCGTGGATAGGGACCATGACGGTGGGTGAGATAGACCGGGGAGAGCGTGGATAGGGACCATGACGGTGGGTGAGGGCAAGCTGAGCAGATCGAGTGAGGCTGGGGGATGTTCTGAGTGGAGAGTAAGTGTATCTCTGTGTAAGCACGGGCCGGGTCTTCAGGCATGAGCCCCTTTTCCCTGCCTCCTTCGAGCCTTCAGTGTCGGAGTCCAGACTCCCTAGCCCTGCCGTGGCGTTGCTTCCACACAGGAGGGGCTGGGGTATCCGCACATGCTCAGTGCACAGCCTGGGACTTCACAGACTCAGTGGATGCCTGTGAATGAATGCACGGATGGATGGATGGAGGAGTGGGTGGATGCTGGTGTGTGCCTCGTCCTCTACCGCAGCATCTCCTCCTGGGGCCCTCCTGGCGACCAGATCACCCTCTCCACTGTAGAAACGGGAAAGCAAGTATACAGCCAGGTCTGATGAAGAGGAACCAGTGATACCTTCTGTCCTGAGGGCAGGGACATGGCAGGGAGCGGGACTCTGACACTTCTTGTAGCCCCAGCTGTTAACAGTTTTTTTGGGGGGAGGTCCCAGGAGGGACCCTCTATCCCAGACACTTGTCTGCAGGTAGATCCCACGAGCACCATCATTTCCTGGGTTACCCTGACATCTCAGAAAGAGGCAACTCACAAACTTTGAGGTCAACGAAACTGCAGCAAGGTCACATGGCTAGCAAGTGTCAGCTAACGCTGACCTCGGGGGTGTAGCCCATGTTGGCCACTAAGGTACTTAACAGGTCGCTAATGTTGTCTGCCTGTTTGTGGTCACCTAGGAGGGTGGCTAGTATCAGTGGCGCATTTGGGAAGAGCCAGGCAAGGTGCTAGGGCTTGGTGGGTAGGTGACTGTTCTTAGAGCTGCTGGCACACAGGTAGGGTGGCTTATCAGAACACCAGGAGTGATCTACAGGCTTGAGAAGTCCCTTCAGCCCATACATATCTGGGCTTCTGGGACAGGAGGAGTCTTATTGCTTCATGCTACCAAGCAACCAATGTACTGAAACCACTTGTCTCCTCAGGTGCTGGTGGGCAGGTCTCATAGGCCAAGCAAGGTTCAGGCCAAGAAACAGAACCTGAAACCCAGACCTAGAGATGTTTACTAGGTTGCACCCTATGGCTTCATTCCTGCTCTTGCAGGATTTGGATTTTAAAGGATCCTGGTCTTGCAGGTTCCTGCAGGCCAGCAGATCCAGATAACAAAATTGTGGGCTGTGGTGTTGGGTAGGAGAGCTTTGACTCTGTACCCAGAGTTGGACTTAATGTGACCTTCTAACTAGCCGGCCCATCGGGGGTGTGAGCACAGCCCTTCCACCAGACTCCCCGTACGACCCACGGTGCCTGTGCCGGCACATACCCAACGCAAGTCCAACAAGAAGGTAGTGATTGTCACCCTGTGGAAGGGCAGCAAATACTGTATTGTTGAAAAAAGCTTCCACAAAGGGTATTCCTTTGAGCTAGGCCCAACCAGATGCCAGCCATGCGTGTCAGGTGGAGGCCCTGAGTCAGGGTATCACAGAAACCCCGTCAGCGAGTGTGCAGGAGCGCTGCCCGGTGCATGGCGGGCGGCCGAGAACCTTCGCCGTGCCTCTGCTTTCCTCCCCTCACCTGCTTCTGTGCCCCACACCTGTGTCCCCCTGGCAGGCAATGAGGCCGGTCGGTGCCAGGCATCCTGGCCAGGCTCGTCTCAGCCCTCGGCCACTGCCAACCTTTATGGTTTTTGGGAAGTGCTCAACTGTAAGAACCAAAGCATCTTTAAAAACTGATATTTTTTCCCCTTCTCTGAAGAGACTAAATATACCATAAGCATAAACAGGGGAAGGCACGGAGCTAGGCCTCGCAAGAGCTGTAGGGTGGGAGGAAGCCATCAGAAGCCTTGAAGGACTGCTCGGCCTTGGAAAAGAGCTACTGTAGATGTGCCTGGTAAGGTGCTTGAGGAGACTTAGTCATGCGTTTTGACAGTCCTCTGCCTTCTCAGAGACTGCCCTTGGAGGAAGCCCGCCTTGGATGACTACTCACCCTCTGAAGAGCCGCCCTAGAGTACACACATTCATGTGCGTGTGCGTGTGTTCATGTGCGTGTGCGTGTGTGTGTGTGTGCGTGTGCGTGTGTGTGTGTGTGTGTGTGTGTGTGCGTGCGTGTGTGTGTGTGTGTGTGTGTGCACACACGCGCGCGCGTGAACACGCTGTGACCTTGACTCCCTTCTGGCTACTGTGAATACCATTAATCCTTCTGTGCTTCTCACTCCTGCATTAGACCCCTTAGAGTCGGGTCCAGTGGAGTCTTCCCTACCCTCTCTGGGCCAAGCTCAGAGCAGATGACCCAGCAGGTACTTAGTGACACAAAGCTGAATGCACTGTGTGCTGATCGCCTTTGGAGCATTGAGTCTTTCCTCTGTGTTCTGACATCCCGGGCATTCCTTGGTCATAGTAAAACTTTAGGAAGGTAAATTTTGCCTGTCTACCTTAGAACTCTCTTGGAGGAAGTTCCTTTATAAGTCTAACCTAGAGAGCACGTGCTATTGCTCTTGAAGGTAGAAGACTTCAAAAAGTGTTATTTATTCTCAGTCTCCTAGCCAGTGGTTCAAGGCATGGCTTCCCACCTCCAGGGATCGCCAGTATGTCACATGTCCTTGTCCCGGCATCCCTACAAGAGGCTGCCTCCTATCCCTAGGTTCCCAGGCAAAATGGAGGTGAGTGACCCTCACTGGTCTTGCCCGGCTTCCTGCTTTCCTTGGAAATGGTTCATATCCAGGAGAAGCCACGGCGTGCTCCCCAGTCCACATTCACACCATCTCCACCCAGGTGTGCGTTAGCACTCCAGGCCTGTGAGGGCGCTCTTGTTCTCAGGCAGCTGTGCCTACCACACCACCACCGGGCATGGGAAAGCCCACCTGCGTCCAGCCCTGGGCCAGGTGCTGTTGCTCTGCGGATAGCTCAGCAGGGGCAGCCAGGCCTGAGTCGTGTGGGTGCTGGGCGGATGGCGTGTCACAGGACATGTAGGCCGGCAAGCAATCTGAATGTCCAGAACACTGGGGGTGGGGTGGGGGGGATGACTGCTTAGGAGGGCGACCGTCGGAAGGGTTAAGGCAGTCGACGGCCAGAGTTATAAGGAGGGCAGAGCTGTCCGTACGATGCTTTCAGTTCCACGTGGCTGGTTTCTATCACAGCGCTGGAGAATGGGGTTCCCATGGAAACCACCTGCAGTCCATCTTTGGCTCAAACAAGCTGCCTTGGACCTTGGATCCTCCATTTGAGGTGTGAGGTCATGCTGGCAATCTGATCCTTAGCCGGCAGCAGGATGCTGGAGCAGGCTGTGGATATTGGTGGACTGATATACCTACCCACCGAGGGCAGGACACTAGCTTCTAGTGGCCTGGATCAGGCATCGTGCTTGGGTCCTTGCAGGCCGATAGTGGACTGGTAGTTTGTCTACCAGTGATCTCTGCCTGTGGCGGTATGTGGCCTGTGCGCATACCAAGAGACCTATCCTGGAGGGTTTCTGTGGTCCCATCTCCATCCTAGGTTCCCTGACCTCTAGGGGGAAAAGCCAGCCATAGCTGTCCTCTGATCCTTTTGAAAGCGAGACCTAGAGTCCAGGAGAAAGTCGCGACGCCTCTCCTGCCCCCTGGTGGTTAGTGGCAGAGATGCGGGCCGCTGCTCTCTGCTGGCGACTCGTCCGTCTCCTTAGGAGGCTCCAAGGCTATATTAAAAAGCCCGCAACGGGGCTCAACCGAAGCCCCGCGGCTCTGTCCCTAGAGGCTGTTGCTTCCCATCTCCAGGTGTCTTTAGGCGAACCGCCGCCGCCTGAGGCTGGGATGATAACGGTCTGAATTTGCACAACCACTGGCAGAAAAGAAGCAAAAGGACCAGGTTTCAGAAGCCAAAATCCACCCCTATCCCCAGGCTGCTGGCTCTGGTGGAAACAGACCCACACTGCCCGCCCCGCCCGCCCCGCCGGGGTTGGCAGGAAGAAGTGCGTGGGCTGTGGCGAAAGGGAAGTGTTTGGCCACAGGGTTCCACCTGGGCCCTGCCTTCCCCTGCCCAGGAGGCCAAAGCGCCCCACCTCCCTCTCCCGTGATGACACTGGCAGGTCCCTGGGAGTTCAGTTCCAGGCTCTTCCCAGGACCCTCCCTGCTGGGTGACTTGTCCCCAGCTTGGGCCACGGGCGTCGGCCACCCACCGCCTTGGCGCGTCTGCGCTCACTCGGGTGCCTCTGGGCAGCCGAGCCGCTCTGCACATCTGCGGTTTCCTCCTGCGTGGCTCAGAGCAGTGAGCGAGGGACCGAGAGGGGTTGGGAAAGAGGCAGCCTGCAGGCCATCAGAGTTTCCTCCTCGCCATTGGAGGGTGGTACTCATTATCGCCACCTCCCCGGCTGTTCCGTCCACGTAGCCCCATCCCTTGGGTACGACCCGAATGGCCTAAAAAAATAAAAATAAATAAATAAATAAATAAAAATAAAATAAACAATTTACAGGGAACCCAGGTTGGCAGCAACAAGAACCGATCCCCACGCTCGGATCGACGTGGCGCCTTGGCAGCCGCGTCCCCAGAGCACTCGCATTTTGTTTTGTAATGATCGAGCCGCTTTCTGCAGCTCACGGCGTCCATGCCCTGGGTGGGAGGGGACAGGCATGCTCGCCATTCTTTCGCCCTCATGCGTGTCTCCTTTCTTCGCCTTTGCAGAACCACACGATGAGCCAGCACGCACAGTGAGGGACCTCGCGACAGGACACCTCTCCGCAGAAGGCTTGCCGGAGACGCCGTGGGGAGGGCCATTTGAACATTACATCCAATCAAAGTGTCATTTGCAACCCAGATGTAAAACTCTAATGATTTGGCCATGAGGCGCTGCTATTATAAGCAGCTGGAAATGAATATTAATGGCAGAGATTAAAAGTATTCCATGCTCAGTGTTTTTATTGTCCTGCTACAGCTAGTGTGCTTTTAGAGTTTTCGCTGCAGACTACATTTCTAGTGTTAGAGAAACCTGCTTTTTGAGGCTATTGTCCTTTGTTCCTTCATGTATTATATTGATAGTTTTTTTTAAAGGATTAGTGTGATTTTTTTGTTGCTTCTTTTCTATTTCTTTCTTTCTTGTTTTTCTTTCTCCCCCTTCAGTTAACTACTTTTTAATTGCAATTCTAGGTAATTGTGCATCGTGATGTGATTGCTTGGCTATTGTCTGAATATTTCCTTTTAATTTTTTAATTAAAGACTAATGCTTTGATTGGATTTGCCAGTTCACCGGACAGTGATTAAAACTCTGTAATGAATATAATCGGTTTCCGTGCAACTGGACGGTCTGCTTCTAAACGTGACTTGATCTGACTGCAGTAACTAGTTCAGCTCAATAAAGGGAATCCATGCGATCAGCAACACTGCCTGGTTCTCTCCTCCTCAACCCCAGGCCAAAGGGGCTGGCAGGAGGTGTGTCTCTGGGGAGTTCCCATGGGCTCACACAGGCCCCTGGGGACCCCATACAATAGACTCACAGAAAGAAGTAGCATTGAAGGCCTGAATGAGTTGCGGCGAGGGGGGGGGAGGCGGGGGGCGGGGGGTGTCATTGAAAATAGAGAAGAAAAAAATCCACAAAGATCAAGTAATCTGCTCTTTTCTGGATCGGGAAACTGAGGCTCAGGGCCCATTGGGGGACATTTCCTTCATGTCCCGGCCATATGTCAATGACTCATCCATGCTGTTCCCTTGTTTCCTTCTACTGGGAAGTAGGCAGATAGGCTGGCCCCTCCCGGTGCTAGGGCAGCACAAAGCACCTGAGCTCCACTTTGGGCAAAGGCATAGAATGCGAGGGGAGGGGGCAGCAGCTACCCAGCCGTGTGAGGTCCCGGGCTGGCGGCTCCTGAGCGGAATTAAGTGGAAACAGCAGGTTTCCAGTGGCCCGGGTCAGGACTAAAGCCGGACACATGCAGGTGCTCCCGTTGTAAAATTCCAGAAGACAGGGCTCAAAGGCCACCTGCAAAGCCCTCGAGAAGGCAATGCGGACCTCTGGCCTAATGACCCGGGCCCTGCCGCTGCCTCGGGGCTCACCCCGAAACTCCTGCAGTCTTCTTGGGCCGCTAGCCCACAGTTCTCTCACACCACTTCATTACCACAGACCACCGAGCTGGGCTGACTGACTTGCCTATTCGAGGCTGGACCCTGCGCGGGGAACCCTTCCTGGCTCGCGTTTCACCCGGGGCAAGGACAGCGGAAATGAAGCAGACAGATTGCACCTAATTATAACGTGATAGCGAGTCAGCGGAATTTGGAGCAATTAGGCTTCTCATCTTCTAGGGGGTTCCTAGCCGGGGGTTTCCGGTGACCTGTAGGAGGCCCTTCCTCCTTTCTGCAAGGATTAGGGGGGGGGGGTAGTGCTCCTCTGGTTGCAAAGCGAACTTTGGTCTACAGATTCACCCAGGGACCCGCCCCCGTCCACAGAATGAAAATGTTGCCCTAAAACGCAGGTGGGAATCCGCAATATCTAGTCCCTGTGGGGGTTGGCCGTTTCAGAGGAGATCTCCAAGTTGGGTAGGCGAGAAGCTTCCCTAAGTGGCCGGGTCGGGCCAGGATGCACTGGCCGTCTTCAGGCAATGCCGGGGGGGGGGGAGGGCGGGGGGGGCGTCCGGTCAGGTCCCCGAGCTTAGCACCTAGCTCCCTCGGGAGCTCTCCAGCTCCGGATTTATCCGAGCCCCATGCAGCCCAGGTGAGCCCTCAGTAAGTACCAACAGAAGATGTGATTTGACGGTTGGTGGCGTAGGGCTAAATTAGTCACTGCCCCCATTAAAAATACAGCGGGGGGTTTGAGAGCTTTTCACGCCGAGTGGGAATCAGCGGCGAAGCCGGCTGCTGCCTTGGGTAAGGAGAGAGGCGGCCTGGGGGACGGCGAGGTAATGAGGTTTATGGCGGTGACGAGGCTGGCAGGGAACCCCGCCGACTCCCCTCGCCCAGCCCCATTGTTCTCCGCTGGCTGTGCCCCCATCGCGGCAGCTGAGCGCCCCTCTCTACTTCCTGCGGGATGGGGGCTGGGACTTGCCTTCATCGCTGTCAAGCGGCGGTGTTGGGGTGGGGAGTGGGGCACGGCCATAAATCAGCGACTCAAAGCTGAGTGAGCCGGTTCCCCAAGCAGCCTTGACAGGCTTGTGAAGGTGCCTGTGGCTCAGCTGTGAGCAAAGTGAGGCCAGGCCTTCTCCCCGGGCCACCTTTAGCCCGGAGGGTGCAGCCGCATCCTTTGCATTTGGAGTGTGTGTGTGTGTGTGTGTGTGTGTGTGTGAATGTCCAGAGGCCTAGTTTCAGGATAGATGTATCTAGAAGTGTAGACCATCCAGGCTCAGTCTAGGCAGAGGAATTTTTTTTTTTTTTTTTTTTTTTTTTTTTTTTTTTTGCCCAGGCTTGGAAATGACCCACGAATCCTGGGGCACATGTCCCAATTTTCAATATCCTCCCAGAGCTTCTGGAAGCAGGAGGGTAAAGGTTTTTGTCACTGGAGAAACTACCCTAGACGTCTCCAGTTCTTCCCCTCTCAACCAGGGTGGTCCTTCTGACTCCCAGTGTGATTATGTGGATTCCCACCTGATTTTCCTCCCTCCTAGTCTTCTGTGGGTGAGTTTTTTTGGGGGTGGGGTGATGAGCACTCAAACTTTGACCTAATTTCCCTTTCCTGCGTCCATCTGCCTGCTGTGTTCCCCCGTACTACCGAAGAGAGGGGCCACGGATGAGGAGGAGGTACACGTGTCCCTTGCCCTCCTGTAGCTACACTCTGAAACTACCCTCCAAAGAAGCAAGCCACCGGATACCCAGCAATTCACAATCGCAGCGTGGAGATGGGGGAAGGGCAGAGGCTGTAAGTGACGGTGGAGAGCCCTGTGCTTGCTGCTGGCCTCTCTCAAGGAGGCCTTGCCAAGGAAGTGACCTGAATGGAGACCTGTCGGGTCAAAGGAACCCTGGAAGTCACACAGAGGAAGAAGAGGGCTCAGTCCGTGCAGAGCCCTGATCGGGAGAAGGAAGCCAGGGGCTGCCCTAGAGGTCCCCATCACCTCCTTTCTGCTTCAGATGGTCTAATAGCAGCCCAGAGGCGTTCTGAACGTGTGCAAGGTCACACCCTGGATAGGACTGCAACTACCTTGAGTGCCCTGCGCTCTGCCTTAGGTGTCTGACTCCTATCAACATTTTTATTCAGACATAATAATGATGATGACAATCAATCACGGGACATACAAAGACTCCTGGTTCCCCTTTTCTTTAATAAAGGAATTGGTTCCAGGCTCACCACCTTGGAGAGAGGCAGGTATAGATTATATAAGCTACTCCTAGAAGTTAGGTGTGTCCATAGTCTATCCATGTGATATCAGCAAAGACTATGAAAATCGTAGGCATTGTCTTGAAGGAGAAAAAACTGAGTTCATTACTATGGCGGTTTGACTAGGATTGAATAGGAATGCTGCCCCCCCACTCCCAGATTCATGCGTTTGACTGCTTGGCCCATAAGGAACGGCACTATTAGGAGATGTGGCCTTGTTGGAGGAAGTGTGCCACTGTGGAGGGTGGGCTTTGAGATCTCCTAAGCTCCAGCTACACCAGGTATGATGGTCTCCTGCTGTCCCCGTTGATCAAGATTCTTGACTGCCCAGCACCTAGTCAGCCTGCTCGCTGCCGTTCTTCCCACTATGGTGACAGCAATAATGGACTGAACCTCTGAAAGTGTACACCAGCCCCCCATCAAATGTCCTCCTTTATCAGAGCCGGAACGTAAATTCCATAGCTGAAGATCTGGGTGTGTCACCTTGAATGATTAGGCAAAGGTAACTTGAATTTAGCCCTTAACAGTTTCTACTTCTTTCCCATTGTGTGTTAAGTACTTATTGGCGTAGGTTGAAGAAGAGACTTTGTAAAATAATATGCCTCCCCAAACCTTGTTGCCTGTCCAAGCAACAAGCACAGGGCCACTCTCCTACAGTTTACACCTGATTTGGGCCCTCGTAGGCTTGCCAGGAGAGAAGGATCAAGAGTTACACCCTCCTCAGGTGCTTGATGCTAGGAACAGGAGAGACTCGGTGACTGCTGGCCACCAGCCAAGGTTGGGTCTGGCTCGTCTCTCCAGGAAGCTGCGCAGGCTTGGTGTCCTCTCCTGCCCCCCCCACTCATTCTGTGCTGGGGGGGGATCGCATCCCCTTCTGGTTCAGGGTGGAGCTTTTGCTTTTACAATGACCCCCATCACCTCATTGCTGAATGTGGGTGGGGGGGTCACTGAAATGCTCACTTGAGAAGCAACATTCAAGAAGGAAAAAAAAAACCAAACATCCTAACACGTTAAAATCCAAATTGGTAGGTTGTAGCCCCTTTTAAAAAAAATAGATTATTGCCAGGCGGTATTGGCGCACGCCTTTAATCCCAGCACTTGGGAGGCAGAGGCAGGCGGATTTCTGAGTTCGAGGCCAGCCTGGTCTACAGAGTGAGTTCCAGGACAGCCAGGGCTATACAGAGAAACCCTGTCTCGAAAAACAAAAAACAAACAAACAAATATAGTGCACATCCGAGGATGCCATTCGGGTGAGAGGACACAGCCTCAAATCAATTGTATTACACAATTGGGTATTTTTGTCCAGGGGATTATTTTATTTTATTTTATTGGTGATAATTCTGATTTTCAAAAATATCGTATGAAAATGGTCTGCTTTCTTGCTTGCTGATTTTTTTTTTTAATTCACTGAACTTGGTAGCTAAAGTAAGTGTTCATTCACATGATTATCCCCCAACACTGGACCCCTGAAGTTGGCTTCGGAGTTCTGAGACCTGCTAGTCAGTCTATCACCGGCTGTGCACACAGTCAACTGGAACCTGCATCCGTCAGGACAGGCTAGACTACATGGAACTAGAGTCCACATTTTCGGTGGCGAACACAATAAAGATTTACTGCTCACTCCTGCTCTGTGGCCATCCTGAATTGAATCCCCATGGGCTTTTCTTCAGAGATGTTTAGAAGTCTGGCTCAAAGAGCAGCCACTAACCCAGGCAAAGGACAGGAGGATCCTAATGGCAACTTAGTACTCTGATTGGGGAGTCTCTGTACTCTGTCACTCTGGCCCTCATTACACACAGCCTCTCCAAAATGTGGCCCCCCTCCACCACAAATGGCCTGCAAGGAATCGTGTGTGTGTGTGTGTGTGTGTGTGTGTGTGCGTGTGTGTGTCTGTCTGTCTGTCTGTCTGTCGCCTAGAAGAGAGAGGCTGAGGAACTACCAGACTGCAGAGCTTGGAAGCTGGGTTTCGCCAGTGCGAGCGCACACTACGCAGCAGATCTTATTTACCTCATCCAGAAAGAGAGTGTGAAGGTGAGTGAAGAGCAGGACAAGAGAGGCAGGCTCAAAAACCACACAGAGCCCCAACTGCTGCGAAAATCCACCGACCTGGGTTCGAGCAATTCTGTCACTCACTAGCTGGGCACCCTCAAGCCAGGCGGTGCAGTCCGCGGCAAAGAGTATACTCAGAGGTGAGCTCGCGAAGCTGTAGTGCTGAGTGAAGGCAGAACATCGGGCTCATTCAGGCCCGGGCACTTTAATTCCCAAGCACACGGACCAAGAGACCCAGGCGCCTCCAGGCCCGGAGCGCCCAGCTGAGCCAGCTCCGCCCCCAAGGTCTGCCCTCTGCTCCCTGAGTCCTGATTTGTCCGGACTGGTTGGCCCCGCCCACCACACGACCCCGCCCACCCAAGTCCTCCGCTGCGACCGGCCGAGCGTGGGCTACGCTGTGTGAACTTATTTGTGGAGTTATTAATTACTGAAGGGCACAAGCCGTGCTTCTGTGCATAAAAATATGTTTGAGCAGTTTCTACTTAAACTTTAAAGAGAACGTTAATCAATTTTATTTTAACAAAATGACCTTAAGCAGGGGGAAAAAATTGGTGTTATTTGCCCAAACAGGCAAATTAATTTCTCTCTCTTGAGAAATCTGAGAAGCTTCTAGAAATAGCTATGCATAATTTACACCTGCCGTGGCCGCTCCTAGTTTTAACGCCAAGCCCGGTCCCGGTCCCATCTAGTCCTATAACAGAGTCCTTGCAACGACCTTGCCCGGTCCAGTCATATCACCTTTGGTGACCCTGGAGGGAAGATGCTAAAAGGACCCAGGAGTCTGTGAGGTCCGCCAGCTTCAGGAGGATCACTGGGAAGATTAGGATGTGCCAGGCACATCCCAGTCCCTGCACCCCCATTCCAGACGCCGTTCCCCAGGAGGCCCTGCAGAGTGCTTCTTGGGGAGTCTGCTTCATGGTCCACCTCAAGGCTGAGGCTGAGAGAGGCCAAGAGCCCATACAGTTGGAACTGGGTTGTTTCCACTTCGCGTTGTAGGACTATAGTAGCTGTGACACCGACAGCCTCGGATCTGATAGAAAACATCCCCCCCTTCAAGTGCCCTCCACCCTCATTTGACAGTGGTCTCTTTCTTAGTGCTGGTGTCACTGCAAAGGATTAAGGCGCTCCAAAGAAAAACTTGTTCGGTGTTTTGGATAAGGTTACTATTGCTGTGATGCAACCCCATGACCAAAAGCAAGTTAGGAAGAAAGAGTGTTCTTGGCTTACTCTTCTACATCATAGTCCATCGAAAGAAATCAGGACAGGAACTCAAACAGGGCAGACACCCGGAGGCAGACGCTGATGCAGAAGCCAAGGTCGGGGAGCTGCTTTCTGGCTTGCTTCCCATGGCTTGCTCAGTTTATTTTCTTGTAGAACTCAGGACCACCAGCCCAGGGTGGCCCTGCTCACAGCTGTCCGGGCTCTCCCCCATCAGTCACTAATTAAAAAAATCCACACAGGCGTGCCTACAGGCCAGTCTCGTGAAGGCGTGTCCTCAACGGAGGCTCCCTCCTCTTTGATGACAAGCTTCAGTAGCTCGCTTGTGTCAAGTTGACATAAAACTAGCTCACATACTCCGTCACTGCTCTGTCACCTCGCTTAGATCAGCCAATGAGAGGACAGGCTGTTCTTCTCCCTCTGAAGCCCTCCTCATGTACATGGCGCTCAGTGCGTAGCTGATGAATGACTGTACAAGTGTTTATTTACAGCCAGAGCCCCCATCCTGAGGCTGACTGGAGCAGGCTGCAGACTGAGGAGGCACGTAGGCTCAGGGGAGGAAAGTCAGTGCCTTCCGCGTGGCAGCCCCGGTGCCCTTTCGCCCCAAAGGAATACAAACCCGGGTCGCAGACAGCCAAGTGGAGAGGAAGAAATGCAGAATTTCATGGGAAACATCTGCATTTTTAGTACTGCTTTTACTAGAGTCTAAATAAACACACACACACACACACACACACACACTCAAAACCAGAAGCAAATTCCTGTACTGCTTAAGAAAAATATTCCAAGGGCAACCCATTTGAGTCCTCTGGAGAATGGTAAGAGAGTACCTCAACCCTTGAATGCCTTACAAGAAGCAGGTAAGCAAGTGACACTTGCCAGCTTGAGCAGCCACTGGGGAAACTGGGTCTGCAGGTGGGGGGTGGAAGTGGAAGGCACATCCCTCCAGGTGGTTACAGCTAGATGCTTGGCTGTCTCTATGCCTCAGTTTCTCCATCTGGAGAGCAAGTATAAATATCAATCTCTCGACAGCTGTGAGCATTTGACAAGATCATGTCAGAAGCATTTAGGGTGTGCAGATGTGGCCACCCATTCCTGCATTTGGCCGTGGACTCCAGAGACACCAAGGAGCCACCTGAAGCAAGTTGCGGAAAGCAGCTTTTGTCCCTGTAGTGGCTTGAATGTGTTTGGTCCAGGGAACAGCACTATTAGGAGGTGTAGCCTTGTTGGAGGAGGTGTGGCCTTGTTGGAGGAGGTGTGGCCTTGTTGGAGGAGGTGTGGCCTTGTTGGAGGAGGTGTGGCCTTGATGGAGGAGGTGTGGCCTTGTTGAAGGAGGTGTGGCCTTATTGGAGAAGTGCGTCACTGTGGGCGTGGGCAATGAGCCGCTCCTCCTAACCGTGTGGGATCAAGTCTTCTGTTGTTTGTCTTTGGAACAAGATGCTGAACTCCCCACTCCCCCTGTACCATCCCTTCCTGGATACTGCCATATTCCCACTTTTGATGATAATGGACAGAACCTTTGAACTTGTAAGCTAGCCCCAATTAAATGTTGTCCTTTTAAGAGTCCTTGGTCATGGTGTCTGTTTACCACAGTAAAACCCTAACCAAAACAGTAAAACCCTAACTAAAACAGTCCCTGAGCCACTGAGGATTGCCTCATTACTGGTCTGTGCTAGATGCACTTAAGAAGTAGTGAAGACATTTCTGGATGTTATGTTCCAAGTCATGGATCTCCGTGCTGTGTCGGCAAACAAGGTCCTGCTGTGCCTCTCACGGAGAGGCATGGGTGTTGGGGTGGGGACTGTTTCTCTCATCATCTGTTATTCGGGGGCACTTTTTGATAATCAGCATTCTGTAACGACAACAGAATACCTGAGAGAATCCTCTTCCGAGGAGAAAAGCTCTACCTTTGGTTCATAGACTCAGAGGGTTCAGTCCATGGTCATTCAGTTCTGTCTGTAGCTGTGGGGCCTGTGGCAATGCAGAACAAGGAGGAGGCAGTTTATGGTGGAGCAAAGCTGCTGATGTCACTACAGGCAGGAAGCAGAAATAGGAAGGATTGGTATCCCAATATCCCTCTGCAGGCATAACCCCCCCCCCCCCCCATGACCTAGCATCCTATCACTAGGCCCCGCCTCCAAGATTCTCCCACTGCAACATAGAACCTGGAACGGGTGACTGAGTCTCTAACACATAGTTGGGGGGTCGGGGATCAAGTAAGGTTCAAAGTATCATAGGTCTGTTCCTTCCCTACCTAAATTTCCTCACCTATTAGAGTGTTCAATTAAAGCCCATCTCTTACCTTTAAAGCCCTGGATATATTTGGGGCTTCTTTGGGAGTCATTGGGTCAGGGCTTATGACTGGCCTGTGAATCTATATGTGGAAGAAAGATGTCTGCATCTCAGACTGCAGAGAAGGTTGGATGTGTTGCACCTGGTGACATGCTGCAGACCCAGGGGTCTGTTCTATCAGCTGGCCCTTGATAAAGCCACATAGGACGCGGGAGTGACCCAGCATGCAGACTCAACGCCAGCCATCACCTGATTCATCTGCCAGACTCTACGGTGGTAGGGGAGAACTGACTACAGACATAAATGGTATGATTTGTATATTCATTATTAACAGAGGTATCATGCCCCTCCAGTTTTTAAAAAAGATTTATTTATTTATGTATATGAATACTCTATTTGCATATATGCCTGCATGACGGAGGGCATCAGATCCCATTACAGATGGTTGTGAGCCATTATGTGGTTGCTGAGAATTGAACTCAAGGCCTCTGGAAGAGCAGCCAGTGCTCTTAACTGCTGAGGCATTGCCCCAGCCCTCAATTGGTATTTTTTAACCTATGCCTTTTTCCTGCCTTATTACCTTAACATTTTAAAAGAATTTCTATTAGGGTAGGGGCTGGAGAGGTGACTCAGAAGTTAAGAGCACTGGCTGCTCTTCCAGAGGACCTGAGTTTGGTTCCCAGCACCTACACTGGGTAGCTCTCAACTGTTGTAACTCCAGTTCCAGGGGTTCCAACACCTCTGACACATACCCACATGTACGCATGCACACCTATCCATAATTTTAAAAATCTTAAACAAAGGATTCAACTGACTTGCTGATGGTGGATTTCCTAACTTACAGTCTTTTAGCTGCTGTTCTCAGAGTCACACTACATACACATAGCTTATTTTTTGCTAATGTGGTCCAGGGAGTTTAACCCTCTGGACCAGGTATAGGAGAAAACCAACTCCCAGAGTTTTGTCCTCTGATCTCCACATATATGCAAATATATAATCATAACAAATATATGATGCCATCACTGTGTCAGCCCAGGGGCCATATGAAATATTGCCTTGCCTTCTGATTCTTTAAACTCCATTATTGATTACTTGTCTTAAGTATTCTACCCAAGATTATATCAGACACTTTATTTTTTAAATTTTTTTATTTTTTTGCTTCAGCCATTGAACATAGTTTGGAAAGGCCCAATTAGCTGCGGCTCTCTATCCATGATCTTTCCCCTCGTGTTCCCAGATTCCTTATTTAAACCCACCAGTTCTTTCGTGGTCAGAGGATGTCGTGCGTTCTCTTTGGACAGCCAGCTGGTTATCGATGCTCCGAGCTTTCCCTCATCCGTGCATGTATTCAGTTCCCTTTATTCCTGAAAGGCGTCATCTCTGGGTACAGCTCTAGCTTGACAGCACCTTTCTTCCAGTCATGGATCTTGGGCCAGCTCCTCTGGCCTCTGATTTTCTACAAGATACCCACTTTCATTTGACTAATTCCCCTCTCCTACCCTCTTGCCGTTTGAAGATGCTTTTCTTGTCTTTAAGAATTTGTTTGTCAGCCAGGCGTGGTGGTGCACGCCTGTAATCCCAGCACTTGGGAGGCAGAGGCAGGCAGATTTCTGAGTTCGAGGCCAGCCTGGTCTACAGAGTGAGTTCCAGGACCGCCAGGACTACACAGAGAAACCCTGTCTCGGAAAAAAAAAAAAAAAGAAAAAAAGAATTTGTTTGTCTGTCTTAGTGGATTTCTTTGTGTGTAACTTGAAGTTTCCTCAGATTTTCTCTGTTCTGTGAGTTTATGATAAATCAATATTTTTCTTTGGTCCATATCCCTTAATGTAGGATGATGATGATGATGATGATAATGATGATGATTTGCCTCCACTGTTTTCAGGATTCCTGGGATACTGGAGTTGAGTTTTTATTATAAACCCACAGATTTCCCCAAGCCTCTGTCTTGTTTAGTATTTTTTGTTTGTTTTTCACTCCAGTGGATGGTTTCTGTGGCTCTGCCTTCCAGCTCTCTGACCTTTTTCTGTCCGCTCTGTTCTGCTGTTGAGTTCAGCGATTAAGATGCTTATTAATTACTGTTATTTTTTTCCCATTCAGAAATTTGTACACAGCGCTTGGTGACATGTTTCTTTGCTGGGACTTTCAGGCAGGTTTGTAGCTGATCATTCTTAGGATCCTTGCGTGAGTGGGTCTAGCATGCCTGTCGGCTCGGTTCTGCTTTGCCTTGTTCTCTTTATTTTAGCTGACATCCTCCTGGTGTATTGAAACGCTTACGTGTTCTATGTTGTCAAACGCTGTATCTCATTTCAACCTTTTTTATGACATCCTTTGATACAGTCCCGGGGAAAGGCGGGGTGGGGTGAATCTCTGCCTTTCTGCCATCAGCTGGAAATAGTATTCAGTGTCTCCTGCCCTGCCTGCATTGACTAGGAGTCACTAGGACCTCACGACATCCAGGTGGGCTGGGGAAGGTAGGACGGTTGAGTTATTGCTTCCCACAGGGCCTCGCTTCTCTAAGTAACAGATGAGGAAGGGAGGGCCCGGCCCTCTCCTGGGAGTGGAAGTTCAGGATCTTCTGTCTCCCCCCCAGAAGGGTCTTGTTGCTGCAGAGCAAAGGTGAACATCCTGAAGCCCTCCTTGGGCTCCTATGGTACCCACCCCACGAAGGCACAGTCCCAGGGTGGGTGTCCAAAGTTTCCAAATAGGGATGGAGCTACTGTTTTTATTTGTGATATTTGCCTGGCTTCAAATCTTAGTCTCAAAAGTCTTCTCTCTTGCTTACTGGCTGTTCAAGTAGAGAGAAAGCAAGCTTTTATTGAGACTCTGTGTATGAGTATTTGTGTGTGTGTGTGTGTGTGTGTGTGTGTGTGTTCTGTGCTCGTGATCAGTTTGGGCTTGCTGGTTTTTAAGACCTGAGTATGGAATTTATGCTACAAAAAGCAAAGTCAGAGCACACATCATGCTGCTCCTGCAGTTATGAGCCGATCTGCCCTCTTTCAAGTCCCTTCCCCCTCCTCCCCTCACCCTCTCCTCTCTCTGTGTAATATAGAATGTTCTGGGTGTTCACTGTTCTTAGCAGGAGAAATGGGAACTGCATGTCTATCCCAACTTGCTGGATTCCCTGCTGACCACTCTTTATAGTGGCCACAGCACACTCACTGCATAAACAAACCATAATTGATAGGAAGGACCATCTTTGTACCTATTTCTTTATTCCCTGTGTGAGTAGGTAACAATTCTAGACTTTGATGGCTGAGCAGATTGAACTCCAGTTGATTCTTGAAGGGAACACTTTAGGCGGAGAGAAAAGTAGGGATGTGTAAGGACTCGCATTAGATTGACTAAAAACAAAGTTCTGGGCCAAGCAGCAAGTGGACTGTCTCAGTTTACCCATCAAAGTGTGGCCCAGTCCTCTGGGAAATTCTTAGTGAGCCCTGACCAAGCTGGCCTTGCTGTCCATGGACCATCAACTCTCAAGACCTACTGGGGAGAGCATGTGTGTATGTCTCTCTCCCAGGTAATCTGGCTCCCTGCAGCTAGTGTCCTGGTAAGGCTCAGGTGACCACTATGGTTCACCTCTTTCTTTAAAGACAGACTTCTGGTGGTGCTCAAGCTTTTCATAGTGGCATGTCTCGACTGCACGGATCTACTGCATGGCGCCCTGGAAATGGACCCTCTATTTTGGGATGCCCTGTATGGAAGGGAGGCTGGGATACAGATCCAGAGCATGCTGCGTGGAGATGCTGTTCTAGAGCCTGAGGTTAAAAGAGGAGGTCAGAGTCCAAAGTGACATTCTAGAAAAGGCACACCTTGAAACAAACACACAGGAGAGCCACCAGGGTCTAGGCCCAATTAATGGAGACATTTTGAAGGAAAGAAGATGAGGAAGTCCCAGACATTGCTGCTTATACCTGCTTCCCTTAAAGGCCTTCTCAGGGGAAGAAGAGTGACCAGGATGCTTTGTACCGGGACAGTTGATGGCAAGATTGCTTCTAAGAGGCATGACAAAGTCAGGGTCATATTAACACATGCAAAGAGGCACCCCCAGACCTAAACCGTCCCACACAGCCCAAGGACAGACACATACACTCACTCAGAGCTGCAGACAACTCTACCCCAAAGCCACACAGACAATGCAGGGCGGCACACCATATAGCAGTTGGGCACAGAAGCACACACGAAGACAGGCCCTCCCTCCCTTCCTCCCTCCAGACACACATGCACACCCCCACGTAGCCACATATGGAGGAAACCTGCCTCGCCCAGGCTTCCAGGAGGCTCAGCAGGAGGCAAACTGCACATCTGACTTGCCTTGTGTCGTTAGAGGCTCAGTGTAATTAAACGTTACATTGACTAACCCAGCACGCCTCAGCCAGGCAGAGGGGCTTCAGGGGCTGTTGGGTTTCTGTTCAATCCCATTCTCTTCTGCTCCAGACCCCAGCCACTCCCTTGTGAAGACTCTGTGGGGCAGGGTAGATGAGGAGAGACCCTTGACCATGGGGGGTGGCTAAGAACAGAGACATTCCCAGAGCCACTCTTTCTCTGAGGAGCAGGGTCACGGGTAAAGCCTGGAGATAAGAGGATGGGGCTGTGGTCCAGAAGACACCTGGCTGTCCTTCATATCAGCAACTGGATGTCTCTCACTCTCATCCAACCCAAGTCCCCAACCTGGACCTCAGGACCCAGAAAGTTTTAGAGCACTGTCGAATGGACCCTTATTATCTCTGCCAGGAAGAAAAGGCAAGGGATAGCTCCATCTTCTTCATTTATCCGTGTTGCAGTAAGTCTCCAACCCCAACAAGCCCGTGCAGAGGACACACAACTCAGTTATCACATTTATAAGCTGTACGCCCAGACTGGACAGATCTCCCATTGCACTAACCTATTCCCGGCCAGGAGATCCTTTGCTACTTGCGGCTTCAAGACCATGTGGATCTGCCTCCTCTTCCTGCCACCTCCTCTTCCTCCATCGTCCCCTCTGTCTTCCTGTTTCCCCCTCCTTCTTCCTCACTCTCCCTCCCTAAAACTTTCAGCCACACCTTTCCCTTTCACTACCCAATCACAGGCTCTAGCCTTCATTTGACCAGTTAAAATGGGGAGAAGGTTCACGTGGGGTCACCTGAGGGTGTGATCCACTCTCCCCCGTCAGGGCGGCCCCTCTAGAGGAAGCAGCATTAGCATCAAAATACAAACAATGCCAGGGCAATCCACAACATAGCTGCTCTTCCGAGGGGCTGTAGCCAGGCATCCAGAAGACTTCAGCCACCCTTACCCTCAGGCTGCTTCAGGGAGCATCAAGTACAGCTTACAGCTGTCCGTCAAGGCATGCAGGAGTATGCAGGTCCCCCTGAACAGGCTCAGGGTCACATCCTGAGTGACCCAGTCAGCTTTATTCGACTGTGGGTTTCGAAGAGAGCACCAGGCCCCCAAATGCCAATTTGAGGTGGAGTTACCCAAGGAGAAATCTCCAGGGAGGAGAGAGTGGTTGGGACAGAAGCCTTACTTCAAATACTTAGCAGATGGCTGGCTCTGGGGAAGGGAGAGTCCAGGCTGGGGGCATGTTTGCTTTGTATAGACGCCCACAAGGCACATTTAGAGCTCTATGGGTACAGATGTCAGCAGTAGCTGACACAAGTCCTGTCAGATCCTGGAGTCACACTTGCCAACTCAAGTCAAGCACACGCGTGCCATGGAGACCAGAGTTCTCTGACCTCATGACATGAAGCCATACTTCCTGGACCAGTGAGTGATTTGCATGTGTGCCCTACGCAAGAGACATGCAGCGTCCAAAGACACGCCGCCACCTCTCATCCCATTGTACTCTGTCACCTGAGGGCCACAGAGGCCACATCCGAATGGGGTTTCCACACACCCCGTTTGGCAGACTCCCAGGCCACTGCTGACTGCAGTGCTTTAGGAGACATAGGTAGAGGCTGGGCTGTGAGGGCGGCTGTGGACGGGCACTTCCAAGAAGAAACTATGACTTCTGAAGGATGTTTTAAACATGGAGCACGCCCTCCGTGCCTCTTGCTCCCCCAGGACCGACAGCTATGAAAAGCCAGCTCGTGAATATTCAGGACCCTGTAGACGCTCTTCGGGCATCTTTCCCCACTCCTCATTTTGTGCTGAGTCTTAAGCGAAATGGATCTTTAAAAAATTTGGAGAAAGAAATCTGTCTTTTGTTCCCCTGCACCCCGGGGGTGGGCGCTCTTCGGAAGGGGAGGGGCCTGCCCTGTTTGAGGGGCATGTCTCAGAACCAATCGCTGCCTGGCACAGCTCCCTGGACACTGGGCTTGGGCTCCATGCCATGCGACCAGATGGCTGTGATTGCTGGCAACCCGAGACCCTGCAGGAGAGTCGCGTATGGGTGTTTACAGCGTCCTGGGCCCCGCCGAGAGCATCAAAATGGCAGGCTGAGTGGTGGCCAGTCAGAGCACATTCCTGAAAAGGGAGAAGTGCCCGTTCTGGGGAAGAGCCCAGCCCAGGTCCAGATCCCAACACCTAGCACCAGGCACTCACTACACCACACACAGGGAAAGCAGTCCAGCAATTTAAGGGTGCCACCCCACCTGCTCTGTGTCTCCATCATCGCCTCTGCTTCTGAGCAGTGTTCCCGAGGCTCTGGAGGATTTTACAGCTCTCTAAGCTGGTCTGCAAGAGAACCCCGGCATTTCTTCATCCATTCATTTGGGGGCACAGATTTGAACACTCCGGGTTCACTATGAACACACACACACACACACACACACACACACACACTATTCTATTCGCACTGATAAAAAATAATTTAAAAAAAGAAGATGAAGAGTAGGATTTAAGCCCTCTAAGCCTCATCTGGTCAAAACCCCCATCAGTTCAGTGTTCAGTGTGAACACATGGGAACGGGTCTATCCATTCTATGAAATGATCTGTGGCTCTGCAGGCTCCAGGGACCCGCCCCCGCTCCTCTGGTGCCTTATCATCTTTCCAGTCATTCTGAAGACCACCGAAGGCAAGGCTCTGGTGGCCTTCCTCTCCCAAGATGCTGGCCACATTGCGGCTGCTTGTCACATGCGTCTCGTAGTCAGCATGGAAATGAAGCTCCCTCTAGGTTCTCATAAACATGCCAGAGACGGTGCGCAGAGAAGATTGAGCCTGACAGCCTAACCTATTCCTCTGTTGCTTAGAGATCCTAGAGGCGGCCAGCCCTATGCTTCAGACCAGCACAGGCCGCTCTTTGTGGTCCACTGCTTGCATTCTTCCTCTTTTTCTTTTTCTCTTTTTATTTAATGAGAATTAAATATCCCATGTTCCTCCACCCATGGGCCACCAGTACGACAATAGCTAAAAATGCCCGGGTACTGCCTTGAGTGGAGAGCCTGTTGGTGGAATGAGCTGGAGACAAAGGGCAAGGGACCAGATGGATGGATTCTATGTTAGGGGGAAGTAAGGGCTTTGACTATCAAAGGGAGGCAAGGTGAAGAGAGAGAAGATGGGAACATCTGGACAGGGACTTGAATGAGACTCGGGAGATGTAAAAGTTGGGCCTGGTTCTTCCCCCCAGTCTCAGAAATAAGACTCAGGCTCAAAATGCATTTGCAAATACCTTGGCCATAGAGCTAGGTACTACTCTGACTAGATCATGACTAAAATAACCCAATTCTTTTAATTTTAACCTATATACTACCACACGGCTACCTACCTGCGCTCAGGTACTATGTGCCTGTCTCCTCACAGCTTCCTGGAGAATCTCCCATTTCACTCTATCCCAGAATCCTTTCTCCTCTCAGATGTTCTATCTCCCGTTTCCTGCCTGAGCCATATAGACCTTAGGCTTTTAATTGACAGGTGGTATATCCATACAATACACAGGATGTCCAGTTTCCAAGGACGGACTGTGTGGCCATCCAGAAGAGCATCCTAAGGGGGGCAACAGCAGGTGCCAAGGCCCCGCGTGGGCAAGGGCAGCCTTTCTGCAGCAACAAACCCAGGTTGCTAACTCTCATGGCTCCAGTAATGAGAGAGAAGCAGGCGCAGTGTGATAAGGACAATGGCAGCCTTTCCGTCGTGGTGGGGAAGGGGACTGGCAGACTGAGCTGATCTGCTGCAGGAGACTGACCCCTGGGCTCAGAAAGCAGGCCTGGAGCGCACACTCGGGTCTTTATTTTTTTTAAAAAATGTGAGATCTTCTTGTTTTATGTTTTAAAATGTAACACGGTTTCACAACACGTTGGAAGGTATTTTTAAGGCTCTTTTATTACAATTCTGCTTGGGGCGCACAAAAGTCAACTGCAGATCAAACCCAGCTGCACACCAAGTCGGGGAGCTTTGGAGTCAGTTTTCCACGAGGTCCCCGGTGGCCCAGATCTTGACTGATGGATCCCATTCCCAGCCACAGCCAGATGGCCCTTTGCAGTCCCAAGGCGAGGTCTAGCGGGAGCTGAAAAGCCATTCGATCTGGGGTCCTCAAAAGGTAGTGCACATACCTGCCTTCAAGAGGGCCCCAAGCCTGTCTGGTGAGAACTGAGGCTGAGGGTGTAAAAACAGCCCTTGTTCCACACTTCCAGGCCTCGGGCATGTGGTCCCACCTAGCCCCCCGCTTCCAAGCCCAGGTCTCTGCCTTGCACTCCCGGTCTTTGTCTTTCACTCTACCATAGGCCAGTGGAAGCAGGCTGCAATCCTGCCCGTGGCTAGGAGAATGGTCAGCCATGCGTTCCACTGGTGTCCCTAGGGACACTGTGCTGAATGGGACCTCAGCGATCCCTTGTCCCCCACGGAGGTCCTGCTTGCTCTGGCAGACCCCAGAGGATAGGCTGGAGTCGCTGTCCTCTGGCTCTTACCAGCTTTGTTAGGAATGATTTTTCACACGGACACACTCAGGACTCCCCCCAACCCCCCTCTACTTAAGCCCTCTGCCGAGAGCCCCCACCCCCACCCCACGTTTGTACTAATGGAAGTCCTGTGGCACAGACAGGGGCTCCCTGCTGGAAAGAGGCCTCAGGCTGCCCACCTGCAAACATGACCTTTTCCCGTGTAAGAGACAAGATTTCAAAATCAATCAGGCCTGCATGTCTGACCATGCCAGAGAAGAGGCTACACGCCCCATGACAGAGGGCTCAATAAAAGTCCTAGGGGCCAGCCTACCCAGGAGGTCACAGGCTTGCCCCATGCAGTGCTCCCTGGCTTCTTCAAATACATACATTCATTGTGAAGATTGCAACAGTTCTCCAAAGGGCAACTTTCTTTCTGCCCTTCAGATTCCCCTCTATGGGACAGATCTTGTGGTCTTCTGACCACAGGGTCTCCAAGTTGACAGTGGGTGGCTATAATCTTGGCACAGAGACACATCTGCCCAACCATTATCCTGGACAAACTGCCCTCTAACTCACTTTAACTCTTTCTCCCCTTGCAGCTCACATGCATTCTCAAAACCCTGCCTGCCTCGTGCTGTTCATGCCACTGTGCGCACAGACCTCACGTTCCCCCGGGCCTCTGGCATCCGTGGCTTAAACATCACTTACCATATCCACGGCTCCAGCACAGCGAGAATTATGTCTCTGTTTTTCCAATAGTCCTTAGAACTGAGAATGGGCCATGGGGTTCTGTTGATAATCCGGTCCAGAGAATCTCCTGTGCCGTACAAGGTCACCCGGTCACCACGAAGGTGCAGAATGAACCCGGGTGCTCCAGAGTGGTGTCTGAACCCAGACTTGTCCATCATGTAGATGGTATAAGTGCCATGTGTCCCCTCTCCATGGGATAGCGAACCCATCTTCACTAACTGCATCATCTGTGGCTTTTCCTCTCCTGCCTTCAACACAAGGACTCAGACACACGGTCAGAGACTCATCCCAGTGATGATATTGGAGGTTAGGTAGTAGGTCCCTGGGTTCACATACTTGAGTCTGTATCTCCCCCGTCCTCTTCCTGTGTTCCATCCGTGCTGCTTCCTGTCCATACACATCGGGCCAGGCAACCACAGACTGAGCCCCTCTAGGATCCAGAGCTGAGATCAACCTTCCCTCCTGTAAGTTGTTGGTTTTGTCAGTGATGTGGAGAGTAACTAGACAGACCCGACTGGGGCTCCATCTCCTGGTGCTGATTCTGATCCCCACAGGCTGCCAACACCCCCTCAGCTCTGCTCTGTTCCATGCCAGGGCAGATCCTGCTGGGGATTTGCTGTCCTCTGTGAACGGGGTGATGGATGTCCATCTGAACCGTCCACCGAGGCTGGGCGGGTGAGCAGGGAGGTTTGTTGCAGCAACTACTTGTAAAATGAACTAGGGATGGAACTGTTGTGGATGGCCCTGGGCTTGTATTTTGATGCTAATTCCACTCCTCAGAGGGGCTGCAGATGAGGAGTTGCCTCGCGAATCTTCTCCCACCTTAACTTTTCAAATAAAGGCTTGAGCCAATGATTGGGCAGGAGGAAGTGGGAGGAGCTGAGAGTCTAGGGGAGGAGCTACGGGGTATAAAACAGGAGGAGGAGGAGCAACGGAAAGAAGAAACGGAGAGAAGGGAAACGGAGAGGTGGCAGGGAGAGAAGCTCGGGCCTGGAGAAACCGCAAGTTGTATGGAATAATATAGATTGAAACAGAGTAGTGGAGTGGGAGGCCTGCCCAATCTAGGCTTGTAGCTTGTTTTGTTAACTTTTGAGTTGAGCTTTCTTTTACGGGGGAACTGGGTTGGAAACAAAGTAGCAACATGGAATAGGTTCCTGGAGAAAGGAGTCTGAGCAGAGCCTGTGTGGGCGGCCAGAGCACAGTAGGTTTCTTGTTCTAGGTTAGAGTCTCTCGTCCTCATCAGTGGTTCCAGCAATCCCCATTTCACACCTCATTCTTCATAGTTCCTTGAGGGCCAGAGGGGCTTTCACATCCTGAATCCTTCTGACAAGGATCTGGGTGGAGGTGCTCAGTCCACGCCCACCATCATTAAGTGACCAATCGCGGCACCTGTTCAGCTCCAGCTTCCTAGCACCCAGGGGTCATTGGAGTCCGTTGAAAACCCAGGCCAGCATGGGCAGGCCAGACCAGGATCCCACAAAGTCTGTCACCCTGTGTGTCCAGGAAGCATTTTCCTAGACCCTTTGTGGATTAGGCTTCATGACCGGGAACCTCACGGGATGCCTCCATCTGGTCTTTACTACAGCGCCACCTACTGGGTCTCCAGAGGCATTTCCTACAACTTTCCTCTAGAATACAAACATGGCCCTGGAGTGAACCCACAGGTAGTATGTCTGCCTGTCCTCAAGTGTGTGTACCTGTCCCCCATAGAGCTCTGTGTGTTCCACCCTGTGCCCTTGACCCACAGTTCTTTCTCAAAGCCTGCCCGCTGTGGACCTTTCTCAGCCTTGGCTCTGCCCTTGTCTGTGAGGCTGGTGTCAGGGCTGTCACTGCATGATGCCCCTCCCAGATCTGCCATCTAAACACATCTGTGTCAGGTTCCCGGAACCTGTCCCATGGACCAGACAGGGGAGGGGCCACCTGTGCCTACATCAGAGGGGACAGTGACATGTGTCCTGTCTCTCGTGGTAAACATACAGCATCCTAGAATAGGGCTTCCTGGAACTTGAGAATCCCTTACTAAAGCGCTCATTTCCCTGCACTCAATGGACCTGCCCTGTACATTACCTGGTGTCTTAGTCAGGGTTTTACTGCTATGAACGGACACCTTAACCAAGGCAACTCTTGTAAGGACATTTGATGGGCTGGCTTACAGGTTCAGAGGTTCAATCCTTTATCATCAAGGAGAGGGCATGAGAGCATCCAGGCAGGCATGGTGCAGGAGGAGCTGAGAATCCTACATCATCATCTGGAGGCTGCTAGCAGAAGACTGGCTTCCAGGCAGCTAGGATGAGGGTCTTAAAGCCCACACCCACAGTGACACACCTACTCCAACAAGGAGTAGAAACCACACCTTCTAATTGTGCTACTCCCTGGAGGCAAGGGGTAGGCTATGCAGACAGGGACAGAGAGCTGAGAACCTGCTGTCCATGTCTCAGGACACTCTTGCCTACACTCCAGACTTTAAAATCCTTTTTACATTTTTGAAAGACTCTGGTTTTGCACAGCCCAGCCTCTCTGTCAGATGTAAATAACCTAGCTTCTTGTCGCAAAGAATTTCAGGGTGTTCAGGGGTGGGGTAGAGCGGTCAATTGACTCGGGGTTCCCTATTGCAAGCCATGAAATCTGGAGTACAAGAGCCATTGATACCTGCAAGGGTACTGGCCCAGGAAGGCCTCTGTGATGGTGACATTAAAGCCGCTATGTCCCTGGCGTCCTAACCCAGCCCTAATTTGACTTTTTAAAGTCTTGTACTTTTGAGTCATACTGACCTCTTGGTCTTTTGCTCAGCCCTAGGGTCCAGGAGGAGCTGTCACAGTGAACGGTCTTCTAGCTTAGACCCAAGTCCCTGGGCAAGAGAGCCTCCCTTCCCCCTCAGGCTCCCAAGGCTTACTCACACATTTCTTCACTCAGTACCTTCCTTCTCTTTGTCTACACCTCCCCATCCTCCACTGCCCCTCCCCCTTCCCCACTTCTATCTTCTAACTTCCGGTTCCTCTCACCTTCTTTCCCCTCCCCCTCCCTCCTTCCCCCTTCCCAACCTTTCACATCCGCCTTCTTCATCTGGATGCTTTATTTTATAAAGAAATTTACTATTGGAACGTTGATTTTTTTTTCTAGACCTTTTTGGGATGGACCGTGTTGGTTGTGTTGTGAGCTTGGTAGATGTTTGTTCTGGCGGCCAAATTCTCCCATGGGAAGCAGCATAGGCTTGGGGTGGGGTGGGGTGAGGTGGAGCGGACAGCATCCTTCTAGAGGCCTCCGGCCACTGCTGAGAGTTGGAAAGTGTTTATCACTCATAGCAGAACAGCTGCCTTCTATGCCGGACAAGAAGAATGCCAGAACTGGCGGGGCCTTGGATAAAAAAGAGCAAAGAGAGAGGCTAAAGCCCATTGACACCAAGACCAGGTTCCTGAGACTTGCACGGAGCTGGCCTACTTTCTCCAGAGCTCAGGAATGTTCTCGGAGACCTGGGATGAATTCAGATCCCAATTTCAGAAGAGAAAACTCGGTCCGTAGATCTTGCTGAAGGGCATTTAGCTTGGGGTCTACCCAACTAGTGGACTTCAGGGCCTGTCTTGACAAACCCGCCAGGCCTAAGGCTCTCAGGGTAGGGTTCTAGTCTTGAAGGCAGGGCTCCGTTGGATCATAAGGATCAGGAGGGTTGGATGGGTGGTCGCTCTGCATGTGTTCCCCTCCCGAGAGTCCATGGGTTGTAGGTTTGGTGAAGGACATCTTGTTGATTCTTGTCCCTGCTTTTCTCCATCTCTCTGTATTACCTCGTTTCTCATTCTCTGTTCCATGGCTACCCTGCCTCCAGCTCTCAGACCCCCCTATCACTATCATTGTCCTCCCAGGGCCAGCGAGCCCAGAGCTCTCTGAGAGACCTACCTAACCTTTATGACCCTCTCATGGTCTCATCCAATAGTTGTGACCAAAATCTGCCTAATGCCTCATTTGGACAGCTGGCTAGGAGGTGTCCATGTTGCACACACTCTAGGTGAAATCTAAATGAGAGAGAGCCCAGTCCACAAGCGTGGCTTCTGGGTTATTGAGCTTTGAGCCCAGTCTCCCTGGCACCGGGGAAGCCTGCCACACCTCTAAGGCATTGGCCTCAAGCTCTATCCTGCCTGTGCTCCTGGGTTCTCCCTGGCTTGCCTGGCCAGAGAGGTGATGCAGCCATGTGGAGTCTACACTGAGGTAAAGCAGTGCCTCATGGATTGGTTGTCCTCAAAGGTGAGATGCTCAGAACCAGTGTATCCCTCCAGCCCTCTGTGAAGAAGGCCTGCGGCTGTTCTGAGAGACATCCTTAAGCACCGGATGCCAGCCAGCAGGGCCTGAGGCCCTCCCACCCTCTGCCCCAAACACCCTCCCTTGGCTAGGAGGCAGCTTCAAGGAGTGTTATCAGGCAAACCCCATCAGCACATGTATTCAAGAAAGCACCGCCCTGGGGGGCTGTGGTGTCTTCTGCACCTCAGGGAACTCAGAACTCGGAAGACCAGGCTCTTTGTCACTTGTGGGGCAGGGACCGGAAGGCCCTCCGTCTCCACGGGCTGAAGCAGGAGGACAGGTACTGTGAGATCGCCTGCCATCCTCAGGCCTTGAAAGGATTCCAACTTTCTGAGTTTAAAGGGAAAGAAATGAGTTTCAAGTTGGAAAACTTAATGGGTGTCCGGCGTCTGTGCGTCGTCGTCCGCCAGCCCCGCAGCCCTGGCAGGGGAGGACTTAAAAGATGCCCACCTAGGACAAAAGAGCCGTGTGCCCAGGGCCTGCTGGGGATGGCCCCGCCCGCGCCCATGTTAGAAGCCCCCGTGGAAGCCCCCGGGTAAATCCCCTACTTCCTTTATCCCAAGCCTCCTTTTTGAGGGTTTGCTTCATTTTTGATCTTTAACAAGTTTTTTTTTTCTTTTTCTTTTTTTTGTCATCTTTGCCGGGCCTTTTACAATGCGACGTCCTTTTATTTTAAGCACGGTGCCTTTCAAGCCTTGTCTCATCTCTGATGGTTTCATGTGTGCCGGGGTCTGGAAGGTTTGGAGCCAGTCCCTGGGTGGGCAGTCTCCATCTACACCCCGCCTTGCTGCTTGGAACGGGTTGGGGCCTGGGAGCACAGCGGAACGGGAGCCTGCTCTCCAGCCCCCTCAGGTTGCATGCAAGATGCAGTGCCCACTCTCCACTGGACAGGATGCTCTGTCTTGGGGTGGGAAGCCCGCCTCTTGCATTCCAGCCTCAAGCCACATGACTCTGGAAGTCTCAGTTGTTCCATCTGTTTAGTGGGGTTAGTGTTAATACTATGAGACAGTAGTAACAAGCACTTAGGGAGTACTGATTGATAGTGTAATATAGTACTATAGGAAAACAGTACCATGCCCTCGTGACTATGTTCTGACACTGTAACAATCCTGTAATAGCCATAAACACGGAATGAGTACTTAATCCATCAAACTACAAGTGATACCAGAAAACACTTAAGAAAGTACAAAGAGATGATAAATAATCCCTGGGTCTTGCTCGTGGGAGCTGACTCTTGTCTCTACAGCCATCTCTATCATCTGCTGACCATACAGTCTACTCCGCCCTACCCCTACCCCGTGGGTAAGTCACCCAACACCTTTGCTTTTTTGATAGCTTGCTGGGAGGCTGTGGCAGGCGGGCACAGCTACCCACGTACCCCTGATGGAAGATGAGTTCTTCTGTTCAGGGAAGCTTGCTTTCCACATCACACACACACACACATCTGGAGTCACGGCACGTTGAGGGAGAAAAGGGATACCCACCTAGCTGACGGAGATCAGCCAAGCCAACCCTGCAATTAGAGATCACTCTTACATCTATGCCTCTGTGTGCTTGCTGATGTCATGATGCCCGACTCTGGAGCACGCTCCTTTACCATCCCCCACCCCACCCCAACCCTTTCGTGCTTGGTGCATTTGGGAAAGTGAGAACACCTCAGCGCTCAGTACATAATTTGCTACGGCCTGTATGGAAGCCCTCCCTCCTCAGCACACACCCTGCTTGATGGGTGGCCTCTTTCTTACAGCCTACTGCTCTCCCCTGAGAGGCTCACTGCCGCGCTTGTCAACAGATGCAAATATTGAGTGACTGCTGCATGCAGGACCCGGCGGAGGCGATCTCAGAGGAAACTGAAGGCCATTTCTCCCGGCAGAGGTCTACCTACAAGTAGGTCTATATATAGGCATACTGATGGTATCTGCCGCACGACAGTACAGAATGGGGCCTGAGGCTTCCAGGCTATATGGAGTCTCTGTTATCCATCGATTCTGTAGGACACTGCATGGGGTTGCAAGTGCTTGAATCCATGAAATACCCCAGAAGCACCATGGCGCCCCCCCCTTGAGAGCTGTGCTAGGCTGGGCTGCCCCTCAACTTTGCCAATATCTCTCTAGAAGCTACCTTGGTATTAGGTGAGATAAACTCCACCTAGAGACAGAACAAGTGACCCCGGCGTAAGTAGTCAGGGGAAAGAAATTCTTTGTCCGTACACGTCCTCCCTCCCTCCCTTCCTGTATCCCTCCTTCCTTCCCTCTCTTTACCTTACTCTTTCACACGCTGGTTTTTTTTTTTTTTAAAGTCTTTTGGAACTGGGATTTTGTTGGCTTCAATGGAAACATGTTACCATTTGCCAGAATCTCTGGTGGACTTAGAATCCAAGGCGCTGGAAGCAAGACAGCAGGTGCCGACTGTCCGAACCGCCATCTTGGGATGACCGCCTTTCTTCTGGCTTTGCCCATCATCTCCTTTGTTTGAGCCGAGACAGAGATAGCTCAGAGTCAGGAAGCCCAGGCCTTCCCTTCTTCTCCAGGTGTTAGGGACAACTTCTACAGTTTTCTCAGTTTTTCTTTCAGTTTTTTTTTCTCCCAGATTTGTCTTTCTAATTAGGTTTTGCTCAGGCAAACATATTAGGATTAGTGTGTAATCCTCGAGCTCATGGAAAGTGAGGGTGGGATGGCCCAGAAGCAGGCTGGGACTCAGGAGGAGATGTTTACCGTAGAAAAACCTCCGAGCAGGGGCGTGGAGGACGGTGAGACGTGTCTGCACATTAAGTGGGTTTCAGCTGCGTCATCTGTTCATGCCTGAGCTGCAGTTACGAACTATCAGTTGTTAGGGGTTGGATTATGAAGTGTCTGCCCCAAGCGCCTGTGTGGTTGAACACCCTGCAGGTACTTACTATCTTTGGAAATACTGGACATTTTAGGATCTGGGAACTAACCAAAGGACATCTTGCCCCTGTCCCACCCTCTCCTTCCTTCACCATGGGGTGAAGAATCTCCCTCAGCTTCATTCTGATGTTCTCCCAAAGCCCATGGACACTTCTGAGACTGCGTCAAAATAACACAGACAGACAGACAGACAGACAGACACTCTCTCTCTCTCTCTCTCTTACACACACACACACACACACACACACACACACTCAGAAACACATCTTTTTGGGTTTTTTGTTTGTTTTTTGTTTTTTTTTGTTTTTTGTTTTTTGTTTTTGTTTTTGAGACAGGGTTTCTCTGTGTAGCCCGGGCTGTCCTGGAACTTACTTTGTAGACCATTGGTTTGGTTTTTGAAGACAGGGTTTCTCTGTGTAGCCCTGGCAGTCCTGGAACTCACTCTGTAGACCACCCTGGCCTTGAACTCACAGAGATCCTCCTGCCTCTGCCTCCCTGAGTGCTTGGGATTAAAGGCATGAGCTACCACCTAGAAGACTACACCCCTTAAAAAGTTATTTGTGTCATGTGTTTTGCTCACTACTACGCAAAGGCAATTAATACATTAATCCTGTGCTCAGTGTCAAGGTATGGAAGAAAACAAAACATTTGTCTGCCCAGGCTTTGGGCCATGCGCAGGGAAGGCTGAGGCCACCTTTCCCAGTCTGCAGGTGAAAGAGTCCCGCGACAGCTGCATTTTGATTTTGCCCAAAGCTCTGTTTGTTGAAGGCTTGGTGTCCAGCCCATAGTGCTGTTGGAGGTAGTGGGGCCTCAAGGAACTGGAGCATAGTGAAAAGGAAGTTGTGTCATCAGAGGCATGACATCATTGGGACTCTGGGCCCTTCCGGTGTCCTTCTTTGCCTATTTGGCTATCGTGAAGCAAATAGGCTTTGTGTCCTCAAAGCAGTGAGGCCAAGTGACGGTGGTCTAAAATTTTTGAATCTGTGAGAAAGAATCCCGCCTTTATTGGATGACTCGTTTTAGGCATTTGTCACAGAATCAGAAACCTAGCTAATGCATAGCTCTTCAAGGACAAGTACCTTAGCCTGAGTTTGGCTTCCCCACCAAGGCAGCCCAGGAGTGGGGTGCGGGTGGCTTTTAAGCTCCCCCCATATACTTCTGTGCTTTAGCAGATGATCTTCAAAGAGTGGAACCCAGGGTACATCAGTCAACCTCCTTCCTTCCCAGCCACCCAGGGAAAGGGCAAACAAGTTCATTGCTCAAAGTTTGCCCTCCTGTGGCCGGGTCCAGCCAGGAATCACGATACAAAGCTCTGCCTTGTATGCAGGAAGGGGATAAATGTCAATTGTCCTCCGTGTGTGTGTGTGTGTGTGTGTGTGTGTGTGTGTGTGTCTAGCTCCAGGGAAATGTGATTCAGCTTAGGGGGTAAAGCAATGTGGGGTGATATTTGAAGAAGCCTTAGATTTCCAGAGATCTGACTTCCTTAATCATGGCTGTGCACGCATCTGACATTGGGCCACCAAAGCAATGGTTCTTCTTGGCTCCGGACCCAGTGCTATATAGAAAGGCCACCATCCATCAACAGAAAACATCCCGGGAGCTCACAAAGGGCTCCTATTTTAGCCTCGTGCAGAGTCTCTGAGGAACACGCACTCGGTACCCTGCTGAGGGGCTCATGCATGTGGAGTGCGGATTCTCTTTCTGGTCACTTGGTTGTCACTATTACTATTACCTGGGGACCAGGAGCCTTTCCACTGCTGAGCAGTGTGGGGAGGCAGGGGAACAAAGAACATTTGTTTTGTATGTGGGGGGCTCTTGGGGACAGCATCAGGTTACCTGTCCTTCATGCTGCCTCTGCCGTCACCCATAGATGGCTGTTCCGAGCCCAGCTCTCTCTGGATGATCATCTATCTGCCTTGACTTGGAAGCCTAGGTAGGTCACAGTGGGTCAGCAGCAGGGTGCTTATGGTCCAGCCCATCTTCCCAGACGGTTTATATCTGTTAAAAAAAAGTTTATTTGATTAGTTCAGTGGGGATTTAGATGACTCTGCAATCAAGCGCATCCTTTGCCTAATGACAGAGAGGCCATTAGCAGGCTGTGGGCTGTACATAGGCAAGATGCTGGGTGATCGGAGACTCTTATCTCCTGGTAAAGTTCCTGAAGAACCAGCCCTTCAGAAGACTCAGTCTTGGCCTGGGGCAAGACACAGGCCAAGGTGGTGACAGGCCAAAGGAGGTGACCGCTGCCTCCTGTCAAGTAGACAAATGGAATAGAGCTCTGCCTGTCTGTGCACTGGAACCTTTAGGGTAGCATTCGTCCCCAGAAGCTGGTACCTGCCAGAAAGTACTGGCTTCACTGGAATTGGGACCTGGCAACAGCTCCAAGAATACACACACACACACACACACACACACACACACACACACACGGCTCTTGGTTCCCCCTTACACTAATTGTTTGGGGGCTCCACCAAGCTTGTCTTGTATAACTTTGTAAACACACCTCTCAGATACCAAGTGGCATGTGGAAGCCTTTCCGCTCACCTTCACTATCTCCAGTGCGTCAGAGATGTCCACCTTCTGAATAGTCCCCGGAGGCCGGAGCCATGGCTAGGGGCCTGTTGTAGGCTCTCAGAACTTCCCCTGGGTCCCACAGCAGCTCAGGCACCACCCCGTCGGCTGTACACACAGGAGTGGCAGTCTGCTAGCCCTCTGTAGCCTGTGTGCCCCCATCACAGGTGGTTGACATACTTGGGTGGCTTCCAGCTTTGATTCCTCCTCCATTCCTTTCCTTTCCTCTGCCTTCTTCTCTTACTCTGTCAAGGCGAGGCAGGAAGTGAAAGGCGTGGCCCCTGGGAGGTGAGTGCCCCCGTGCCTGGCATTTGAATACTTGCTAATCTTGCCCCGTGCTAAGCCTCTGTGATAGGCTGAGTTCCACCTCCAGGAGGCTTTCTCTTCCAGGGCCTTCTCAGGTCCGCACGCTGGTGGAGCGTGTCTTGTTCTCCTTTCTGTCCTGACATGTGCCGTGTTTTCTTTAGGAGACAGGATAGGGTCGAGCTGTCTCTGCCATCCCAGACTCCAGAAAGCAGAGCTCCTTCTCTGGGTAGCTCGGGTAGACAGCTGGTGGTGGGGACGAACTGGCATCTTCGTTCATTCTTCTTCTGCTTCTTCAGGCCTTATCCTTCTCGTGATCTTCTGTCATCCTCATGTGGTCCTGGGAAAGGAGAGGGGCCATTGCCCAAGCACACCTTCCCCTCCTGTCTCATTGACCGATGCCCCCCTTTTAAGCCATCCCTGGTGATGTCATGGGACAATCCAGCCTCGGGGAGGAAGGAATATGATGGGCCATCGCAAGTCCCTCTGTTCTCAGGCTTCATCCCCGGAAGCTAAATTGCTATACACTCGGTCACTTAGGAAACGGAACTTAATTTTGTCACCATCCTGCAGGGCATAAATTAAAAGTCAAGAAGTCGTTCGTTAGGGCTGCCCCCAGGCCCTAAGGTTCTAGGGGGACAGTCTAGCTTCTGATGACCGCAATAGTTCCCTAGCCTGTGGCTATGAGCCCCCCCCTTCTCAGCCTCTGGGGCCCCACTGATACCCTCTTTGTTTTCTGAGTAGAGCAGGCACAGGTGGGTATCCAAACAGGAGGAAGACAGGGTGGGGCACAAGGTAGGCCACTACCATTGTGGTCTGAGAAGACACTTGCCACTGGATTAAGCTCCCCTTCCCCCACTGAGTAATCCATAGTGACTTCCACTTCTTAAAATCATTAATTTAATCTATAATGAGTGACCAATTTTTCCAGCCAGCCAAGTATTCACAGATCCCAGAGGTTAGAGAGAAGACATATTGTCCTGAGGTTCACCATGCAAGCCAAGCCAGCGTTCCTTACCTCTGTCAGCATCAGAGACACTGGTGATACAGACTCTTCTCCTTTGTCAAACAACAAAATCCTTGAGTGTAATTGTGGGGTGGGGACCGCAGTGGCTCTGAAAGGTGGTTCTGTGCACCCTGGCAGCATCAGACCTGCACAGAGGAACCAGGAAAGTTGGGTCTGCTCTTGGATTTACTCTCTCGGGTTCATTTTCCTACCCTCCCCATTTGGTCTTGACTACCTGGATTGTGTGTGTGTGTGTGTGTGTGTGTGTGTGTGTGTGTTTGACTGCAGAATTCTCTCATTGTGCCTTGCCCGACATCTGAGAGCGCACGCGGCCTGCCTGGCATTGAAAAGGAAAAAGTTTCAGCAAGACGCAGCTGGGGCTCTCAGCCTTGAAGTTGCTGTGGGTCTGGGGCTTCTGAAGGGAAGCTGAGGTGGGGGGAGGGCTGGATGAAGGTAAGGGACTGGCCTTCAAGGCCAGGGAGGGTGGCCGGAGAGACAGGTTCCTGAGCCCCCCGGCGTGGAATGGCCACGTGCGTGAGGACAGGTGAGTTTCACACCAGGGTCACTCGTAGGACCCCAGCAGGGAAGCCCCCCCTCATTGCTGCCTTTCCTAAGCCCCCAAGCCTGAAAGCTAGAGCCCCAGGGAGAATGAAAGGGTCTAGGCAAAAAGGCTCCAAGGCAGTTCAAAGACAGAGAGAGACCGAGGATGAAGTTTCTAGCCACATCCAAGGGGAGGGCTTTCATCTTCCAGCCTTTGAATCAGGAACCAAGGTGGGCAAAGTTACTACCAGGTTAAAGTTTAAATGGTGCAGAATGGGGAGACGCGAAGATGAAACACTGGCTGGCTGGCCAGGGGAACAAAGCCGGAGCCCAGCCTGGGCACCTGGCTGTAGGGGCAAGCTTTGCAGAGTCCCAGGCAGGAGGGACCTCTCGCCATCATTGTTCCACTGAAGAATGAAAGTAATTGAAAGGAAAGGTGAACCAGGGAGTGGCTGGGGCCTGAATCGTTAGGGGATGATTTAAAGGGAGCAGGCTCAACAAGCAATTTCTCTTATGGAAATGCCTCATTGAAGGGCAGGGCAGGGAGGAGGGGCTGAGCATTCTTTGACTAAAAGGTGATGTCTCCCCTCTCCCCCCACCCCCACCCCCCATCAAATACAGACCAAAATATCATTTGAAATCAGGTCATTTTGTAGATGTTGGCCCTCAGACTGCCTGGAGGTCAGGAGGAAGATGTGCTGGACACCCACAGAGTTTTCGCTCTGAGACCAGGCCCCCTGCTTGTCTGAGGAGCCCAGCCATCCTGACTGCCTCGGTTCTGCACGGCACCTTTGTGTCCACATCGCCGCTAGTCAGTGTTGCTTGACTGACTACCATCTGTGACGTCTGGGGTCTCGAAGGCACACATCGGGTGAGTTAGCATCCTGAGTCTGGATACACATTATGAATAAGTCTCCTGTTCCCAGGAAGGCCTGGGCCCACCCCTATGTTTTGTTATGGTCCATTTGACTATAATCAGGCAACGGTAATACAGACTGCTAAGCGGTATTGCCAGAGGAAGAACTGAGGAGTCTGTAGGTAACTTCTGGGAGGAATTAGGGAGCTTCTACTTCCAGCCAAGATTAAATCACATGGTCCAGATTGAAACAAAAAAGCTGAGTGTGGTGTATAAGACAGTGGGTAGGGGGCTGGAGAGATGACTCAGCAATTAAGAACACTGGCTGCTCTTCCAGAGGACCTGGGTTTGATTCCTGGCACACGTGCTGGCTCGTGACCTTCTGTATCTCCAGTTTCAGGGGATACCCTAGCTCTCTTCTCATTTCCTGAGGCTCCAGGCATGTGTGTGGTACACAGACACGCGTGTGGGCAAAACACTCATACATAATGGCTGGAGAGACGAGAGTCAAACGGAGCAAGTCCTTTGTCTGACTCTGCGCTCTGCTTTGAGGTTGCCAAGGAGCTGGACTGTCAGAGCACGGGACAGGGGTGGAGTGAGGAGCAGTAGATGATTAGGGCCCTGAACAGAGGGTTAGACTTGAGTTAGAGACCAGCATCGCCTTGTCCAGAGAGAGCGCAGGTGGTCCTGTGTGATTTTCACTACAGCACTGATGAGCCTATGCGTGGGAGGAAGCTACCCGAGGCTAGGGAATGAACACCAAACGCCCAGAGCGAAGAGGATCTGGAGGCACAGGGCTTGGGTGCTGCCTGATTCCGAGCAGCTGGTTGGGAAGATCTAGAGGTTCACAGGGCACTGGGCAGAGTGTTCAGCGAGGCTGCTCTGGTTTGGGTCTTTAGAGTCCCTTAGATGCCCATGTGGTAAAGGCTTGGCCCCTGATGAGATGGTTCACTATGTGTTACCAACCACATGGTTTATGGTAGACCCAACTAACCAGGAGCTGCAGTCTCCCAAACTGAGACTGTAAGTTGATTTTATTTGTTATGGTAATGGAAAGCTGACTTGACCCTGGGATCTTGTCTCAGAAGTAGGTAATGAGCCTTAGGCCAGAGCACTGTCTCTCCTTCCACCCAACAAATCCTGAAAATGAGACCCCAAAGGATGAAACTGGTTCTAAGTGCTTCATCTGCAGGCACAGCAAAGCTTAAGAATGTGTACATTTGTGCATGTACACACACACACACACACACACACACACACACACAGAGCACCTAGAAGAAGGTTAAAATTCAGTTTGGTTTCTTATTTACAAATAATCTGGTATACAAAGAGGCAGGAAAATGTGGCCCATGAGAATGAGGAAAATTATTCAATCAAAATTGACACAGAATAGATATAGATGTTTGAGTTAGCAGACAAGGACACTGCATAGTGCTAATGACTGTATCCCATGTTTAAGAAGTTGACTCAAGTCCTGAAAGACACAAAAAGGCACATATGAAGATATTTCAAGTGGAGATTGCAAGTTTGAAGTCGAAAAGTTACGTTAGATTAGAGCTAACGGTGATTCTGTTTTGCAGAAGGAGAGAAGGGTGAACTTGAAGGCATAGTGCTAGAAGTCAACCCCAACTGAAGGACAACAAACGGAATGAAAAGCTAGGTTGTAAGAGCACACAGGCAAGCTGCAGGGAGTCCTAGCTTCTCTAGGGAGGGTCAGGAAGCATATTTGAAGAAAGAAACCAAAAATTTCCCCAATGTAATGAGAGCTATAAACCCACACACCCAAGAACTCAATGACCTTCAAATACAAGAAAGTATAGACATTATCTTTCAACTACTCAAATGATTTTCAACTCATAGTTTACAGGTAGAAATTTATTTGTTTGTTTGTTTAGAAATTGTGTGTGTGTGTGTGTGTGTGTGTGTGACCTGGAACGCGAGCCATAGACCAGGGTGGCCTTGAACTCATAGAGATCTGCCTGGCTCTGCCTTCTAAGCGCTGAGATTAAAAGTGTGCGCCACCACTGCCCAGTAGGAAAAATTTAAAAAAAATAATATTTATGATGGAACATCTATAGAACCTTCAACCCAAAATTTGTCCTGCCTGCAAGATGGACAGGGATAAAGATGGAGCAGAGATTGAGGGGACAGCCAACCAATGACTGGCCCAACTTGAGTTCCATTCCATGGGAGAGGGCCAACCCCTGACACTACTAATGATACTCTGTTATGCTTGCAGACAGGAGCCTAGCACAGCTGTCTCCTGAGAGGCTCCACCCAGCAGCTCACTGAAACAGATGCAGAGACCTACAATGAAACAACAGGCAGAGCTCGGGGAGTCTTGTGGAAGAGTTGGGGGAAGGATTGAGGGAGCTGAAGGGGTCAAGGACACCGCAAGAAGACCTTCAGAGTCAACTAGCCTGGGCCCATGGGGGCTCACAGAGGCTGAACCACCAACTGAAGAGCATGCGTGGGCTGGACCTAGGCCCCTGTAGCAGATGTGCAGCTTGGTGTCCATGTGGGTCCCCTAACAAGTAGCTCAGGTAGTGGGGGCCAACTCTGACTCTGTTGACTCCCTTTGGATCCCTTTCTCCTAGTTGGGCTGCTTTGTGTAGCCTCCGTGGGAGAGGATGCGTCTAATTCTGGTGCGACTTGATGTGCCAGGGTGGGTTGGTACCCACAGGGGGGCACTTTCCTTTACAAAGTTACAAAAAGAAACTAACGTGGCATCGAGCTGGGTAATTCATCCTATTCAAAATCCAGGAAAGGGGCTGGAGAGGTGGTTCAGCAGGTAGAGGTGCAAACTGCTCACTCGTGGCACCTGTGTGCAGGTCCCCCTGGTTCATGTTGTGAATCTCACAACCAAACCACCTGTCTCTTCAGTTCCTGGGATCCAACACCCTCTTCTGGCCTCTGCTGGTCTCTGCACATATGGGCACATACCCTCCAACAGCAAAACAGACATGTACAAAATTTAAAAATAAAGTAAGCCTTAAAAAATAGAGAAGAAAAGCATCCATTTATCTCAATAGACACAGAATGTCCTTGAACACAAAGACCCACTGGTAACACTATTTTAGTGACAACGGTGTGAGAACACCTACCAAGTCATGTTGTAAGGCATAGAAGTCTTCTTTCTCTGCTTAGATTCAGTATTATCCAGGAGTTTCTAGCTCCCAAATGTGCAGGGGTATTTAAAAAAACAACAACAAAATAAAACAGAATACTTATGTTTGCAGTACGTATGTATGCTTGTTGATGTAGGGAATATGATAAAACAACCACTACCACTAGTCATAATGTTGAGCCGGGTTGCAGGACACATGGTAATATACAGAATCCTCTGTACTTAACCAACTACTGAGGAAGAGTCAGGAACTAACACTAAAAACACCACTTACCACAGTATATAATTTAGAATGCCGGGGACTCAATCCAAGAGAACGTGTATTAGAGCTGTCCCCTGAAAAGCTGGCATGATGCTGAGAAATTAAGGAATAGCCCAATAGACAGAACTGCCCTGCCCACAGATGCCAATTCAAAATAAAAGCCCCAAGCCCCTGCAAGGCGGGGGACTAACATGATCTGACTTCCAGACTGATGTGAAGCCTAGCCGTGAGCAGGGAGGTGCGGCTGTCGGTGTAGAGATGGGCAAGGGAACAGAGCCCCGGCAGAAGCTTGCCACATGTGGGAAGGCGGAGGTTTCTCTCTCTCTCTCTCTCTCTCTCTCTCTCTCTCTCTCTCTCTCTCTCTCTCTTTTTCCCCCGAGACAGGGTTTTTCTGTATAGCTCTGGCTGTCCTGGAACTCACTCTGTAGACCAGGCTGGCCTCGAACTCAGAAATCTGCCTGCCTCTGCCTCCCAAGTGAAGGCGGAGGTTTCTTAAAGTTCGGAGAATGATTCTAAAACTTGGACTGGAGGCACTAGGGAGCCAGGCACAAAACAAACCAAGCTCAATTCATTAGTTATCATATATAGCACTGAGCACAGGGTCACAGGCCCAGATGCGACATGCCAAAACCATCACAAATCCCCAAATAAACCAGGAGAGAAAAAAAAAATCTTTGTGACCTTAAGGTAAGCAAAACTTCCTCACATGTAGCACCAAAATCGTGGTCCCTCAAAGGAAAAAAAAATAAACAATGAATTTGGTCTTATGGAAATGAGAAGCATCCTCCTCGAAAGGTAAAATGAAGGTGAGGAGGCACAAACCAGACATTTGCAACCCGAGATCCGTGGAAGGAGTTGGTCTTAGGATGTGTCTAAAAAACGTTCAAGGTTCAGTAACAAAATAAAAAGGTGAGCCACCAGAAAGTGACAAACAAGGAGAGGCAGGCTACTCAGGAAAGTGCCTGCCACACCAGCAGGAGGACTCTGTGTGTGTGTGTGTGTGTGTGTGTGTGTGTGTTTGTGCGCGTGCGCGCGCGCACACGCGCGTGCACGTGCGCGCGCCCCTGAGTCTTAGCCCTGCGGAGATGGAGACAGGAGGCTTGCCCGGGGTCACTGAATTGGTGAGCTCCAGGTTCAGTGAGAGATCCTGCCTCAAAAAATCAGGCCGAGAGGGATCGAGGAAGATGCTGGGTATCGACCTCTGGCCCCCACACACAGGTGTACATATGTGCATGCACATAGCACACGTATGCACACACTCACAGGGACACATGCACGCAGGCAAGAAAGGAAGTGGGAAATGCTTCCATCAAGTAGATGTTCAGTGCAGAGGTGAAAAGCTGAAGAGTAGGGGGTCATCAAGGATGCAAACTTGTATCGCAAGTAGATACCGGGGACTGTCTAGTTAGTGCCTGAAATAAAGTCTACACGACTCACCAAGCATTGCTGAGAACGATGGAGACAAATAAGAGCTCTCTTAGACTGCTGAGCCAAAACAAACAAAAACAAACAAATAAACAAACAAACAAACCCAGTTCGTTACATTCTTTAAAGTTTAAACACACCCCTGTTACACAACCCAGCCATTCCAATCCTAGTATTTATCAAGAGGGGTGAAAGCTTATGTCCGCCTAAAACTTAGTACATGAGCGTTCACAGCAACTTTGTTTTTAATGTGTTGACGGTCCACCAACAGGTAAGTGAGTAAACTGTGGTACGTCCATAAAATGGGATATCACTTAGCAAAACAAACACACGAGCCGTTCTGCTCAAAAGCTTGGATGAATCTCAGAGGTGAGATGCTTGCTGCATAAAGCCAGCTACGAAAGCGCCATACCAGATGATTCAAAGCATACACAGCTGTAAAGACTGTGAAGAAACTATGGGCTCGGACATCTTTCATGGTCATGGGTATGTGGAACAGTGGAGGAGAGCATCAGGAGGCAACTGAGGTATACGGACAGGGGCGTTGGCTTGACTGTGGTTTCATAGATAGATGTGTGTGTGTGTGTGTGTGTGTGTGTGTGTGTGTGTGTGTGTGTGAACTTAGCTTGTTATGCATGTGAAGCATGTGCTGTTTATTGTGCACAAACCTTACTAGACTTGTTTGAAGCAAAAGGAAGAAGGGAGAAGGGGTGAAAAAGCATCCCAGATAGAGGGGTCAACCTGGGCAGAAGCCGGTCATCAGGGTTCCACCAAGCAGCCTGGCTGGAAAACTTGGGCTTGCAGAAGGGAGGGAGGACCCAGACGTTAGTGTCCCTGTAGCCTGCTTTCAGTACGTTCTGTGTTCAGTGTCTCCAAGCCTCCTGACAGTGCCTAGCACGGCCGTCTCTATGATCCTGTAACACCCAGCCTCCCGCTAGAGAGGTTCAAATGAGTCCCATGGTCAGAGTTGGAGGCTCTAGAGACCGAGGCAGGGCCTGGATGAAAGGAAAGGGACTTTCAGAGAAACGGGCCCCAAACTTCCCTGCAGCCAGAGGAAGAGTCACAAAAGCCAGTGTGTGGATGAGTTGTTTGCAGACACGGTTCTCTCGACTGAGCCATCGGATAGGCGTATTGTATACATCATCCAGCAGGGCTTTCTGCAGCCTTCCGAAGCCCAATGGCCACGGGGCTGGGGAGGTGGCTCGGTGGGTAAAGATGCTAACCACGCTCGCATGAGGACTGGGTTTAGACCTCGAGCACCTATGTAGACAGCTGGACATGGTGGCCCCGGTCTGTAATCCCTGGGCTGGGGAGACAAATACAGGTGAATCCCAGGAGCTCCAGGGCCAGTAACTTTCCTGAATTCATTCATGAGCTCCAGGTGCAGTCAAAACCCTGTCTTAACATGTAAGGTAGTGACTGAGGAATACACATGATATCAAAAATTGACATCTACATGTACACATGGGAGCTCTCTCTCTCTCTCTCTCTCTCTCTCTCTCACACACACACACACACACACACACACACACACATACAGGCATGCACACAGACAGACAGATGGGCAGACACATACACACAGGCACACAGGCATGCACACACACATACACACATACAGACATGCACACATGCACACTCACTCACACAAAAGCAAATCCAAAGGCTGGGGATGAAGGGAGAGTTTGTGGACTCTCCCTTTATTTGGAAGAACAATAGCTAGCAGGGTCCAAAGAACACAGACCCCCAAACGCAAGCCCAAGAGGCTGGGTCGGCGCGTCATCCGCCGAGCTGGACTCCTGCAATTTGGCTTTTGGTGGACCCATTTCTGCAGCTCAGCCCGCAAACTGCAAAGCAGTTTTCCACTTCTCCTGGGAAAGTGGGCAACTGTTGGTCTGCTTTTCTCAGAGAGAGCAGGTGTTGCTCACAGGCCAATGCTGAAGCCAGAAGATGGTTTTTGAGGGAGTGATGGATGCAGGGTGTGGTCAGGAGCCTACCAAAGGCCCTTGAAGGCGAAGAAGGAAAAGAACCACACAGATCTGTCCATGAGGGTTTGGACTGGAAGTGGTTCTTTGTGAATGCTTTTTGGGGGAGACGTGACGATGTGGGTTTGCAAGGTGACTTTAGGTTTGCATTGAGATGGGAGAAAAAATGTCCAGCAGGTGCTGTGTTGTGTGACATTTATTGGCAAGCAGTCCTTGCTCTGAAATGCCCCTCCTGACATTAAAATCACCCTGGACAGGATACGTATAAGGTGGTTGCTGGTGTGGGCGTTTGTTTTGTGGGCTTGGAACTTTCCATCATGGAAATGTATTACCTGCGTGTTTGAAAAGATGGCAGACAAATGTAGCCACTTTTCCTTCTAACGGGGAGAGGAGTCTTTGCTTGGACAGTAGTTTGAAGACAGACGGGGTCTCTTAAGAGATGTAAGCCACACGGTGTCCAGCCCGCCACTGTTGGATGTCACTCAGGAGCCGTGTGTGTTCCTACCAGGCCATGGGCTTTACTGGACCCGGGCCAGGGGTGGGAAGGAACAGGAGAACATTGCAAGGTGCCAGGCGCACCTGAGCAGCTGGGCAGGTGTGACAGCTGCCCGGACTGCATGGAGCTGGCTGTGCCCACCAGGCCCCGTCTCGCCTCCCAGCCCTACCTCCCCACCTTCCCGGCTAGCTCAGGTGTGGCGCATCTGCGGCCGGTTGGCAGCTCTCAGGCCTGGAGTGCTAGGGAGCTGTCAGGTTAAAAGCTGGCTTGCTCAACTTGATCCCACATGCGAGCTGTTTTATTTCCCCTCTCTCCCTTACACAGCTTCGGTGTGCTTTTATAAATATTTCACTAGCCTTGCTAAAGTCTATTTCATCTCTCTCTTAAATTTATTAAATATAAATGCGGCGACAACTCTACCATAAGTCTCTCTTTGCTGTCAAAAATCTCAGGCTCCTGTGGAAGTAAATAGAATTTGCTTTGTTTACCATGGGTAGCTTAGAATCCTATCTGCTTAACAGGTTCCTCTGCACACACACACCCCCAAGCCTCTCCATTTTTGTTGGTAGGGGTCTGATTCATACCTCCATTAGGTACAGGAACATGGTCCCATTTTGAAGAGAGTGTGACAAAGGACTTACTGGGGGTTCTTGTCTGAGATGTGGACTCTGAGTACTGGGGTTCATCAACCCCTTCACAGTCCCTTGCATCAGCAACCATGACTGGCTTTTGTCACCAATCAGACTTGATCAACCCAAAGACCCATCTGGGCAGAATTCTCCCCCCCCACCTCTCTTTTGAAATCGAGGGCCCATTTGTCATAGCAGGAGACCTGGCCACAAAAACACGCAGGTCCCCCTGAAATGCCTGAGAGGGCTGACAACCCTTCCTACCCATCCACATAGCCGGAGCCAAGATCATAAGGGGTGAAGGCAGAAAATTCCAGTCCCCCCAAACAGTCCACAAGCCCCACCCCCAAGCCCCCCGCCACTTCCTTTGTTTTTTTGTTAATTACAAAATAAACACAACCTCGCTCACCGACTGTGGGAAGAGATGTCTGCCAGCTGGGGACCAGCTGGCACTGGGCAGACTGTCACACCTTCTGCCACTTGTCCTCTGTCCAACACATGCGATTTCATAGAGGAGCCAGGGGGCAGGGAGCGAGGCTGGGAGGGCCCAGCTCAGGGAGGGCAAGGGAGAGAGGTCCTGCTTCATTCGTCTCTGAAGCACGGAGAACGGTTTTCTTTTCCTCAAAAGAATGGATTTTTTTTCCCCCACGTGAAAACAGTCCTCTTGGCACATGGCTCTTGTTTTGGCCAAGACGTGGGCATAGCAAGTACTGGAGTCCCATCACACACACAAACAAACTAAGTAAATAAACAAACATCAGAGCACAAGGTTTAGGCCCAGACTCAGGTACACAGAATCTTCTCTCAAATTTGCAGAGACTCAGGGCCGTGGCTACGAAGGCTCAATTGTAAGAGGAAGTATTAAATATTTATGTTAAATGTTTGGAATCAGCTTCTAAACGCACCTAAGGGACGCAGGTGAGTGGCCAAGCCCCACAGCTCAGGGCTGCCCTGGGGTCTCTGGGTCCATTCTGTAGATCCAGTGGGGACACTCTATGGACTTACCACGTGTCTGCTTCACTGTCCCTGTAGACACACTTGGAGGTGAAAGGAAGTTCGCGTTCTGGGCTGACTGAAGTCGGGGGAGGGGGTGCGGGGGGGGGCTCATTCCATGCCATGTATTAAGTCTGACTCAGCTCACACTGAGTGTGATAGTTCAATAAAATTATTTTCCTTAAAAATGTGAAAAAAATAGATGTGTACTCTTGAAATGACTAATAGTTTTGATTTTGCAGTTTTCTTTCCATATTTTAAACTTACATCTCCCTAAAAAAAAAGAGAGAGAGAGATTTCAAGCTGTTTAATGGTCAGGGGAGGGGGAGGCGTATTGGGGCTAAGCTTACTCGTCGTGCTTCAGATGGAGGCGTCACGGGGGTGGGGGTGGGGGGGCGGCAAACTTCCGGAGCCCCTTACCACCCACTGCCATCCTGGCCCCCCAGAAGCTGGCTTGGCATCTTCCCATCATGGGCAATGTGGGCGGCTGAGAGTCCCCAGGAGGACACCCAGGACAGTGAGGGCTCCCTGTGTTAGTCACAGGATGGCTCTCTGCTGTGGGGCTGCAGCTTCCTGTCCCTGTTGGGAGGGAGGCTATTTTAGGCCTGCACTGCTTCCCTCTGGCTTGGCGAGGGTGGGAAGGCGGCAGGTGGGGGGAGGGGGGGAACAGCAGCAGAGTCTGAGCTTCCACCAGGTGTTTCCAACACACACTGGTCCTCCTGTTTCTGCTGCCCACTGCTGGTGGGATGTGACTGTCACGGTGTCAGTCTTTGGTAGGCTGCTAGCATACTTGTCTTGGAATTAAAACCAAGAACAAGCAGGTTCTACCACTTGCTCTATTCAAGGTTGGGATGTGTCACAATATAAGGGGAGTTATTTTTTGGAATCGAAAATAAAATTCCTGGGTTCTTTAGGATTTCATGGGTTCTGAGAATTCAATGTTTTGTCCTTTGAGCATTTGATCTGTGGCTTCCCCTTCTCCAGGCAACTGGGGGCTGGGGAAAAAGACAAATGAGGTCAATAAAGGCAGGCTGTCCATCTGTCTGCTCATTTTTTGACCCCACCGCCACTCCCCACCCCTGCCACACTGTGTTCCCTTAGCTTGTCCTGGTGTGTGGAATGTATACGGCTATCCATTGCACAAGTACACAGCACTCTAACCACACCCAGTGCTCGCCCGTGCATCACCCCATCGCTCTGGGGCTCCTCCGGGAGAGTGCGGGTGTCACCAGGATGCTAACTGGTGTCTCCGATTCTCACCTGAAGCTGTGGAGCTGGGAAAGGAAAGTCAATTGTCCAGGCTGCAGGGCGAGCCTCCGGCTTGGAGTTGTGTGTCCAACCCCTTGGCCTGGCTCCTCCCATACCTCCCAAACTCCCATAGTTTGGCCAGTCTTGAGCTTGTACTTCCCTGTGAAGGGCTGGAAGGGCCCTGGTCATCTTTTGCCGCCCCTTCCGCCTGCAGCTTCGGTGTGTCAAGGCGTATTAGTGAGTCATGGTACAGGTTCTCAAGGACAAGCAGATTTGTCCTCAGGGGACATTAGGAGATGTCTAGAAACCCTGGGTGTGGGATCTTAGCATCAATTAAGCATTGGCTATCCTCCAATCTTTGGGAATTCCTGTTCTTCCCAGATACCCATGTTGGGTTTGCAGTGCCAGGTTATGAGACCCCCGAGGCTCTGATTCAGGTTAAATTTCATGTGGTTGGTCAGTCCAGCTGCTATTTCTTACTGTTCTCTGTGTTCTCAGACAAGGACACACAGACACACAGCAAAGGGCTACTTGCCGCAGCTCCAGCCCAGGAATCACATTATACTTGTGAAGAATATCATCAAGGGGGTAATTTGTAACAGGTAAGGATGTTAGGGGGGGTCACAAAAGTCTTCTGGGAGGAGGGGATCAGGCCGACAGGGAGCTGAGGAACTGAGCTAGGCCAAGGTGGAGGTCCCCTGGTGCCGAGTCCTCAGCTGCTCACTGGAGCCTTGGGTGCTCATGGTCCTGTGGAGACAGTCCACATTTGGTTGAGGAACCTAAGCCTTTTGAGCCGTCCTCTGACATCACCCCCTAGCTGTGGGCTATCTCCTGGAGGGACTGGTCAGGTGTGACCACCTGTTTTGGCAGAGGGCGGGCAAGGCCGTAGCATCAACTTGTGCCAAAGCATAGTTCTTGACGGGGGTGGGGGGGTTGGGGGGTGGAGGGGTGGGGTTGGGGGGGGGGCATCTAGGATTGCGAGTGTGCCCCTCCCTCCTTAGCATTTTTAACCCCTTAAGTCCCAGCAAGATTTGTCTCCTGCAACAGGAAACATGCCATTTCACCGCACTGCAACACTCTAAAATAAAAGGAGGTCTCACATAAAGTTCCAAATTCTACTTTTCACTGAACATCAGGAAGTCTTCTTGTCATGTGGGGCTTGTCGTGCTGAGGAGGTGTGGTGACCTCTTTTATACAGGATGTCCCCACGACCCTCAGCTACTTATTCTAGTATTTATTCTCAGTGCAGCCCCCACTGAATCCTGATGTTTCCTTCCTAAGCGTTGGTGTCTCCCCTACCAGCGGTGGGCTATCTGCATTCTGACCCCAGCATTTCCCTCTTCCTCCTTTCCCACGGCAGACTTTGAAGCAAACCTCAAGAACCGCAGGGCAAACTTCTCAATGAAAAATAATGGACACCAGTCTGTCCTTTGTTCTGGGACACCCTCCCCTTCTGAAAGCTGACTCTGAGGTCCCCTGCTCAGTCACACTTCTGCTCTTCCAGGTAGCTGTGGGGTTTGTAGGTGATTTGCTACGGGGAGCCAGCCTGAGAGTGGAGAGAGAACCGTTGGCAGGCTTTAGAGGGAAGGCTTCTGATGGTACAAGGTAGCAGCTTCACCACGCGGTGGAGAGTGACCCATATTTCCTAACGTGATTTCCCTGCTGTAACTCAAATTGAGTTCATGTTATTCTAATGATATCAGTTGACCTTGAGAATTAGACCGGGAAGCCTGGGGTTGTTTCTTCCAGCTTCCACTGCAGAGTCTTGCGATGTGTTTGGAAACACGATCGGCTCCTCATTGCCCTCAGTGGGCAAGGGGGAAACAGAAAACAAAGATTCTGACCTGCTCTTATTTCTAGAAAATGCATCGGGGCGGTGGCAGACCGTAGGAGGTTTCCTGTCTCTCATTAGGTTCTGCGCCTGCCCGGTTCACAGCTTGTGTGCTCTCGGCATCCACCCTGCCTGGCCCTTGTCTGCTCTAGACTCTCCCTGAAGCTTCTTACTGACTGCTTATTCCTGTTGGCAAAGTCCAGGCCTCTCGGTCTGGTGACTGGGTCCTTCTTGTCCTCATAACCCCTGACATGTGCGCACAGTGTGACTGCCTGCCTTCTTCAGCCCACATGCCGTCACCGCCACACCTTTATTTATTTATTTATTTATTTTTTGTGGTCCTTCTCAGACCCACCCAATGGCTTCTTGTGTTCAAGGCTACATCTCCTTCCTGTGCCCACCCCGTGTGGCCCAGGGTACTTTGGATGTTGAATTGGTAGCTAGGAGGGAGGCGGCTAAGCGAGCATCCGTTGCAGGGGAGCGGAGTGACGCATATGCAGTGTATCCAGGGACCTTCCATGTGCAAGCCTCGAGGAACGTTGCAGTGTGGCGTGGCTTAGGGGAAAAGCCCTGAAGAGGATGTTTGAGACCAGAGCTTGTAGAAAGGCATTTAGCCCCTAAACTCAGAGGGGATAGGTCTCGGATGTCCTCCTGGGTACCAAGCTGGAGTGGGCTCCGTGCCGTGTCCCATGGCTAAAGGGAGACGAAGTGCCAGCCAGAAAAGGCTCAAGTGTCACTCTGGAGGTCAGAATCCAGCGCAGATGGCTCGGTTCTTGTTTCCCTCGGATGGCTTTGTGACCCCGGCTAGTTGTGTGAGTTTCCTGTACCTCAGTTTCCTTGTCCACAGGAGATTAAGTGTGAGGACCCGGCCGCTCCTGCTGGTGAAGAGTTTATAATCACTCATGCACTGAATTCACGACCGTTTCTATTTTCCCAAATTGTAACCGGATCTAGACACAACTGCAAACATTTTGCACTCAATCTCAGAACAGAGCAGAAGAAAATAAAGAGCTCTATATGAGGCTTGGGAGGTGGAGCTGTCTGCCCGTGGCCATGTCTGGGACTCCCGGGCTGCTGAGCAGGTGAATTGTTTGGGGGCTTCCCAATCTTCCATGCCAGGGAAGCAAAACCATTGACAGGAGGCCCAGATGCATCGTCTCCTCCGGGGACACCAGCCCTCAAAGGAGAAGAGAGCATTTTAGCCAGCCGGGCAGAGTGCAAGATAAGCCAGGATACAATGGGGCTTGAGTCTTTGCCCTTGCAGAGCCGGGAATGCAGAATTAAGCATTCAGACCTGGAAAGCGTGTCCCAGAGGAGGACTCGGAGGGAGGACTCAGCTCAGCTCATTTGGAAGATGCACCTCTCCTGGCACAAAGGAAAATCAGGCAGACTCGAGGCTGAAGGAGAGACTTCTCGTGGCTAAGGAGGGCACTGGGACCACAGGGGGGAAGGACAGAGAGGAAACGAGCTGAGAGGGAGATCGGAAGGAAGAGAGTAAGAGAATAGAGCAGGATAAGACCCTGAACAGGACAGACACACGGAAAGAATCCGAGAACAAAAGACCCCTCTCCCCAACACAGAAAAAGACAGCGAGGGAGATGGAAACAGACAGGAGCAGACACTGACCCAAGGTCAGGGCAGAACACCCCCGTTGATTGTCTTTGCCCACCATCATGTACCTGAAATGGTTCTTGGAGAGAGTTCTCCCTTTCATTGCCACACCAACACTTGCGTGGACACGGGTGTGCATACGTGCGCATGCACACTTATCTACACTTCACACGTCCAAACGTGCACTCATAAGTCACACTCCGACACATACACACACCGACTCACGCACATATGCTCTCCCATTCACAACCATTCCCTGTTCACTCATACTGATATGTACACACATTCATATAATATATTCAGTCACATACGCACATTCACTCACACACACAATCACACACATACAAACATTCGCTTAACTCACATAGGCATTCCTGTGCTTACACGGTCACATACATCCACACGCACATCCGCTTATGCACGCACCCGCTGAAGCACACATACGCATGCTCGCAACCACACAGTGACACATATCTGCTTTCGCTCACGATTCACACCCCGTTCACTCTCACGCGGACACACACGCACACTCATACACATTCAGTCGCACCGCTGAAGCACACATACGCATGCTCGCAACCACACAGTGACACATATCTGCATTCGCTCACGATTCACACCCCGTTCACTCTCACGCGGACACACACGCACACTCATGCGCATTCAATCGCACACTCACACACATTCGTTCACAAGCCGTTCACACTCACACATATTGACACATGCACACCCACACACTTACACTAACACGCTCATGGGAACTCTCACACACATTCACTCAACACGCATACATACTACACTCACCCACACAGTGGGTGAATATATGTATTCACATATATTCACGCACACATATGTCACATACATCCGTTCACACACACTCATATATAGTCTCACACTCATGTACACCCTCACATATATAACTACATTCACATACATTCCCTCCCATTCACACACACATGCATACTCTCACACATGTTCACACACACACACACACACACACACACATGCACGCACACAGGCACGCATGCACACACGCACACACACACACACACTGTCCCAAGAAGCCACATTTGCTCCTCTAGAACAATGGTTCTAAACCTTCCTAATGTTGCGACCCTTTAATAAAGTTCCTCATGGTGTGGTGACCCCCAACCATAAAATTATTTTATTGCAACTTCATAACTGTAATTTTGCTCTTTTTATGAATCATAACATAAATATCTGATATGCAGGGTATCTGAAATGTGACCTCAAAGGGGTCGAGACCCACCAGTTGAGAACCTCTGCTCTAGAACCTGGTGTCATATATCCATTGGTTCATCCAGCCTCGCACCTGGAAAGTTCGCTGTGAGTGTGGAGAATGTTCTTCCTTTAGGGCCTGGATTTTCTGTGGGCCTTTGCTGCCCCCTGCCCTCCAGTGTGCATCCGTGTCCTTGGTGGCTGTCCCTGGGATGTTCCCACTGTCCCTTGGAATGGTTGTGGAGATTTGGCTGGAGGCATAGTCCCTGGGACTCCCAGAGCTTGAACTAGGCAGAAGGACCAGACAGCACTCTCTGAGAGCTGGAGTTCTGGGCCCTGCTCTCTCCTTTTCCTTCTACGATAGCTTTCTCTCTCTGACATGCCCTCCAGTGGCCCGGCTTCTGATCCCGGCTGTGACCCTGGATTAAGGTTCAGTGCTGGGCTGGCTCAAGGAAGCCGGCACAACAGTGGCTCTACTCCCCAAGTATCCCCACAGCTTTGCCGAAGCCCTGCATTCCTCAGTCTTGGCTATGATGTCACCACAACACAGGTGCCCCTGCTGGCCCACTCTACAATGTGCATGGCAGGCTCATAAAGCTGTTGCCCAGACAACCTTGTTCTGAGTACCAAACCTGGGCTCCTCACAAACACATCACAGCGTCTGTGAAAGATTCTATCCTCAGAGTACACAAGGCCTTCTACGCGTTCCAGCTGCTGTGCTGTGCTGGGGGCTGGGGAGTCGGTGGGGGGAGGGAGGGCTCAGTGGTAGAGGCTTGCCTGGAAGGTATCAGACCCTGGGTTTCATCCCCAGCTCTGACACACACACACACACACACACACACACACACACACACACACTGTCCAGCTATGCTCATGACCAGTACTGTATCTGGAGACCTAGGTATGGTCACCCTTGGAGTGGAAGTAAAATCCTGGTCCTCAAGGAATTTCTGCATTGGAAAGACTTTGGTTCATGAGACAATTCCATCTTTGATGCAGATACCTGTCTGCCTGACCACCAAATGTGTTTTTCTCTTTTCTCCACAAGCTTCTTAAAAAACAAAAACAACAACAACAACAACAAAAACAAACAAACAAACAAAAAAAAACCTCGATGCTTACACCCACCTGAAGCCTCCGTGGCGGTGGCGGCAGCGGCGTGGCTTTCGTGTCAGGACTGAATCCCACCTTATTTCCTTTTGCTAGAGTCGGACTACGGTTTGGTTGCCCCAGGTCCACTGTGGTTGGCGCTTTGGCCAGAGCGTGGGCGAAGGGAGGTGGTATGACACTGCCTGGTGGGGATTCCGCCCCCGGGGTGAAGCTTTCCAGATGTGGCTCTCTGGCTCTCGTACACATTCCTACCGTTGTGATCCACCGCGGTGTGACCAGATGTGAAGGTTCCGTTGGAGCTAAGTGCATGGAGGAACCTCACCCTTGAACCCCCCAAAACAGCTGAACAAACCTCCGTCCTTCCTAAGGCTCAGGCATGCCGTTACAGAGACCAAATGCTGGTCCACAGCCTCTTCTCATTGGCTGAGGGCACCGCTAGGGTAAGGGATGCACTTGTGCTGTTTAACAAGTCTTCCCGGGGTTTTGTATCGGCAGCTCACTGCGGCCCCTCTCTCCACCTCCCCTGCTACAACTGGCTGGTCCCTGTGGCTCCTGACATCTCGCAGTGGCAGCCCTACCCCTCAGCTCTTACCTGCACCTGGACCTTATCTTGCTGTTCTAGCATCCTTTCTGTTGCTGGACCAGGAGTGAAAGGCATATTTTGGCTTGCACTTTACGGTCTACCATCATGGGAAGCCAGGGCAAGAGCAACGAGCTCTAGAGGTCGGAACCTGGAGGCTGGAATGGCAGTAGAGCAGTGATTACTGGCTTGCTCCTCCTGGATCTTACTTAGCTGACTTTGTAACACAATTCAGGACCACCTGCTCAGGGGTGGTCCCTTTTACGGTGAGCTGGTTCCTCCCACATCAAGCGACCATCAGAACCGCCGGGCTGGAGAGATGGCTCGGTGGTTAAGAGCGCTTGGTCTTGGAGCCGGGCGTGGTGGCGCACGCCTGTAATCCCAGCACTTGGGAGGCAGAGGCAGGCGGATTTCTGAGTTCGAGGCCAGCCTGGTCTACAGAGTGAATTCCAGGACAGCCAGGACTACACAGAGAAACCCTGTCTCAAAAAACCAAAAAAAAAAAAAAAAAAAAAAAAAAAAAAAGAGCGCTTGGTCTTGTAGGGATCATGGGCTTGGATCCCCGTGCCCACACGGTGGCTCACTACTGTCTGTAACTCCAATTCTAGAGTATCCAACTTCCTTTCCTGACCTCCGAGAGCATCAGGCACTCACATGGTGCACACACACACACACACACACACACACACACATGCAGGCAAAACCACTCATACACCTAAAGTAAGTAAATCTAAAAAAAAAAAAATGTGTGGATAAAGGGGAGGGGGAGGGAATGCACAACTAAGATCTCTGCTCTAGCTGGAGCTTAGGCTCTGCCATGTCCAACTCTGACGTCACTGGGAGGAGCGAGCCATGGGGGAGGGGCAAATATGATAAAAACACATTGTACGAAATTATCAAAGAACTATCAACCATGAGAAAAAAAGAAGATGAATTGCTTGGTGTGTTGGCGAGTTTTTATGTCAACTGTACACAGCTGTCTGGAGGCGAGTCTGTAGAGCAGATTTTCTTGGTTGCTGGTTGGTGTGGGAGAGCCTAGCTTATTGTGGGCAGTGCCACGCCTTGACAAGCAGTCCTGAATGGAATAAGAAAGCGGGCTGAGCAGGCCCTGAGAGCAAGCCAGTGAGCAACACTCTTTTATGGACTTTGCATCAACCAGGTTTCCACCCTGACTTACCTCAGTAACGGGCTATTAGGTGGAACCGTAAGTTTTAAATAAACCCTTTCCTCCCCAAACTGGTTTTAGTCATGATGTTTTATCACAGCAACAGAAACCTAAGGAAGACCTGTTCTAGATCAGGCTTTGCCTCTGCAGTCCTGGGCTATCCCCAGTGCCCATCTCTCTGGCTCTAACCACTTGCCCACACTGTTGAACTTGCTTGACTCACTTGGGATCTTGTTTGGGCTCTCCCGCACCGTGAGGGTGGGGCTCTTCCCTATGTTGGTCCCTGCTGTATCCCCAGAGACAGAAAGAAGGAAAGAAGAGAAAAGAAAGGAGGTAGGTACCTCATAGCTGCACCTACAACGTTTACAGATGATAAGCAGGGTCTGGTTCTGATAAATGTGTGCCGGGTCTGGAGGTGGGAATGGGCTTGCCCGCACAGAGGAGATAATGCTCCTCTGGACCCCTTTTGTCTGTGTGACATCAGGGATGAGTGCCTTCCTTAGAAGGGAGTGGTGAGGACATCAGTCGTTTAGCTTAACACCCTATGACCTGGTTGGCATCAGGCACAGAGCTGATGTGCTGTGGGTCTAAGCGACAGGCTGTTGGGTGAGTGAGATTACCTTTCAGGGCACTGCTGCCCAGCAGACAGCTGCAGGCCCATCACGGCGGTGACCAGGGACACATGACCCAAGACACTCCTTCCTCAGGCCCCGAGCCCCGATGGGAAGTGGGCTGGGCATGAACAGTCCTCACTCTCCCGAGTTCCTACCTTTGGAAGCAAAAGGTAGTGTGGGCTGGTGTGGGAAACATCTCCGGCAGAGTGCCTCTGGGGCAAGAAGACGGAGAATTCGATCCTCGCCATCCAGCAAATTAAAACAAAACAAAACAATTTCCAACATCAATAAACAAACAAGACAAAACAAATGAAAACATAAAGCAGAGGGAAACAAACAAGACCGAGATTAAAACAAAACAAAACAAACCCTAACAGGCCAGTGTGCCCACAGAGCCCAGGGCTGGGAGCACAGATGTCAAGATGTCCTTAAGGTGGGTGGTCTGGGTTTGGCTTAGCTCCTCTGCATCTTATAAAGTATCTATGCATTCCTAGCTTCTGAGAAAGGCTCCATTTGAACACAGCATACCTTGGAGTGCACAGGGCAGCACTTACGCTTCTGAAATATTTCAAATCGTGTGTGCCATAGGCCAGGAGCTCAGAGGCAGGAGTGGCAGAGGTCAGGGAAGGCTTCCAAAGGAGAAAGGGAAGAGGGAGAGGGTGGGGGAAGAGGTAGGGGGAAACGGGGCAGAACCAGGGAGGGGTCTGTGTGTGGGGATCTTCCAGGGGTGAGAAGCAGAGGCTGGCTTCCACCTTTCTGACACTTACACATCAAGTTCCTCTTTGCCTGAGTTCCATTGGATGGTGAGCTTCTTGGGGGTGGGGAGAATATGGTTTTCCTGATGATGAATTCTGAGTGTGAGGCGCAGAGCGGGGTTCATAAAACATCGTATATGGAGGAAGCCGAACTCGCGTCATGAAATTCTGATCCAGTTGGAGCAGTTGGGCTGCGCCTGGTCACCTGCTCAGATCAGTCACTGCCTGTGCCTGGTCGAGTCTGGAGCAGAAGGACACAGGAGTGGCAGTGCCAGGCAGACTCACACCTGCTCTGACAGAACGGATGAAACCCTCTGGGGTCCAGTCCAGACTGATGTCCAGAGACCACAGTGACCAGTCACTCTGGCCTTCATGGGCCTGGTAGACTGAACTGAGAACATCTGTTGTCTTCTAGGAGGATGCTTCTGGAATTGGAGAGTGGGGGCTTTCCAGGGGAACCCTCGATAGGTGGCATTCGCTGTGGGGCACCCACAATCCCCTTAGGGAACTCTCACTGTTTTGTCTGTGATGTTAGCATGTCTCACAGGTGACAAGTCTGGGGTCAGGTTAGTCAGCAGAGACCGTGACCCCCTTCCTGAACCGAGAGCCACCTCCTTTCTTTACAACCCAGGCTGGAAGTTAGGTGCCCAAGTTTCAGAATGATCCAGCCAGGTATTAGTATTAAGCTAACAGGATAGAATAAGGTAATTACCTCCCCCCTCCTAATACACCCGTAACACCAATCACTCTTCAGCTGTCTACACTAGGGGACCACATATATTATGCATGGGAAAGGTTAGAGAGCAAACCCCTACTAAGCTGTCACCTTCCTGTCCTGGATCCCGGCTTATCCTTCCAGAAGCCCTATGTCCTGAGCGTGAGGGGGTCACCGAGAGCCTATTCCGCTGTACTGTTGGCACCAGTAAGCGAGCAAAACCACTGTGTTGCCCAAGGCTAGCAATCTGCATTGACCTATGTCGAAGGGAGATGCAGCCTCGGGGTACAAAGAACACAGCAGAGAGGGACAGCAACATCCCTGAAGGGGCCTGAGTATGCGTGTGGTCACAGGGACCAGTGCACTCCTGACGCAGGGATGCGTGGAAGTGTCTTATGTGATGACGGTGGGACAGCCTGGGCCACATACCTACCTTGGGACAATGATCTGAATTAGTGAAGGAGAAAAATGCAGAGCTGGGGCTCACGGCTCACCGACTGAGCAAGACCCCGATGTTGTGTAGAGTGCTCGATCCACCTGAGCGCACACCGCTTAGGCATGCACCAAACGACATGCGGCTCTTCACTGCTGTGTGGCAGCAGAGCATCCAAGCCTCCGGCCACATGACAGAGAACTCGAATCCCAAGTCCAATCCCGTATTCTTAGCAGTGGTGCAACTGGCCACGGAGAGCAGAGATTCAAGGAGGGAGAGCCTTACTGTCTAGCTGACCAACGTCTCTACAGAGGGGGCCAGCGAGCACATAGAGCGGAGCACGGGTGCCAACTGCTCTGCTGAGGCGCTCTCCACAGGAGGGAGGAGGGCCACGAGGAATGTGGCCTGGGAGAAAAGCTGAGGCCAAGGGAAGTTGCTGATAGTCCCGCTTCCGCGTCTGCCCTCTGCCAGATGCTCACGTACGGCAGTATAACAACCATGACTATCATGAAATACCGGAGGGAAACTGCTTTATTAAAAAAGAGTAAGACGTTTATTTGGGTGCATGGCCCTTGAAGCTCAGAGTCCCAACAGCAAGCGCAGGGGCTTGCAAGGGTGCCCTTCGGCTGCATCCCGACCCGGGCAGGACCCCATGTGACTTGGTGGTTTGTCTCCTTCTCCTGGAGGCTCTACCCTAATGACCTAATCAATCTAACTACTCTTCAAAGGTCCTACCTGTAAACATCACAGTGGGATTACTGATTTTTTGACTTCTTTACATCCGACACCGTGGACCAAATTTCTGGGGGAGTTTGGGCACAGTCATCCTCGGATCCTAGCAAGCGGGGTGGCCACAGATGCTCCCCATGCTGTGTCCAGCTTCAGAGCCTGAAGATCTCCTGTCCTCACAGAGCCAGGAGGTGCTTGTGGGTGGTGTTGGGACCCCTTTCTTGAGTTGTGAACCCAGGGTAGCGGAGCCATGTGTACTTTAGTCCTGCTGTGAGATGTTTGGCATTCTAAAGCAAACGAAGCTACCGGGAGAGCACAGCTGAGTTTTGTGAGCTGGATGAGCAGGTGGATGGCTAGAGTCAAAGGTAAGAGCAGTCAAAGCTCTTTCCGGTCCCAGGATGGAGCCCTGCTCACTGCAGCCTCTCAAACTGTAGTTCCCTCTGTCAGCCCTCCGCAAGGGCACCAGGGTGGTCCACAGTCACCCCGAAGAGATGAAGGATATGAATATTTTATCTCCTCTCCCTTCTTGTCAAACCCTATAATATTGCTTTCCATAAATCAATTTCACCCGAGCACGCTGTTCGGGGTACAGCATGACTTTATGCACTTAGTCTTTGATTTGGTCTCTGGCCTGCCTTATGAACAGCTGCCTCTCAGAGACTCTTCAGGGCTGGGGCATTCTGATGGCGAGTGGCTTGGCGGCTTCTCGTCAACTTCATTGCTTTTACATTAAAATAATCATTTCTGCGGGGGCAGCCGAGGGCCGAGCACTAGCTGCTTAATTGCACCCACCTTTCGGCCCTCTTCTCGGAGATTGATTCCACGGCTTTCTTAGCATAATACACGGCAGGATGTGTAGAAGCAGAAAGCGGCAGCCCTCTTAGCCGGAGCAGCAAAGCCAATCGACGCGTTTCTCCTGTTAAATTTACTGGCTTTATTGAAAGGCCTTTGGGGAGTTGCTTGCTCATTAAATACACCAAATACAAAACCTCGCTTAATATAGTATTATCTTGGTAATATGGAAGATTCCCCCGATGTGAGCTCAGAGAGATGGAATTGTCAATGCTTTGGAGGCCCTGCTAGTAGGGGGGATCAGAAGCAGCCCCGAACGGCTGCATCTCGGGGCATCGTATTGTGCCTCATCTAGTCCAGTTTGTCACCTTTAAATTGCCCTCTCTGTCCTCTTCGTAGCCCCTGTCAAATGTGGCCATGATATTAGGGCTCACAGAACTATAGAGGGTTCTATGTCAGATCTCCTCCCTAACTTTTCAAACCGAGTGTGTGAGATGGTGTAGAAATGGACCCACAGACCTTGTCACTTCAGCAGAGGGTGGCCAGTGGTGGCAGGGAGTAGCTGGGAGTAGGCAGTCATAGTAAGAGGCGACAGCAGTCATTCCTTTCTTTCCTTCCTTCCTTCCTTCCTTCCTTCCTTCCTTTCTTTCTTTCTTTCTTTCTTTCTTTCTTTCTTTCTTTCTTTCTTTCTTTCTTCTTTAAACTAACCCCAAGTGCCTGAGATGGTCCCTAACCTCAATGAACATTTGGGCGCATGTGACCCTGACTGATCCCCGGTGTACATAAGACATATATGGTACGATTGGGGCCAGGACACCTGCCCCAAGGTAGGAGTACTGAGTCAACAGCCCTTCCCCATGGATGTGACACACCCATCAGACACTTGTTAAGTTCCGGCTGCCAGTTCCTTTCTGAGTAAAATTTGGGTTAGTAATGCCTTGTTCTCTGTTGTAAGTTTGACTCAAAAAAAAAAAAAAAGATTCAATTCGTTTCCTGGAAGAATATGAGTCAGTGGACTGCACAGGAAGTTTTAGGTAATTTTAACAGACCAGAAATAGAAGGGAAAGCCTATCGCGGAGGGGAGAAAGCGTGCACATTGTCAATGGAAAGGGTACAGGAGTAGGAAGGACCTCCATAAAGGACGGCTGTAGCATCTTTCCAGTGCTGAGTCCCACATCTTGGCCTTCCCAACTCCGGCATCTTTCCTTCCTTCTGATTTCTGCTGGAGTCCCATTTTTATGTTTATAGGTTAGCTGTTCAAGGACCGCTAGTCTATAGTATGATTCCTTCCCTGACCGCCTGGAATGGGTATCTTGAGTTGAGCAGGAATCCACCCATTATTCTTCATTCCTTCCAGCATCCTGTCTGCACACTGGACAGCAAAACAGAGAAAGAAATCGGCGTCTATACATCAGTGCGATCGGTACGGCGGGGGAGGGGAGGGTATGTTTGTTTTCTTAGCACTGCTGAGCAGAACGCTGATTGATGTACATTGCGACCAGAGGCATGGCTTGCAAGCGGGTTTCAGTGAAAGCTGTGGCACATTCGTGGGAGGCAGGTTCTTGTCGCCTGACAGCATGTGACAGGGGGAGCCAGCATGGGGACAGCATCAGGGGGAGGGGGAGTGAGGTGTAAAGGGACAAGTGTTCCACATCCCTGACCAGGAGGGGTCAGCACTAGGGGACCTATGAGGAGCAGGAAGTTAAGGGAACCAGAGTAAGGGAAACGGTTGTACTGTGGGGTTGGCAAGGGAGGTGGGGCCTTACGGACCACACTGAACACAAGGGAGCAGAGGCCCAGCAGATCTGCACGCTGCAGAAGCTTCTGTTGGGCCTCCGGAGGGCGGGAATAAGGGTAGGGGCTATGTCAGACAGGTCAGGTTTCTACCAATACCAGGTACCTTTGGTCATTGGCCAACTGTTCTCTCCCACTGATCTCAGCCTTCATCATGCCACAGGCCCTTTGGCAGTTGCAGAGCGACGCCTTTAAACGCAGGGACCCTTGGAAGGGCACTGCATCGGAAGCACAGCTGCCTAGGTATTTCTTGTTGATTTTGATTTGGTAATGCGCTTCCTTGTGGGCCCATTGCACGACACCTGTGTGGGGTCTGGTGACGACGGTCATTTGGAAGCTGTGCTATGTGTGGCGCTGTCTGGAGGGCTCTGGGATGGTGTTGCCTGTACTTGTCATCTGAAGGGAGGGCAGCTCTCCCTCGGAGGTTAGTGGGAAGAGAGAGGGCTTTTTTTTTTTTTCTTGTTCATGTTAATAGACTGTGTGGCAGCAGGCCTCAGTTTCCTCGTTTGAACCCAGGTGCCACACTCTTGGCTTGCAGGGTAGGGACCAAAAGCCATCTCATCTCAGAGACTGACACAAGCGTCCTCAGTCCCAGGAGACCTGCGGGCTCCAAGGTGGAACTCCGCTGTCCTTTGCTCCCCCTCCTGGCTCTGCTCTCTGCCTCTCCGCCTCTCCGCCTCTCCGCATGCTGCCTCTCCCTGGCCAGAGTCTGCTGGGGCCCTGGCTCCGTTTGATCCCTCCTTGCGTGTCCCCAGATGCCGCTGTCAGCATCTTCCAACCTGCAGTCACTGCTGCTGCAGAGGATCCTAGCCCTGTGACATGCCTCGGGCCCTTGGGGAGCCCACTGAAGGAGTAGAACTGCTTCGGGGAGTTAAAAGGGCCGACAGGCAAAAACCCAGCTCTGAAGACATTCTGCAAACAGGCTTGGCTTTCCAGAAAGTGGAGGTGGTTTCTGACTTGTGGGAGCCTCTCGGTGTGGACACATTAGTTTAGACACACAGCACGGAGCATGTGCGGCATAGACAGAGTCAGCAGGTGACCCCATTTAGCCGTTTCTGACGGCACCGGCAAGCGATCCCGGTAGGGAGTCTAGCCCACTATGTGCTGTAGAGCATGGATGCCCATGGTGGCTTCTATGCCTCTCTTTGCACCTTTTGGATGAGCCGTGGTGGGCACCCTGTTAATCCCCCTACTAGACAGGACTATCTGGAGGCTTGCCGGTCAAGTGAAGGCCCGGCCCCACTGTATGTTTGCTTAGACACACAGATCTCGTGTCTCTTCACCTGTGAGAGCTCAGACCTATCATATTAACTGGAAAGGCAATAATATTTCACCCTCTGTATCTCAAAGGCATCAATCCCCCAAATCCACCCAACATGCCATTCTTGACTTAGTTTTGTTTTTGAGGCAGGGTCTTGCAACGGAGCCCAGGCTAGCCTGGAGTTCTCAATCCTCCTGTCTCAGCTTCCTTCAGTATAGGGGTCCTAGGAATATGTTATCACCACACCTAGCTCCCCCATTTGAACTTCTGATGCACTATCCATGTGTCCATACCGGGCATGCCCCTACTCTGTCCAAGTGTCCTGGGCTTCCTGTGGTACTGAGTCCTTTGTGATGTGGGTCAATGTTTCCCTGCTGCTGCTGAGCCTACCCCTGAGCTGCTTCCTGCACAGGGTCCTTGTACCTGCTGCTCCCTGCCAGTGTCCCCTGCCTGCCCCGTCTTTCTGATCAGTCTATGCTCAATGTCATTTCCTTAAGAGAGGCCTCTGGGACGGATCCACTTGTCACAACCCTTAGTTTCTCCCCTAAATCTATCTTTGAATTGTACCCTGGTACTTAATGGCTGTATTGACATGTGACCTCCATCTTCCAGATAGTGTCCCATGAAGATAGGGTCTCTGTCCTCTGTACTAGCCTTGTCAAATGCATACACACACACACACACACACACACACACACACACATATACATACACACACCAGTGAGCCTTGCTTGAGTGAAAATATGCATTTGTGATAAAAATGCATTTAGAAAGGAACCGGAAAAAAGATTGAACAAGATTGAACAAGAATAGGGTGATAGATCTTATTAAGACATCCCTAGTGCCAACGTGGTGGCATGTACCTTAAATCCCTGCACGCAGGGGGCAGAGGCCGAAGGATAGGATGTGATATCAGACAGGCCTTTTCTTTAAATATTCAAGTTTAACGGAAGCCAGGTTGGGTGGGAGACACAAACCAACACAAGACTGGCCAGAATCTGGATACTGTTGAGCTAAGCGATGAGTACACCCAGGTGCCTCAGGGGGTGCTGTTACCTCTCTAGTGGCCTCCAGCCTTTCCATAAAAATGTTTAGAGGAGTGTGGAGAGTACTGATGAGGGGCCAGGTCTGGCACAGGCTCATTGCTGACTGCGCAGTCGCTGTCACTGCCTTTACACGCCAACGAACATGGAGACAAGGGAGCAGGAAGGAAGCACGTAGGAGCCCTTCTCCTGGGAGCTCAGGGAAGGGTGGCCTTCTGGAGAAGCTGTTCTGGTGGCCAGTGCCACCCCAGGCCAGAGAAGGCAGAGGTCCTCACTGGCCCTGCCACTGGTGCTAGGCGAGCTCAAGGCAGAGCAAGCAGGCCTCGGGAACAGACTGCAGGGAAAGCCACGCCTGTCCAGCAGCTTCACCACTCTGATTCACAAGTGACATTGTGTCTGGAACTAGGCTGGGATCAGGGTGCTGGCTCCTGACTCCCCAGGGTGAAGGAGCTTGCAAAGCAGGTAACGACAGCCTCAGGGGAACCACTAGGCACCACCAGAGGACCAGGGCCCCTTTCTATCAGGCTTTCTCTGCCCACATGGAGTTCACCAGCAAGAGGGAAGGGTATGGGATGGAGACCCCCCCACACACCCTGGCCCAGATCTCTCCTGTATGTGGGATTCCCAACAGTGTCAAAGCCCTGATGGTTACTAAGTGTTCCACTCAGCACAGCTTTTTGAGCGCTTGATCCATGCTTACCCCAGGTTGATGCTTTAAACACACGACTGTAATTCTGACAATCTCATAAACGAGGGCTTGTCTGGTTCCATTTCAGAAGCAGGGTGATTGAGGTGGTTGGAGGTGAAATATCTTTCCTTAAGCCAAACCAACCGTGCTGTAGTCTGTCTTGAGCTACTGGCTCCCCAGTCACCAGCTTGAGCCACAGCAGAGACTTGCTCAAGGGGGCTCTGTCCTTAGAGAAAGGCACCAGCCCCAGGCAAGGGCATTGAATCATGAAGCCCGAAGGGAAAGAGTTGAAAACCTACTAGACCATTTCTTCTGAGCCCCAGTGGCCTGGCTTTGTATAAGCAAGTCTGGAATGAAACATCAGACAGCTGACCCAGCCAATCAGAGGCAGCAAGAGGCTGTTTGAGTGACTTAGGAAACTGTCCCAGGATCTTCCTGCCAGACTGGAAGCCACTGGAGAGCAACCCCGGGCAGCTCAGCCCTTTTACCGCCCTCAGATGTCTGTCTGAGAAGGAAGCTTGCAGAGGATAAAGAAAAATAGGAAGAGAACCTGGCCCAAGCTAATTCTGATGACAGACTGGCTGTAGACTTTAATCATGTGACCCTGGTTGCTTAATCATCTGAACCTGGTTGTCACGTGCCACTGAAGGAGCTCTAATGGCTACAATGTAGAGTAATACTTGGGAGCTTGAAAACAATGTTGGGAGGACCTTCAGGAGCTTCTGGGAGTTTCTGAGTGGAGGAGGGGCAAGTGCTGAGCCTCACTCCAGGCAAAGTCGTGCTTCTCAAAGAAGGTGACAATCCCCATAGGGAATTGCTATGGAGGAGAGGGTTTGCTGGGTGTGTTCCGTGCCTGTGTGCTTGTGTGTATGTGTGTGTGTGTGTGTGTGTGTGTGTGTGTAATGATAAGAATCTGACTATCTACCAGCCCCATGTTGGCTTCCTGTCTGTAAGGTAACGAGCTTCACATCAGAGTGGCCTGGCAGTGTTCATTCTTTAAGCAAAACCACCCTGCTCCTCCCTAGAGCCCGGCACAGGCAGGACGCCTCATTTGGCCACCCACCAGCTTCCTTTCACAGTCTCAAGTCATTAAGGGAGGGCCTTGATGAGCCTGGAGCAGGGGAAACATGTTTTATCATCACAATGAACTTGTTAGGGACAATGACTCCCAACTGAGTCTCCTGTCTTGCTGGGTGTTGGGTGGGTGTGAAGAAGGCAGAGCCTACCTTACTGGGACCCATCTCTTAAACTTTGTGGCAAGTAGCCCGACCTCCGGCTGTGTGGGTGGAGACCACTGAGGGAGGATTTGCGTATGCACCAGGAAGTGGCCTCAGGGCCGAGGGCAGTCTGGGTGCTCCATTCTGCACACCGCCGGTCACCCCCCTCTCCTGGCAGTGACTGGGAGCCAACAGCACATCGCGGGCTGGAGGCGCTCGCCAGCTCTGGGACGTGGTCCTCATGGGTCGCTTTCCTGAGCCTGGGTCTTTTCAGTTTGCAGTCTTGGATTCCACATCCCGGGTCCTACGCATCCCAGGCAGTGTGCTACCACTAGATGAGTTGGCCAGTGAGTTCCAGGGATCCACCCATCTCTGTGTCCCAGGGCTAGGCCTCCAGATGTGTGCCACTGCACCACACTCAGCTTCTTTCTTTTTCTTTTTTTCTTTCTTCTTTTTTTTTTTTTTGGGGGGGGGGGGTTTGAGACAGGGTTTCTCTGTGTAGCCCTGGCTGTCCTGGAACTCACTCTGTAGACCAGGCTGGCCTCGAACTCAGAAATCTGCCTGCCTCTGCCTCCCAAGTGCTGGGATTACAGGCGTGTGCCACCACGCCCTGCTCTCAGCTTCTTTCTATGTGGGTGCTAGGACTCTGAACTCAAGTCTGCATGCTCGTGTGAAGCGAGTACTTTACCCGGGGCGTCTCCCTGCCCCCTCTTCTGTTTCAAACAATACCCCCACCTTCAAGGCCCGCGTGTTGCAGTTTCCCTTGTGTACCGGCATCACTGCATCTCCGGCTTCCGGTGGGACCTCTCCCCACGTCCTTTGCACATGCTCACATGCTGTTCTCACTGTTAGATGCTGCTTTTCCATACCTCCATCACGCTGAGTCTAAACGTCTCTTCCTTATCTTGCCAGCTAGCAGCAGAGTCCTCTACATCTTCTGATCCCCTTCCAGGCCCTGCTGGCTCACATTCAGACCCTCCCCTGCATGTCAGGAAAGCCACAAGATCCCTGATCCAATGTTTCCCTGGAATCTGGAGGAACCATTGTGGCTCATCTATCCACAGGACAGCAGCTGAATATTTAGCTCTCTAATGAGAGAGGATTGCGGTCAAAGCTTAGTTCCAGGCTCAGTGGAAACGAGGCTGTTCACAGATGTGCCTCACCCTCCTAGCACACGTCTCAGAGTGCTCCCCATCATCCTGGTATAACCTACTCTCTGCTCCCCCCAGGGCCTCAGTCCCTTACCCCCCACCCCCACCCCACCCGGGGCAGCCTCTTGGTGCTGGGGCCAATCTGCACTGAGGCTCAGTCTAGCCTTCCACAGCATCTCTGACCGGGGCTCCTCCTTATGCAGCTACACAGCCAATTGGCGCAGCCAGGAAAACCTTCAGGTTCGTGAACGTGAAGACTTAATTGCCTTATGGACATCGGAAGAATGGAGGGGCTTCTCCAGGGAGCCGGTCCTCGCCTCGCTCTGCCTCTCTCCCCCACCGGATAATGACAAGACTTGCGGCTGATTAAAGGGGGGAAGACAAACTCCCCTCTAGGGGGCCTGTGACAGTTCCACCTACATTCAATATCTATCCCCTCCCGGCTCCCCTCCTCCTCCCACCGACTTTTCAGAGGTGATTTTTAATTGCGTTTTCCCAGGTGGAGAGAGGAAGTGGAGATGAGAGGGGTGGGTCAGGCATGTCTCCCAGCATCCTCCTGCTTACTGGGACAAGCTTCTGTGGGACTCCGATGCTCAGATAGCTTGTGACTAGGTCAGTGATGGAATTCCTCCTCTGACCTCCCCTCCCTCCAAGAACCTTCTGACTCTCTGCTCCAGGCAGACTGACTTCTTCCTTTCTCAGACTTTTGCTCTGGGAACCCCCTCCCCACGCCCAGAAGTCATACTAGATTTCCCCACACCCTTCTCTTCTTCTTCCTTAGACACTGCCTCGGGTGATTCTGCTCAAGAGTCCTGTGGGATGTCAGAGCATACGTAGTCCACGTGTCTGCTGGGGAAGGCTTCTGGGTCCACAGTGCTTGGACACCTTTTATAACGTCGCATTGCATTTGCATACAACCTGTGCATTAGACCAAACCATCTCCCTAATGCTGGCCAAGCCCCTTGTAAGTCGTTGTGTCTTTGCATTGTTTAGGAGATCATGATCAGAGATCAAGAGCATATATGTCTGTATATGTACGCCCATTCTTAAATAAACAAACCAAACCAAACTTTTACCAATGCATGTTTGGTTCAATATGTAGATACGGGGCCAGTGGTTATGCAGGGCTGACTGTGTGCCCCTCAGAGGCTACACTGTCTGTAATTGACTGGACCTATCTGTGCTTTTTTTTTTTTATTTGTGATAGTATTAAACATCAGTCAGCTCATGTTGAAATGAACCCCAAGATGCAGCCTGGGGTGGCCCTGAACCTCCCTGGTACTTCATTCTGGGTCCGATTCACATTCCCCGTGGGAGACCAGAAGAAAGGTCCCGTATGGACCCGATCATGCTCTTTGGGCCCCTTGGGTCCAGCAGCAAGCCTTGCTTTGTCTGGTTGGAAACAGGCTGCTCCTAGACTTTGGCATTGACAATGGTGCCTTCTGGAAGTCACCTCCGTTTCCTGGCTGGCCCAGTGGGGCTGGGATAACGAAGCTGCTTTAACATAAATAATTTGCTTCCAAGGTATAAGAAATGGGGGAATATTTTTAGAAGGCCTGCCCTCCTAGGGGAAGTAAATGACTTTTAAAAAATGGGATTTTTCAAAGTGGCCTTCAAGAGAGATGGGGGCCGTGTGTGATGGCCAAATGGAATCCTGTGAATTAGTGCGACTCATTATCCTGGCCGTCTTCACACAGACTCACTCTTGCTCCTTCGTTTGCTTCTCCTCCTGCCTTCCATTTCATGGTCTTAGCTCAATCTGAAATAAAACCCCCAGCAGCCCTCCTCCCTGGCCCTCAGCGGCGGCCGTCTGATTGGATGCCTCCCACAGCCCCGAAGACCAGAGCTTCAAGGAGGAAGCAGCCGGGGACACGCTGAGTCCTCGCTTCTTAAAGTGTGCGTCGCAAGTTACCTTGAAATGTTATTTTTTTTTTTTTAAAAAAAAGTATTTTAGGTTCAACAGACACTTGGGTTCCCGTTAACAACTCATTTAAGGCGAAAGTGGGGGAAGGCGCTCAGATCAAGGCTTCTTTGACAACGTGAACCTCCTTACTTTGAACCCTTACAATGTGGACGGGATGAAAGATTCAGCGGCGACGTGCATGGGTAAACGCACAGGTGAGAAAGGACAGACGTTAGTGACAAACGGAGACGTGGGATCTTGGGATGGGCTTTGTCTGGCCAATAATGGAGAATAGATATGGGCGGGGGAGGGAGGCCCAGAAAAACCAAGACACAAAACCCACTTTGTGGCCATTGTGTTTGCACAGGAGTCTTGATCTGGGGAAGATGTGCTGTTGTGAGACCTAACAAGGTGGCTGGCTTCTTTGATGAGACACATTCTGAAAATCAAGGTCTATAGAGTCATCCATCACTGGTGCCCTGGGGTGTCTTTCCCTTTCTTCAAAATCTGGCGCCTTGGGGCCATGGGTGTGTCTTCTGCCAATCTCTCCCCCGCCCCCAGAATCCCTGTACCTAGAAAGTTTATGGTAGCTTCCTAGCACCCATATGCTCGACTTGAAATCACTCAAAGAGCCAAAGTCTACCCATGAGCTAGTTCCATTCTGCTTTTCTTCCCAGTCACCTCCGAGGGACTCCTGCTCCCCAAGACTCCTACTGCTATCAGGCTGATCCCAATGTATTTCTTCTCTTCCACATCAGGCTCCATTCTCTGAGACTCCCTTCTCTGCTTGCACAAGGTCAGCCCGTCCTGAGTCTCTGAGCTTCTCCGTCTTCACCTAACATGTCTCTGAGTTGTGATGTTGACCTGTGAGCATTTAACTGTCTTTGACTGTCCATCTGGTCTACCAGTTCTGCAGGAACACAGTGCCTCCCTGCAGATGCTCGTATGTACGTAGTACAGGACCAGGAGAGAGGCGTAATAAGAAGTATGGGCTTCTACAACCAACATGAAATGATAGGCTGTGTGCTGGAGGGTGTGGGCTCACCTCCTGCTGAGGTGAGGTGGGCTTCACTTAGGAGTGGGGTTCAAGAGGAACGACTGCCATATTGCTTTCACCCTCTACCCTAAAACCCGGAGCTAATGGTGCGAGAGGCCATGTCCAAACTTCTAGCCTCTCAATGCCGTCTTAAAATTTTTAGTCTTCTATTATTCATCAAGAAACTGGAAACCAACCCATTCCCTGTGGGTGCTTGGGTATTTGGTGGTGAGTGTGTGAGATATAGTCCTTAGTATAAGGACAGCTGAGAGTCACAGAGAGGGCAGACTGTAGCAGTGGCGGGGGCAGGAGAGGTAAGAGCAGGCTGATCTACCCCTGCTCCCTGAGGCAGCCTGCTCATACCTGGTGGACTTTGAACAGGCCACCGGCATGTAGCAACACTCAAGGAAGCCAGGGTCCATGTTGGTGGGATGCCCAAGGGTGTGGTGAGCAGAGCAGAGCCAGAGGGAGGAGGCCGTTTCTCCTTGGCGGCCTGAAGCAGGGCTGGCACTCAGAAGGCAGGCGGAGAAACAAGTCTATTATTATTATTTTTTTATCTTTATAGGTGTTTTTTATTTACCAGGTAGTGTGCCTTTGCCATGTGTGTGTCTGGTGCCTCTAGACACCAGCAGAGGGCACTGTAGACCCTGGCACTGGAATTAAAGCACCATGTGGGTTCTGGGAATTGAACCCAGGTCTTCTGGAAGAGTAGCTAGTGCTCTTAACCGCTGAGCCATCTCACCCTGAGAAACAAGTCTAAGCAGCCATGTGAGTGTGGACGGGCTCAGTTGTCCTTACCATTAAGGCTGTAGTCCACCGTGCTAAGCACTGTCATCTCAATATACCCCGAGACCCCTGCTGGGGCTCTTCAAGACTCGTTAGCAGTGTCTCCCTCAATGGTTTTACTTCACTTCCTTGATTTTTCTGCCGATGAGGTTAGTGGGCTGCCTTGGCTTGTGGTTCTACTGGAGTGTTCACCCTCTCCATTTCATGAGAGACTGAAAAGCAGAGCCATGCCTACTTCTTTCCAAAGCAAGGGTTCCGGAGAAGGCATAAAGCTAAGAAAGCGAAGGATTATTTGGAGTCCCCGTCCACTTCCAAGTCCAGTGACCGCCGCAGACATTATTAATCGATCTCAGTGCACATCGCTGCTATTCCTGGACATGGGTTAGAAAGCACCTGCCAGACAGCCCGCCCTCCTCCCTTTCTAAAGCAGCTGTCTTCCATTGTCTCTTTCACCCGTAACAATCACAACATTTAAAAGGACTTATTTAGGACCTGTTCCCAGCTACCCCCACCAAAGCTCCTCGAGGTGCAATAATGTATGAATTTGCCTTCCAGAGTCCCTAGGGGCTGAGCACCTGTCATCTAGGAAAGGCACAGTTGGTGGTTGCAGCTGGAGGAAATGGCAGTTTAAAGAGAGAACCCAGGGCGCTTGTGAAAACTGCTCCTTTGCCCTGCTTCTTCAATGTCCTAACTCTGCACACTCGGGCAACTCTTTCTCCTTCTTTGGGCCTCAGTTTCTCTATCAACAAAACAAGGCTGAAATCACTACCTTCTTAGAGACACAGTTGGTGCAGAGAGTGTCAGGGGATTGAGATACATTGTAAGGCGCACTCCTGCAGAGCTATGTCATGTCCCTTCTCTCTGTCAGGGCCACGAGCTGGCTGAGCAGAGGTTTCCTGTTCTAGAAGTTTCTGAGGATCTGGGAAAGAGCTGTCTCTCCTAAGCGGCGTGGCTTTAGGGAAGTCTACTTCTGATACGTGAGTCGGTTGATTGTGAACCTACAGGTTTGTGTCCAGTGTGGCCTCTCCTCTTTTACTTGGGTCCAGAGAAGCAGCCTGGGTACCGACAGTCGTGTATAACAGCAGGTCACGGTCCCTCTGTGGGGGGACTGTTGAATGGCTCTTTCACAGGGATAGTCAAAGATCATTGAAACACAGATATTTGCATTCTGTTTCATAGCTAGCAAAATTACGGTTATAAAGTAGCAAAATGAAAATAATTTTATGGTTTGGGGTCACCACAACCTGAGGAGATGTGTTAAAGGGCCACAGTGTTAGGAAGGCTGAGAGCCATTGCTGTAGAGAACAGGTTCTAAACCCCTCCCTGCCCGTGGGACACACGGGAGTTTGAGGTCCAAGAGCATCCTGCTGCCTCTCAGTTTTATCTCCCTGCCTTCACCACTCCTCCTCAGGCCTGCCTCCTCAGGCCTGCCTTCTTCCCATTGGGGGGGGGGGGAAGCAGAGGAAGGCCCTGTGGGTTCCTTTGTTGTTTCTCCAAACAGTCCCCACGGCCTCCCCCCCCCCCGCTGGGATGGATCCTCCAGAGTCTGTTGCTCTGCAAGACTTGAAGCCTGCTCTGCTCTGACCAATGAAGCCTACCTAATGTATCCCGGGGGGTGGGGGGTGGGGGGGTAGGGGATTGGGGGGGTTGGGGGGCTGGGGGTAGACAGATGCCTTAGGCAAGGCAGTTTGTCCTGCTCTGGGAGCTGAGGGCCCAGCAGCCCAAGCCCTGGGAATTCTGTGCGTGTATGCCAGAAGCTGTCACTAGTCCCAGAAAGGGCCTAATGTCAGAGAAACAGATTCGTTGCTCTGCCTTTCACTCTTAGCTGTGGTGACATCCCCTTGGGAGTTAGTGAGCTGGGGATATGGGTGCTTGAAGCCCAGAGACCTTGGGTTCTAGAATCAGGAAGCTAAAGAGGGCCCAGAGAGCTTCTGCGATCAGGTTCAGAAGGGCCTGGGGGCTTTTCAAAGTCTGTTAATACTCACTACTATCCAGCCTCATTAACTGTCCCAGAAGAGGCCAGCACCAGCTCCGCCCCTCTCCAGTGCAACCTATCTATCTCTCTACCGAAATCTAAACCAGATGCTACCACCGTCAGGGGTCGCATGGCTCCTCAGCGAAGCTGCTAACCTCTGTTTTCTCTGCTAGTGAATTGATAGCATTCCTGACTCGAGCTTCCCCCAGCCCATGAGTTCAAGGGTGTGGTCAGCACTTCTGCGGCACGTCCCTTTATGTCCCCGTCCCTTCCTCTCGTGATGCCCAACTCTAACAGCCAGTCCCTGTTGGTAGCTCCTGATAGGTGGCTGTGGCTTTGGGTCTGCATGCTATTGTTGTGTTATTTCCTTTCCTGTTGACTGGGCCTGAGTTGCGTGACAAACAGGACACCACAGATGTGGTGGTGGTGACCAGAAAGCTTTGGGGGGGGAGGAGGGTCTCAACTTTTTAATCTGCTCCCTGTGGATTGCTTGGCCTGAAGAAGGCATTAATTTTAATGTGCGTGCACCCCAGGGAAGGGGAACTCAGGGAAAGTGTCTATGTATATATGTGTGTGTGTGTGTGTTTCTGTATGTGTGTATATGTGTTTGTGTACATGTGTGTATGCATGTGTTTCTGTATGTGTGTATATGTGCTTGTGTACATGTGTGTGTTGGTGTGTGTGTATGAGTGGTCTCTTCTAGCCAGCCTTGAGACATGGATATGGTGGACGAAGATCCTCCCCCACAGACAGCCCCTAGGGCAGTGTGACCAGTCTGAGACACTTGATGTACATACACATGCACACATCGATACACACACACACACACACACACACACACACACAGACACACACATATTGAGAGAGAGAGAGAGAGAGAGAGAGACAGTCAGACACACAGACAGACACACAGACACACAGACACACAGACAGACAGACAGAGAGTCAAAGCCGGAGTTCCTCTCTAGTTGCTGCTGCGTCCTGCAATGCTCAGGCACACTGTGGAGGCTGAGGGTTCCTCATGCTTGAGGGCTGTGACATCGAGCCTTAGATAAAACTAAGGCGCTCCTCAGTGCCCTCTGGGAGGTTCCCGGCTTCCAGCATGCGGCTTTGATTAGGAGTGGCCCTCAAACCACTAGGCCTTTCTTGAGCCAAAAGTAGAGGCTGTCCCTGCAGAGGACACTCATGAACTCTCCCTGGGATTTGTTCCTTAAGAGGAGATGCTGATTCTGGAAACTACTTGATACCACACAAATGTGCACATGCACATATACACAAAACACACATGTACATATATACATACACACTTATACAAATGTATAATACATACATATATACATATGCATACATGAATATACACACATAAACACATGCACACATATATACACATACACACATATAATACATATATATGCATGCACACACACACGTAAACACACACATAACACACACACACACATATATATATACATATATACATGCAAACACATATATACACAAATGTGCACATACAAATACATACACATACACACAAATGTACACACAACCTCACATATACATGTGTATATATATATATATATATATATATATAGGCACAAACACACATTCACAATATGTTCATATATATATATATATACATATATATGCATTGCATGTATACAAGACACAAACATACATACACCCTGAGCATGTGTGTGTGTGCATGTGTGCGTGTGTGTGCATGTGTGTATACATGTGTGCGCGTGTGTACATACATGTGTATGCTCATTCAGAAGCCAGAGAAAGATGTGGGTTCTTGCTGCACCTCAAGCTTCCCGCTTCGGGAAGGCGGAGCAGCCAGCAAGCTCACAGGATTTGCTCATCTCCATCCCTCGTCGCCGGTCACCGGGGCTACAGGCACACCATGCCTGGCTTTTTAATGTGGGTGCTGGGAATTTAAATTTAAGTTCTCATACTTGCCCAGCAAGGACTCTTACCCACTGAGCCCCCACCTCACAAGCCCCAGACTTCCCACTTTTGCCAAAGACAGGTATGGCCGTTGCAAACATCATCTTCAGATCATTTGCAGTCCCGACACCCATCAAAGCCGCTGCCGGTGCCTGGAACATCGGCTATTCCGCAGCACCAGTACGCTGCATAAATTAACCGTCTAGAAGTGCGACTGATAGGAGGGATATCTGTTGCCATTTTAATTTGTGTTTTGTTCACAATTTAAAAAGCTGCGAATTCACGGTGCTCAGTTCTCTGAAGCTCTCTCCCACCTCCCCCAGGACGGCAGCTTCACGCTGGTTCAGCGGCGGCGGCAGAAAGCTGCTGTCCCAGGCAGGGAGCAGAAGACATGTGCACACAAAAGACCCAGACTCTGGAAGCCAGGCTCCTTTAGGCACACTCTGGCTGAGAGGCAGGCAGCATCATGGAGACAGACTGGCAGCAGGGTGACGGGGAGGTGCTGTCTTTGTTGAGCTGTGTGGCCCCCAGGAGCAATGTCACAGCCATGGTGAGTCCTGGCGTAATCTTAGAGGCAGCTCTAGAGGGTGACAGGCAGAATTTGGGAGTCCCGTGAGACCGGTGCCAGATGGTGCTCCTGTCAAGCTCTAGCCTCAGGGGTGTGGGGAGTACATCCGGGTCACATTCTGGATTTCCTGCTGTCCAGTAAGACAAAGTCAGATGGAGCACTATTAACCTAGGAAAGGCTGTGCTTTTCCATGACAGGAGTGAAAGAGTCCTGCTAACACGTCAGCTGCAGGGTGGTGGTGTTTGGTTCTGCTCTGCTGTGTCTGTTGCTGTGCACTGCAGCGTATGACCCCTGCCTGGTTTGTATATAGCAGACATTTAAAAACTGCTAGTACCTCATGGCACAGCAGAAAGATAATCATTTACTGGGCGATCACTGCCTGCTAGAGAAGTCTCCTCAGACTTCTCACAGCAGCCCTGGACTGGACGCCCACCCATCTGTCTTCCCTATTATTCTCACTCCTCCCTGCCCTCCTCCCTGTTCCTCCTCTCTTTATTCTGGTCATCCTTAGCATCTATACATATAACTTAATGTAAAGCAGTATATTGGTGTGTGTGTGTGTGTGTGTGTGTGTGTGTGAGAGAGAGAGAGAGAGAGAGAGAGAGCTACAATGCCACTTGTCATATTTCACATCTTCTGTCATCGAAAACATTTTGCCATCCATATAATGCTAGATATGAGTGGCCTCTAGGACCCCACAGATCCCACCTACCCTAGGGTATCTACCAGTAAATCTGTATAGACCTTTGGGGTTTGCACACAGGCCAGGGTCATGTGCATGTCTCAGAGGGTGGGGTTTATCTCTGAATGTGTGCCCTGCTGCCACAAGGCATCAAGGGTCCTTCCATTGGTCTTAGCAGCTTTGATGTCCTTCTCAATTTGCCTTGAGTCCTGTCTAGTTGGTATACACGGATACTATCTTGTTCTGAAATACATTTTTTGATCCTGTTTTGGGGGAGGAAACACAGCCTTGGGGAAGTGACATGCCCAGAGGCCCTCAGCTGGGCTGTGAATAGCTACATGGGTGTGACACCCAGAGCTCAGGCTGGAAAGCCCAGCCACCTTTGCATGGGCCTGCTGCCTTCTATGTCAGCAGCTGAGTGGACATCTGTGGGTGCCTCCAGCAGAGCATCTTGTGCTGGGATCGAGCGCCACCTGGTGGCTTCTAGAGGGAAAACGCTTGGGAGGGAAGAAGGGGAGGAGGGAAGGCCGGTAGGAAGAAAGACCACCTTTAAAGTTGAGGCTTTTGTTTTTCAAACATAAAACCAGAACATTACCAAAAGTCTGAGTATAACTGTTTTATTTGCACTTTTCTTAACTTCTGTGCTTGAGACCTGGTCTACCTGTGTAACCCAGGGTAACCTCAAACTAACCTTAGTCACCTGAGTCACCTACCTGATGCTGGGGTGACAGATGTACACCTCCACATATGGCTTAACTGTGTGTGTGTGTGCACACGTGTGTGTGTGTGTGTGTGTGTGTGTGTGTGCGTGTGCGTGTGCGTGTGCGTGTGCGTGCGCGTGCGCGTGCGCGTACGTGTGTGTGTGTGTGTGTGTGTGTGTGTGTTCTTGTCAGTGTGATGGGGTATGCCACAGTGTGTGTGTGTGGGTTAGAAGAGAACCCTGAGTTCTCATCTTCCATGTTGTTTGGACAGGGTCTCTTTTGCTGTTAACTGGCCTGAGGGTTTCCAGGGATTATGTCTCCAGGCAGGAGCGGTCCTGGGATTACAAATGTGTGACTGTGTCTGGCTTTCACATGGGCACTGGGTCCTCATGTGTGCCGGGCACGCACTTTACCCACTGGGCCATCTCTCCTGACCAAGTGTTCATTAACGCTTGGCACACCTACACAAAACAGTCAAAACTTCCAGGGGTTCAGCTCACTGAGTCTTCTTGTCTTCCCGTCCTGCATTTCACAGGGCAACCCTGCTCAGGCTTCTAACACTGTTACTGGGCGGGAGGTTGTTTTAAGTGAGAATGGACGTGCAGTTTTGCTTGACTTTTGCTGCCATTGCATGATGCTGTTTGGACCTTTTGAGCTGGTCGATTTCTTCATGGGCTCTGGTTTCTCTATGGCAGTCTGTTGGGTGAACAGACCTCAGGTCTTTCCTTGTGTCGATGAGTCCCAGGCCTGGTTCCAGCCTTTGGCTGCACCAAAGGGGGCTGCTATGAGCAGCTCGCGTGTCTCTAGTGCCCACATGAGGATGTATGCCAACAGGCACCTATCGAAAATGCTGGACCGTGGGGGTCACTGAAGTCGGCCTTAGCATGCGTCACATTTTCTGGTAGCTGGCTAACACCATATCCAGGGCTGTGCGTGAGAATTCCGGTTGCTCCATAAAGCCCACTGGCAATTGTCACTGTCACGCCTGGTTGTCCTGTCTGGTGTGCAGTGGCACTCCCTCTGTATTTATTGTATGTTCGTGCCCTATCGTTTGCACATCCCAAGGACTGAGGATTTTTTAGGGTTATCAGCCACTTAGCTATTCTATCTTGTGAAATGCATGCTTGATAGCTAGATTTTTGACTGTTCCCAGTTTGGTGAGCTTGTACTGCATGTCAGACACACATCCTCCTTGAGGAAGTTGGTTTCTTGACTCTTACTAATGTTCTTTGCTGAGTAGAAAATTTCATTTTGTTAGAGGGTGTGTGTGTGCGTGTATGTGTGTGTGTGTGTGTGTGTGTGTGTGTGTACCTATGCGAGCGTGTCTCTGTGTGTTTTCCTTCTCCAAGGTCAATTTTGTTCTCAAACCATTGCCGCCACCTGCATCCACGTGGAATTGAATCTTGCTTATGATGTGGCCATATGCATTTTCCATATGGATATTAAAGTGGCCTGTCTGGTCCACTGGGAAGATGCTTGGCTTCTGGTGTGCTATGACAGCCACTCTGTTTCTGATGTGTGTCTTTTTCTGGGGAGAGTGATGTGGCTGTACCATTTGCAGGGAATTCCAAAGTTCATGAGGTCCTTGGAAGACCCGGTGTGCTGTGGGTGGTGCTGTCTGAACCCAGCTTGGGGCTGGCTGGGGCATAGTTTGTTTGTTTTTCTATGCTGTATGTTCTGTGGGCTTGGACTCACTGTGAGCTGTTAGACCAAGTTATCAGGAAACTGAATGTGTGCGTGGGATCCTTCCTGCAAAACCTCTGGCCTCACAGAGCCTCCTCGGTCGCAGGTGGAGCACAGCCTCTTTCGTTCCAGCCTTATGCAAGCCCCAAGGAAGCGACAGGCTTGCCTGGGTCTGGAAGAAGGCTCCCACTGCCCTCAGTAGGGTTCAGAGGCAACAGTGAGTCCCTTGGGGGATGTGATTCAGCTCAGCAAGAGTCACTAGTGAAAGCCAGTTCACACGAATTCTCTACCTGGGAGCCTGGAGGAGAATCCCCCCAGAGACTCTGGTTCAAGGTTTCTAGTGAGAAACAGTGGGGTGAGGTTCTGCCACATGGAGCCACCAGCTTGGTGGCGACACAGTGTGCCTGAGAGGGTCAGGTCAGAGAGGGTGGTGGGTTGTAGAATCCAATGGGAGCTCTGTCACAGCTCGGGGGACCTTAAGGGAACTCTGCCCTTCATCCCTCTATGCTATGGGTTGGATTATGTCTCACCAAAAGATCTGCTGAAATCCTGGAACACTGCCTTATCTGAAAAGAGGTTCTTCGTACGATTGGAAGGTTGAGACGGGGTTACTCGGGTGAGCCCTAATCAGGTATGACCCATGAAACAGAAACACAGAGATGAGCAGTCTGACAATGGAGGCGGGACTTGTGGTCGGCGGCCAGGGACACCGTGGCTTAGGCAATGAGATCAGGACAAGCTCCCTCAGAGTTCGGAGGTACCTTGATTTTGGACCCCCATCTCCCAAAGCTCTGCAACAGGCGGCCTTGTGAGCAGGAATGGTCACACCCCCCTGCTGTATCCTCCCCTCTTCAGAATTTCCTTGTCTGGTTCCATGGGCAACACATGGTAGGGCCTGAGGGTGACTCTCATCCAACGGATCCCTAAACACTCAGTTGCTCTGGTCTTCTCTCTGCTCTCTCTCAGCTAATCTGTGGCCCAACAAACCACTCTCGGGCCCAGGGTGACTCAAGTGTCTCCTAGAAACCCATCCTTTATGCTCATCGAATGACAGGAGTGTCCCAGCCTCGCCTCGTGCTCTCCACATGATTACCCTGGTTTAAGTCTCCAACTTTTCTCATTAATGTCAACAATGGCGGGTCTCTTACACCGCTGACCCAGTCAGGCCTTCTGGAATGTTACTTTATGATTCTTTCCTTCTGTGCATACAGGCTAGTCTCAGCCTTTGAATCTGAGCTGACCTTGGTGCTTGCTTTGGCCACTGTAGACCAGCATGAGCTAGAACATAGTGTCATTCATGTCCCAGTTCTGAGCCTCTTAGGATAAAGACAGTCCAGTAACACAATCCAGGCTTGTCTGTTAGACCAGAGAACAGCCATTCCTGAACAGGACTTTCGAGAACCACCCTGCCCTAGCTGATTCAATAATTGAGCCCAGACACAGGCGTAGAACTTAGGTCTGCCAAGGTCCGCTCAGTGGACCTGTAGGCTTGTAGAAAGTGGATGCTCTAAAAACCGTGCTTACGGGCGACTAAGCAGTCACACAGCCATAGATCACTGATGCGATTCCTTAGTTAACCTCCAGATGTTCCCGTCCTTCTATGAACTTTTTTTTTCCCCAAGGGGCCAGAGGGGTTGTTTCCTCTTCTTCCCCTCATGGGAACTCCAGACAGAGGCTTGCAGGCCTGCTCTCTTCAGGTATAAGAGGCTAACCTTTGCCGCTGTCTCCGTAGTTCCCTGTGATTGTGGCCCCTCGGGGTTTCTGTCGGTGAGCATTTTCAGTCTCTCCTCTCTCTCTCCAGAGTTCAGGTTACACAGAGGCAGGAGCATGCCTACTCCCATTCACACCAGGTCCTCAACCTTGTATCGGCAACACACACAGTGAGTACACACCAGAGAGCTGCAAAGCTTATGACACCCACGTCCCTGGCATTTCCTTTGCACTGCCTCTTGATGTCCCCGGTCCTCTCTATCCAGACTTAACCACAGCTTCCTAACTACTGGATTGTCCTAGCCTCTGAGCCCTTGCGTGCTCTCTTCTGCCTACTCTTCCTGACAGTCCTGTGTCTCAGTAAAAATAGCCTCCTCCTCCTCCAGGAAGCCATTCCTCTCCAGGGATTTGACTCCATTTTTGTGCCCAGAGGTGCTCACTCCTCTGTCATAAGGACTATAGAACCCGTGGGTTGGCAGGTGGGTGGGGTAATGGACTAGTGGGATCCCAACCACTATCTCGGGATTACCTGTGATACTTCCCTCAGAGTGCGGGCTGCACTAGTTTCCTTCCTGGGAACTTTATGTTGCACACGTGTCTCAGAGTTTGTGGGCCAGAGCTTCTGTACAGCCAGATCTAGCTCTGCAGGTGAGACCTGGGGTCTTAGTGGACCCCCAAGGAGAATCCAGAAAGCCATGCAATACACCTGATAGGCAAAGGATCAATAATAAAATCTGTGTTATAGCCTAGCAATCTGCAGTAGCGAGGACCAGCCTCTCATACCTGAAGAGGTGAGAGAGAGAGAGAGAGAGAGAGAGAGAGAGAGAGAGGCAGGACAGAGACCAGGCCTGCAAGTCTCTGTCTGGAGCTCCTATGCCTCCACCTGCACTGGAATACAGGCAAATGTCACCGTGCCCTGTAAGCTTCCTGTAAGGGAGCTCTCTTCCCAGTTCCTCCCGGGTTAATGCAATGTAGAGCTGAGGACAGAGTTGACATCAGCTAGTGGTGATGCATTCCGACTTATTCGCCTGGTGCGGTCTACAGAAGCTAGTCAACAGGGTGCTTTGGCCCCATGGGATGAGTCTCCAGTGGGCAGTACGGCTAGAGCGCTACGCTTAATCGCTGTCCAAATATCTTCTTTGCGTCTATCTCGGCCTCCACCATGTGTGGGTGGATGTCCACATCCATGCCTGCATCCTTGCACAGCTTGATCAAGGTCTTGATGTTGTTCTTGGACAAACGCAGGTACCTTCAAAAGAAGGTAGTGAGAGGTGACAAGGAGCCGCGGGACCTGACTTGCACTCAAACGGGATTGGTTTTGGGGCTTGGTGCAGTAGCCTGCACCTTTAGTCCCGACATACTGGAAAGCAGAGACAGATCTCTGGGAGTTTGAGGCTAGCCTGGTCTACATAGTAATTTCCAGGACAGCCAGAACTACATAGGGAGACCCTGTCTCAACAACAAAAACAAAAACAAAAAAGTAGAAACACACACACAAGCATAAAACCAAACCAAAGAAAGAAAGTAACAAAAACAAAGAAGTAGGAGAGGCAAAGGGGTCGGCTTTAAGCAAGAGGCCAGGCAAGAGAACTTGGTTTGACTCCTCTTTGTGTGCCCATGAAGAGCGGTACCCTGCAGGTGGCAGAGGTGACAGAACTGATGGTGCTCTAACTCTTGGATACCTGCCAGGCATCACCCTGGTTATCACCAAAGAAAACAGGCCAATTGTCATCGATTCGGTGGTGACACTTAGCACAAAGTCCATGGAAGTCAAGAGAAGCCATGCTGTGGGAAGCCAGGTGTTCAACTGGGAACTGAGGTGGTCCAGTCACAGAGTGACAGCCAGAGACAGGATGGGCCGCCCTGTTTGAAAGACTGTTAGAATGGCATCGGGAAGAAGGAGGATGTGGCCAATGTGGCGTGTGGTATGTGTAAGAGGGTGGAACACGGTGTGTTGCTCACGGCTGCAGGAGTGGGTCTGAGCCAAGGTGGGCTTCAGGAACAGGCATACGTGTTCTTCCTTAACACACACACACACACACACACACACACACACACACACACACACAGTTAAACAACAAGGCCATTGATTTAAAAGTGTTTTCTAAAGCCTTGTAATTCTGCTTTCTGCTGAAGAGTGAAATTGATCCCATCTGTACTATGGGATCCAGTTCCTTGTTCCATTGTCAACCTTGACCTTGGGGCCAACTTTACATTTAATTACTTCATTTATCTAGTTATATTGAGACAGGATCTCATTATGTCGCTGAGACGACCTCAAGCACAAAATCCTCCTGCCTCAGCTCCTGAGTGCTGGGGTGACAGAGTGTGTTACTCTGTTGACTTCTTGGTCCCAGCTTTTGTAGAGGGAGGATGCTACTGGCTACCTGGGGGCTGGTTGTGGGTGGCAAGGAGGAGCTGTGTTGCCATCAGCTGCCTTTCGGCCATGCCTGTGCCTGTGCCTGTGGGCTCTTGGGCTAGGTACTGCCTTTGCTTATGGCCTTAAGTCCTCCCCTTCCAGGACAGTCTGCCAGGGTGATGTGGTAAAGGAGCACTTTCACATATGGCTTCCTTAAGCCCCCGCTGGCCCATCTTCACTCTGGTCTTACATGCCTCCCCAGGGACATCATGGATGATGTCATCTGTCCCACTGCTCCTGCTCTGGGTGGGAAAGAAGCCTCCACGGTGGAGCCAAGCGTAAGTAGAGCCACACCCCTGGGGCCAGCTTTCACCTAAGATGGTTATATGGCCGCCAGCTTGGTGAGCGTGACCCTGTTGTCCCCCTGCCTTGGTTCCTCAGCTGAAGGTTTTTAACTTTGCCTGGCAGTTAAGGATGATGCTGGCCTTGGGTGTTTTCACAGTGGAGACCCGACTATAGAGAGGGTATGGATGGAGAGGAAGCGAGAGGTAAGTGGGGCTGCGGCTCGGTGGTGGAACATTGCCTGGCTCATGCAAGGCGCTGGGTTCCATTCCAGCAGTGAGAAAAGAAGAGGGTAGGTTGATGGCTCATGGGTGTCTTGGGAATCTAAACCCCAAACACAGCAGAAGGTCACTGGGGACAGTGACACTGTGGGAAATGTCCACTGTAGGATCTGCTGTTTGGATACCGGGTCCTCCAGTTGATGGCACTGTTTGGGAAGGTCTGGGAGGGCGTGGTCTTGGTGGAGGAAGTACATTGTTCGGGGTATAGGGGGACTCTGAGAAAGTCTTGCCTCCTGCCAGTTTGCTTGTGTTTGGAGACAGGAGCCCTCAGCTTCTTTGTTTCTGCCACCGGGCCTGGTGCCTCTGAGTTTGCCAATGCTCTTCCCTGCCACTAGGGAACTCTCCCTCTGGAACCAAAGACCCAAGCAATCTCCTTCTCATCTAAGTTGCCTCGGTGGTGGTGGCGGCGGCGGCGGCGTTTGCATAGCAACAGAAGAGTAACCAATATAGACACCATTGCCCCAAGCTCAGCAGAGTGAAGGAACTCAGGGCGGAAAAAGGTCACAGACAACCTGTTTTCCTTCTGACCGATCTCTATAGCGTCTGTCGTGAAGCAAATGGAAAGTCGGCCTCTGCTCCAGAGGCAGAGCTCAAAATGGCAGACCCCACCTGGTTGTCCACCAGGAGAATTTTAATAGGAGTAAATATATTACCTGTAGCCTCTGTCTGTAAGGACTGCTGGGAAAGCCAGGCCTTCAGGTAAGGCTGGGCTGGCACCCCTCCATGGCCAGGCATGGTTTACAGCCTACTGACCCTAAGCCCACCCTCCCCAGGCTCCGGCATGCCTTCACACACCGCCCTCCCCGGCTTGCCCACACACCCCAGTGGTGCTCACCGGCAGCTCAGCACCTCCTCTGGCTTCAGCATCTTAGCGTTCTCCATCTTGGGCTCGATGCCCTTCTCCATGAGGCTCTTCAGCTTGCGTTCGTCGGGCGCCTTGTTGGCCCAGTCTCTCAGGAGGCCTGCTCTCCGGCTGCTAAACATTCCCTCCTGAAGGCCAGGATCTGCGGAGCTTTGCCTCCGGAAAGAGCCTACCCGAGTGTTGGTTTCTAGGGCTATAACGTCCTTGATGTCTATGTCTGAAATTGGAAGATGCCCCCCCCCCTGGAAGTTAGATCATGGGAGAGGTGAGGTTGGGCAGGGAAGGGTGGCGGGAGTGAGCCAGCTGGAGTTAAAAGAATAAATGGACTCCTCCCAGCAGACCCGAGATCCGGGCAAGCTCTCCTGCAGGGCTGTACTTAGCTTCAACCCAACTTTCCTTCCCACAGCCTGCCCAACCGCCTTCCCGCTCAGCTTCCTTCTCGCTCCTTTCTGTCAATCTTTTCCACCCACCCTTCCCAGAGGAAGGTTCTCTAAAGGGAATTAGCCCAGAAGAAGAGATCAGAAGACGTAAGAGTTGAGCTGGGATTAAGAAGGCAGTAGTTTATGGTGTGGAGACCATTGCAGACGGCGGACGTGGATGGGGGAACAGCACACGGCTACTGCCTAGACAGTGAAACTGGGACATGTCTGATGCGAGCCAAACGTGAAGCTAAAGCTTTGCTTTTCTTTGTGAGGTTCTTTGACACCAGTGGGTCTACATCTAAACCCCTTGGGGGGGTATCGAATTACTCTTTCATAGGGGCTGCGTATCAGATGTCTGGGGTTGCATATCGTGCGGCATTGATTCATAACCGCAGCAAGATTGCAGTTATGAAGTAGCATTGAATATTATTATCATTATTTTTTTTTTACTAATCTCACCTGTGATTTACTGTCTCTCCTTTTATCATAGTGATCCTGTCTGTACTTATTACAGTAGAAAAACCCAAGTTACTGCTCTTACTGTTTATGTAGGCAAGAACCATTACTTCTACGTTTCGTTCTTTGTGTTGGTTTCTCTGTGCCGAGAGGGTTTAAAACAAAATAGTCTCGTTTGCATTAGTTATTTGATATGTAAGTAATTTTGTTATGTGTTTCTTTTTAGTTGAAGAGTATCTTTTTTTTTTAAAGATTTGTTTATTCTTATATATAAGTACACAGTAGCTTCAGACACACCCAGAAGAGGGTGTCAGATCTCGTTATGGATGGTTGTGAGCCACCATGTGGTTGCTGGGATTTGAACTCATGACCTTTGGAAGAGCAGTCAGTGCTCTTACCCGCTGAGCCATCTCTCCAGCCCCAAAGAGTATCTTTTAACTTCATTTCTCATGAGTATTTTAGGACAAAGTTTGTTATATCTCTCTAAAATCCTTATGTTTTAGGAAGCTGAAGAGATGTCTCAGTGTTTAAAACTCCGTATTACTCTTGCAGATCTCCCAAGTTCAGTCCCCAGCACCTGTGTCTGGTGGCTCACAACCACCTCTGACTCCAATTCCAAGGATCTGACACCTTCTGGCCTCTGAAGACACTGTACACACATGCACAAAACCACACTCAGATACATGTACATGTATATAATATAAAAAATAAAAATGAACATTTAAAAATAAACATAATAGTTATGCTTCAAAATGAAAGGGTGTTTTTTTTTGTTGTTCTGGTGAAATATATAGGTGATGCTGATGAATGATTTAAGATTTACGCCATTTAGATGTAAGTTTATGGCGTCTCTAACTGAATGACTGTAGCCTCTGACTGGCTTTCTGTTACAGCTTTTTATTTTGAAAGAGGAGTACTTGAAAGGTCCTGAGTAGTCATATTTTACAAAAAGATTTATTTCTATTTTATGTGTATGAGTGTTTTCTTATGTATGTATGTATGTATGTATGTATGTACGTACGTATGTGCACTGTGTGTGTACCTGGTGCCCAAGGATGCCAGAGGATGGTGCCAGATCTCCTGGAACTGAAGTTATATTTCTGAGCTACTACATGGCTTCTGGAAATTAAACTCCAGTCTTCTTCAAGGACAGCCAATGCTCTTAACCACTGAGCCATCCCTCCAGCTCCAGAATATATTTTAAAAGGTTCTCATAGATTCTGTCCGTGGTCCCTATTCAGTTTCGTTTTTTTGGTTGTGGCTGTATAAGGTTCTCACTGATTCTTTAACATTTAAGAATATCTATCTTGCCGGGCTGTGGTGGCACATGCCTTTAATCCCAGCACTTGGGAGGCAGAGGCAGGTGGATTTCTGAGTTCGAGATCAGCCTGGTCTAAAAAAGTGAGTTCCAGGACAGCCAGGGCTATACAGAGAAACCCTGTATCTATCTTGGCTGCTGGAGCCGCTGGTTACTGTGCAGACATGGCCAAGTCCAAGAACCACACCACACACAACCAGTCCCACAAATGGCACAGAAATGGCATCAAGAAACCCCCGTCACAAAGATACGAATCTCTTAAGGGGGTTGACCCCACGTTCCTGAGGAACATATGCTTTGCCAAGAAGCACAACAAAGGCCTGAAGAAGATGCAGGCCAACAATGCAAAGGTAGTGAGTGCACTCACAAAGGCCCTCAGGATCCTTGTGAAGCCTCAAGCCATCGAGACCAAGATGCCAAAGGGCCCAGCTGCAAACCAAGCTTGGGAAGCGGATTCGAAGCTACATGGCCAAGGGTCGTAGGCTCTGCCAGCCAAAGCCCAAGGCTCAAACCAAGGCAGAGGCCAAAGCTCCAGCTAAGGCCCAGGCTTCAGCTCCAGCTCAGGCTCCTGAAGGTGCCCCTGTGAAGGCCCCATAGAAAGGCTCCTGCCAATGGGAAGACAGACGGACTGCTGTCACACCTACCCACACACTATTTGCAGATGACCAGCGTCCTATGCTGTTTTTACAAATAAATTCGAGGCAAAAACAAAAACAAAAATCTCTGCTTCTTCCATGGCTCTTTCTACCATGTGCTACATCATCTCATTTGCATTTCCTTGTTTTATATTGACCTTATCCTTTGTTTATATTTTTTCCTTTTAATCATTATATTTTAAGGATGCATCTGAATTCTGACTTTGAAATTCACTATTTCCTAATCGATAGAATTGCTTTCTTTCTGGGGCATTTCCTACAGACAGAGATGTACATGACTGTGCATCTTTAATATTTCCAAACTTACAGATACCAATCACTCTGATGCGAGGCTGGTGTGTGTGTGTGTGTGTGTGTGTGTGTGTGTGTGTGTGTGTAGGTTTATGAATTGTGGACTTTCCTCTCCTCATAAGCTTCCTGTATGCTTTCATCTTTTACAACATTCAGGAATTTCTCGGGATAGCCCTATAGCCCATGGGTCCAGACTCCCCACGAGGGTCAGTGGATTGGATAGAGAGTGACTTGACTTGCCCAAGGTCTCAGATGGATACAAAGTAACCTTAGAACACTTGATGCCCCATCTGGTGCTCTGGCCTGTGGCTGGTCCCTGACAAGGTGGCTGGGTTGGGTGGCCTTAACTGTGTCTGCTTGTGCACGGTGAGGTTAGCGCTATGTTCCGGGGAGGGGGACCCTGTCACAGGGTCCTCTGAAAATCGGGAGGCAACAGCATATACTTTCCTGTGCTCTCTGATGTTCTTCTGGATCCAGATGTACCTACAGTGGAGAGAACAGCAGCGCTATTAGAGGTATGGCAATTCAAGGGCCTTCTGGGGGGGCGTTGCTCTACTTTTACAACCATATCATATAGGTTTAGCTAGCAAGCAAGCTACAGGCCATGCACTGAGACCCCGTCTCTAATTCATGGTGAGTCCATGGTGTGAGCCCAGGGGCCTTTTCCTGAAACCTTTCCTGACTATTCTTTTGGGGGAAAATGATCCTTACTTCTGGCATATCGCTAAACAGATAGGTTAGGTTTTTAGTGTGCCACATTTGGGACTCGAGATGACTATTCATGTTGACAAAGGGTGCACATGTGCGGCCAGCATTCTTAGCTTTTCCCATTAGAAAGACCACCCTTGGCCTTGAGAGCTGCAGATGTAGGAGCCCAAGGAGGCTAGAAGCCTCTTGTTGCCTGTGTTTGGACTTCACCGGGATCTCTGTCGTGGAATATGTCTCATGTTTTGCTAGGAGGTGTCTCTGACCTCTGCCCAGGGCGACCATAGTAAAATTCAAACCCAACTTTGTAGTTCCCTTCTTAAACCACACAGTGGCTTGCTGTTGTATCTTAAGCAGGCTTCTCTTCTGGAAAAGCCAATGGAGATTTGCTTTCAGTCAAGGTTGGATAACAGAAAGTGGGGTTCTGCCCTCCAGTACAACTGAAAGGAAACCTGGAGAGACCACAGCATTGAGACTTTGGGCAACAGAAGAAAAGATGTAAGCCTCATGACTGTCTCAGCTTGCAGTAGGTACAGATGTTCAGGTTAACACAATGAGAGCTTCCCCAAGTTGAGTAAGAGTGAGTCGCATAGGGAAGACAAGGCAGCAGCTGGCGATGTCTCTACAGATGTGCAGATGGATGAGAAGTCCCTCTTAGCTCAGTGCTCATCAGCTAGTGCAGGAAAGGATGGGGTGCAATGGTAGCAATGATAGATCAGAACAAGGATGTGCCTACATTTGGGAGAGGGAGTCTCATGTAGCCTAGGATGGCCTTGCTGCTATGTAGAGGATAACCTTAGATTTCTAATCTTCCTGTTTCCACCTCTTAAGTCCTGGGATTACACTGGTGTTTCATCATGCTTGGTTCTATGTGGTGGTTCTGGGGATTGAACACAAGACTCTGTGCATGTTAGGCAAGCCCGCCTACCGGGGTAAGCCACACCCCGGAGTCTAGAAACGTCTATTTAAATGTACCATTATGTTCACCAAGGCATGAGCATGCTAGGGGATAGGGACGCAGAAGATTCAAAGTGATTCAAAGTGAAGTTCTAGAGATGAAAATGACAGTGTTCGAAATGGAACTGTATGAGAGTAGCACCAGACTGGGCATTGCAGACAAAGACAAGAGGTTTGGGGACATAGCCACCAAGATGACACAAAGTGTCTCACGGAGAGAGAAGGCTGAAACTCGTGGGCTGAGGAACTTCAAAGTGTGGTTAGGATGTTTGGAAGACAGAGAAGAGAGTGAGGAACTAAGAAAATATAATAATGGCTAAAATTGTGCAAAATTGATTAAAAACCAGAAACCGAGAAGCCCCGCAAACCTCAGACACAAGTATATAAAGTACAAAGCAAATGACACTGAGGACCATCCCTTAGAGGAAGACCTTGAAAGAATGCCTAGGAATGAGGTGTATTAGGATCCAGAGAGCAGCCAGCTTCCAGATGCCCACTGGTAACCCCAAGTCCAGCAGGGGGAGGGTCTGGTAGAGACCTGGGACAAGAAAGACCCACCCACCCCAGCCAGGACAGCACTAAGGTGAAATAAAGATCTCTTTGGATGCATAAAAGCTGCAAGATCTTACACTCCTTTTCAGATATGTTTAAAGAAAAGCTTCAAGGGAAGGGAAATGACTCCAGACAGAATTCTGGATCTACACAAAGGAATAAAGAACACTTGGAATGCAGGCAAGTGTGTGTGTGTGTGTGTGTGTGTGTGTGTGTGTGTGAAGTCCCAATGATCGTGAACTCATAACATGTGGAGAGCTATGGGGCTGGCAACACAGCATGAAGGGGTAAGGAATGGAATGTCTTCTGGTAGGAAGAGGAGACTGAAAAGTGAGGTGCAGGCTCGGGCCAGTGTGACAGGTTTACAGATGACAAAGCAAGAAAGATGAGACAGGAACAAAATCACACCCAAGGGCAGAAGAAAAGGGAGCAGGCAGGATAGAAACAAATACCCAAAATGGCGGTTGTAAACCCAGCCATATCTAATGTGTTCATCTAATGCGGGCGTACTCTAATAGCTTAGTTGAGGTATAATTGACAAATACCCTTGCTTGTATTTAAAGTGCATACGATGATGATTTGATGTACTTGTGGATTGGGCTACGACTAAAGCCATCAATGTTAAAGCATCCAACAGCATGGTTAAACTCTTTGTGGGGTCTGTTAAGCTCAATTCTCTTAGCAAGTTTGAAGCGTGGAATGCTGTGTTTTTCACAATAGTGTAACAAGTTCAAGGGCCGCTAACTACACTGCTAACTACACTGACTATGACCTCATTGTATTAGATCTCAAGCAGAGGGGAACACCAAGGTCTTTGTGCTCACACAAGCATTAGGGGGACCTGGAATGCCAGGCACCGAGGGTTGTTCTTTCAAGGAAAGGAATGCAATACCTATTACCTACCCAAAAAGCCTCAGTGGATTGCTTTCTAGCCTGGTGACTGTTGCATTATCTGTGTGTCTGGAGACTTTTCCAGCACTGCATCCTCCCCCAGATCCTTTCCATATATTTTTTTGTTCCTCTGTCAATCTATAGACCCTATCTTCACGGACTTTACAGAGAGTTTTTGTGTAATCACATCTGGTGTATAGTTAGCATATTTTACTCCCCAGGAAGATTTGTGTATGCTTTGTTGTGCACTCAGGATTGAGTTAATTATGTGCAGAATAGTTTTTTACCAAATTGTGCTGTGCTTAAATATGCCTAAAATAAACCCTCAGGGTCAGCCCTGAATAAGTCCCCACTCCTAAGCTGTATTGAAGTGAGCTTGATTCTTGTCTTCCTCAGCTTGTCACTCTTGGGTCTGCGAAGGACTTGGAGACTTTATCTTGAACTGAACACCTATATCTTTGACAGGAATGTCCCCATTTTGACACTAGAGGCCCTTGGAAAACCTCTATCCTCCTACTTCTAGCTCAAGGGATTACACACACACACACACACACACACACACACACACACACACACCATTTGTCTTTCTCCAACTTTTCACTTAGTCCAAAGCTCCCTCAATCCTTCTGTGTCTTTAATACAGAAGTTACTTTTCATGCCTGTCTAGCATTCCATTGTGTGTCTACCCATCCATCAATGCCACCCAGGCCGTCTCCATTTCCTGGCTGCTGTGGTTAGTGCTGCCTTTAAGGCAGAACCCCATTGATGTCCTTAGGAGTCCAGTCTCTTTTTCCCCCGGCTGTGTATCATGAGTGGCATTGTCAGATTATATGGCAATTTCTTTCTAATTTTAAAAAGAAATCTTATGTTTTTCAAAGTGCTCTGCCAGAGTACAATCTCACCAACAGCATGACACTCTCTTCTCCTCACACCCTTGCTGGTACTTGCTCTTGCTTGTCTTTTGATTCTGGCCATCCTGTGAGGTGTGAGGTGGTGCCCTCTGTGGCTTTGCCTACTATATTAGAGTTCTCTAGAGGAACAGAGCTTACAGAATGAGTCTCTCTCTCTCTCTAATCTATATATTGTAATATATATTATAAATGGAATTTATTATTCTAATAAATCTTCATTATATATTATAATATGTAGATATAATATACATAGATAGATTATAATGCATAAGCAATTGCATTATGTATTATATATGCAATACATAAGATTAAAATATAGATAAATATTATAGACACATGTAATATATATTATACTATAGATACATATAATATATTGGCATATAAACATATATTACAAACATACATACATATAAATCTTTATATGTACATATGTATATATGGATATGTATGTGTATATATCTATATCTATCTATCAATATCTATATCTATATCTATATCTATCTATCTATCTATCTATCTATCTATCTATCTATCTATCTGTGAATAGCTTACAGATTGTGGTCTAGCAAATCCAGCAATGGTTGTCTACCAATGGAAGGTTCAAGAATCCAGTAATTTAGTCATTGAGGTTGGATGTCTCAGTTGCTTTTCAATATACTCCAGAATCCTGAAGAAGTAGGCTCTAATGCTAATGAAGGAATGGACTTGCTTGCAAGCTTGAGAGCAAACAGGCAAAGGTCAAAAGCTTCCTTTTTCTGTGTCCTTTGTATAGGCTGCCAGCAGAAGGTGTGAGCCTGATTAAAGGTGGATCTCACCCCAAAGGATCTGGATTAAAAGTATATCTTCTCACATCAAAGATCCAGATTAGAAATAGGTCTTCTAACTTCAAATGGTAAGGAAAAAAGCCTGCACAAGTGTGCCTAGCCATTTTGATTTTAGTTAATTCCAGATGTAGTCACATTGACAACCAAGAACAGCTGTTCTGTTGAAGCTCTGGATAGGTATGAGGCAATATTCTTGGTGAATCTGGCTGTCCTTCCCTGATGACTAATGTTCCGAGCCTACTCTTAGGAGCTTGACGTAAATCTATGTATCATCTTTGGGCAAACATTGTTTGATGATTATTTACCTATATTTAAAAACATTTTGGCTTTTGCTATTGTCCATGATTTCACCATATGCTTGGATATTATTTAGTATTTCTGTCACTGTGTAAATACCTGAGAAGATTAATGGAGAAAGAATTTAATTTTTGATGAATGGCTTCAGACAGTCTATGGTCAGCCAGTTTCACTGTTTCCAGGCCTGTGGTGGGTGGAGAGTGGGTTAGGGCATCTCTGGAGAGCAGAGGAAACCTTGCCGGTGCATGCCCAAACAACCTACATTATCAAGGCTTCATCTCCCGTTTTCCAACACTTCCCAACAATGCCTTTGTGTGAGGAGTCATCACACAACCTAGTGACACAGCTGGCGGTTGGTCCCAGGAGCCAGTCACCTCTGATGTCTGACTCCAACATCTGAGACTAAACCTTCAACACAGCAACCGTTAGTGGTCACTTCATCTCCAAACCACAGCAGATATCAACTCTTCCCTGGTAGGTAGGTTGTTATTTCTTTTTGCAGATTCGGTTTGCTGCACAGTCTTTTATTTTGACACGGTCCTTTGGTTTATATTTTGCATTTATTATCTGTGGTGTGTGTGTGTGTGTGTGTGTGTGTGTGTGTGTGAGAGAGAGAGAGAGAGAGAGAGAGAGAGAGAGAGAGAGAGAGAGAGAGAGATCATAAAGTCATTGCCAAGAGCAATGTTAAAGAGTTTCTCCCTGTGTTTAATTACAGAAATTTGATAAGTTTCAGGTCTCACAGTTCAATCTTCATCCTACTGAGAAATTTTTGCGTTTGTTTTGAGTGCCATAGGGTACATTCCTCTGTGTTTATCCATTTCCCTATGGCCACTCACTGCATAGACTGTTCTCTCTTTCGTATGTTTTTGGCACTTTTGTCAAATGCTCACTGACCGTATGTGTGGGATTATTCCCAGGCTATGTTCTATTGTCCCGATGCCGCTGTTTTTAACCTGATGCCACACTGCTTTGATTACTACAGCTTTAGAGAATAGTTTGAGATCAGGAAATCTGATGCCTCTGACTCTTTTTCTTCTTTCTTACTATTTCTTTGTGAAAAATCTGGTAGGAATTTGGACAGACCTTATGTTGACTCTGTAGACTATGTTGGATAATGAACAACATCTGCGAGCATTTTTCCAATCTGTGAACCAAGGTTCCTTTGTCATTCATGTGTGGCTTCGGCACTGTCCTATGGTTTTCAGGACGTCTGCATCTTACCTTCTAAGTATTTTATTATAAATTATAAATTAAAAATTTATAAATGTTAGTCTTGGAAAGTTTCTTTCCAGGGGCCGGGGAGATGGCTCGGTGGGTAAGAGTTCTTGCTGCTCTTACAGTCTAGTTCCTAGAACCCACATGAGGCAGCTTACAACTGCCTGCAACATCAACTCCAGGGGCGTCTGATGCCCTCTTTTGGCCCCTCTGAACAACACACATATATGGGCACACACACACACAGTTTAACATCTTCACGAGAAAAGTCTTGCTTATTTCGCTTAATATGTATGATATTGCATTTCTTTAAAAAAGCTGAAAAGGAAATTGTGTGTGTGTGTGTGTGTGTGTATGTGTGTGTGTGTGTGTGTGTGTGTGTGTGTGTACATAAATTCATTTGTGTTTAAACAAGAATGAAAGCAGATGTGGAAGTATCTGGGAAAAGAAAGACTAGCAAGGAAAGGGTGAATGAGGGTCGAAATGTGCTACAGTTGACAGTGTGATGAGACCCCTTGCTGTGGGTGATAGATGCATGCCAGCAAAGAGAAATAAAATCATCTCTAATCTGTTTAACTTTAATTTGCTCATTAATTCGGTTGTGTTTTGTTTTTGAAGTCTTTGAAGCTTTGTGACTATGACATTTAAAAACAGATGCTTTTATTTCTTCCTCTCTGGTTTTAGTCTGTCCTATTTCTTTTTCTTGCCTAATTGGGCGTCCGGTATCATGGCGAACAGAAAGGGCTAGTGGGCACCCTTGCCTAGTTCCTTACCTCAGGGTTTCACAGGGAGTGTGATGTCAGCTGTGGGCCTGTCACGTGTGGTCTCCCTTCTGGCGAGGTGAATTTCCTGTGATCTATTGAGCCTGTGTCATGAAATGGTGTTGAATCTGGACAAAAACTTTTGACCTGATGTCTGTTCTTGGTTCTGCCAGCATAGCACACGCCGTGTGGATTTCGTGCGTTGAGATCCTTTCATGTTGGGGGTAGCTTGTGCTTGGTCTTCGTGGCAGTCATCTAGTGTGTGCTAGCTTTAGCTAGGTTCAGCTGCTGCCACGGGTACTGGCCTGTGAGGCTCTTCTTCCTGCCGCCTTTCTAAATCTGACCTGGGGATTAAGAAATAAATACTTTGGGAGTATTGGGGGAGGCTTAGAAAAGCTTGAGGATTGGCACTGAGCCTCATCTAAACGTTTGATAGGGCTTTCCAAGAAGCCATCAGGCCGTGGGCTTTTAATAGACAGGTTTTGATTATCGATTCAATCCCCTTCCTATTGGTTTGATTCCTTATGCTTCAACTTTGACAGGTTTCATTTTTCTAGGGGTGTCTTCCCTTCACGCAGTGACTTATTGCTATGTAGCCAGTTATAACAGTTCCTCATAGCCTTCACCCTTCTGTGGCATCTGCACTGTAGACTTTTTTTTTTCACAAAGTCACCTTTTTTTTTTTTGCGGGGGAGGGGGATGGGAGTGGGGGTGGGGCATGGGGGGTGGGGAGGAGGGGGTGTGTTGGTGTAGCTAAAGATTTATCAATTGGCCACCTCTTTGAAACATCTGTTAGTTTCATTGGCCATTTTATTGCCTGAGAATCTACATAGTAATTGTCATTATTTACTTTGTTCTGTTAACGTGAGCTTACAGGTTTTTTTTTCTTTTATTTACTTGCCATTTACTATTTTTGTAGGGCAGTACCCGTAGTCTTGGATACTATGGTTGCAGTTGCAGGCCACCCTCGGCGCTAGCCTGTGGGGGTTTTCCCTTCTCTGTCTCCAGGTTCATACTATGCACTTTTGGACTTCTGGGATATCCTGGTCGTTCAGAAGAGCACTATTTACCGTTTTTCCTTTGAGTCTGGTTGAATGCAGAGAAGACATTGTCATGCATCTGAGGCCTACTGTGTGCTCTATCCTGCAACCATCCTGCTGGAGAAGCACGCGCAGCGGGCTGCTGCTAGACAGACGGACGCTCCCTGTGCATCTGTGAGGTCCATTGGTCTGGTGTTTTTTTCCAAACTGCTGTTTCCAGGATTGATTTTCTGTCCGGATGATGTATCATTTCCCCCTCTCTAGGTTATTGAATCCGCTACTATTATTGCCTTGCTATTTATTTCTGCTTTCAGTGCCGTTAACATTTGTTTTATCTATTCAGGTGATCCAAGGTTGGATGCATAGATATTTACAACTGTTGGGTCTCGTGACGAATTGACCTCTTCACTGTTGTATAATAACCTTCATGGTCTATTTCATCTGATGCCGGTACCGGCACCTCCTGCCTTTTCCGTTTACAAAGAGTGTCTTTCTTCCATCCCTTTACATTTCTGCCCATGTGTGCTTTTAAAAGTTCAAATGAGTCTCTGTGGTCAGCATAGCTAGATTTTTTTTTTTTTTAAGCTTTCCAGCTATTCTATTTGGATTCGCAAATGCTCTCGTTTACATGTCCGCCTCAAATTCACATGTTGGAAACCTGATCCTCCATTGAGTGGTGTCGGAGAGTTGCCTGGTTAATAATGCCCGGAGAGCATGCTGTCCCATAGTCAGTCCGGTGCCCACACTTCCTTTCCTGAACACACCAGCTGCCCGTTTCACCTTCAGCTACCTATGACACAGCACAGAAGTCCTTGGCAGGTGCCGCCGCCGCCAGCCAGCGTATCCTTGAGCTCGGTGTTCTCCAACGTGAGGCAAATAAACCTTTCTCCCGGCCGGTTGTTACAGCAACACAAATGGACTGGGGAGACTTTTCTATTTAAAGACAAGGATTTACTGTTGCTACTTTGTCTCCAACAGCTCGGCTTGCACGCCTCTTGTTTTTCTCTCCTCTCCCCCCTCCCTTGTGTGTTGATGACATCTTGCAGTGGCGTTTTGACCCCTTTCTCTTAATATCTTGCATATCTACGACAGGATTTTCTTCCCTGGCTACCACGAGGCTTACTCCAATCATGTGACAGTTAGCCTTGATGGCATAGACATGGCTTCTGTTTGTGGTGCTGAGCATTGAAGTTGGGCCTTCTGTTCTAGGCAAGGTCTCTACCACTGATCTACCTTCCCCCAAGCCCAGAATTTAAAAGTTTTAATCTTGGATATTCATTAGCAAGGCAGTATAGTTGTAGTTTTATCTAAATATATTGAAGTTCACTAACCTTTGGGGAAAAGTAACAACCTCAGTTCATAATTATAAATAGCTCATAAAATTTGTTAGTGGGCACACAAGATAACAAACATATGTCTCACAATGCACTCTCACAATAATTTGGTAAGTTCCACGATTAGTGTAAATGTGTACCAATATTTATACAGTCAATTATAAAAGACTGAAAATTAAAAAACCTTTGCCCTTACTACATATATCTCATAGTTATATAGCTTGTAAGGTGTTTGATTTTGGCAATACAGACATGCCTAGTAGTTAAGAGCGCATGCTGTTCTTTCAAAGGTTTGGCTCCTGGAACCCCAAATCAGGTGACTCGCAAATTCCTGGACTGCCAGCCCCAGGAGATCTAACACTGGCCTCTTCAGGAGCCTTTACGTATGGGCATACACCCACATATAGACGACACACCACACAGATGTGCATAATTAAATCTAAAAGATGTGTTTACTTTTGGATATGATTTATATAGAACCATTCTATTACATTAAAAGCATCACAATGCCACAGCATTCTGAGTGTGACTCTAGTCACTGTTACCAGGGAGAGTGTTACATTCATTAGTTTGTATGTTGTTAATACATATCCTCTTAGTTCTGTTGAGAAACATGCTCTAGTTATACTACAGATGAGCTCCCTTCATTTTTGCCTGTTTGAGGCACTGCCCACTGCCCCCACCCCCTTTTCTCTGAGTCAGGGTCTCATGTAGTCTAGGCTGGCCCTGACTTGGGACTCTGCATGTTCAGCCCCTGAGGGCTGGGACTACAGGCATGTGCCTTTTTTTTCTTAGACTTGGGATTTAATGTGTCATGGTATAGATGCTTTAGGGCCTCATAAATCTGGAAGATTTTCCTCTTCCCTCTCCCCAGATTTTGGAAGTTTTCATTCATTCATTCATTCATTCATTCATTCATGGTGTCTGAAACCTACTATGTAGACCAGGCTGGCCTCAGGCTCACGGAGATCTCCAGATCTCTGCCTGATGAGTACTGGGATTAAAGGTACCCACCACCCTGACCACACTGCATCATTTATTCCTTAGATAATCTTCCCCTGGTCTTTCTTCTCATTTTTGGACAGCCACGATGCATGCATTATTTTATTTTCTTGAATTTTCTTTCTGTCCTTCTCACCAGATCATATCAAAAGTGTCTTTGAATCGAGGCATCTTCTACTTCATCGACTACGCTGTTAAAGTGCTCCATTGCTGGTCTCGTTTTAGACACTATGTGATTCTCAGACTTTTAGATTTCATTTGTTTTTAAAAGTGATTCTCTTTTTTTCCCCTGAATTTCTCATTTTATTCGAACACTCTTTTCCTAATTTAATAATATTGTCTGTTTTATTTTTAGTCTCCTTTTTTTTTAAATTAAAAATATTTTTGTTCAGTGTATTCTGATCACATTTTCCTCTCCCTCATCTCAGACCCATTCCAGATCCTCACCCATCTAACTCCATGCTCCCCTCCCCCTCCCTCCTTCCTTCCCTCCCTCCCTTTCTTCCTCCCTCCTTCTCTCTCCATCCCTCTCCCTCTCTAGGAATCAAACAAGCAAAAACAAACAAAAAATCCCAGAACTTAAAAAAAACAAAACAAAGAAAAAGCACGAGAAACGCACACACATTCACACAAGTGCACACATACACAGGCACATCACCACCACCATCACCACCACCACCACTACCACCACCACCACCACCACCACCACTGCTACTACCACTTAAATAGAACCCATTAAAGCACAGGAACAGAAACCATAATTAGTGTACAAAAGCAAAAGAGCAGTAAGGTGGTAAATTCTGAGACAGAGCAACAAATATAAGACAACAAACAAACAAACAAACAAAATCCGGCAACAACAACGAATTTCCAAGACTACCACTGAGCTCATTGCGTGTTGGCGATCTACTGCTAGGCATAGAGTTTTCCCTTAAGTGCGGTCTGTGTACCCAGTAAGCCTTCCCTGGAGACACCTTTGGCTTTTGCAAGTGGCTGTCAATTGGAGATGGCTTCTTGGTTAGGGATGGCACCTCATGTCACGTCCACCTCCCCCTCTAAGCACTGGGTCCCATCTCGCTTGGACCTGTACAGGCCCTGTGCGCACTGCCACAGTCTCAGTGTTGGACCTGCCGTGTCTAGAAGGCCTCGTTTCCCTGGTGTCCTCCATCCCCTCTGGCTCTTCAAATCTTTCGACTCCTCTTCCACATCCTTCCCCAACCCCCGAGGAGAGGGATTTGATGGAGACAGTCCACCTAGAACCCAGTGTTCCAAGCCTCTGTTGAAACATTGTACAGTGGTGGGCCTTTGCACTAGCTCTGATCTGCTGGAGGATACTTCTCTGATGGCGGTTGCCTTATATAGTTCATTAAGCCTTAAGATGGTTTTGAATTATTTTTAGTCAGTCCGCTGATCCCCAATTCCTTTGTGGTAATTTACCCATCGTGCGAGTCTTATTATTTTCTGGGGCAACGCTGTGAAGAAAACCACATTACACGCAAACACACACATTAGGAAGGTAAACGCGGCAGTGCCGAAGCCAAAGCTGTGAGAGGCTGGCTCCGAGGAGGAATACGTGAAAACCAAGAGAACGGTGGCGAAGGGAAACAGATGAAGGAATAAAGATGGGAGAAGCACCAGAGCAGGCCGTGAGGGCGGAAGGAGAAGGATGCCAAGAAGGACGGCTCTCGGCAGTTGCACTCCTCTGAGGCGGGCAAAGCCTGTTGAGCCTGTAAGGTTCACAGTAGCATGGGGAGTTAGGCAGGTAAGCGGCTCCATCCCGGCTCTGAGGCTGCCTAATCTCCATCTTGTCTCCCAGTTCAGATCCTGCCTGCTTGTCTGAGGCAGCTTGCAAGACTGCACAGGAAGATGTCCTTGACTGTGGCTAAGCTCAGCCTGACTCAGTCCTGGATGCCACGTGTGGACAGATGCAGGTGCTTCTGTGATGCCTCTAAACACCTGCTCCCGTGTTTGCGGGGAGCCCTTTACTGCCCTCTGGTGGCTATGGGCTGTTTCACATCAAAAGAAGCAAGACTTCCTAGTTCTCAGACATGGTAAATCTGCCTGAGAGGGTGAGGAAGAGGCTAAGAGGACAACCGTGGACCAAACAAGTCAGCCTTCATGTCTACATCTTGTACAGTGAGGTGAAAACCATTACTCCATTGCCAGGAGGTTCAATAAGGAGGAGACCGATTTTGTTTAGGAAAATATCTCCATAAAACTCTTTAGAAACGAGACAGAAGAAACAAAATCAGATTAAGTAAAAAGCCAGTGACACTGCGTGGGGCGGAGAGTGCAGAGTTGAGGCAAGGAAGGAGAAAAGAGAGGAAGGAGAGCCTCCACGCCACCACAGACTCCGGACTGAGGAAGAGCCCTAAGTAGGCTTTTGCTCTCCGCCCCCTGCAAGCAGAGCTGGCAACGATGAATCCCGGGACTTCTGGTTGTCTAACTGTAACTCAGCCTGGAACTTTCAGGAAACCCCAGGAAGCTTTCCCTACTTACAAGGGCAGGCAAGAAAATCTTTGTGGGTCTAGGAGACAAAGGAGTCTGAAAGAGTGAGAGTGGGCTCCCATGATCAGCCTCTGATTTGTTAGCGATGCGCCTCTGTGCTGCCCCTGAAAGTCTCAGTAAAGTCTGCTCACACACAAAGACTTCCTGTGAGGAGTCTGGGCAGAAATCACAATGGTACTGCTTCAGGAAGTAGCAGGGTTCTGCCGGAAGCAAGATCTAAAGAAGCTCGTGAGCCCAACGGGGCCAGCTCGGTGGTCACAGGGACAAGGGGAGTCACAGAGCTGGGCTGCAGTACGGAACTTCCCACCTTGATTTCATTTCTAATTAAGAGTGTATATAACTTTATATAATAACAGTTAGGCTGGGCAGTGGTGGTGCATGCCTTTAGACCCAGTACTTGGGAGGCAGATTTCTGAGTTAAAGGCCAGCCTGGCCAACAGAGTGAGATCCAGGACAGCCAGGGCTACACAGAGAAACCTTGTGTCTAACCCCTCCCAAAACAAAACAAAACAAAACCAAAAATCAAAAACCAAAAACCAAAAACAACAGCAAGAAAAAAAGTTAGAATAGGTTCAAAGAAAACTAACAGGGCTTCTACTATTTTAAAATAATTCTGGAATTTTGGTTTCTTTCAAAAACAGAAATATTGTAAGAACGTGCTTTCATTTTAACCCCAGGTATAGGTTTGCGGGGCTGCTTCGGACCGTCCGCAGCAGCTGAATCTGATTTGCCTCGTGCTCTAGCAGAGGCAAAGCTTTGCCGGTTTCAGATAACGTCTGCAATTGTGTGACATTTGGAATTCTGGGAACTTTTCAGAGGTTGTATAAATGGTTGGGTCCCGGGGTGGGGGAGGTGGTGACTGCTGGTCATTTAGGGAGGTTGGTTGTGGTTTGTAGCCATGTCAAAGAAGAAACAGGAGAAAGAAATCAGATTTAGGGACTCTCTCTCTCTCTCTCTCTCTCTCTCTCTCTCTCTCTCTCTCTCCACACACACACACACACACCCTTCTCTCTTATATAGTGTTAGAGGAAGAAACCAGGGGGATGAAGCATGGGAAAAGAACCCACAAAGTAGCAAAGATCGCCCACATGTTGCCACAGTGCGTTGACCAAAAGCAAGGTATCTAGGGTTGTCCATTTGCCTAGCTTCTTTGGACTAGACGAATGTCCTGCTAATGTGCTGTTCTGGCTTCAGTCCAGTGTCCCTCAATGCTTTTAGCACTGCAGCCTTCAGAGAGAGCCTCTGTCATACTGAGCTGTGACAGAGCAGAAGTTTTGGTTTGCATACCGTGCTTTGGTGTGATTAATGAAAAGTGGAGGTGAGGATTTCCTTTGGGACACAAGGGGAACAACTTAGTGACCCCCTGCTCCAGGCTCCCACCAACTTTCCACATGGGCAAGCAGAAATTCCACTTGCACCTTAAGCTTGTCTCCCAAGAGACTAAGCATGACTAAAGCTTCATGTGTCTGTTTTTCCAACCCTGTGGCACCACCTTACTGGCATTTCCTTGTGTCAGGCTGGTGATTTACAGGCCGCCTATAACTGCAGCCTCACAAGCACACTACAGAGAAAGCAGAGTTACTATATCATTCTATATGTGGCTAATCTAGACTCAGGGCTGAGAGCAAGGCCAGGATGATACAGCTGCGTTGGTTATGGCCTTGGAGCAGGGCTGTGGACTGTATCCCAGGTCTGTCCCTCTCTAGGGATGCACACCACTTGACAGATGTCAGGTCACCAGGATGGCACCTTCTGTAGTAGACACTGTCACAGTGTTTAAGTTCGAAAATGTGCAACTCCGCAAAGGCAGTGTCACTGAAATAGTTCTGGAGCATGTATCACACTGTGCTGGATTCCTGACAATACCTGGGGATTGGCAGAGCCCAACAACCACTCCCCTCCTATCCACAGCACGCCCAGATTGTCCAATGCCACCCTGGGTGATTCCCTAAGAACCCTGCATGCTGGCTACTGGCTCCCACACACACAGGTCGACTTAGTGTGGATGCTGGGACTTTCCCATTATCTCCTAGAAACTGGACAAGGGAGCTCGGTTCTGGTATCCCAGGGCCCGTGTATTTTCCTTACCAGACTTCTTAACGTTATCCCTGTTGAAGGTGGAAGGGATTATGCTCATACGCTTGCCCTTTACGTCGGTTTCAATTCCCTTGCGGTAAACGCTGGGTTCCTTCTTCTTGAAAGGACGTAACGAGAAACCCTTGGAAAGCAGGAGAGAAGTTATGCTCTGCTAATAGGACCTTGCTCAGCACCCTCTAAACGCAGACTGAGAAATTCCCACAGCTTGCTCGAGGACCTGGCCTGAGCCCAGGAAGAGTTCAAGGGAGAAGTGTCTGTCCTCCATGCTGGCTTACTGAGACTTCACTTTAATGTCTCCTCGTCTCATAACGGTGCATGCAGCCAATGCTCGCAGACAGGTCTGGGATACCCTCTAGGGACAGGGTCGAGCGTTCCCACCCCACGGCTCTCTGGGTCCTGGCATCATGGAGCATGGAGGGATGTGGGTGGAGGAATGTGAGATGCTTGCCCTTAAACTGGTTTGCAGGAAAGCAGGGGTTGTTGGTGAAGCTGCAAGGAGGGTGTGTGTGTGTGTGTGTGTGTGTGTGTGTGTGTGTGCAGAAGACTCATCTGTCGGGGTGTCATTATGGGGTATAGAGGTATCTTGGGGTCTTCATAAATCATGTGGGAGATACCATAGTAGAGGAGCAGCTGTGGGGGAGGGGGAGCGGGGTTACCTTGTTGAAGGTCACTCTGCGGCTGCCTTTGTCTGGTTTCTTCTTAGCGACTACAGTTTTCTTTGATGTCTTCTCTTCTGCACCCTTGGTTTCCCCCTTCTTTTTCTGTAAAGGCAGGATAAAGGGCTCTGCAGCCATCCCGTGCAGGTCCCACCCACTGTCTCTAAATAGGGGGACATTCCTGGTAAGTGGGGAACCAAGTCTTAGTACCAATACCCTAGAGCCTCGTGTCCCTTTACTACCCCCCTGACCTCTGGACCACCCTGGCATCTGTCCCCGGAATCTGTGACAAGACCCCAAAAGGACCCAAGACCCCCAGGAGCTGGAGCTGACTTCCCCTGATCCCAGTAGCAGATATTTTTTGGTGTGTTTGTGGTGTGTGTGTGTGTGTGTGTGCTCATGTGTGTGTGTGAGGATACTTGCTCATGCTAGTAACTGTGGGAGGCCACAGGGCTTGGCATGCATCCTCTAGTGGGAACAGAGAGGACAATTCCTGAGGATCTCTAAATTCCTATGGTTAAAGAGCTTCTCAGAGCACATTTGTGATAACACCACATGGGAAGTGGCCTGTTCTGCCTTACCAACGTGGGGAGAGGACGCTGAACTACGGTGGGAAAGATCAGGTTGACCAACTTCAGAGTATGCCACTTGTGGATCCCAGGGTTGGCTGGCCCAGGCTTTCAGTTCCAAGTCACCTTGCCTGTCACTTGCTTAGTGACTGTACTACCCTGGGCACATGTCTGCTCTCTCTCTCTGGTTCAGTTTAGGGTCCATGAAGAATAACTGCTCTCTGGATGTGACATGAAGACCCTGAGAGGGCTGTGGGCTGGTTGCTGCGCTGGCCATGGGCAACACACAAGATCCAGGGTTTGTCTGTTTTAGTTTGGTTTCTATGGATTTCATAAAACACCATGACCAGAAGCAACTTGGGAGGAGAGGGTTTATCTGTCTTATATGTCCTTATCACAGTCCACCATGAAGGGAAGCCAGGGTAGAAACTCAAGCGGAAATCTGGAGGCAGGAACTGATGCAGAGGCCACGGAGGAACGCTGCTTATTGGCTTCATTTCCCTGGCTTGCTCAGCCTGCTTTCTTAGAGCATCCGGAATCCTAGTGCGAAGGGCTGGAACCTGCCCACGGTGAACTGGGCCCTCCCACCACAATCGATCAAGAAAATGTCCCACATATTTGCCTACGGGCTAATCTGAGGGAGGCTTTTTCTCAGTCGAAGTTGCCTCTACCCAGATGATCCCAGCTTGTTCCAAATTGACAGAGAAACTACCCAGCACACTACTCAAGGCCAGGAGTCCTAAAGCTGACTTCCAAGGAGAGCGGCTGGTTCATGTCAGCATGGTTTTGTATGGCTTAGTGGGAAGAGAGAGTCTGGAAGTCTGGAAGGAGTCTGGAAGGGAATTGTGCTGTTCAGTCAGGACTTTCAATTTGTTGAGACTGAGAGTCACCTAGGAGGTTAGCAGAGAACATCTCTCTCTCTCTCTCTCTCTCTCTCTCTCTCTCTCTCTCTCTCTCTCTCTCTCTCTCTGTGTGTGTGTGTGTGTGTGTGTGTGTGTGTGTGTGTGTGATGTTTCCAGAGACTATCAGATCCCAAGGGATCTGACCCAGTCAAGATTCATCTCTTGATGAATTCATAACATAATTGAGTGGTGGAGAGAGTAGGGGGGTAAGGCCCATTGGGAGTAGTAGATTCCTGGGAGTGTGTAGTAAAGGTGATATCCTACCCTTCCTTTCTGGTGTTTTCTCTTCTTCCTGCTTTCATGATGTGAACTGTTCTTCTTCACTGCACACTCCCCACTCTGATGACCTGAACTCACTGGAACCGTGGCCCAAAGAAATCTCCCCTCCCTTCAGTTTCTGTTAGGTGTTGCCACAGTGCACAGGAAGCTTCCTAATTAGGGGCAAAGTCGGGTTTGCGGGCCTGAACCAGGGAAAGAGGACTGGAGAGCCAAGGAGGTCCCTCCCATGAAAGACCTGTCACCCTTCTTCAGAAATCTAGATGCTTCTGCGGCACATGGTGATGGATGGAGACTTGTGTTTTAAATGTACATTCGTTTCCTCCCTAGGTTTCAATTTATACCGAAGCCACATGTAAGGCAAAGCTGCTGAAACCCTAGAATATAATCTCTCTAAAAGGTGATGGGGACCTGTTAACCTTGAAAAAAAAAGAGAGAGTTCCTGAGACTGAGACTGAATTTTAAGAGAACCAGCAGCCAGCCCTCCACCGCCATCCACCCCAGACGATGGGACGGGCAGTCTATCAGAGGTCCTTCTGGCTGCACGAGAGGAGTAAACAGATGATCAGGCATGCATCTGTTGAACCCAGAGCATGGAACAGCAGAGAGATTGGAGATCTAAGCTGTAACAAAGCTCAGATGTGGAAACTGACTAAATCTGAATTTGAGATATTGCCCTGTCCTTTGCTAATGCACAGACCTTTGTTGATGGAGTCTCCTTGCTTTTCAGCCAAGAGTAAGCATGACCCTATGGCCTGGCTAGGGGCAGTGCCTGACAGCACAGAGCAGCTACAGGATGACTGCCACTCTCAGCCATGCCATCATCATCGATAAGCTCTGGGACTGTAGGCTCTAGGATCCAAGCATCCTTTCTGGCTGGGAGATGTTGGATCTGAGTATCTTCTGAAGAGGGCGCCACCTTCCATATTCCTGACTTTATTTTCATAGTTGATGGGCACAGGGGACCTACGCTCTGGGGAAACCAAAGGCAAATTTGATATCTAAGGCTCCCAGAGAAAAAGGAGTGGGCTGATGAGAGTAGCTCTTGAGGCTGGAGAAGAGGGAGGTATATTCTAGTAGGAGTCTCAGTGCAGGAACAACAGTAGGAATGAATGACCTATGTGGGAGGAGGGAGGGTCTGGGGACCGTAGAAGGGCTGTATTGCTCATATGGAGAAACCGTAAGCCAGTGTCCATGACTGTTTCCAAATCTAAGAGATGGCAATGTCCACACTTTGACCTAGCTTTAGAGACTTCCTCCTCACTACAGACTCTGACTTAATTGCTTTCTTGAGTGTCTACTTCAGATCACCTGTATTAGAGCAACAATGGTCTCAGAGTTAGAAAAGGAGAGGGCAACATCTCAGATTCAGATTTAGTTTCCACATCTGAGCTTCCTTACAGCTCCCTCCAGTCTCTCTGCAGTTCCACGTTCTTTCTCTTCCCCTCTGAAATGTAAATCTGTTAGCCTCATCCAACGTTTTCCATAGAGAAGCATCATTCTCAAGGGTTGTAATCCTGTCTTTGGTAGGATAGGAAGAGCCCAATCCTGGTAACTGCGACCAGGAAACAAGGACAGCCTTTCTACGGTGAGCCATCTCTCCTCTAGGACTTGCCTACTAGCTTACTCCAGTGTTTAAAGAATGATCCAGATCTCTTTCCCGCTAATACTTTTACATAGTCTTCCAGCAAATTCTTCCATTGTACACACCTGAAGGGCACGCTTCTTGCCCTGCCTCCGCTCCAGCCATTCCAGCACCCGGGTAAGATCAGACATTCGTCTCTCCTCCGCTGTCCTCCAGAAGGACTTCCTCTCAGTGGGCATCAGATTCTCGGTGTCTTCTTTTTCTTCTGTCATGTTGATGGCTCAGCTGTGCCCTACAACAGGGTCTTGTCTCTCTGTTCTCTGAATCCCTGGATTGGCTGGTATGGGACTCAGAGGCAGGTTGTGACCTCTGGGTGACAAAGGACAGAGGCAGGAAGCAAACGAATGTTGGCCATAGGAATAGAAAGTCCAGAGAGTGATTGTGAGGTCACTGTTGACATAGCAACTGGCCCCTAGGTCAGAGGTCAGAGTGGAGGGAGGATGTAGGCTACCTCCGTGAGGTCATATCCTGTCTCTAGGTTTCTATTTCCCCTGGTCTCTCTTTGTTCAAGTTATGTGAGATTTTTCCTGAAGCTATGTAACACAAATTTCTATTCACCCAAGAGGAGGAACCAATGATAGGCCAAAAGAACAGTGGTACCAGAGTTTAAATTAGCTAGCCAATGAGTTGATTTCGGTGTATGGGTGAGGATTTCCTAACAGCAGTGGATAAGACTCCCAGGTATCTGAATCACTAAAAGCCAAGCCCACCTCAGCACATGTTCGTGATTGACAGCTCATAAACATGGCAACCTGGGAGTTGTCTGCTTAATCCCTGGCAGGTTGTTGACAGGTCAGCAGGCCTCTTCCAGACAGCTCTGCCTCCTCTATGTTCCCCTCAAATTGCTCTATTTTTAAGATTAAAAAAAATTTAAGATAAAATAGATTATTTCCCCCTTTCCTCCACCCAGACCCTCCCACACACTCCCCCATTACTCTATTTCAAATTCAGTCTCTTTTTAATTGCTACGATTATGTACATACCATTTTCCTAAATTATATACATTTATGTATTATATATGAATATATATGTATATATTCCTAAATATAAAAATACAACCAGTTCACTGTATTAATGTTACTTGTATGCATGCTTTCTGGCTGAGTGCTCTCGGCATTCCTTAATTGTAACTCTTTGTGTATGTTTAATACCCTATGTCATTCCCCGACCATGTTAGCACATCTATTAGTGTCATCCTTGTCCTTATTTTGCTCATATTAGGGCAGCCATATTGGTGAGACCTCATGGGTGAAGATTATGACATTTCCAGAAAATACAGTTGTTATGAGTGTATTACCAGAGATGGCCACTCAGATGCAGCTGATAGGCTTCTATCTCCATAGCTTCAGAGGAGTTTCTCAGAAGCAAGGAGTTTAACTGAAGCTAAGTTAGCTGGAGGGAGTTCTGCCCAAACAGGCAGTTTAAAGGAAGCCAAGATAACTTAGCTAGGGCATCCCGGCCTTGGCTTCCTAGATAATTTTTCCATGGGATTCTTCATCAAGGAGATAAAATTCTATTTAAACCTGAAATGGCCTCCATAAGAACACACGATAGAGGAACCTCTGTACTGTCTAGCCCCATCACCAATTTCACAGCGAACTGCCTCTTTCTCCAGTTCTTACAATCTTTCTGTTCCAGTCTTCCACAATAACCTCTGAGACTTAGGTTCAAGAGTTGCATTGTAGATGTATCATTTGGGACTGGGATCTACAACTCTGCATTTTGATTGGTTGCTTTAGACATGGCCTCCATTTATTGCAAAGAGAAGGTTTCCTGACAAGGGGTTAGGACTACACTTCTCTGTTGGCATAAGAACAAATATTTAGAATATTCGTTAGGAATTATGCTGTTTTAGTAAAATGGAAGCTGTAGATTCTCCTCTAAGATCCCTGACTTCACTAGCCCTGGCTAGGGTTCCAGTAGCAGGCATGATTTCCCTCTTGTTGAGCAGGTGTAAGCCCAATCAGGGAGATGTCTGCTACTGTCAAGGATGCATCACACGATTGTACCGTTGGGGTCACTTAGCAGTGCTAGTCGCTGTTACAGTTCATAAGCATCATAGCTGGGCAAGATTATTGTTTTTTGCCTCTTCCTTGCAAGCTTGCATGATGCTTTCTGGTACCCTGAAAGCTAGTTCATAGAGAGAAGGCTTTCAGAACAGATCCAGCTTAAGGGGGGGGCATCTGGACCATAGATCCAAACTATAAGGTGTCTTCAGCAATAGAGACTTATCTGACACTTCTGGGAGGCAAGCAAGGGCGACATCAATAGCCCCTAATGTTTTTGGAGTCTCTTGGACAATGCTCAAGACTGTTTTTTGTTAGATGGTCTATGGCTTTGGAGGAAGCATTGTATAAGCGAATTTAATTTATTATATTTGCATATCTGTATACTATCTTATGTGTATCACAGCTATTTTTAGGTAGGTAAAGTATGATTTTTTTTATGACTTTTCTAGAAAAACCTTGCTATTATTTTATCCCCCCATTTTCTTTTTCTGTATTTTTCTCCCTTCCCCCCATAATTAGAGTATGCCAAGGTCCAGCCTTGGATATGTTGAAGTTCCTGAGAGAATGGTGTCTGAGAGTAGTAAAACAAACAACTTGGAGTCAAATTGTGGGTCCAAGATGACAGTGTGTTCTGTCCAAGATGACTTCCTAGACAGCGCTCTGTAGAGAGCTCTTGGTTCTGTTTGTTGTCTGCACCAGATAGCTTTCTACTTGAAACAGCTTTTTCTAGAAACAGCTCCCTGTTTGAGATAGTTTCCCGCTAGACCCAACTCTTTCAGGTTTGAAAAAATTCTAAATGCTCTCTGGATAGCGCATGTGTTTTCCCAGCAAAGTCAGAAAAGCTGAAAAAGAATTCTTGGATTTTCTAAGTCAGAAATCTCATTGGAAAAATTCTAAAAATAATTCTTGGGTTTTCCAATCAAAATCAAAAAGCCAGAAAACATTCCAAAAGCGCTATGTTTGCTCTTTAGACAGCTTTCTCTGGAGAGCTGCTAGAAAACTTTCTGAAAGAGCTGTGTTCGCTCTCCATGGATTTTCAGACCAAAATTAGAAATCCTGTTAGCAAAAAATACTAACAGAGCTATGTTCACTTTCCAGAGATCTCTAGACAGCTCAACTCTTGCTAGGAAAATTCTAAGAAAGAGCTGCTATGGCTTTCTGCTAGCCCAAATCATGCAGACCAAAAGCCCTGTTTTTATTTGCATATCAATTCAGCCATTTACTCCAGGTCCCCTCTTGACCATCCCATGAATCAACATTTCCCCTCTTCAAAGATTACCATTCTGAAGACACCTAGACCTAAATTAGCTTTCTCTCAGGCTGACCTTGAACTCAGGAATCTGCCTTTGTAAGCACAAACCCTTAGCTTGGTTGGAATCTTGCCCTGTGATCACAAATCTCTAAATCTCTTCATCTCCTTTCTTAGTATCTTTCTGACAAGCTGGCTCATAGTCCAGTTGCCTCTGTTCCTTTAGATCTGTGAAGCTCCTTATAAAATTCATATTGAATTTTGCATGGTTGAGAAATTATATGTTTGAACTCATATTTTCAGAGTTCTTTCCCACAGCCTTAAGGGCTGTCCTGAAGTGTTGTACCATTTTGCTGAAACATTAGCCACACCCTAAATTTCCAGACTCTCTCGATTACCATGGAGTCATTAACTTTGGCTGAGAGGATATTCCTCAAAGAAGGAACATGAAAATATGCACATTATTACACAAACAAACTGTGTTAGTTAGATTTTCATTGCAGTGAAAACATACCATGACCGATACAACTCCTATAAGGGACATTTAATTGGGGTCAGCTTACAGCTTCAGAAGTTCAGTCCAGCAGGAAGTATCATCATAGCAGGAAGCATGGCAGCATCCATGCAGGAATGGTGCTGGAGAAAGAAGTTAGAGTTCTACATCTTCATCCAAAGGAAGCCAGGGGCAGACTTTTTGGACAAGGGCAAAAAGCAGACATCATTCTTCACCAAAACACCACAAAACAGTCTATGGGCCACATGCTGAAATTCTTCTCCTCTGAAACCAGGTCCGCACAGTTCAAATCACTCTCAGCAACAAAGTCTTCCATATTCTTATTAGAATAGCCCATTATGCCTCACTTAAAGCATTCCACTGCTTTCCAAATCCAAAATCCCCAAATCCACATTCTTCCAAACAAAAGTATGGTCAGGCTCATTACAGCAATACCCCAGTCCCTGGAACCAACTTCTGTCTTAGGGTTTCATTGCTATGAAGAGGCATCATGCATGACCCAGGCAAATCTTGTAAGGGACAGCATTTAATTGGGTCTGGCTTACAGGTTCAGAAGTTCAGTCCATTTTCAAGGTAGGAGCATGGCAGCATCTGGCAGGTATGATACTGGGGGAGCTGAGAGTTTTACATCTTCATCTGAAGCTTGCTAGCAGACTGGCTTCCTTGTGGTTAGGAGGTGGGTCTCATTGCCTACCTCCACAGTGACACACTTACTCCAACAAGGCCACACCTATTCTAACAAAGTCACACTTCCTAATAGTGCTACTCCCTGGGCATCTCTTTCTTCCAAAGCAGGGGGTGCAGTGAATACCACTTGTACCCTCCACTCCTTTCAACCCTTTGGTGAACTTCTAGTCAGACTTGAAACCTTTGAAACCCCCACCCCAGGCCGGAATCTGGCTATCTGTAATTTTTATCCCTAGGAACTCCAGTTCAACATACGCCCTGTTATGTTTGTTTTCAAGTCACTAGGACAGGACACATGTCTTGTTTCTTAGTTCTCCATCTTCCCTATGCTTTAGCATTGCCAGGACTTGGTTCGTTGCTGATTTGGATTACTCTGATGTGCCAAAGCTTCTCTTCCTTCACAAAAAAATCATGTCCCACCACAGGATCTGCAAAGCCCATCCAGCTCTATTGCAGGCCTGGGGCTCCCACTGATCTAACCTCTCTTTCAATTCTTGTGTTAACACAGTTCTATTTGGCTTGATGAACTGGCATCAAACACTACTTTACTTATTCGTAGTCCCTGCGTCATCAGTTAACCTCCCTTTCCTCCCTTTTTACCGTATAACCTTTCCTGTGGGCCTCATGGTTTTGTATCCTGTGAAAGGCTCTTCTGGAGAGACCTAACTTGTCCTTTCCCTTGCAGGTCTCTCCTATCCATAAACTGAAATCCAACAGGTCTATTTGAATCTCCCTCTTTCTACTTTCCTTTCCAGATCAGAGATGCTATCCAAATCCAAATCTTCTTTGTCCTTTTTATTACAACACACACACACACACACACACACACACACACACAGACACTCACATGAACACACTCACTCACTCATACATACTCCCTCTGGTTCTATCTTGGACTCCAATGCATCTCTTAATATACATAATCAATCTCTGTGGCAGCCTACTGGTGCTCTCTTCCCTTATGTATTACTCTTAGAGACTATAAAATTTGTTCTAAACCTTTACCCATTGTCTTAGTTTGGGTTTTATTGCTGTGAAGAGACACCATGACCAAGGTAAGTTTTATGAGGACAACATTTAATTGGGACTGGCTTACAGGTTCAGAGATTCAGTCCATTATCATCAATCATCAAGGAGGGAGCATGGCAGTATCCAGGTAAGCATGGTGCAGGAGGAGCTGAGAGTTCTACATCTTGTTTTGAAGGTGAACAGAAGACTAGCTTCTAGGCAGTTAGGACTAGGGTCTTAAAGCCCATGCTTTAAGTGACCACAGTGACACACCTGCTAAAACGAGGCCACGTGTACTCCAACAAGGCCACACCTCCTAATAGTGCCACTCCCTGGGCCAAGCATATGCAAACCATCACACCCATTCTTAAGACATCTTTGCCCTCACCTGGTGGACCTCACTCATAAAGCAGGCACACCATTCCATATTATATAGAGGAAGACAGTTTGCCAGGATTCCCCCAGTGAACTCCCTACCAAGATTTCCCCTTTGGCTAGAGGACTTAGCCTTGGTTTTGTGTCTCATCACCCAATGCAAGGCCGATGTAATTGCAGCCACAGTAAACACACACACACACACACACACACACACACACACACACACACTACATGCACAGGGGGAAAATGTGGCCATATTGGGATTTTCCCCATCTGAGGCTCTAGCCTCAGACTGTTCAGCCTCAGTGGTATGCCTTTTACACCATAACCAGAAACATGTAATCACTCTCTAGAGTGTAGGCCCATCTTCTGCTCAGTGTTCAGATGCCAGGTTATTGTGTGAAACATGACTCAAACATCTATTCGTCATAGACAGGAAACCAAGGACATATCAATGTGACAATTACACTAAAGTTTATTGAAGGGGGCATCTTATAGGAATATGGGTGAGGAGTTAGTGGAAATATGAATGAGTGGGTAAAGGGTTATTTATGGGATCAGAGACAACCAAAAGGCTGCTGTGTTACTCTAAATCCCACCCCAAATGGATGCTCACTCATGAGACCTGACATTTTAGATCTCTCTGCACAGTCACAGGAAGCCCAACATGTTAGAGAGTCTCCTCCAGGCAGCTGATCTCATGGAATAATCTCCTTTCTGAGGGAACATACTATGTGTATAGCCTACGACAGGGACCTTGAGGATCTTGTTAGTATTTGCTCTCCCTGTCTTAACAACATAATTTAAGTTTGAGAGTTTCTTTAGCCTCCCTCCCTCCTTCAGAAGGACACATCTCTATTGGGATAAAATCACTACACGACATCCTCACTCCCACCCAAGCCTACTGAACAAAGGTCAGTGTGGGAGTGCCTTTCCTCAGAAGGCATCAAGAGCTGCCTGTGTCCTACTGGGAAGCATCCGAGGTCTTCACTTTGGACATCACAACCTTTGGAATGGGTACTAATTAGAGTGAAACTTTTTATAAGCCTCATTATGTATTAGCGGGAGGGATGCCTTTCCCTTCAGAACCCTTTTGACCCCCCTTTTTCTTGGGATCAGGCATGGCACCCTATTCAGCTGTCAATATGGCACAGACTACAGTCATCTGAAGAGTCTCAGTAGAGGGATGGCCCAGATCAGGTTGGCCAGTAGCCATCGGTAAGAGACTGTATCTGTGCTGTGTAAGAAATCCAGCTGAGTATGCCAGCAAACAGCTTTCTTCCATGGGTTCTGTGCAAGTTCCTGCCCTGACTTCCCTTCAGGGATAGATTGGGTCCTGGAAGCACAATTCATATGGAGGGACAAGAGGCAGGCAGAGCCTGCAGGAGTCTTCTATTAGCATAGAGGAAAGATGCGACAAAGAAAAAGAATGCGATTCAGTCCCTGATGACAGGAGCAGAGATGGGCTTGGATGTAGAGTTGGGTGGCTCCCACTTAAGCACAGAGTTAAAGGGTAAGGAAACTTTAACAGGGCTGATCTGGCCTGAACATGTTTGTGTTTCTCTTATTCAAATTCAAGTATTAAAACTCTAAAGTGATGTCATCAGGAGGAGAGGCTTTCAGAGGTAATTAGATTTTTTTTTTTTTTTTTTGTGATTAGATCTTAAGGATGTGCCTCATGAGGTCAGTACCCGTCCTGTGAGTCTCACGAGGTCAGCACCCATCCTGTGAGTCTCATGAGGTCAGCACCCATCCTGTGAGTCTCATGGGGTCAGCACCCATCCTGTGAGTCTCATGAGGTCAGCACCCATCCTGTGAGTCTCATGAGGTCAGCACCCATCCTGTGAGTCTCATGAGGTCAGCCCCTGCCTTATTTTGCATTCTCCTGCTGTAATAAAGTCTGTGGAAAACACTGTGATAAGAAACTTGGGGAGGAGAGACTTTACTTCACTTTTCCAGTTACAGTCTATCACAGAGGGAAGACAGGACAGGGAGGTAAGGCAGGAGCCTGGAGGCAGGAACTGAAGCAGACGCCATGGGTGAACACTGCTCACTGGTTTGCTCCCAGTGGCTTGCTCAGCCTGCGTTCTTACGTCATTTGGTACCGCAGGTCCTCAGGCCAATCTGAAGGCAGCAATTCTTCAAGATTCTTTCTTTCCAGATAACTCTGTTATGCCCAAGTCGCAGGGACCCCAAAGACCACTGAGGAGCCAATTCCAAGGCAAACACACAAGGGTCTTTTATTACGAACTCATGGGCAAGGTCTCTCACTGTCCCTGTCACAGGTGGTCAGAGTGAGAACCCCGAGTCTAGGGGTGCAAGGTTTTTGTTGTGGTTACAGCAAACTTGGGGGAATTTCCAGACAGTCAGCAAGTTCATATTTAAAAAAATAACCTGCATTTCTGGTGTTATCTTCAGGAACTAAACACCAGGGGCAAAAACACCTGACAAACAGGATGGCCAAGTTAGCTATTCTCTTCAGGATGTTTGGTTATCTATATGTTCCTTGACCCTACTATTGTAACTTCGCTGGCTCTTGTTAAGGTGTGTGTGTGTGTGTGTGTGTGTGTGTGTGTGTGTGAGCCATGGAATGTTTGTTTACTCAGATGTTGTGGTTTTTGTCCTGAAATTGGAGTTTAACCCCTAATTTCACACAAAATAGAGTTTCTTTGAAAACGGGATTGGTTGGGCTTTACAATCCCCCTTTTCTGGTTCCTTAGGAGGCCCAATCATGGGGCTCCCAACTGGGTCAGAGTATTATTAATTTTGTTAGTGAGCTGGCAGGTTTTAAAGCTGGCCACTGATTTTTATCAGTTGTGGAACTTGAATCTTGTATCTTGAGCTCTGCACGATTAATCAGATCTTGCATTTTCTGGGTGTCCATCCAAGTGGATCTGTGCATCTTGGTTAGGATTCGATCTCCTAGATCAATGGGCAGGATTAGCTTTCCTTCCGATGACCACCACCATCCCTCCAGGAATTAAGTCATGGGCAGCTGCTTAATCCATGGGAGGTCCTCTGTTGTATATCTGGGTTCAGCTGGTAATTGGAGATTCCCCAGGTCTGATAATTTGATGGCTAACACAGGCTTTGTTTTCAGGGCTGTTTCCTTAGCCTCTCAGTCTGCTAGGTTATTGCCTCTGGTGACTGCATCATCTTCATTCCAATGCTCTGGACAGTAGATAATGGCTAGTCCTTTTGGGAGCAGAAGAGCCATTAACGGGCCAAAATTTCTTCCTTATTTTTAATAGTCTTTCATTCTGCAGTCAACAGTCCCCTTTCTCTGTATATTATTCCACCATGAACATGAGCAGTTAGTTGCAAAGGCATACCGACTTTCAGAGTACATATTTAGCTTTTGCCCTTTCCTAAAGTCAGAGCCTTTGCTAGTGCAACCAGCACAGCCCATTGAGCTGATGTTCCCATAGGTAAAGCCTCTCTGCACAGATGACTTCTTCCTTTGACACTACTGCTGTCCCTGGATACTTTCGTCCATCCTGCCTGAATCTGCTGCTACCTCTGCATCTAAGGGAGGCATGTTTTATAAGTCTGCTGGCACTCATGCCAGGATTTCCACACAATCATGAAGTGGGGTCTCTAGGTCTGGGTCAGGCAGCAGAGTAGCAGGGTTCAGGGCAGTGGGGGTCCGGAAGGAAATTCTGGTAGGATTCAGCAGTAGAGTCTGATAATGTGTCATGAGGGAATTACTAAGCCAGTGGTCTGGAGGCTGCTTTAGGATTCCTTCTATGGCCTGGGGGAGAGATGACAACCAGGCTTTATCCTAAAGTGAGTTTATCTGTCTCCCTCACCAGAAAAGCCACTGTGGCCACCATGAGGAAGTAGGGTGGCCATCCTGGGGCTGCTGTATCGAGTGTTTTTGAACAGATAAGCTACCAGGTAGCACCATGGTCCCAGATGTTGGGTTAGAACCCCTTTGGCTATTCCTTGATGTTCATATACAAACAGGTGGAAAGGCTTGGTTACATCTGGCAGCCCTAAGGTGGGGGCTGGCAGGAGGGCTTATTTCAGTGCATCCAGGGCATTCTGAAAGCCATCAGTCCCTGTGAAGCTTGGATGTTCCTTGGTGGCTTCATACAGGGGCTTGGCCAATTTGTCAAACCCAGGGATCCATAGAGGGCAGAAACCCGTCGTCCCCAAGAATTCCCTCTCTTCCTCTGCATCGTGGGCTGTGGGGATTCTCAGGACTGTTTCTTTTCTGGCTTGGGATAGCCATCTCTTACCTCCTCTGGGGATGTAACCCAAATATTGCACCTCCTTTTTGCAAATCTGGCCTTTCTTGGCCGATGCATGGTACCTTAGTCTCTCTCTGGTCTGTAGAAGTTGCTCAGTGCCTTTGAGGCAGAGTTCCTGCGCGCTGGCTGTGATGAGCACATTATCTACATATGGTCAAAGGGTTATTTGGGAGCAAAACTCGCGCAAGTCCTCATCAAAGATGGTTGGAGAGTTCTTGAAGTCTTAGGGGAGTCGGGGTCCAGGTTAGCTGTCCATTAATCCCTTTGTCAGGGTCTCACCATTCAAAGGCAAAATAATCTTGGCCTTACCTGTTTTTCCTTAGCATTTTTCCTATTGTTAAAAACCTTTTCTGCCACAACCACTAAATCCTGGAGACTCTTTGTCCAAGCCTCTCAAGTCTCTGAAGTTTTCTGCAAATATCTGGAGCAGACTGGTTAATAAAAGCCGTTGCTACTGCTGCCTTTGTTTCCTGAGACTTGGGATCCATAGGCGTGTCTAAATGCTTCAACGACTCAAGGAAGGCAGCTGGGCTCTCTCCCAGTCCCTGTCTAATATCATATATCTGACCATTGGCTTTTGACCCACAGCCTTAAAATCCCACAACAGAGTCTGGCAATAAACAAAGAGTCTCCCTTTACTTCAGCGATATAATTTCAACTGGGGGAGTGAAGGGGAAGCCCTCATTATCCCGAACTGGGTTGGTAGTAGGGACCCCAGTATCTCCAGGAACCAATTTCCTGGCCTCTGTTTGGGTTCTCTCTCTCTTTTGTTGTAAAGAGAACCTGCAGTAGTCATCCTAAGTGAGTTGATAGGTAAAAAGGACAGGTTCCAGCAGGGTCATCAAGGTTCTCTGGAAAGGAGACATTTTGAGACTTTTAATTATATAGGCCACTAGTAGCAAAGGACTACTACAAAGAGATGAGGATGGTTTCCTTGGTCATGGGGGAGGGGCAACAGCTCTCAGGGGGAGAGCTGTAGAGTCAGAAGCAACTGTTCATTCTTCTGGAGTGTCTCCTCATTCCTCGGGCAGGTCCCTGTCCCTCTGAGGGAGGTGGGGACTGGGGCCAGGGATTACAGCACAGCTCCTGTATGAGCTAGGAATGTGGTTGTTAGGGAGTGGGAAAATGAGGTCTCCATCTTTTCTTTTATAACCTTTACTGACAAATTGTGTCCTCAGAACTTGACCTCCTTAAAATGTCCTAAAACTCAGTCTATCGGGGTGGAAACAGTGTGTCTCATGCCGTACTTCCCAGAAATTAACCCCAGGGGCACTCTGTCCTCTATGACTGGCTCTGGGATGTCTTCTAAGCCTCCGCAACTACAACCTTTCAGTGCATCTGCTGCAGCAGGGTTCCTCATCCACTTTGTCACCTACCGTGATGAATGATCTGACAGCCAAGGCACACAGACACAAATCTGAGACACGGCATTGACACAAAGCCAACAGACAAGGCACGCTCATAAAGGCCAACAATGAGATGTCTCCTTACCAGCTGGCCTTTCCACACTTTGGTTGGGAGTCCTGGGGGGTGGTCTTGGGGTTTCCAGCCAATGCACAAAGATGCTATGCTCAAGTTGCAGGGACCCCAAAAACCACTGAGGAGTCAACACTGATGCAAACACACGAGGGTCTTCTATAACAAGTTTCCTAGCAAGGTCTCTCACCATCCCTGTCACAGCTGGTCAGAATGAGAGCCCCGAGTTTAGGGGTGCAGGGTTTTTATTGTGGTTACAGTAAGCTTAAGGAATTTCCATACAGTCAGCAAGTTAATATTAAAAACAACAACAACAACAACAACAACAACAACAACAACACCCCTACATTTCTGGCATAATCTGCAGTAACCACCTGACATACTGGATGGCCAAGTTACCTATTCTCTGCAGGATGTCTTCAGTTATCTATATGTACCTTGACCCTGCTATTGTGACCTGACCAACCATTGCTAAGGAGGAGGGGTTGCCATGGAATGTTTGCTCAGATGGACTTTGTAGTTTTCTTCGTGGAATTGGAATTTAGCGCTCCCCTCCCCCGTTTTCCGCACAAAATGGAATTTCTTTAAATACAGGAATGGTTGGGCTTTACAACTCTAGCATGTGCCAAGTTAAGCCCCAAACTAACCAGCTCAGTGCCCTTATAGGAAGCAATCACAGTGAGTTAGCAGCTCACATGTGCAGACAGAAAGGGAGGGAGGGAGGGTGCCTTTTCTGGACACTGGATCTGCCCACCCAAGCTTCCCTGCCCTCCAGGCTGATGAGAAACAGATGCTTGCGGTTCATAAACGACACAGTTTTGCTGCGTCATTATCACAGCCCTGATGGTAGGTAGCAGGAGGGATGGACAGGGATATGTTTATATTGTACACTTGTAAGGGCCCATTTGTACCCCATATTGCAGGATGAGGTATCATATGCTATCAATAGCTTAGCCTATACACACAGCGGAAGGTTTGTTCTGAGTTAAGCACTCCCCTCTGTCCAAGATGCCCCTGGAAGAGTCCAGGATAGACACAAGCAGGCACGAGTTAGACCCAGCATTTCAGGAAGGATGCCTGAGCCCAGAAATCCGGGGAATGGGCCAAGAGAGTCAAGGATGCTGACGAGAGGGGTGAAGTAGGCAAGCAGTGGCGATAGCTTTAGCAGCCCGGGACACGTACCTGGACTGTGCACACACAGACCCGTCTTCTAACAGGGCACTTGACAGCCCGAAAGCGTCCCTAGATGCACTATTCATATCTTTTCTGAACAATGCAGCTAGCACCTTGTTAGCAACCTGGGAGTCCTACACTGAGCTACACCCTCCCTGCTGAACGATGTGGTAAGTTCCTTTCCCCCTGACAGGCACCAAACTTAGATAGGTTCTATTCAACCATCGTCTGGCCCAGCTTTCCATAAAAGGCAAAATGAAGCAAACCGTGTCCTCAATGTGAACTTTTAGAAAGAGTCACCTATTTACTACCTTATGCTTTTACATGAATAGGCACACACTGATTAAATCAGACATATATGGAAAGGGATTTATGAGGTGGAAAATGGTCACAGAACTTAATCTGTCAATCAAAATAGAGAACCACCTACTATATCCCTGATAACCAAATTCCTAGCCCCAAACAATAACCAGAGCCTGTGAATACCCTCCCTCAGGTGGCCTGCTGCCAGTCTAGACAATGTATTTCTTTCTAATATGTAGCATCACGTTGCTTTGAATGACATCTCCATGCCATTTTGTGATCTATATACTAAAATGCAAACTTCTTGTTTGTTTGTAAAGTTGGTTATGTCAAATGATGTTTTGCTGGGGCACACAGGTGGAAGGATGTCTTGCTAAAGCAGACACGTGAAAGGACACTTGATGAAGGAGTGTAGCTATGACCCCTCAGACAGTGGGAGACGAGCGCTGAGCATTGGTTCCGTTTGCTCTGCCTCGCTAGTCTTTGCTAACGACACACATGGATTGGTTCACCTTACATAGCGCTGTTGAGCTCAACTTGTGCTGACACCATCATTGAGAGAAGCTTGCCCAAGAACTGCTCGTGAGGTTCTTGTCACAGCTTGCCACTTCGGTGGCCTCTCCTCAGGCCACCTGGTGAGCCTGGTGGTTTCCTCAGGATTGAACTACAGTTGCTGGTTCATGTCTGGTTTCTGCCTGCTGAAGGGCTGGACTGTAGCTGCTGTTTGTGTATGCTGTCTGCCTGCTTAAAGGACTGGTCTGAGCTGCTATGGGACTGAACTGCTGCCAATGAAGATTGAGCTCACCCCCAAAGAACTACTGCTGAACAGGTCCACTTCCTCCATATCTTAATAACTTTTCTCTTACACTACCTCTGCTGGGTGGTGGGCTTGAGGAGAGGTAGAACCCTTATTAAAAGTAGGTTGCGGCTGGGCGGTGGTGGCGCACGCCTTTAATCCCAGCACTTGGAAGGCAGAGGCAGGCGGATTTCTGAGTTCGAGGCCAGCCTGGTCTACAAAGTGAGTTCCAGGACAGCCGGAACTATACAGAGAAACCCTGTCTCAAAAAAACAAAAAAAAACAAAACAAAAAAAAAAAAAAAACAAAAACAAAAACAAAAGTAGGTTGCAAAAAAAATTATGCCTGCAATATACACCTTTATTTCAATTCTGTTGTATGAGAGGCAAAGAACCTGAAAGCGGCCACCTTGGTAGCAGAATTCCAGAAGTCTGACTCACGTCATAACTAGAGGTACAAGATTGAGCTGTAGAATAACCAGCCTCCTTTGTCCCTCCCCCTGCCTTACCTCCGAGCCTGCTGGCCAGAGATATGACACAAGGCAACATTTAGAAGATAGTAACCTGTTGACATCTTATTGTCTTTGCTGCAGCTAAGGGCCGTGTTGATGTCTGTGGGATTTTCTACCACCGGAGACCATGCTGAGGTCCAGGCTCCATACCGACTGACACCTGAGGTCATGTGGAAGCCCACGCTGCTGCTGACTGTAAAGGTCAAGAAAGCCTTTTTCCACAGTGGTCTTGGTGACGGCAGTTAAGAATGAAAGACACAGAAGGTTTCTGTGACAGCCTCCCCTCCCCCAAAGAAACAGCCTAGACAGGAATCCATTGAAGAGAACTCTTGGAAATTGTTATGGGGATGCTGAAGTGTAGCTCTTCATGGTTGACGGCTTCTGATGGGGGTGGGGAAGGACTCGAGTTTTCTTTACAGGGCTGGCCACTGGGAGTTTGACCACGCTCCTCCTCCTTCTCCTCCTCTTACTCCTCCCTTCTCTTTCCTCTTCAGTCTCATTCTCCTCCTCATTCTATTTCTTCTTGTTCTTCTCATTCTTGTCATCAGTGTTGACATCATCGTTGTCCTCCTCCTCCTCCTCCTCCTCCTCCTCCTCCTCCTCCCGGGGGAGGTCCCAGGGTAGCGGGTTGAACCTGGAAGAACAGGAAAGTGAAGGTGACTGGAGTGTATTCTGTGAAATTCCCAAATAATCAATAAAAAGGTGTTTGGAGAAAAAAAGATAGCGATCTGATACTGAGGCGGTAGACACTTAGGACACAATACGGGGGAGCATAAACTCGCTGTGAGATTTTTAGTAACTTTTTGGATCCAACATAGAAGGGTCCATTTCTTTGTGGCTATTTGTCCCCAGTAGTAAGTTTCCATGTCTCTGAAAGGTAGCCATTTCCCCTCACATGTAGTGAGTCTCCCTGTATCTGTTATAACACAAAGAGCACAGGAGGTTAGGGAGCCCATTCCTACCCTGTCAAGCAAGTTATTTCTGTGTTCTGCGACAGAGACAGAGACCCATTTCTTGCTACAGAAAGGGACACCTTTAGACCAGTAGAAAAAGAGTGAGGAGGATCACCAAGTAGGACATCCTAAACCCAAATAAAAACTCAAACTCCCTCAGAGTTGGTGCTCTCCCCAGAAATCAAGGGTGACAGGTTTGTTTCCCTACTGGAGATATCTATAATGTTTGCTATTAAGCTTCCATTTTGACACAGTTTCCCTGTCTTTGAATTCTTTAATTGATGGAGAATAGAACCCTCCTGTTAGCGGCTATTACTGTAATCTCAAGTTGTCATCTCTGAATAAAGCATGCTTTAAAGAATCCATTGTATCCCTTACTACCTGCAGCAGTCAGGAGAGCTAAGGATCCTGAGAGCAGGAGAGCTAGCTGTCCCTGTCCCTTGAAGGCTGCAGCACTTAGGAGATCGGGTCTTGTTTCTCGCCTGGGTAGCACAATAGACTTGGTCCTGATGAAGACCAGGTGAGACAGCCAGAGAGTATGAGAATGGGAGAGCCAGCCCTGCCTCTTGGCAGCTTTAGCATTGGATACACTAGCCAGGGTAGTGCCGACAAGCTGGCCCTAGTTGTGTGGGTGCAGGAGAGCTGTTGAACTGACCAGCTCAGCTATGACCCAGGCCCAGATCCAGGGTTGAGTTGGCCCACCCCAACATCTACCTCATCTGTGAACTGCTGGAGCATGTGAAACGGCCAGTCCTGCAGATCCAAAGCTTCAGGACCTCCATGACACAGGGCTATAACAGCATATCCAAGAGAAGTCCTGGGGAGGATCCAGTGTTGATGGTGTAGCAGAAGCCAGAGGCCTTGAATCAGACTCATTGCATTGAACATTTGCAAATAAAGATGTGTGGACATAAGGGTGTACTGTGGTGCATGCTGTGACACACTATAGCTTCCGTGATGAGATTTGTGTGTATGTGTTTTGTTTTGCTTTTTTTTTTATGTTTTTTTATTTTTTATTTTCTTTTATGGGGGTGAGTTACGAGGACAGGGAGAATATGAACACGAAGGGGTGGGGGGTGAGGAGGATTAGGGTGCACTGGTTCACAAAGAATCAATAGAAGTTTAAAAGTATCAATTGTAGAGAAGAGCCTACTATTATTTTTCTAAACAGACAGAATTAAACCAGTTCTTAATGACTCACTGCTATACTGCAGATTACTGCACCTTGCAACCCTCATTGGCGAAGCTTCTGTCTGCAGTAAATGATGACCAAGGCAGAGAGACACAATGGGTCAACCCAGAGACTAAGACTGCAGAATGCTCAGCCCTAAATGGGAAGTCTACCACATGCCCTCCTCTCAGTGCTCAGGGCTCATCGGGGAAAGGGATAGAATACCTTTAGGTTACACCAGTACACAATACACATCCAGATGGATGAGCGTGTGCCCGGGGTGGGGGTAGGGTTGGGGAGAATGGCAGCATGTCATACTTAAGGAGCAACAAAGGCCATAATGGCTACATGGGAGATGGTGCCAACACAGGACCTTGGAGGTCAGAAGTTCTGCGCAGACGAGAAATGCAGGGAAACACAGGATTCGATAAGGTATCCCAGGAGGGGAGGGCTGATCAGATCAGCCTTTTGAGTAGACTATGAATGCAGTCAGTCCGCCAGAATCATTAATGGAACTCACACCTTGGTACCTCCCCGGGCACCCGACTCGCCGGCTGCCTTCGGGGGTATCTGATTTCTAAGTTACCATGTTGGCTGGTTTGGACACTGTATAAATGAGCTCATAGGTAGAGTGGGTTTTGTTTCTGTTCGTTTGCTTTTGCGTCTGAAATTATTCACTTTAGGAACATTGATGCTGAGTTTTGTTGCTACATGGCAATGTTGTTATACTCCCCCCCCCCATTTTTGAAGAAAGCATGGCTGGACAGTGGAATTCTTGGGTCAGGTGTTTTTGGAATCCCTTGATGTCAATCCCCTGCCTGTGCTCACCACTGCCTTGCTGTTCTCTGCCTTTTTTTTTCCTTTGTGTTTTGGGTGTCTGTGTGTCCTGTATACCACTTTTTATTGATTCTTTTGGGGCTTTTTGGAACTGCTTAGATTTGTATCAAAAGTCACGCTTTCAACATTGTGGTCAACCGCCTATGACAAACAGCTTTAAAAGGAAAGATTTATTTTGGCTCCTGGCTTCAGGCCTCCACTACTACATGGTCCTTGGCTCCATGATTCTGGGTGCATTATAGGTTGGTGGAAGTGAGGGGACCCTTAGAGAAGGAACTGGGGCCAGGCAGAGCCTTCCCAGCCTCACCCTAACGACCTGCTTCTTTCTGCTGGGCCTGCCTCTTGTGTTTTCTGCCATCTCTCCAGACAGCACTGCCAGCTGGAGACAGAGCACTAGGTCTCATGAGACTGCGGGAGACGTTGTCATTTAATCCACAACAGAGTTTAAAGTTGTCTTCGTCAGATCTAGGGAGTTTTGGGCCATTGTTATTCTCCAACACTGTATTTCTTGTTTCTGGGACTCCCATCATGCCTTGGCCTGCTTGACGACGCCTCGCTGCTTCTGAAGACTCCTGATTTTTCTTGAATCGTGTTTTTAATCTCCATCCTTTAAACCAGATTGTTCTTAACTACTTTGTCTTCAGGCTCACTGGTCCTTCCCTCTGCTATGTAAAACCTGCTTCATAAGCTTTCTAGTAATCATTTCTAGTAAATGCTGAATTGCAATAGTACCTTTCAGTTCCAGAATTTCCATTTATTCCCATAACTTCTATATCCTTATTTTATTTGCTTCATTATTGATATGATTTTATTTAAAATTTAAAACATGATTTGCTCTAATTCTTCCGAGTGTCCTTGCTAAACACGTTTGGGAACACTCAAGGAAAACTTCCCCATGCATTATTCCCCTAAATACATACCCCACATCCCTGCTCTTCCTGCAATCTTAAATATTTATTTATTTACTTATTCAGAGAGGGTCTCACTATGTAGCCCAAGTTGGCCTCATATAAGATCCTCCTGTCTCAGCCTCCCAAGTGCAGGGGTTATGTGTACGTGTACCTTAGATCATCCAGTGTATACTTTACAGAGCTGTTGTTGTTGTTGAAAGCTGGACATTAAAATATTGCCATAATATATTAACGATTATACTCTGTGTATGCTAAATACCTTGGTTTGGCAATGCTGCAATATATATGTACAGCAAGACCTTACCACCCACCGGAAGTGCGGGAGACTCCCTCAGATCAGTCTTGATGGGTTCTGATTCCCATCTACGTCAGCTCTTAATTATCTGCCCACTTGTTTTTTCACTTAAGAAATCACTTGGGCTCTGAGAATCATGTAGTTTCTGCTTGGAGAGAGGCTGTGAATTCTCTGTCTTAGAGTGAACCTGCTAAATTTTATGATTTAGCATTTTATATTCTCGCTTTTCACATGCAGGTATAGTAGTGCCCACTGTCTCTGCATGACTGACTGACAGGACCTGATCACACACTGCAGGCCAAAACCATCTGTCCTCTGCTAAGGAGAGGGCCATACCAGCGACAAGTTATCCTGTCGTTTTATGGCTTAAAACAAACATTGACGATCTCACAGTTTTGTGAGTCGGGGATCTGGAGGCCTTCACTGGGTCCTCTGAGAAAGGCCGGAGTCTGGGTATTGGCTTGACATGGGGGAGATCTGCTTGCAGGCTCCACGTGCCGAGTGGAAGAGCGTGTTCCTTACAGACCCCAGGAACAGAGAGCACGAGTTCTTCGCTTGAATGGCAGGAGGCCATCTGTGGTTCCTGAGAGAGACGGGCCTCTCTCCACATGTAACTTGATTCAATCTAAGAAGCAAGAGGGAAGAAGGAGAGAAAAAAGGGAGGGGTTGAGCAGAAGCCAGCAGCTTGGACCCTCACCTTGGAAACAACAGTCATTCATGTCATATTCTGTTTGTGAGAAGCAGGTCGCTCTGTCAGCTGCCCCCAGACAGTGGGAATGGCACAGGATGCTGACAGGAGAAGGCACGGGAGCCATTTTAAATGTACTGCAGGGCTGCATTCAAGGCCCAGGCATCTCCGTGTCTCGGCTGTCTCTGCCTGCTGGGCTCTTTTTCATCTTTCTTTTGATGTGGAAGGTCAGGGGTGGCAGGAGAGTGTGGCTAGGTGGAGCCTGTCCAGTTTTCGAGGTACATGTGTCCAGCTGAGGGCAGGAAGTATGTGGCCCGGCAAGCCATGTCCAAAATACCATGTCAGCGAAGATCTTGACTTACCAGCAAGGTTGCCAAGAGTGGGCGCTGCCCAAAGCTTTAGGACAGCAGAAGTTGGGGTCCGCACTGCCTGCTCAGCATGAGACGTGGCCGGGAGGGACACAGGCAACCTCTGGTTAGAAGGCCTCAGAGACTCAACACTGTTGCCTGGCTTGCTAGTTTTCAAAGACAGATGTCACTTCAACATCATGTTTCCTCAGGGCCATTTTCTATAGACCCATAGTGGCTTGCAGGGAGGAGGCCCCCCCTCTCTTTCTCTCTCTCTCTCTCTCTCTCTCTCTCTCTCTGCCTGGATGCAGGCAGTAGTCTTCGCCTATGGCCTCTGTGTCATGTTGTGATATCCTCTGTGCTGTCATGAAATGAAATCTGCATAAGCAACCCATATGTATACACATACTTTAAAAAGTAAACTGAAACAAAATGTCTGTTGTTTTTAGGGAAAATAAATGAAAAAACATCTTTGGGGGGGAGCTGATAGATGGCTCAGTGGTTGAGCACTGACTGTTCTTCCACAGGTTCTTGAGTTCAATTCTTGGCAACCCCACGGTGGCTCACAACCATCTGTCATGGGATCTGATGCCCTCTTCTGGTGTGTGTGAAGACAGAACACTTGTATTACATAAAAGAAATAAATATTAAAAATAATCTTTGGATGTTTTATACACGTATACAATGAAATATCACTATGCCCACCCTCCATTTCCTTCTCTAACCTCTCTGCTTTCCCTTCAATACCTCCTCCTTCCAACTTCATGACCTCTTCCTCCTCCATTTCTTCCTTGTCTTCCTTCTTATTTGAAATAACCCATCAAGTCCAGTTACTGTTGTCGGTCGGGGCATGGGTGTGCATCCATCCCCTGGGGCATGGGCGACCCCTTCAGGCCCTTCGAAGAAGAAGTTCCTCCCCCGGCAGCAGCTGCCAATAGCTCCTGAGCTGACGAAAAGTCTGACCAAGTTTCCCTTCATGGCTATGTCGATATTTTAGTGCCTGGTCACAATTAAAGCAGAAGCGACCACCTTAGGCTCCCCGAGAACCCCTCAAGGAATGGAACAACCCCGCAAAACAAAACAACAAAACAAAGCAAAACAAAACAAGAGCACGAGCAAAAATTCTTCAGATTATTCCCAAAGTTGTCAGGGGTGAGCTATGCCTAGGTCAGGCATGGCAGTGCATGCTTATAATCCTAGAACACAGGAAGTAGAGACAGGAGGATGAGACATCTGATAAAGGTCAGTCTTCCCTACATAGAGAGATTGAGGCCATTATCAACCCAGCATATATCTGACCCTATATCTGATTAGCCTACATCAAAAAATTTGTCTATATTAAAATAATAGAAAAAAACCCCAACAACAAAAAAGGACATTCTCCTCACATTGTGCCATCTGGTAAAAGCAGCAGAAATCACAGGCTCCAAAAATCGGGAGGGAGTGCTTCCTGTTTCTCTCCTCCTTCCTCCACCAACAAAAATAATGTCTTTCTCTCCAGCCAAAGGTTTTAACCTCTTTTTTTTCCTCTCTTGGTCCTTGAAGACAGATGGTTTCCTTTTCCTCTGAATATTTGTGGAAGGAAATCACCTTACAAGCAGAAGTATGAGGCTTTCTCTTGGGATATCCCGCCGGAGATTAGTCAGGACAGACAGAGGACAGCCGTGGAAAGGAACTGAAATCCAGTTGGAGACCCCACAGGAAGGAGGTGTTGGGGTGCCATGGACCCGGGTCAGGGCTGGGAAGGTGGTTGGGGTGAGGCGTGTGTTCCTATGTTGAGGGTGTGCTGCACATCTTGAAGTTGATCCACAACCAGCTGCTTCTCTGAGGGATGGGATAGTCCTCTGATGAGCCCCGAGACACGTCCCATCCCACACACGCTCTTTCCCAAGAGTGTCATGCCACCCTGCCTTTGCCTATTTTTAAATTATTTCTCATTTCCAAAATCCATACTCCACCTAGTTCCTTTTCGTATCTTTGGCATATCAAGCATGGAGCCTTCCTAGAACACAGTCGATGCCTGACCACCCACCTTTCACGAAAACACTGGAGAGGCCGAGGCAGGCAGATGTCTGAATGCAAGGCCAGCCCGGTCTCCACAGTGAGTTCCAAGACATCCGGGGCTACCCAGGGAAACCCTGTCTCAAAAAAACAAAAACAAAATCTCAATCGTTGGATCTTTACCAGTGAAGACTCAGGAATCAGATGCTGGGATGAAAGCCTGCTAGATCAGAGAGGCAGAGAAAGCACCTCCCTCTTCAGTTTACACCCACCAGCAATGCTCTTCTCTCAAAAAAACTCCTTCAAACTGAATGCCCCTCCCTTCTTCATCCCATGCCTGTCTCTATCCTCCCGACTCCCTCTTACTCGCCATGTTTTTTTTCTCTTTTTAATAATCCTATGTACACATTTTGTCAACTGGTTGTATGCTCTACCTCTTGACCCACGGTCACCTATGGTACTCAGGTTAATTACATTCTGTGTACAATGTTCAAGCAGAAAGCTCTTGGATTAATGGCATGTGCTAAGGCTCAGCTGCACCCCCACTAAAATCAGATTTTTCCAGTAAATAACAATCTCAGGGGTCTCTGTGTGATCAAATATACTTCAATCAGTTGAAATAAGAAAAAGTAAGTAAGAAATCTAGGAACAAAATGAGTGACTGAGTTAGGCAAATGAGACGTGAAGCAAAAGAAGACCAGAGAATCTGAGTGGGCTGGGCCAGGCTGGGCCAGGCTGGGCCACTGGGTCAAGGCATGCACCAATCAAAGCAGTTTGAATCAAAGAGCTCAGAGGCTGACTCTGGCTAGGTTAAGTAAGAGTAGGAGAGGCTAGGTTGCTCCTGGGAGGTTAGGAAGAGGAAGTTGCCCAACTGCAAATGAAGGTGCTAAGGGGCCTAAGAACCAGCACTAGACAGTCCTGAGGATGCCAGGACCCAGGGCTCAGGACAGACCATCTGGGTTGGAGCCAGAAATCAAAAGGGCCGAGCAGAGGGTTCCACGTCCCTCCCAGTCTGTCCCTTGCTGCCCACCGTCCTTAGATTCTGACTGCCTGCTTCTCAGTGTGCTGCCTCCTGCAACATCTTCCTCACAGGACGGTCCAGCTCAAACTCTTCAGACTTGCATTTTTTTCCCATTCAAATTTTTCCAGCAAAACTGCAAACCAACCAACCAACCAACCAATAAACCAAGCCAGAACCAAACTCCTATTCCACTCCCACTGGGTGAAGTCTGGTGTTCCCTGGGGCAGCTGTCACTCCGCTGTCCCGGTGATGGAGTGGGCAGGGGTAGGCAGGCACTTGGACTGTTCCCAGGCTGCGGAATTCCTGGGGGAGGCCATGATGAAGAGAGACTCAAATGCCAAGAAGTGAGTGTAGATGTCCCGGGAGATCCCTTTGCCAAGTCCGTGTCACGAGAGGCTAGGAATGACTAGTTTCCAGAAGTCTGCCTACAACCAGGAAGCAAGGCCATCTGAGGATGGGTGGGGGCTGGGGATACCGGGACTGTTCTTATAAAGCCCTGTATCAGCTCTGTCATATAGATGGAAGAGAAGAAAGAAAATCAAATGAAAGGACATTGCTGGGCATGTGCTGTGTGCCTGGTACAAGAAAGGAAAACCAGAGATGACTGACGTGGAATCAGTCCTACCTTCAGAGGGTTTTAGCTTTCTTTGGGGGAAACACTCAGAAAGAAAGCCTAGGGACCTTGTAGTCTCTATTCAAAATCTCCAGGGCACTTTGATTATTGTTTGAGGGGAGATTTGGCTCTCCTTGAGGCCAGGTTGCTTTAAACCAACCAAGAGTTGCGTGTACAAACCTGGCTCAAGTGATTGGGACAGAAAATAATCAGCATAAATGGAGGCCTTTCCCTTGGCATGGTGGGAAAGGCTCGGCTTTGTTCAGCTGGGCTTGTGAGTGTGAAGCTGGTGCTCACCTGCCTTGAGGACGGGGTGGAGTTTCCCACGGATGAACCCCCATTCAGTTAGGAGGGAGAGCCGAGGGCTTGCTGAAAGGGAAGCCAGTGGCAGAGCTGGTGCTATGTGACAACTGGGATTGGGTGTTCTGGTTGCAGCTGAAGACTTCTGTCATGCGCTCTATGGTTGGGGCATCATTGAAGCTGCAGGGTAGGTGGTCATTTAGGATGATGATTGCAACTACATGTGGGGTAGTCATGGCAACCACAAGGGTGTGGTCAAGATAACCACAGGTGGGGCGATCATAACAACCACAGAAGGGTGGTCATTCCGACCATAGGAAGGGTAGAGTAGTCATGGCAACCACAGTGAGGGGATCATCTAAACAACAGGGTGGGTGGTCATTGTGGCCACAGGGGGTATGGTTATTGTGACCACAGGGAGGGTGGTCATGACAACATGGCAATCATCACAACCACAGGTGTGGTGGTCATTACAGACACAGAGGAATAGACACAGAGGAAGGGGGTGGTCATGGCAACCACGGGGGAGGGAGGCGAGGGAAGCAGTCATCACAAACACAGGGATGGTCATAGCAACCACAGGTAGGGTAGTCATTACAGACACAGAGGAAGGGGGTGGTCATGGCAACCATGGGGGGATGTGGGAAGCAGTCATCACAAACACAGGGATGGTCATAGCAACCACAGGTAGGATGGTCATTACAGACACAGAGGAAGGGGGTGGTCATAGCAACCATGGGGGGAGTGAGGGAAGCAGTCATCACAAAATCAGGGATGGTCAAAGCAACCACATGTAGGGTGGTAGAGCTCAATGTTGCTACAAAGAGTGCAACGAAAGGCAAAGAATAGCCTGGGAAGTCAGCTGGGAGGGATCAGAAAAGACCCCCTGAGCCAGACCTTCAAGAACGCTGAGAACATGGCCAGTGCTTAAAGGTGGGCAGCATGGAGCAAATGTACCGAAGAAGAGAGCCCCTGGGATAGAAAGTTATGAGTGGGATCCAGAGGTGAATGCCTGGAATACCCCAAACCAGGGAAACTGAGTCTCGGGAGTTTACTTAGATTATAGTCGGGGAAGCCCAAAATAAAGGACCAACACCAGGTATGGCCCTCACGCTGCAGAACGTTATGGCAGAAAGGGAAGCAGGTGTAAGATAAGGAGAGGCAAATGGTGGCCGAATATACAACAGACCCGCCCGAGACATCTGACCCACTGACCCACTGACCCACTGAAGCATCCATTGTTCCTGAGAACACAGCTCTTAAAACTTAACCGTGTCTCAAAGGTTTGTTTTGTTAAAGCTGCCGCCCGAGGCAAGTCAGTCTCAATGTGAGTTTGGGAGGGAACATTCAGACTATCTGAGGCTTGTTCATTCATTCAAGGAGAGCTTCTTGAGCTCTTTATGGGGCCAGGAACCTCTAATGATATGAACAGAACCGAGGGTGGGTGGAGTGGAGAGTGCTGACTGAGTTAGAACCACACAGACAGGGCACATCAAGTTCAGCAGTGTTGCCATGGAGAACTGGAGTGTAAGTGCAGACTGGGACCTGGGACTGCAGTGAGGGCTGAAATGAAGGTGATGGGCGTGAGAAAAGCATGGGAACAATTAGGTCCTCACCTCCATCACTGACTGGTCCTCGAGGAGACAGCCTTCGCAAGGCAGTGCATCAATATAATGCTTGTTAAGGCTTTGATTAAACATCAGACTAACGTGGGATCCTGTTCCTGGCTGGCCCACCCCCAGTCTTATTCCTTTTTCAGTGTGAGGGGTGTTTAGGGGTTTGGTCTGACTATTGCAATGCTAAATATTGGCCTCCAAGGCCTGGTGGTCCCCAGGGATGAGAGAATTTGCACATAGACCCAAGTGATGCCATGTGACCTTGCCCCACCCTCCCCCAAGTTATCCCTGATTGATGAATGAAGATGCCTAGAGCCTATAGCTGGGCAGAATTGAGATAGGTGGGGCTTGGGGTTCCTGGACTTGGGGTCAGAGGAGAACACCGTGGCAAGAAGGGAGATGCCATGGGGTAGGTGAGTCATGAAAACATGGCCACGAGGGGCGGGCGACCAGTTGAAGAGTAGCCCAGATGGAACATGGCAAATAATAATTTGGGAGTTATTAGTGGAGAAGTAGATTATAGTAGCTTAAAGGGTAGATATCTGCCCAGGCCTAATGCTGATTAAGGTTTATTATAACAATAAAAGCAGTGTGTCTTTTACCCAGGAACTGAATGATCAAAGGCTGGGTAGAAGTTTCTGATTAAGATTAAATAATTTCTACAGCAGAGGAGAGGGGTAGGTCAGTGAAGAGAGGAAGCACCTTGGAACCTTTGGCATAAAGGAACCCTTGAGCATGTGCCCTTTTTCTGTTTGTGTTTTCTCTGCAGATCCTCTGGCAGAGGTTGAGCTGTCCAGACTCCTGCAGAGCCAAGGTCACAGGACAGGCCTTGAGGCTCACAGAGTCAGAGCTGCACATGCCCCTTGGAAGACACCAGAATTTGCTGTCATTCCACAGATGGGAGGAGACCAATGGCCCAAAAGCCTCCTAACATGTCCAGAAGACATGTTGAAAACCAGGAGCTCTATCAAAAATGACAAGGCCTCTCCCTGTCCATGTGTCCCAAAGGCATTTCCTATTTGATCCAGTGCAATAGATCAGAGTTTCAAATTCAAGTGCAAGATAAGTAACCTATAGAGGGGAACTTCTTGGATGAGGACAGCGGGCACCCACATTTCTTCAAAGGGCAGCTCTCACCTGGCTTGGGTGATTGTGGTTTTGTGGAGCAGTGGGTATGATTCAATCTTTCAGGTTTTCAAATGAAACTAGAAATCGTGATTTTTTTTTTTCGTATAAACCTGGTTGAGGCCAAGTAAAATGATGGTAACTCCTGTGGCAATGCCCAGCTCCCCTCATCCATGCTCCCAGCCAGTGAAGAGGCATGCCAGGCCAAAAGTTGAGAATCTGAGGGGGCAGGGCAGGGCAGGGTGGGGCAGGGCGGAGCATGGTGGGGCAGGGCATAAATCCCCTGGAGTCTTGGCTTCCTGCCACTGCTCTGTGGATCCCAGGAGAGGTAAGTCTGAGAGACATGGTTTATATAAAGAGGTCCTGTGTCCCCCGAGTCCAGTCTCTGTGGTACTGACATAAGGCTTAGGTTTAAGCAGAGGAGAAGAGGGTGTTATGTGTGTGACTAAGCAGTCAGCTTGCCACTGGCCCATCACTGTCTTAGCTCCAATTTCTTGGGGACCAATGTCTTACTAATCCAATAGAAGGCAGATGTGGCACAGTGTCATTCTTTAAAGTTTTAAGAATTATTTCTTTTACTTTTAAGATTAAAATATAACTACATCATATCCCTCTCTCTTTCCTTCCTCCAAACCTTCCCACAGACTCTTTCTTGCTTTATTTCAAATTTATGGTCAATTTTTTTTTAATAATTGTTGCTACCTGCATTTTTGTATATACATATATATTCCTAGATATAACCTGCTCAGTCTGTGTAGTGTTACTTGTATGCATGATTTCAGGGCTGACCACTTGCTATCTGATAACCAATTGGTGTGCTCTCTCTCAGCAGAGAACTGCTCCCACTCTGAGCATTATAGCAGGGCTTTCTCCATCCTGCTAGAGGCATAAATGATGACAGAGTCCTCTATATAGTTTACAGCTTAGGCCTTCTGCTTGGGCAGTCTCCCAGATAGCGTTTAAACTTTGCCCAACCTGCCACGTGGCTAGCTCGATACTTTCCTCGGCAGCTGCAGTCTGTGTCTGTACCCCTCCGAGTCTGCTTCTGAATCTCCCGCTTCTCCTTTCTTCCCCTGCATCACTCACTCTCTTTGACTAGAAGGTCTAGCTCCTACTTCTTGCCCAGCTATTGGCTGCAAGCTCTTTATTACAGCCAACCAGCAGCGAGACAACCTCTGATGCAATTCTAGAGTCCCTTTAGGCTGCAATGTTGGTTAATATATGCAGGGCTCAAGGAGAGGCACCGTTGGGAGGTGGGACCTTGTTGGAGTAGGTGTGGCCTTGTAGGCGTGGGCTTTAGAAGCAAGCATTCTGTTAGAAGCCTTCAATGAAGATGTAGACCTCTTAGCTCCTCCTGCGCCATGCCTTCCTGGATGCTTCCACGTGCACACCTTGATGATAACGGACTGAACCTCTGAACCTATAAGCCAAGCCCAATTAACTGTTGTCATTTATAAGATTTGCCATGGCTATGGTGTCTGTTCACAGCAGTAAAACCCTAACTAAAATAGGCAGGATGGGTGAATATTTACAGAATATAAGGCTGGTGATGGCTCACAGAAATGACAATACCAAGATCCTGCCAGCCTTTAGCTCTCTTCTGGTACAGAATTAAGAATTGAAAACACAGAGACTCACCTTCACAAAAAGCTAAAAAATGTTATCCTGCTTGCCTGTAGTTCTTTGGATAGACCTGAGGTCTCCTGGTCTTTCCCTCATCCACATTGGCATGCCTATTGCTATTATCCTTGTTCATGTTTAGACTGTTATATTCATAGGACATGATGGGCGCAGTTTCTGACTGGCTCCGAGACAAAGTCTCACAGCAAATTCTCCTTCGGCTCTTTCTGCCCTCTTCTCTACAATGCTCCCCGAGCGTCAGGTATGGGAGTTGTTTTGTAGATGTGTCCATTGGAACTTTGCATTTTGATCGTTAGTGGTTTTCTGTAACGGTCACCATCTGCTGCAAAGATAAATTCCCTTGACAAGGGGAGAGGACTACACTTTTTATGAAGATTTGGAGCGAGAAGCCTCTAGTGAGAAAGAACATGAGACATTTGTCTTTCTGGGTCTGGATTTCCTCAGTTCATATGATCTTTTCTAGGTCTATCCATTTACAATAAAATTCACGATTTATTTTTTCTTTACAGCTGAATGGTTTTCCATGGGGTGCATGTACTACATTTTTATTATCCATTTGTTGGTTGAAGGACATTTAGATTGTTCCAATTTCCTAGCTACTGTGACTAGAGCAGCACTGGAAATGGCTGAACAGCTATCTGTGAAGTTGGATGTTGAGTCCTTTGGGTATATGCCAAGGAGTGGTATATCTGGGTCATGAGGTAAATGGATTTTTAGCCTTTTGAGAATTGCCCACACTGATGTCTGTAGGGGCTATAATTCAAAGGTTTCATCTTTCCAGGGTATCCCAGAAATTCCTATATGTTCCTCTTCCTGTGTTTTAGAAACACTTTCCATATCCCTTGTTAATTTGGTTGTATGTTCTACTTATATCTGAGTCCTGACGTTTTATTTTATCTTTTGCTTGACTCGTTCTTCTTATAACACTTTCCTTTGAAAGTTAGAGTTGGATTATTGGGTTTTCCTATTCCATTGTCTTTCCTCTCGATGCTACTAAAGCCTAGACATACCCTGCTTTCCCACTGGGAGGGGTGAAGAGGTGCTAAGGGTAGAGTGCGGGTCTTATAATTCTTGCATTTTCTTGTTAAACATGAAGGGGAGACCTTTGCATGGAGGGGTTCTTTGGTGAGGCTAATGAGACACTTAGCAAGCTCATAATGGCGGTCCACTCTCTTTTTTGTCTTCCTGCTCCATGAACGCGGGTAGGCTCAGTCTCATAGACCTGTTTCTTCATCTGGAAAATGACACTTGAGTTAGTCATATGCCAATTGTCGTGGTGTTGGGAGGGCTTTATAAGGTTGTAGAAGCCCAGGCTCCAAGATTGTGCTGTGACATAGAGTGCTGGTTTTGAAGGGGAGAGCTATACCCCAGCATGGAGCCTTTGTACCAGTTTCTTTAGCCTTCTGGGTCTGTTTTCTGTAAACAGTAGTTCTAATTGTGAAAACTCCATAAGATATTTGGATAATGTCTTTAGAATTGGTCCAGGTACACAGCAGCTGCATCAGACGTCTGTTTTTTTGTAAACAATAGTTCTAATTGTGAAAACTCCATAAGATATTTGGATAATGTGTTTAGAACTGGTCCAGGTACACAGCAGCTGCATCGTAAGTGGCAGGTGTGAATATAACACAGACAACCGAGGCCTGTGGTGGCTGACAGTGTGTGTGTAGGGGGGAGTGAAACTGGAATGCATGAGAGATTCAGAACGACTCTGGGAAGGCTTGAGTAGAGCCGTGTGTGTGTGTGTGTGTGTGTGTGTGTGTGTGTGTGGTTGTGAGGCACACAGAAATAATACCAGGCAAGTTCAGGCATCTGCCTCCTCCACCCTCTGTTCCAGCCAGTTCTCAGCATCCAAGATAGAGCTGGGAGAGCCACCAGGATCATATTTGGAGCAAGAGCTTATCCTGATGTCCATTCACAGCTCCTAGAGGTGAATGGAGGAGACCAGTGGAAGGTGCTGGGCTTCGTGATGAAATGAGGGTATTTTGGGCTGGCTACGATGAGCCAGTGCTGCTCTGGGTGGGGCAAGTTGCTTGAGAAATCCCGTTATAGTTATCGTGACTAGAATTCAAATAGAAAAAGACTGGGGACACACAGGTCAGGGCATGCTGAATGCATGGGGTGTGTACTGTACACCAGCTGCTTCCTCTCTGTGGCCCAGTCTGTCAGGAGTTAGCTTGGAGTCTTGTCTTAAGGAGAGTCCTGGTGTGGAGCTCTCATATGAAGTGAGAAGGGAGGGTGGGTTACATACATCCACAGGTATTATAGCTCTCTGTCAGGGACCAGACGATGGGGTGTGGGGCAGAGGAGGAGAGAGGGGGATCCAGGCTGGGGAAATGGCTTGGGTGTGGCCTGAGGATGTTTGTTGTTTCCCGAGCCCTGCCACTCCTACACCAGATGCTGAACTCATTTCCAACCAGTATATAGGGTGTTGCCACATCTCGTTACAGCTGGAGAAATTGAAGACTGAAGAGCTTTGGCTATTGATATAAGCCCTGCATTGCTAGCAGTGGTGCCTAGGGTCCCCTGATCCCCAGGGAAGTGGGCATTGCTGTTCTCTTATACAAGGAGGCTGGAGCTGGGAAGCAGAGGTCCCACAGAAAGCTGTTGGAGGCTCAGGAATGTAAACAGCAGGGAGCTGCAGAGATGGCTCAGTGGTTAGGAAGACCTGCACCTACATGGCGGCTCACAACCGTCCGTGGCTAGGGGATTGTCTTAGGATTTCCACTGCTCTGAATAAACACCATGACAAAAACAACTCTTATAAAGGAAAGCATTTAATAAGGGCTGGCATACAGAGGTTCAGTCCATTATCATCTGTGGGACGGTAAACCATGCCAGGAAGCTTGGTGGGTAGAGTAGTAGGTCTGAGACCTCAGGAAACTTGGTGGGCACACACCTGAGACGGTAGGTGCCTCCCTACTCCCTGCCAGATTCCTGGCCACACTTCCCACATAAGAAAACATGAGCCCAGAACCGAGTTCTCTATGCTAATCAAGAACCTAGAGGTCTTGAGGGCTTGGCCAATAAGCTTCCTTTCCCGGACATTCTTCCCTGCAAAAGGTTTTTAATCTTGGGTCCACCCTAAGAGGTTGGTATGGTGGGCATCCATTTTCCACGATGAACAGTCAATAAACAGTTTAGAATCATGAACTGTCTCTTTCATCAAGAATCGCCTTGGGGAGCACGGAGAGGGCCTTGGACTACTGAGTCACAGCCTAAACCTCCTGCAGGAGGTCTCTCTGTGCTTCCAGCCACAACTGCAGACAAGCTAAGGACAATCATCAGTGAGCTAAGCCCGAGCGTCCCTTTCCCCCATCCGGGCCAAACATTGTACTCATCCTGAGGGGACTCCCAACTCCTCGTGACTAAGTAACACTTAGACGGTCAGGAGTTTGGGAGCCTCTGGTTCTGGCCTCCTTATGGGCCCATGGACCCCATCTCTCATTCCCAACTCCTCTGTGCAGCACCCCAGGGTCGACAGAGTGCCCCGGAATGCGTTTTTCTACCCTCAGGGTGGGGTAAGCATCGTCAAACTCCCTGCATTTTGCCTCCTGAGCAGCCGTGCCCTGCGGCAGGGAGGAACGCAGACCCACAATCAGCAAGGCAGCATGCGGGCAGACATGGTTGGTGCTGGAGGAGCTGAGAGTTCTATATCTTGATCTGAAGGCATCCAGGAGGGGCTGGGGCTTTCTTTCCACACTGGGCAGAGCACAAGCGTTAGGAGACCTCAAAGTCCATCCCCACAGTGGCACACTTCCTCTGACAAGGCTACACCCCCTCTGATAAGGCCACACCTCCCAACAGTGCCACTTCTCATGGGCCAAGCATATGTAAACCACCACAGAGATCCAACACCCTATTCTGGCCTCAGTGGTCACTGAATAAATGTGGTACACAGATAAGCATGCAGGCAAAACACCCATACACATAAAATAAAAATAAACAATTCTTTTAAAAATATTTAACAAAATAATCTAAACACAGAGAGTAAATACCAGAGGACCCGTGACTGTGTGAAATTAGGTATCTGAGACTGGGAGAGAAGGGGAAAGGGAGGCCAGAGCTGCCAAATTTCCATAAGTAGGAGGGACACCATCCAAGACGTTCCCAGCTGGGGCATTACAGTGAGTATCTCAGAATAGCTAGGAGCAAGGAATCTGAATTTCTCACCCTGGAGAGAAGTATAAGACACGGATGTTAATTACCCGGGTATACTCTTGTACAATGTATGCATGTGTCGCAACAACACATGAGACCCATAAATATGTATAATTATATCCATTAGGAATAAAATCTATAAAATTAAAAGAAAAACTCAATGGGCTCCAGGCTTGGCTCTGGCTAGCCAAACTCCTCACAGAGAGCAGGAAGCACCTTCCTCCCGAGCTTGCTTGCAGTAGCGCACAGATTCTTTGTGTGAGATTGGTGAGGCATGGGGGCGGGGGGTAACAGTTCCTGGGTGCCGGAGCACCAGGTCCTAGGTCTGGGAGAAGGAGGATACTTTAGTGACCACTGCGAAGATCGTCTATCAAAACTGATTTTTAAAAATCTATTATTGTTTTACTTACCTTTTTTTTTTTAACATCCCGCTCACTGCCCCATTCCTGGTCACCTCCTCTCGCAACCCTTCCCCCATCCCCTCTCCCCTTCCACTCTGAGCCAGTGGGGGCCCCTGGGTATTCTCTCCCCGACACACCCCCCACCCCCTGGGCACATCAAGTCTCCTTGAGGCTAGGCATCACATCCTCTCCCACTGAGGCCAGACAAGGCAGCCCAGCTAGTAGAACATATCCCACATACAGGCAACAGCTTCCGGGACAGCCCCGACTCCAGTCGTTCAGGACCCAGATGAAGATGTGCTCCCAGGCGCACATCTGCTACATAGGAGTGGGGAGGCCTAGGTCCAGCCTGTGCATGTTATTTGGTTGGTGGCTCAGACTCTGAGAGCCCCAAGGGTTCCAGTCAGTTGACTCTGTTGGTCTTCACGTGGAGTTCCTACCCCCTTTGGGGCCTGTAAGCCTTCCTCCTATTCTTCCATAAGAGTCCCCCAAACTCCATCCACTGTTTGGTTGTGGGTGTCTGCATCTGTCTGAGTCAGCTGCCCGGTGGAGCCTCTCAGAGGACAACACGTTCCTGTCTGCAAGCATAACAGAGCATCATTAATAGTGTAAGGGATTGGCGCTTGCCCACGGGATGGGTCTCAAGTTAGGATGGCTCCTGGTTGGTTTTTCCCTCAGTCTCTGCTCTCTCCCTCCTGCCTACATTACTTATAGATGGGATAACTTTGGGGTTGAAAGTCAAAACTGGTGTTTTAAAAGGAAGAAGCTTCTCAGGTTTTACTGCTTCCTGTTCCCAGAAGGAAACAGTCCTTCAAAGGCTGTGGTTGGCGCTGGGGTCTCCCCTGACCTCTGGCAGGGGCTGGTGAGGTACAAATGTGTGGATCCAGGGACCAGCACCCTGGGCCTGGGCCCTGATTCTACCATACGGCACCAAGCAAACCGTAAAGTGGTACCCAGAAGACTATACCTAGCACTGAGGCCTGGGACTCAGCTACAGTGTCATGTGCTTCAAACCGTGGCAGGCACCTTACATTACTAGGGGCCATGACCACGGGAGGCAACCACGTGGGTGGCAGGAGATCACCTTTCCCTGTGCCCCAACCTTCTGTCTGTGTTCACTATATAGTCAGCCCCAATCCCAGGCCTACCATGCAGGCTGGCTGCACAAGTGTCTGTATGGGGTGTGTCTTGGATGCTGAATGATCCTCAAAGTACACAGTATGTGGGGTGGGGTGGGGCTATGGAACATGAAGTGGTCCTAGGGTGACTGGGTGTGTCTTGGAGGGGGATTGAGGATGGGTCTCTCTCCTCCCCTGGGTTCCAGGTGTCAGAACCTTGCTTCTCTCATGAAAATGGACACTCGTGTGTCTGCCTTACGAGTGGTAATAAATGGGGCTGCCTGATCTTAGACTCTGAGCTTCTCAAACCTGGAGCTGAGCTGAATAGCCTGTGTCTGTCCTGCTAAGTGGCTGTTCCAGGTAAGTTCTGGTGAAGGCGCAGTGTGGCCCTCTACTTTGGACTCGTGCTGTGCTCAAGGTGCATAGACCTGTGGCATCGGTTACCCCTGAGCCGAGAGCTCCACTTGGCCCCGTCTGCCTTCTGGTCTCTGCTTCAGGGAATCACTGTATCCCACTGGAGGCACACCCGAAGGACCTTTGGCTGCAGTTGGAGGGGTTTTCTTGTTGTTGCTGTCATAGCTTTTCTAGCTGAAACTCCTGGCATCCAGGGGTAAGGATGCACAGGACAGTCCAGGAGAAGGAATCAAGCCTAAGATGTCAGTGGGACTGAACTAGGCTATCCTGTGCTATTGGATGGCAGAAACATCGGCCCGAATGGTTTGGATCAAATAGGATGCGGTGGTGGTGGAATTAAGGGCAGAGCTATTCCGTGTGCAGAGGTAAGCAAACATAGGCATAGCAGAGGAAAGCAAAGAGAAAATGGCCACGTTACCATCGACCTACGCCTGTGGTCAGCTAACTCATGCCAAGGGAGACAAATGCAGCTCTTCTGAGAGTTCAAACCCAGTTGGTCTGGTAATTTTGCTTTCCCTCCTGGATCCAGCCACGCCTGAAGCCTTTCCCTGTCCGGCTAGAACTTGGTCCTTTCCTCTTGCATTTGAGTTTAGCTAATTAGAATACATGGAAGGACACCACAAGCCACGCCCGGATTGTGTAGACGCCACCAGCCTCTCATCCTTCCACACCCGATGACTCTAGGATGACTGTCTTTTCTTCCCGCGGTTGGAGGCTCGTGTTAGGGCTGTAGCCGCGGCCGCAGCCATCTCTGCAGCGTCATTGCGTGATGGAAGCGCTCTGTCAGCTGGGACTGGGACCGAGAGATCAGATGTGTGTGGAACAGCTGCCCGTGCAGGGCTGGTGGTTAATTAAAAGCACCACGCATCTAGTGATTAACTAATCACAGCATGATGGCAGTCTGTGAGGATGGGCGACTTCGCTGCTGGAGTCAGTGGAGATGTTGCACGTGTCTGCCTGAGGCCACCGGAGGCAGCAGGAGGCCTGGGAACCCCCCAGTGTGACCTTCTCAAACAAGTTGCTAGCAGAATCCCAGCTGTCTCTCCTTCAAATGGGCCCAGGTGGGAGAGGGTTTGTCTAGGTCTGCGAAGTACCCAGTGGGTGGGGCTTAAGGGGCAGGAGGCGGTCCTCCAACATTTGGAGTGGCATGTGTCAGGGGAGGAGCTGCCCCTCCCACAGGCAGGAACCTGGTGAGCCAGGCTGTGGGCTGACTCCCGGCTCTGAGGCTCTGCTTCAGTGCCTATGTTGGTAGGGTTTTTAACTTCCCTGCCTCAGTTTCCTTGGACCTGTAAATTTTAGGGTTCACCTGGGTGTTGTGAGGAGACAGCCATATAGTGGCTACGAGCTTGGGAAATCTGTAGAAAATATTAACTGTCAGGGGCAGCCGACAAAGCTGGTGACTGCTTCCTTTGAGGCCACAAAGGCTCTCACTGCCTGTATCTCTGGAAGGGGCAGAAAGCTGAGGGCTGACTGAGCCTGGGGTTAGGTATTAGCGCCAGCCAGAGCCTACTCCCTAAAGGTCCCGTAGCCTTCCACTATGGCGCCACCAGCTGGAGACATGTGCTCAGCTGTGAGCCTCTGGGAAAGGGTGTTTCAGATTTAAACTCTAAAGGCACATGTTATTTTACCATGAAAGGGCCCATTTCAAGGCAGTGAGCATATCCACACTTCTGGACAGCCATCGCCACCATCCAATGCCAAGACTACATCTTTCCTAACTGAAACTCTATCTCCAGTCAGTCCATGTTCCTCACCTCTTTTTAAAATTTATTAATAAATTTAATAAATAAATTAATTAATTAAACTTAATTAATTAGTTATATGTACGGACGCTGTAGCTGTCTTCAGACACCCCAGAAGAGGGCATCTGATCCTATTACTGATGGTTGTGAGCCACCATGTGGTTGCTGGGATTTGAACTCAGGACCTTCGGGAGAGTAGTTGGTGCTCTTAACCGCTGAGTCACCTTACAGTAGCAACACAGGCTGCTCCCTGCGCCTTTAAGGGAAGGGCCTTCACGGAACACACTCGAGATCCAAACTATGGCCAGTGGGGTAGTCCCTGGCTTTCGTCTTTTGTGGCTGGCTTGTGTCACTTAGTGTTGTGTCTTCAAGGTTCCTCTGTGCTGCGGTGTGTTAGAGTTTCCTTTCCAGGCCCGAACAATACTCCATTGTACGCTGGACCACACTTCCTTTCTCCATTCATCCCCTGGTGGGCAGTTTCTTCCATTTTCTGCTACTGTGACTTGGGCTGTGAACACAGACTTTTAAAGGGTCTGTTTAGCTCCCGTTTTCATTAATGCAATGTTTCAAAATAAGAAACAATGAAAGTAAGTCCAAGACCAACAAACACCCACATTTCCAAACAAGCTGGGATCAGAAAGGACCCTTTGTAAGAGCCCGTGCAGCAGTTTCACAAGGCCTTTCAGTGAAACCAGAATCTGGTCTTGATCGTCTCTGTCCGTCAATCCGGTGAACCCAACTAGAAGAGAAGCGGGACCTCCCACCCGATCAAAACACAGTCCAGCTCCCACTCTGAGCAGGGGACCACAAGGGCTGATGCCCATCTGCTGTGGCCAGAGTTTAAGACATTCAAGTCCTAAGCGGGTATTCAGGTCAAGAACGCATGATCCGAGGGATGAGTCGCTGGGGGAGAAAGGCGAAATAAGCAAGGGAAGACTGAACTTGGCCGCGTGCTTCCTTGTTTGTGACTATGTGTGTACACATGCATGTGTGCCTGCGTGTTCCCGTTATCTGTGACGCCTGCGTGTGCGTGCACGTGTGCATGTGGGTCTGTTGGTGCACACCGATGCACGTGTGTGTGTGTGTGTGTGTGTGTGTGCGCGCGCGCGCGTGCGCCCGCGCTCTAGGCGTAGTCCCTGTTCAGACTAGCATAGCAGTGGCAACTGTCCCAAATGTAGACTTGTTGCTATTCCGCCACTGACCAGCAGATGGCGAGAGTGCAGCGGGAAAGTCAAGGCTGCAGGCATTGTGCTCCAGGCTGAAGAGGAGAGAGACAGGCTGGGAGAGCGCCTTGTGCTGTGGTGGCTGGTGGGCAGTGTGGCACACACTAAAGGCAGCTCCGAGGAGGACGTCCAGGACCAGCGCTTCTGGCTTGCCGCCTTTCCTGGGAGACGGTCAAGGCCGGTTTCTACAACCCCCTTAACTTTTCCGATTTCCCAAAGACCCTCTGTCCAAGTGTACACATCTCTTGATGTGCTTGCATCTAAGAAAGGCAGACACAACTCAGCCATAATGAAAGGGAGCCGGGAGCTGGATCGGGACAGCCGGCCTTGGTGCTGGACTCTCTTGTGACCTTGGGACTCACTGCCCAGGTCTTACTGCTATTTTCTCAATTCAGAGGGAGTCACCAAGTGTCCAGAGCAATGCTCAGGCTATGTCCCTGAGAGCCCCCAACCATGGCTAACTTCCCTTCCCAGAGCCTCATGTTGAAATTTCACTCTCTTGTGAGTGTTGACTATGACAATGAGAGGCGATTTGATCTTAAGTTCTGTAACTCCTGGGATGCACTTTGGTCCACTGTGTATCATGTACGGGCCCCTCCCACCTCCCGTTACGGCTGCTGCTGCTCAGAGGCCCTTGCTAAATGTCCATGCCAAGCTCTGGGACTTCAGTTTTCAGCATGCGAGTGGAAGAAACTTCTAGATCCATCTTCAAGCTGTTCAGTGTAGTAGCAGTAAGCAGACTAAGAACCCTCCCCTAAAGTGCTCATGCTAAGTGTCTGTGAGATGGGATTTAGGAGGTCTGAGGCCTGGTCAGAGGAGTTAAGTGGCAGCACAAGCCCACACAACAGGCATCAAATGCAAGACCCAACCCTGTGGCACAAGCAGTAGAGCAGAGTTCTCCCAAGACGGACGACACTGGAGACACTGGTGGGTGGGGGACAGGACTACCTGATATAGCCCTCCCCGGAATGGTGGTTTCCTTCATAAAGCTAGAGGGAGGGTGGGTTTGATGCACAGCCCTGGCAGGAAACACAGATTCTGGGGCTGAGGCCTGGTTGTTTGACCCTGGCAACCCAGAAAGCCCTGCTGCAGAGGCAGGGTCCCAAGCGCACTGAGACACCGCTTCCTCTACCTAGGCTGGCCGGCGGTGAGGCCTGTGCAAAAAGCAGGCTCCACCTCTCGCCCAGCTCGAGAGGGATGTCTAAATCTAATAAGTTAATCTAGACTCCTAGAAAACAAGATTACATTTTCAAATAAAGGCAGGCAGCGACAGCTAAGGCATAAATCTTTTATTTAAAAAAGAAGCAAAGTCATTCAAATGCAATCAGCAGTGACAGATGCGGGCAGAGGCCGGCTCTGATAGAACAGGCACTGGAGGATTGGCTCCCCCCTCGGTGACACGTCACAGAGGGTGACCTGAAGGACAGTCTGTGAGTGTTAGCCAACAGTGGGGCCTCTGCATCTGTTTCCACGTTGCTGGTCGGTCCGAGGTGCGGAGTACTGACAATGTCTTCAGGAGGATGTGGGGAGACGCCGGGGTAGATGGGAAGGAGTCAAGGTCCCATGCCACCTAGCTCAGCTGCCACAAGAGGGCTGGGAAGAAGGGGGCAGCACCTCCGGGAGGATCCTGACCACCAGCAAAGCCCCGTGAGACAGGTAGGTGGCTGTGAGGGCAAAGGAGGAGAAGCCATGAGCAGCCTTTGTTTCAGCCACTGAGTGGCACTTCCATGTCCCACTCTGCCCAGTCCCCAACTCATCTCGATTCATCCTCTCTGGGGGAGGAGCACGCTCAGAAGGAGAGAGCACCCCGTCCAAGTCCACACAGCTCCTGCGTGGCTCAGCAGAGACTGCCCAAGGCACGTACGCTCCAGTGGCCCCGTGTCTAGCACTTCTCGGTTCCCAGACACCCCGAGATGCCACCCGCTTCGCACTGACACCTCCTTTGTTCTAATTCAGGCAAAGAGCCTGCCTTCTGCTAACATCGTCGGCAGCCTCACCTCCTCTGGGAACTCTTGAGAAGCCTGTTTGTTACCTGACCTCCTCACAGCTGCACGGACCCAGTCCCCACCGTTTGCATATATTCTCCAAGGACACAGGTCCCCGTGGGTTAATTCACAAACCTACATCTTTGGGAAATGTTTCTCAGGATGCTCCAAATAAAACAGGGCTCTGTGAAATAAAACTGGGGAGCATTGCCGACTTCTGTCTGCTTCTTTCTAGAGAAGGGGTTCACAACCTCTGGGTTGCAACATTTTTTTTTCGGGGGTGGGGGTGGGGGGTTGACTTTTCATAGAGGTCACCTAAGACCACTGGAAAACACAGATATTAACAGTAGCAAAATTACAGTTTTGAAGTAACAACGAAAATAATTTTATGGTTAGGGGTCACCACAACATGAGGAACTGTATTAAAGAATTTCAGCATAAGGAAAACTGAGAAGGTGTGGATCTTGGGCGGGGGGGGGGAAGGTGTGTGTGTGTGTGTGTGTGTGTGTGTGAGAGAGAGAGAGAGAGAGAGAGAGAGAGAGAGAGAGAGAGAGAGAGAACGAGAACTGGAAGGAGTGGGAGGGGGAATGAGGTCAGGGAATATTGTATGAAAAAAAAAGGTCACAGCATTAGGAAGGCTGAGAACCACTGTTTGAGAGTCATAGAACACATCAGAACATTAAAGGATTGAAGAAGTCCTGCAGGGAAAACAACCTATCTGGCTCAGCCTCTCCCTGACTCACATGGACATCAAATGCTTTAGTTTCTCTCAGGATATGATGTCACCTCGGTCTGTATTATGGTTTGATGTGGTATGTCCTGCTCAGGCTTCATGTGTTAGAGAACTGGTCCCAAGTAAGGTGCTCCTAAGAGGTGGTGCGTCCTATGCACAGTGCGACCTAAAAGGAGGCCATCGGGTCCCTGATCGCAGAAGGGACGAAGGTGGTCCTGGTCGGACTGAGTTCTTGTTCAAGGAAGTTGTTTTAAGATCAAGTTTAGCCATTCCCAGGCTGACTTTCAGTCTTGCTGTGTGCCAAGTTCTCCCCACCAACATGCTTGTGCGGTGGTGCCGTCTGTGCGTGAGACGAAGCCGGTGGTCTTTGTCAGATCTGGCACTTTGCTGGTGGGCCTCCAGCCTCTGGACTTGTGAACCGAGTCTTGTTCTTGACAAGGTAGCCTGCCTCGGTATTTATTTCCTTAAAGGAACAAAAACTGACTGCCGCGCTCCGGGTGGACAAGGAGTCCACTTCGAGAAACGTTGACAAAGCTACCGTGTCAGGTTGACCTAAAGCTTCCTGCTTCTCCGGGATGCAAACCGGTGCACGGAATCCTATCATGAAATACTTGAAGCACTTATCTGGATGTCAGAGAAGCTGTATCTGGTGCTGATGCCTCACTTCAGGGCGAGCCTGCTTGGGTAATGTAATGAAGGCCTTCACACTCACATATGTGATGGTCACACCCACAGAATGTTGAACTGATTTCCTGGTCCATGATTCTAGAGGTTCAGTAGGCTTTAGGAGTTTTTATCTCCTGAGGTCTCTGAGGTGTTTGGAGGCATGCTCTAACCTTGCAGGATGGGGGAAAGATGAGAGAAAGACTGCTGGTGGAGTCTATACAAAGGGGCCAGAGGCACCTCTTGCCTTCTAATATGAACCTGGAGAGTTGTGCTGTCACATTCACAGTAGTGAATGGGTGAAGCACCGAGAGGCTGGGTGGGTGGGGCACCCTTCTGCTTCCACAGCTCTGCAGATGGCTTCAGGCCTCACACGACTGCCACCGGCCCACAGCCAGCGTGAGGAATGCTGACTGACAGTGCCGGTTGAGGCTTGCCTGGCACTAGTCTTCCCGATCAGCGGACAACAGCATGGCGGCTCTTAGGGGGGCTGCCTGTGTCTGTCTCAGCTTGTTTGCATCATACAGGACAGGCCCCTCCCAGGCCTGGACAAGGGCACCGTCTTTTTGGTCGCATGGAATATGGGACCCGATGAAGACACTTAGCGCCAACAGGAGATAGACCCAGGAGCTGTTGTCAGTCATACTGAGTTGTGGGGCGCCTGCCTGAGAGCCCTCATGGAGGGCATGAGGGATAGACATAGACATCCCCGGCATTCCTGTGAAGACGCTGAAGTCTGGGTCACTCTGTGTGATCCAGTCTGACACACAGGAGCCAGTGACTTACTATCTTGTTTAAGACTGATGAGCCCTTTCTGTCCGTGCAATGGAAGGAACTCTTAATTTTTATATCAAATATATTCCTTGGGTAGGGGGCTGTACAGGGACATCTCAATGGTCAAGAGCGCTAGCCTCTCTTTCAGAGTACCTGGGTACAATGCCTGATACCCACATGGTGGCTCACAACCATCTGTAACTGGAATTCCAGGTGACCCAACACTGTCCTCTCACCTCTGCAGGCACCAGAGATGCACATGGGTGTGCACAGACATACACATAAAAATAAAATAATTAAAAAAAAATCCTTTGGCCTGGGCCCAATGGCTGAACTAGAAATTCCAGCAATATGAAGACAGGCCTGTCCGTCTGTCTGTCTGTCTGTCTGTCTGTCTATCTAACTATCTGTGTATCTATCATATATGTACACAGCTATCTACCTACATATCTATGTACCCACCTGCTCACCCATCTATCATCTGTCTGTCTGTCTATCTACCTAGCTATCTTCGCTATTGTCTATATATGTTGAGGACTGAGTTCTGATCAGAGGCATCTGAGCACCGGTGACGTGTGCCTCTCCAAGCTTAACTTGGGAAAATACAGGAGTGTTTGTTCGTGAGTTCTCTCCTCCATTTCTATGTGACAAACACAGTAACTATAGGAGCCAAGTCAGAAGGTGGCCAGCCACAAGGAGAAAGGAAGCACCATCATTCTTAGAAGCAAGGAGTCCTGCTTGAGGCTACACATGAGAAACAGCCACCTGTCTGCTAAGCACAGAACCCCAGGGTTTTACTGCCGGTGTTTCCAGGAGTGGGTTTTGATGGCTTTAGATAAATCATCAACTTATCCACATCTTACACACATGCTGGCATGTTTGGGAACGGCATTGGGCGGGAGGACAGGGGATATTCTAAAGAGCCCAGGGGGATGCAGGCTGAAGTTGTGGTAAGGAGTCTACCTAGCTCCCGCCCTCCTTTCTCCCCAGAGGCACAGCACCTGCTCCTCCTCTCTGCTGATCTGGCTCCCACAGAAGACACCAGCCAAGGAGTACACATGGTGGGACTCACGGCTCCAGCCGCATATGCAGCGGAGGACAGCCTTGTTGGGCATCAGTGGGAGGAGAGGCCTTTGGTTCTGAGAAGGCTTGATGCCCCAGTGTAAGGGAATGCCAGGGCAGGGAAGCGGGAGTGGGTGGGTTGGTGAGCAGGGGGAGGGAGGATGGAATGGGGGTTTTCAGAGGGGAAACCAGGAAAGGAAGACGCCAGACGTCCGCCTCTGTCCGTGGTGCTGAACCCAGCCGCGTATTGGTTTTATGTCATTCTTTTGGCGAATCTTTTAATCTCTCCAAACAATAATTTTGTTATGAAAGGAGAAACATGCAGACTCTAAGAGATATTGTCCCTTATAATTCTAGCTACAACAGGCAGCCGGAGGCTCCTGAACATTCTAAAAGTTTCAGAGCAACTTGAGGCTTGAGAAAGTGTGACTTTGTCCCGCCTTTCTCCTGCCCAGTGCGTGGTGGCTTGGTGGTTCTCAGCTCTGTGGGATAAAGTTTAGCCTCCTTACCACCCGCTGGTCCTCAACTTTGTAAACATTTTGTTAACTAGATACACTGTATTTATTAAGGAGTATCAAATTCAGATCCTCCAGTTCAATTAATAAACTACAGTTAGAAGTGGTTGGGCAATAAAGACAGTATTAAGATGCTTTTGTTAGTCTGTGTGGCCCCATTGCCGGTTAATGTGTCAGTTCCCTTACGGCTTAAAATTTTTTTTTTAATTTTTGCCAAAAAATTGCAGGTTCTGATGTTATTCCTGTAAACCCTGGGCCAGAAGTTCGTTTTCTCTCTCTCTCTCTCTCTCTCTCTCTCTCTCTCTCTCTCTCTCTCTCTCTCTCTCTCGGGTTTGCTATGTTGCTTAGGCTAGCTTCAAGGTTACCAGCCTTCCACAATGTGTGCTACCCAGCTCAGGAGTCAACCCTTTGAGCAGACCTTGGGCGCTTGCCCACCCTGACTCAGCTCTGGGGCTTCAGCGTGCCAAAGGGGTGGAACGAAGCTATGGAGAGCTTGCCTATGGACTGGCTCAATCCACACTTAGGAGGCGGAACTCATAATCTGCATTTCCTTCCCCGTGGATGGGGACCTGGAGCAGTAAGGGTCCTTGTGAGTGTGTGTGCCCGTGTGTGTATGTGCACATGCATGCGAGACTGGAAGCTTAGCTTTTGAATGAGAAAAAGAAAAAAGGTACCACGGAAAACAGCCCATCCACATCCTTTCTGTTCATATGCTCACCCCCTATTGGCCATGATGTGAGATGCTAATTGAAATCAGAGTGTTTGCTGGGAAGAAAGCTAGAAGCAGGCAGTTAGTGGGCTAGCCTTGACCACACTGACTTCTTACCATGAAAGCTGCTACAATGTAGCCTCCGAGAGGTCTCATTTAGGTCCGCAGAAATCAAAATCCTCTTCTGGCCCAGACTGCTGGTGTTGAGTGGCATTTATCTTGCCTGGGATCCTAAGCCAGGGTGCTTCTCTCCTGCTCCGGGGTTTAGCGGAAGTTGAGTGGTTGAACTTTGAACTGGCCATCCTGAATCACCCTGGGAAGGTCGCCGGGCTCCTTATAGAAAAGCCTTGGAGCTGGGCGATGACCCTGTGTGACAGTTCAACAGCTGTAGATGACTGTGCTGGTGAGGGTCGGTGAGGCTAGACTCTTCCTGAGGGCATTCACTCCACACATCCCTCCTGCCACACTGAATGTCGTCCCCATGGGGAGGTGAGGCCGGAGATAACTCAAAGGAACGTCAAGAGTGTGCTACCCACGGGCAGCAGAAGAGGTCTGCTTCCTACACTCGGAATCTCTGCCCACGTCCCAGACCAGGAAGATGAGCTAGTGCCGCCTCAGTTCACCAAGGATTTGTTACAATTTACAGAAGAACACACACACACACACACACACACACACACACACACACACAAATCGATAAAACAGACTGATGAGGAAGTCAGAGCAAAAATACATTAAGATCAGACTGACACTGACTAATCCCATAGAGAGTGAGGAATTAAGGTAGTGTTGAAGTCTCCCCACCGCAAAGCCCTGGTGGTCATCTGTCGTGGAACCGAGCCTCCTAGTAGCCAAAGCTTAAGTGAAGACATGTTTGGCTCTGGCCCTTTGAGGCCCTGTGGCAAGTCTTCCAAGAAGGGCCAGCAGAGAGCACTTTTGTAGGAATGTGGAAGAAGGATCCCGCACTGGATCTAGTGAGCTTCCTGGAGGGGGCAACACTCGAGAGTCCAGGGGAAGAGACAGCTGTAGATGGCATTTGTTTTGCTTTGGGGGACAGGTTCTACTCTGTAGCTCAGGCTATACCTATACATGCACACACATACACAGGCTTACTATGTAGCTTAGGCTGGCCTAGAACTCACAGGCGAGTCTCCTGTCTGAGCTTCTGAGGATCTGGGATTCCACACGTGAGCCACGCACACACTTGAAGACAACGTTTCACACAGAACAGGTGGCTTCTGTGGCTTTGCTGAGAAGTCCCTGCAATGGCGGGGGAGAAGAACCTCACGTATGTCATCTGAGACGTGACCCTATCAAGATGAGACATAATTATTGGCATAATTCTCTCCCGCTGTCTAACAGTTCCACTGACACCGCTGTCAGGAGACACTGCATCACGGACACGCTATCTTTTGCTGGGTGCAAGTTCAGGCTTGCAGCAGGGGGTGGCTCTGCCTTAAGCGCCTGTGGGTACCATGTTACCTGGGCTGCTGTCATTCGGAGGGTGTGTGGGGCAGCGGCCTCCCCTTCCTCACGGTTCACTCACAGAACGGACACTCCAATGGTGGCTGACCATGGGCAGGTGGCCTGAGGCTGTCAGCACGAGGACCTTGTTCCACGGTGGCGGCCATGTCCCCATGCGGTGCCAGCTGCTTCCCCGAGCGGCTCATCCCGACAGTAGAGTAGTTGCAGGGTCTTTATTATCAAGCCTTGGAAATCGCCCCCTTACCACCAGCACCCAGTGAGTTCTACTCCATGTGGGAAGGAGGCCGGCGGAAGCTCATCCAGGGGACAGTATACTGGTGGAGATCATTTTACTACAAACGAGCCAGCAGGAGCCAGTATATATGGGATCCTAGTGCTGGGTGAGGTTGTCACCAGGTCTCCATCGCTGAAGATGCAGCTCTGAGAGGTTGTGTGAGTGGCCCAAGATCACACGGCAAACCAGATCTGCATTTGAGCTGATGTCTTCAAGAGTCTAGGACCAATTCTCTGGACTGCATCTCCCAGACACACAACTCCTCTTGCCCTCTCTGTTCAGGAAATGAAGTCGGAGAGCCCAGCTGGCTGGAGAGGCCTTGTCCTGGGTGTGCGCTACCTCAGGTCTGCAGGCCAGGTGTGGAGGCTCGTTCTGATCTTGAGGTCTGAGGACTCTGCTTCCTGATTTATGAGCTGAGTGAGGTGTGGTGGTTTGAATGAAAATGCCCACCACAGGTCCATAGGGAGTGGCGCTATTTGGAGGTGTGGCTTTGTCGGAAGAAGTGTGTCACTGGGGGTGGGCTCTGAGGTGAGGTCTCAGATGCTCGAGCCAGGACCAGTGTCTCTCTCTTTCTCTCTGCTCATCTTGGCTGTTCCTGCTTTGAAACTGCTGCACAAAGGGTCTTATGTCATGGGCCACACATAAGCGCTCACAGGCGAATGTCAATCTTTCCTGGTGGGGAGTCTGGGCCTGCATCTAGTGTCTAGCCTTATCATGAAGTGTATTGTATATAGGCTGAATTAAAGGGATGCCTGTCTGCCAGACTCCTTGCCTTTCAAAGGACATAACCCCTGTGTTTCTGCCTCTCTAATACCTTGAACAGAAATCTGGGAGAGCCTCTGATTAGAACAGAGTCTTCTAGAGGTACTGTGCAGACCTTAGGTCTTGTCCTTGGGTGCGTGGGGTAGGGTACTGTGGTAACCAGTGCTGCAGTTGGCATTCTCAGCCAGGGGTCTGGATGGTTTTGAGAGCAAAGGCCACCCTCAGCCAGCAGACGTGTTGATGGAAACCAGGAGGACCTGTTTCTCAGGCCAGGCATCAGAGGAGCGGCACAATATCATTCTGACACTTGAAAATTGCAAAATTGAAAGGTTCCTTCTCACCTGCCAGTGCTGTAGGCTTCCCCTATGTAGACAGATTCCAGACTTTACCCCAAGGCTAGGTTTTCCCAGGGCCCCAGAATTAGCCAATGGGAGGGTGGGGATGGGGTCTTTCTAACCCCACCACAGGCAAAGCCCCTCGAGCTTCCCAGGCCTAGAGTTTGTAGGTCCAATCAGGACATTGCCAGTTACAAGTGGCTTTGTCACTGAAAAATCCTGGGCTTCTTGCTTCCGGCCGGCTGCATCCGGGGTGGTGTCCTGTCTATTATACCCTTCCTAGAGTCTCTGTGTGGTGCACACGGGGTAAGGGGACCCAGGAAGCTTAGATTCAATCTTCTAATTTAATCATGAACATTCACTTCATCTCAGCCACTCGATCTTCTTCAAATAAGCCAGGCCCATCCCTACCCAAGGATGCTGGCCCTGGCTCCTGCCAGTGCCTGGAAATTCCCGCCCTCCCCTCTGCAGCGGCTCCTCCTCCACCCCCCACGGTGGTCTGGCTCCCATCTACCTTCTCTGTTTAAAGCTGTGATTTTCAGTCTTCTTATATTGCCTCCTGATGCAGTGGCTAACCCAGTCTAACCAGCACTTATTCATGGCTGCTGTTTCTTGAGAGCCCACTCTGTTTTGGTTTCACTAGCGAATCTCAAGAGTCCCACAGCCTCATCACAGCTCAGCGTGTGAGGCCACGAAGCAGAAAGGTAAACGTATCCAGCATTCAGACCTTGGGCGTGTAGCAGTGAAGGAAGCTAAAGATCTCTGCGTGTCCGGGCTTCCCTTCCTGGTACGGGAGAAGTGATTGCTTCCACAAGGCTAGCAGAAGACATCCTGACACCCACCGGATCAGCAATGTGTGAGAGATGTGTGAGCCGACCTCTGCCAGCCGTAAGGGCTGTGCCCTGGAAAAGGGCCACACCAGTTTTCCCACACTATTGTGTCTCTCGTGGTGCAGCCGGGAAACATACCATTCTCTTCAGTGCTACTGTTCCTGCTAATACAAGTAAGGCTTGTAAAATTCATGCTCAATAAACAATTTAGAAGTTAAAAAAAAAAAAAGATTTGGGAGAGGCTCTACCTGAGATTCCGGGGGCAATGCCTGCTGGGAAGGCAGGCAGGGCAGGTGCTGGGAGATGGTCCACACCTCTGCTCTCTGTCTTGGAAGCAGAAGGCACGCAGGCTGCTAAGGACGGCAACGACGCTTCTCCCAGCTTTGTCTGTAAGTTGTGTTCGCCTTTATTTTCATTCCCTCTCTCCTGGGGAGTCCGGGGGGGGGAGTGGGCAGCTCCCTGCCAACCCCCCACACCCTTCATAGTTCTCACTCTCATGACTTAAAGAAAGAAAAACGCAGGCTGACTAGGGTTTGGAAGTCTCTCGGGTGGAGAGGCAGAACCCAGACCAACAGGAGGAACGAACACGTTCTGACATTAGGAGCTTTTTTATTGACAAACGTATTTTATCAAAATTCGTCTCAGGGGTAGAATGTCCATCTTCATATTGACTTAAAATACAAGATAATGCGCGCGTGCTCTGGACCTCCGCATGCGGCTGTGGATAAATAATCAATATTTTATCATCAAATTATGAGCTATGCTTCAATGTTTTGCAAGAAGAATCTGGAGATGCAGAGTGAAACACAATGCTTTTGTTATGCAAAGCGTGTTTTTTTTACATTTCAATAGAGGCAGGCTCTTCTTGGCCTTCCTGGGCAGGCAGCATCCCCTCTGGTCCTAGGAAGGACACAGTGAAGGGACAGCAGGCCTGGCGGTGGCCTCAGCTTCGCTGTCTGTTGGATGGTGTGCTGGCAAGTTTTTATGTCATCTCTACACAGCTAGAATCAGCTAGGGAGAGACCGTCACCTGAAACAAATGTCCCTCCATAGAATTGTTCTGTGGGGCATTTTCTTGGCTGGAAACTGATGCCGGAAAGTCCATCCCACTGTGGGCAGTATCGCCTATGGGAAAGTGGTCCTAGATGATATAAAACAACAACAGGATGGGCAAGCCACGAGGAACAGGCCAGTAGGGAGAGCTCCTCTGTGGCTTCTGCTCTAGGCTTCTGCCCTGGCTTTCCCACAGTGATGGGCTTATAAGCTGTAATGTGAAATAACAGACAGACAGTCGCACTGACAGACCCAGTGCTGGCGCCCCGCCCAGGTCCTCACTGCTTCCTGCCTTTGCTTCAGCATGCATTTCTGCCACTTTTGCTGCTCTGAGGAAGGGCCTGGGTGCCCGTGTCCTCTGGAGAACCCCGCAGCCTGACACTAAGGAGTGGGGGGTGAGGGGGAGAGCCCAGCTCCAGTTCTGCTCCCTCACACACCCCTGTCCTATCTCTAGTCCCTTATTTTTGTCCCCTGGAACATTCCCTTCATATGACACATGAAGTTTCACTGCCAGGTCTGCGACTGGGGACACCAACACACTACTCGTTTCACGAATATGGTATACCCACTGCTCAGAAAGCACAGAGGGGAGGGATGGGGGTGCAGCAGACATGCGAGTAGATCTGACTGACCTGCTGGGACCTATGGGTAGGGTATATACAACGTCTTGTGGGTTTAGGGGTAGCCAAGCTGTGATATCCCAGTGGTCCTGGCACTCCGCTAGGAAGGGAAATGATGGTTGTAGCGATGTCCCCTGCACCTCTAACTTCTGACTACATACCTTGCCTGTGGTTTGGCGTGCTCAGCTTCCTCTGGTGTGACCCGAGGGCAGCCTCTTGTCTGTTCCACTCACTGTGCTGCTATGGGGACAATCGTGCTCAGTGAAGATCTGGTGACTAAGGAGATGGTGAAGGTGAACGAAAGCCTGACGGATCTGTGCGGCGTGGCACAGATGCAGAAAAGGCTGGGGTGGTGGGCTATCATCCTCTCAGTGTCCGGTGAGGATAGCAGGGGTGGGGGCTCCTTCTTGTCCAAGGAACCCAAAGACTGTGAGGGCAGCAGCTTGGGATAGAAAAACCTCAAGTCCTGTTTGGCTCTGATCCTAACCTCACAAGTTTCAGTTTTCCCTGCTCTCCTGCTGTTTTCTCTGGACCCGCTGGACAGTGTTTTGAGCAATAATTATATGAAGATACTGGGGTGCATGCCATTAAAGGACAGGAAGCCTACAAGCACAGAGCCTGTACTCTAAGCCATTTTCAGGGGTGCATAGGCCTAAACTGTGTAGAAATGGGGTACAGGTGGAGAATGGGCAGGGTTGGAAGCCCCATAAGGGAGCCAGGCTTGCCTGAGAAAAGCACAGCTAGCAAGACTGGTCCTTGAGGATGGGGAGCGTCACATGACAGAGGAAGAAGACAGGGGCCGGATGAGGGCACGCTGCAGAGGCCACGCACACAGAGGACGTCAGGGAATATGGGGCATGCCCTGCAGCTAGATTCCAGGGGTCTGGATGGAGCACCCGCCCTGGCAAGAGACACTGTGCCACATACGGCCAGACGAGGGATCCTGCAGTCCAGGCAGGAAGGCAGGCGACACTGCAGCATAGCAAGGTATGAGAGTAAAGTGTGCAGGTCTGGGGGGGTCTTGGGCTGCAGACTCAGGGGTGGAGGGCAGCTAGGTGTTCTGCTACTGCTGGGCTTCAAGGACACGTGTGTCCCCACCCCTTCTGCTGAGCAAATAAGTCCGTTATCCCCAGCAAGGAGGATGCATCCCAGGCATGGTAGAGGGAATTCCTCATTCTGTGCCCAGGGAATGGAACAGGAATAAGACAGTTAGGAAAGACCATGCAACCAAACACGTTGGCTTAAATTAAGTGTGACATCCAAGGGGGCTGTCTGGGAGCGTGCCATGGCAGAGGCCAAGGTGGACTACCAGCACATCTAGGTTGTTACCCTTTGAAGCGGTAAAATTGTTCAAGATTTTGGGAGAAATGGATAGTGTGTGTGTGTGTATGTGTGTGTGTGTGTGTGTGTGTGTGTGTGTGAGAGAGAGAGAGAGAGAGAGAGAGAGAGAGAGAGAGAGAGAGAGAGATGTCTAGAACTTAAGCATAGTGTTTGGGGCTTAACTTCTAGACAAACATTCTGTTTAGAATAATCTGTAATGCCATGGTAATTATGTGGACTCAATTGCCTTTGCTGTTCATTGGCTGTGTGACCTTAGTGGCTTAGTCACCCTCTCTGGCTCCTGCTTTTCTGCCTAGAAGAGGGCAGTATCAACAGTTGCTCTGAAGGCTCCTGTGGGTTTAGATTCAAGTGTCTTGTCAGCTTCTGAGCACAGTAAGTACAAGAAGGAACAGGAAAGCCCCTTTTAAGCAAAATGTCCCTACCTGGGTGATATTGTTGAATCAATATTTGTTTGGAGGGTGTTAGGAGGAGAGTATCTTCATCTTCAGGACATGCTTGGTAACTATGTAGGAGTAAATGAAAAAAAATGTTCAAATGGGTCTGAACAAGCAGCACTTCTTAGAGAGAGACAGCAGCCTTCTGTGGGTGCCTCTCTCTCTCTTTTTAGAGAGACAGGAAGAGGCTTCCTGTTGTTTTTTTCTGGACAGCTAGAGTTTATGTCATCCTGACACAAGGTTGGGTAATCTGGGACCTCACCCCCATCACACTGGCCCATCTTGATTCATGATTGATGTGGGAAGGCCCAGTCCAACGTGGCCCTGGGTTGTATAAAGAAGCAGGCTAAGGGACTGGAGAGCTGGCTCAGCAGTTAAGAATGCTGGCTGCTCTCCCTGGGGACTCAGGTTCAATTCCCAGAACCCTGATGGTAGCTCACAACCATCTGCAAGTCCGATTACAGGGAAGAATCTAATGTTTTCTCTTGGTCTCTTTGAGCACTACATGCATGTGGTGCACACACATACATGTTGGGCAAACGCATACACAGAAAATAAAAATAAATCACTTAAAAAAACAGCAAGCAAGCGGGCTGAGCCAGCCACGAGGATTGGCAGCACTGCCCCATGGCGTCTGCTTCAGCTCCGCCTCGACTTCGCTCTGTGATGGAGAGTGATCGGAGAGCTGTAGGCTCAAATCCTTCCCTTCCCAAGTTTCTTTGTGAATTTGTCATGCCGTTGATCACAGCAACAGAAACCTAACTAGAACATCCTTCATGTCTGTCTTCTTTTTTAAAGCCAGAACTCAGTCTATAGACTGAAGGAATGATGACTAATCTCTCTCCTCTCCTCTCCCCTCCCCTCCCCCTCTCCTCTCCTCTCTCCCTCTCTCCTCTCTCCTCTCTCTCTCTCTCTCTCTCTCTCTCTCTCTCTCTCTCTCTTTCTCTGTGCATGTGATTTATATATATGTGTTTACGTCAGGTTAATTATTCAATCACGCTCCATGTTATAGACATGTTTCTCACTGAGCCTGAAAACTAATGATTTTTGAAGACTGACAGGACAGGAAGTACCCGGATCTCTGCCTCCTCAGCACAAGGACTACAGGTACCTCCTCCTCCTCCTCCTCCTCCTCCTCCTCCTCCTCCTCCTTCTCCTCCTCCTCCCTTTTTCAGTTGCTGCTTCTCCTGGCTTCTGGGGATCAAGCTTAAGCCCTCAACCTTGTGTGGTATTTTACCATGTGAGCCATCTCCTCAGGCTTGATGAGGGCTGAGCTTGTCTGGGTGATTGGATGAAGAGATGTCCAGAGGACTTGTGGAGCATGTCTGTGTATGGAGAGCAATTTCCAGAGGTGATCAGAACACGAGGTGTCCTAACAGAATGCTGTTACCAGGAGGTGGTGGCAAGTAGGACGTGGGGCCTGGATACAAGAAGCAGGTCCCTGGGGGAATGGGCTCAGGCCTGTATGTCACCTGAATGCCCTCTTTCCAGTTTCCGTCTTGTCTCTGACCACCAGTGTCTCCCGTGCACAGTTAAGGACAGAGTGGACTTCCTGTTTCATTTCCTTCACCACATCTTTCTCCTCCTCACCTTCTAGATATCCCCTCTGGTGGTAATGAGAAATAAAAACCAGTAGAAACAAGGAAATACTGAAGAGGAGGAGGACCTTGACAGGATCGTGGCCTCATGGGAGAAGGGCAAGGTGGAAGCCCATGTCCACAGAAATCTGGATGCCAGCTGATGGGTTTTGGAGACATGTTTGGCTTTTGGGGCAAACATGATCTGTCCTAGCAGATGTGGTGCCTTTGGTCTGCTCTGCACTTGCTCTCCGCCTGTGTACGGACAGCTTCTCAGGGCACTGGGCCCAAGGCCGTGAGCAGCTAACCTACATGGGACACAAACACACCCCTCTATTCTGCCCTCCCGGCTTGTGGTGGAGTTTCTGCTCCATAGCTCTAGCTACCCCGGGTCAGGACAAGCCCCGGACTGTCGCAGCTGCTCCATGCTCCCCTATGGATCTGTTCTGGAGCTCTGCAGAAGATGGAGCTGTGACATCACACACGTGGTCTGGGACAAATGCAAGTCTTATGGGACTTTGCAGTGAACCCAGGACGACATCATGTGAAACCCCAAATTCTCAAGCCCCCCCTGCAGGTACGCTTGTGTTTGAGCCGCACAGGCTTAGAGTCTGACTCAGGAGGGACCAGGAAGCCAAGTGTGTGCAGAAACGTAAAGTCCGCTCTCCACAGCTACCTGGTCCTGCTTTGTGTCATTTCTGCAGGGCTAGGAATCTAGAAGTCGTCAAAGGGATGGGACGTGGCTTGGGCACGGGTTCATCTTGTCCATTGACGCCCATTTGGAGTCCCCACCCTTTGCTGATGCTGGGCTTTGTGGGGCATGTGTCCCAGGTGACTTCCCTTGTTATCTATTTCAGTCATTCACCTAGAAGATGCCAGCATCTCCCAGCCCTGTTACACGAGATTCACCCCAGAGTTCTTTCATAAGCTCAGCCTTATCCTCTCTTGCCCAAGCACCTTAGGTACAGGCATGTTTCAAGCTCCTGTGTGACTGCAACCTGCAGACAGCTGTACACTCAGAACTGCACTTCATGGGGAGGAGCAAGGCGTGGAGAGCCACCAACGGGCAGGTCTTCCTCAGGAGCCACATGTGCTGACCGAGAGGGTCTTCCTGTGACCCTAACTTGACGGCTGTCTCCACTTTCAACAAGGGGTTACAATATACACGTGGCATTCCTCCTCTGGCCCTCCTGGGTCATCTCTGTATTTGGTAAAATGCTGTGTTCTTTAATAATTATGTCTAAAACTATGGTTCCTGCCACTTGATACCTGTGGCATTCAAGGAGACCAGTGGGATGAAGAGTTGGCAATTCAGCGCCACTCCCCACAATGTCACAGGCAACACCGTGACCTCACAGGATGGAAGCACTGGCTGAGGAGGGCTATACCTCAGGTGTGTGGACTTTCTTGGCACATGCTGGCTTGCTTCTGTGAAGAGCACCTGGACTGCGGACAGTGCTTACAAACACCACAGTTCACTATGTTGGACTATCGCAGAGGCCCACAGCCATCCTCACCTTCAAAACTCATGGTCAACTGAATAACATAAATTCAGCTGTTACCTACCCACACCACGGACCTATTCGCTTCCATAATTAGGAGAGGCTATATCTTCATAAAAAGTCTTTATTTGATGACGTGTTCAGCATTCGATACCTGGCTTCAAAGAAAGCCATGCCCGCTCACTTTGCTCCACAGAAGGCAAACAATTGTTTGATGATGCTGTGTACAACTTTAAAATCAGTTCTTTGGAGGCAGGTGATAGGGGAGTGGGACGTTTATCTGCTGCGCAACCAGCCTTGGGGCACTCCAAACCCTGCTTTCTGCGTAGTCACACAGCAGGGAACCATGCCTCCACTGCTGGGCTCACGCCTGCCACCCAGGGCGGTTCTTCAGTTGGTCTGTGGTCTTGGTCTTTCTGAAGCCATTCTCCTGACAGGCCTGTGGGTCTCAACCCGGCTGTTCATAAGCAGAGCTTAGAACTTAAAAACATTCCGGACAGATGTAAAACTCCCTGTCCCCAAGATCCTGACTCAGATGACCTGAGATGGCACCTTGGTTCCAATGATTCTAATGTAAGGGCGGGTCCAGGAACGACTTCCTAGCGCTAACCGGCAGCTGAGCAGCACGGCCCCTCCATTTGGTATCCCTGGCATCTGCTTTGGGGCCAGGAACAAGACAGACTCGCAAGTCCCCTGTGAGTTATGTGCACAAAGCGCTTGGAATCCTGTATCATCCCACCCCAGCCCCTCCTTCTGCCAAACTGCCCAATGCTCAGCACACAGCAGGCCCTAGACTGTCAATCCCATACGGCAGGCTTGCCGTGTTGCTCAACCGCCCTGCCTCACCTGGGTTGGTCTCATTTTGTGAAGACAGTGCCACAGCCCTGTAGTCGGTTGAAGCAAGTCAACATGTTGAGAAGACCTAGCACGGGGTTTAGAAATGAATGCCAACAGAGTGTACTCTGTGAAGCCAAATAACACAAATATTAATGACACCTGGTCACCACCTGGTCAGAATGAGTATCCATTTAATTATATGTGGGTCTCTGGAAAACATTCAAATAGCTCTCTACACACAAAAGCAGAACTCCAACCGTCCAAGCCTTCCTCTTCATATTGATCTACTCCGCCTTCCTTAGGCCCTCTGCGGCGCACACATGTTGTAGACACAACACTGAACTTGGGCAATGCACAGCAGAGTTCACGGCACTCAGAATGCAGTGCAGACGACACTGAGAGCTGGGTTAGCAGACAGCACGGTATCCAGGCTGTAACAGACACACCGAGCAGAGCAGAGCAAAGCTCTGCTGAGGACCTGGGCACGGAGCCCTGGAGGCAGGGGCTCCCCGAGGAGGTGTCTGGGGCACTGAGGACTGCGTTTCTAAGGATCACAGACAGCAGAGATGTGGGGGGAAGGTCAGATGACCTGAAGGGTGGACAGCCAAAAGCTGGGAAAGGGTAGTGTGGCTGAGAAGCAGAGGCCAGTCTCCTCCCCTCTCTCTCCTCTCCCTCTCCCTCTCCCTCTCCCCCTCCTCCCCCTCCCCCTCCTCCTCTCCTCTCCTCTCCTCTCCTCTCCTCTCCTCTCCTCTCCTCTCCTCTCCTCTCCTCTCCTCTCCTCTCCTCTCCTCTCCTCTCCTCTCCTCTCCTCTCCTCTCCTGTGTGTCCTGGCTGAGTGTGAAGGATATGATTCCAGGGGTAAATGAGTCCAAGCAGTTACGACAGAAGGTCCACACTAGAGAAGTGACAGGGTGGGCTTTCTGGTCCTGGAAGGTCATCCCATTGGGTTGGCTTTCACCTAAGCACACAAATAAACAAAACAAAAACAAAAACAAAAAAACCCCTCATACATCAATTTATGACGGGATTACATCCCAATAAACCAAGTTAGGGATATCTTAGGAATGCCTTTAGTACTCCTAACCTACAGGACTTCTGGTTCCTAATGACAGACAGCTTTCCTTAGCCTAATGCTGGGCTGAGCTCTCAACACAAAGCCTATTTTTAAGAGTGTTGACTATCTTAGGAGATGTATGGAGTGCTTCTCTCTAAACTGCTCCAAACACGCAAGTGCCTGCTGCGGATAGCCCCGGGCTTGTATTTTGATGCTAATTCCACTCCTGGGAGGGGCTACAGAAGAGGAGTTGCCTTGTGAACCTTCTCCCCACCTTTTTTTATATAATTTTTTTATTCTATATTCTTTGTTTACATTCCCAAGATTCCAAAGGCTTTCCCTTTTCCCAGTCCCCCCCCCACCATATGTCCCATAAGTCCTCTCCCCCCCCAACTATTCCCCAATCACCCCCCCACCACCACCATTTCCCTGTTCTGGTACTCTCCTACAAAACTGGATCCACCTTAACTTTTCAAATAAAGAGTCGGATGATTGAGCAGGAGGAAGGGAGAGGAGCTGAGGGTTTGGGGGAGGAGAAAAGGATCCACGGAAAAGGGGAAGAGCTATGGAGGATCAAAAGGAAGGGGAAGGAGTTATGAGGGATAGATGGAGAGGCTGGAGAGAAGCCTGTGGCCTGGAGAAACCACAAGTTCTATGGGATAACATAGATGGGAATAGAGTAGTGTAGTGGGAGATCCGCCCAATCTAGGCTTGTAGCTTGTGTTGTTACTGATTGAACTGAGATTTCTTTTACCGGGTAATTGGGTTGGAAACAAAGTAGCAACATGTGCCCTCAGGGCTACGTGGCTGACTGGGCAGCTGCTACTGCCCTGTGTCATGAGGGGGAGGGGGTGGGCCATCTACCAGCCTGGGAAATGATTAAACCCAACGGACTTTCTACCACGTTTCCCTTCCTCACTACTATAAAACCCGACATCCCAAGTAAAGCCATCCATCATCAGGTGCTATCTACAAACGAATTCTCTTTCCTTCTTTAATGGTGGGTAGGGACCCAAACCTTCTCATCCTTAGATCTTCATTTTAACTTCCCTTCAGATGTTGCTTTCCAAAAGACACTTTTTCCCAAGCCATCACGTAGGCACCTGTAGCCTCCTGCTGGGTTCTGTGGCCGCACACTAAGGGATCGCACTGCACTTCCATCTGCTCTGGACACACTGGAGTGTCATCCCGAGGTCACAGGCGGCGCCCGCAGTGCTTTCTGCTGTGTTCATCACCGTCTAGGCACATGGAGTGTGCTCATCCATCATTTGTTGAGGAGAATTGGAATCAGCAGCGTTTGGTTTTGCTGCATTCTTCTGGGCACTGAGGACGGAATGCATCCCCAGTGTTCCTGGGCTCCGGTTCCCAGGCACTTCCATGTCCTTTCTAATCTTCCTGCCTTAATCACTGTAAATGGGCTGACAAGCACAATTGACCAATTAATAGTGCGTCTGCTCTTGTTACACCATTTGTAATCCATGGCGCTCTTTCTATTTGCAATGGCCTCTCAATTTTTCATGACTCAAAATGGAGGACGTGCATCATGAATACAGATAGCAAATTGATTAAACGTAACGCACGCCCTGCTGCTTGCTGGGTTTGCGCCTGTTATTAATGACAGAAATCCAACAAATTCTCATGAAAACCCAGATAACATACAACCTCAAATGCAAGATTTTGGAGCAGTAGGGCCCTAAATTTTCCTAATTACGGAGCAAGAGCAGACATTAATTTCACCGACAGCGACCTCTGTAAACAAGAACATGGCCGTGGCTTCTTTGTCTTGAGTGCTTGTGGCTGAGCACACACAGCCCACAGACAGTGTGAGTCTCAAAAACAAAAACAAGCCACTCGTGAGGAATTGCCTTACAAGGGAAGGATAAAGGACACTTGTGTGGAATCAAGCGCATTGTCTTCTATGAGGATTGTATCTTTTCCCCCACTGCTAATCTGCTCTGATCTAGTCACAGCCTCTGCTGGTGTCCTGTGTGAGAGCATCAAAGGTGATGAAGTAAGACAAGGGATGACAAAGGAACGGACCTGGCTGGACATGTGATAGGGCCTTGGACTGCCAAGGGACAGGGTGCTATCCTGGAAGAGGCTGCAAGGAGTACCCTTATTTCTTAAGGTAACTTAAGGCAAATTTACCAGATTTACCTATTAGTGGGAGCTGTGGGAGGGCAAGTGTTTTCTCAGCCTACAACGGCACTGGCTTACTCAGGCTGCTGCTAGGAACAGTGACGCTTCTGTTAGCTAGGCCTCCATGGAAGAGATGGCTTGGCCTGGTGGCTCCACTTGTAATCCCAGCACTCAGGTGCTTTGGGAAAGGAGGACTTCCATGAGCCTGAGATGCACCTGAGTTCTACATTGACTTCCAGACCAATCTGGATGACAGAGTGAGTCCCTGTCTCAAGAAACCGAACCCAGTCAACCAAGCCCTCACCTGCCCACCCTCCCAGGGGAGACAGCGCAGGGAGTAGTAGTCCCTGGGGCCTCTCCGTGCTCAGGACGCACACATGCACGGTGTGCTGGGCATGCCATGTCAACTCCTATCCTCTCCGTCCTCAGACACAAACTGGGTATCCTGAATTGAAGGAGGACGGATCAGGGAGGGAACAGGTAGCCGCGGCCCAAGATCACGTCCCCTAAGGGCTACATATTAATAGGTATGCATTCGTGATTAGCTTAGCCCTGAATGTTTGTCCAGGAGTTTGGCAAAAATGTATCTTGCCGACTTAGGGGTCCTCAGTGATTTTGGCAAAACTAAACTTAGACCTTTGTTGTGGAAAGTGTGCAGTCTTAGGATGAGAGCCCCAGAAGAGGTCTAGAACCAAGCACTTGGACGTGAGTGGTTGGCTGAGGAGGGAAGATGCTGGGAAACTCAGGGAGAGGAGACAGGGACAGGAGGTGGTTGTAAAGGAATCTCATTACCTCAGCCATGAACTGAAGGCTACTGCTGGGTCACAGAGGGAACTCTGGGCAACTTCAAACCGCATGTCCCAGAACTGCCGTAGCCCCACAGCGAGGGAGCTAGATTCCCACTCACCTTCCTGGCAGTGGCTGGTGAGGGCTGCCTCCAGAAATCCCATCCAGGGGCTTCTATCCACTCTATGGACAAAGTGGATTCCAGGAGCCTGTAAGATAAAACACAGCGAACGTGTGGGAAGTATCAACTAAAATGGCTCCCAGAGCTACCCAAGGATGTAGAATCTCCTCTGTACATACAGGCCTGCCCCATCTCACACCTCTGGAACCTGCCTTCACTGTGCTCAGACAAGCGTCTGGTCGATGTGCATGGCATACTGGACATGCGACTCAATACGGTGTGAAGGAGGCTGAGACTACTGGATGCTCCTCCCCAAATTTCCACTCTTCGGAGACAGCAAGACAGATTTCTTGTGAAAATTTAGGAAATATGCATGCTCTCCTCCCCCACTGTCATATGTCTATGTGAGAGAATAAAGAATTCACAGCTAGAACTAAAAACAGAGCCAAATTAGGAAGAGAAATACATTTACAGACCATAGCATACGAGAAAGCAGCATACTGAGACAGGAAGGAAGGGATGAGAATTTAATTTATTATAATTAAAAAAAAAAAACCCACTACCCAAACTCTTGGTACCTTTAAGTATCTTCCCCAGGTGAAGCAGAGGTGCATATGACAGTCAGCTGGGACACATTCTATTTTGGAATTCACCTTCTAAAGCCAAAGAATTCCCCAGTGCCTCCACCTCTTTTGATATTTCAGTTGTAAAAAAATATTTTCTTAATGCCTAAAATAAAAACTCTACAAGTTGACATTATTTTGTGCTAAGAATGGGTTATTTTTATGTGTATGAACTGACTTAGCAAGCTTGTGGGCTGGTCTTGGTGTCCCTGTTCACAGGCGAGTACTAGAGAAGCGGGAGCTGGATGCGAGCCCGGGTGACCAGACCCAGCAGCTGTGTCCTGCAGGGGTTGGTCCTGGAAATCTGGCTGGGGATGGGGGGTGAAGAAAGCGCAGGCGCAGAGATGACGCAGAGACAAGCTGGGATCGGGTGGGCCAAGCTCGGCTGCAGCAGCACCAGCCACTCAACAGCCTGTAGCCTCCCTGCACTGTGTGCAGCACAGTGGGCGGGGTTAGCTAGTCTCAGCCAGACAGTCTCAGGCTGCAGTCACCGGGAGGAGGGTGCTGTGGTTGACAGATTTTGCACATACCACCAACATTCGAACTCAGACCAGAGGAAAGGTTTCTCTGAGCGTCACCCCAAGGAAGGTTTTTTCTGTTCCCATGGGTCTGAGGCAACAGGCCCTTGATATGGCTGCACTCATGTCAACAGAACACCCTCACTCAGGGCTTCCTCAGGCCCCACACACATTTTATATTTCTGTATCATCTTTCTTCCCCGTGCCCTATTAAATGGCTTGATAACTGAATGCTTTTAAAAGCTTGAATCCTGCCATAATTGGTTGTATGTGTCTTCATTGGTTTGGTCATTGGCCATACCAGGACAACATAGGAATAGCATCCCATTCTGTTGGTGGCAGAGACACAGACACCCCCAGCATGCCTGGTCTGCCCTAGCAAGGCTGTAGAATTCTTATCTCATGTCTGTCTTGAAGACACCCGCTCTCGTAATCCAGGGCAGGTCACTGTGGGGTCCAGGAGACCGAATCGGTTGGACGCTCTGGGCAGTCCCGCTCAGCTGCTGGACTCCACCGTGGGCAGCGTGCATCATGCAAATGGCACTGCCTCCTCCTCAGCGTTCGCTGGCATTTCCTAACTAGAAGAATGCATGTGATTGTCGATGCGAGGCCTGCTTATAAAGCACGCGCACACTTGCTTACATTCACATTTATTATAGTGCGATCCGGAGCCTAAAAAAGAATTGACATTTTACAGCAAGCAAGCTTATCAACTCAGACCGGAGAAGCCTCTCATTCTCCTAACCGTCTCCCCAGGAGGGACGGGAGAAGGAAGCCTAAGGCCTCCGCAGCGCTGAAAGCCTAGGCTTTGCTTTTCCATGGTGTTTCTATTACCACCTCAGTGTGGCTGTGGCAGTGCACACATGCACAGAAATGCTCTTTGCTAAATTTAAAAGAAACATTCTTTTCCCACTTACCACAGCTAAGCACTTAGAAAAGACGATGTCTGAAGAGCCAGCAAACCCCACCACGCAACACGGATAAAAGACCCCCTCTGCTTGGTAAACACGAGAGAGCGGGTGGGCTGAACACAGCAGCAGCTGTCGGGTGACATGGTAGGGCGCATCTTAAGATCAGCGTACCTGCCTGCGCCCACCACACTATAGAGAGATCCAGCAACGCTAAGGCAGGCATTCAAGAACCCTGTTGTCTTGCCTTGTCTTGTTTTCCCCCGCATGCTCAGTAATAGCAGCAGCTTTGGCAGTGTCAGGCCTCAATCAGTCAGGAAGATTTGTTTAGAAATTGTGACCGGTCACAATGTACCTTTACTTAATCTTCACTCTCACAACAAGTCATTTTTATTACTCAGGCTGTTGTTTGGTGGAGTGTGGCCTGCACAACTGAAACCACCTCCTCAGACACCCACAGAGCCACTGTCGTGGATGCCTGCTGGGCACTGATGCTCCAGAGTGGGAGGTGGGGGTGTGCCTCTCGGACACCCCCTTTTGACGGTTGCCACATCTCCTGGTGTGGCCCAGGCCTGGTCTGTATTGACAGTTAATCTAATGGTAATGGGGAGATTTGGATTTTAGACTCATGTGCCTCATTTCCTTGTGAGGTTGACAAACCCTCACAGATATAAGATTAGGGTGTGATAATATGCACAGAAGTATTATCTATCCCAAGAGGACTGGTGCTTAGTGTTTCTATTGCTGTGATAAAATACCTTGACCAAAGGCAACTCTTTGGGGAAAGGTTTTTTTTTTTTTTTTTTAGCTTTCATGTCCCAATCAGGGTCTACCTTGAAGAGAAGAAAGGCAGGACAGTGGAGACAGGCACCAAAGCAGAAGACACACAGGCACATCACTTCACTGTCTTTATCCCCACGGCTGGCTTAGCTTGCTTTCTTATACAACCATGAACAACCTGCTTAGGGGTGTCAGACAGTGAGCTGCCCGCCCCCCCCAAATCATCCTTCAATAAAATGCACCTTCAGTAAAAGCTTGCCTACAGGCCAATTTGTTGGGGATGCTATCTTAACTGAGATTCTCTCTTCCCAGATGACTCTAACTTGTATCAAGATGACATAAAGCTAGCCAGTACAATGACTAAATTAAAGTTAGCCAACGTAAGTTTCAAAAGCGCATTAGCCAAGTCATAGCTACAAAACACTGCTGATTAAACCTTTCCAATGGCTTACAGTCTTAAGAACAGAGCCGCAGCATGTGAAGATGCTAACGACTCAGGCAGATGAGGCGAAAGGGAAAAATTTCCAAACACTAATAATAAAACAGACTGAAAAATGGAAAAGAAATGGTAAATCAGAAGTCTTTCCCTAAAAACTTGGGAATATTCTACGTGCCACGGATGTCTGTGAAGCTGGAATAGTACAAAAGCAGGGGCACTGTGAGCTGGGAAGGACTATAATAGGGCTGCAAGTCTCACCAGTGGAGGGGCAGTGTCCCAAGAAACAGCTCAGGGCGGCACAAGATGGCTGTGGCATCGCAAGCTCCCTGGCAGTCCCTTGGGCTGGGGAGAGCACAGCTTGGAGGCAGAACTTAAAGCTGAATGGAAGAAAACTGTAGATTTTGCCTAAAGTCAGATTCCAGTACAGGGCAGACATTAGCTGTTGAACCAGAGCGATCAGCAAGGAGGCGGAGTCACAGTGCCCCGAGGGCCAGGAGGCGGAGTCACGGTGCCCTGAGAGCCAGGAGGCGGAGTCATGGTGCCCCGAGGGCCAGGAGGCGGAGTTACAGTGCCCCGAGGGTCAGGAAGCAGCCAGGAAGGCTTTGCTTTTTTTCTCCACTCAACTGCTTTTCCAAACCACAGTGTGCTAACACTATCATTAACAAACAGGGATGTATGTTTATAGAAGGGTTTTTTTTTTCCTCCTTGGAAAAGGTAGACTGGATAAAATGCTGAAGGATGGAACGAACCTTATTTTTATTTTGTCTGATGGCTTTCTGAGCTCACACCATCGCTTACTGCACTCACCATGGAAGAGGGTAATTCACAGCATTTCATAACAGCCAGTTTTATCATCTTAACAGTTCAAGAAGATACTGTTGATGATTTCTTTATTAATTGGGTTGTTGATGTTCCCAGGTTTCAGCACCATTAATGGGACTTAAAAGAGAGGAAGGGTGTTAGTGAATATGGCATGGCGATGTGGGGGAAGGGAGTGCCTGAGCGGGCCCATGCTCAGGCATCACCTCCCCCTGAAGGACCACACACACACACCGACATGGCATAGAATAGAGTTTATTTAGAGAATAAGATGAGAGTAGTAGTAGAGAGAGAGGGAGAGAGAGAGTGAGTAGAGAGAGAATAGAGAGAGAATAGAGGGAATAGAGAGTGGAGGCCGGCCATGACCATGTGGAGAGAGGGGGGAGGGGAGCCCAAGAGGGGCAGAGAGGTGAGAGGATGAGAAGAGAGAGGAAGGAGCGGGGGGGGGGGGGAAAAAGAGAGGAGGGGGCAGGCAGCCCCTCTTATAGTGGAGCAGGCATGTGGGGCGGGGCATACCTGGCTATTGCCAGGTAGCTGTGGGGTGGAGCTTGAACAGAGTACCAACAACTGTTATGACAGCACTTTATGGATAGGACACCTGAGGCCTGGTGAGCTGGAGTTTCTTGCCCAAGCAGGAGCAGGGCTATCCCCCACCCCCCTGCAGCAACCAGGCTGCGTGTGACCTGAATTCACTGTGTGATACTGCCTTTCCAGCAAGGGGTGGGACCTGGGTTGACTTTCTTACTCTAATCTCTCAGCTTCTGAATATTTGAAAGATTAAGTCAACATATGAAACAGTTCTAATGCTCTGGAAAAGGAAAAATAGTGAGAAAACTCAGCCTTAAAATACACCTATTGTCTTCATAATTATACATTGGACCTTAAGAGAATTACACATTGTACAATATATGAATATACATGGATCCTTAGGGTCCAATGTATAAACATATATATATATATATATATATATATATATATACACACACATACACACACATATATGTATGTATATACATATATACACATATGTACACACATATACACACACATATACATATATACAATTACACATTGGACCTTAGAATTATATACATGTATAGACATGTATATATGTATACATGCATATGTACACACATATATGTACATACACATATACATATATACACATATGTGTACATATATACACATATATAATTATACATTGGACCTTAAGTGTCCTTTAGAGAATTAAGTTGCACAAAAACAAAACAAAAAGATAGACAGCTGGAGAGACATTTTTCTACATAATTCCATGATAATTTTCACACTGAGATCAAATTAGAAGACGAGGACACATCACCAAGGATAAATCCCCCAAATGACATTCAGACTGATCCTAACAGAACGAGGCACGGCAGCACTCGTGTGAAGTGCTCGCTGCCACAGTGGCAGGGCAGGCGCTAATGTTAACAGCTCCCAAAGAGCTTCAGCCTGAAAGAACGAAGTCCTGTAGGGTAAACTGCCCTTCCCTGTAAACACGGCAGGAAACACACCTTCACCCGTAGTCTTGATTACCAATAAAGCAGCACCTCTCTCTCACTCGCTCGCTGGACAAACATCTCCTGAGCTCTGATTCAGCACTCCCGTGATCCTCCAATTAACAAGATGCACTTTCTACTCCCCAAGAAGTCCACTTAGAGGATATGAGTTTGGATAACTAATTGCAGTCATGAGCTAAGTATTACCACCAGTGCTTCCATAAACAGTGGTGCCTTTAAAAAATGGACAAGAGTCTTCAGCATCTGCTTAAAAAAAAAAACACCATGAGAAATGAGGAAAGGAGAAGAGAGGATGCACACCAAGAGAGATGGATGATATAGATCAAATCATCACAGTGGGCACCCAAAGGCATGCACGCATGCATGCATGCATGCATGCACGCACGCACGCACGCACACACGCTCACACTCACACATGCATGCACATGCTTCAAAAGACCCCAACTAAATCACTGGAGATGAAGACCATAACATCTAATGTAGATAAAAAAAAATGACACTGGAGAGAGGAAAACATGCGTGAGCATGTAGACTGGCTATAGCAAACATTAGCCACCAAACACAAATGAGAAGGATTTTATACGTCAGAGAGCAGCATAGGTTCTGAGGTTCATAAGGTTTGAAAATGAGGACCCTCAAATTCCAATTGTAACCAGACAACAAAACCACATATTCATGGATTGCAATGGCTACACAGCGAGTTCCAGCAGGATATGCCGTTGTCAATTTGCCTATAAGCAGCAAGAGAGCCAATCTTTACGGTAAACATAATGTTGATTTCCAGGCAGAAATGAAAGCTGTGAGAAGACAATGGCCCATCTTCTCCCCACCCCTCACAGTACACAATAGGTACCAAGTAGCAAGAATTTCCTGAAAGTGATTTTTTTTTAATACACCCACACAAGTTAGGTGTATATCAATGTGCGATTTCTGAGCCACAGAAATACAAAGAGGTTCCAGAATCACTCCCCCGCCCCCGCCCCAAGAAGAATCAGATCACTCACAGTGGGCTGAGGACTACAGTGGCATCAGACAGATGTTTCCATAGGAAAAACATAGTGAGGGAGAAGAAACAGAAGATGGTATTGTAGAAGTTCCCACCTGACACGGGGGAAAATGTTTCTAGACATTTAAAGGTAGAAAACTATGAAATAAAAGTGTGAGCATTTTATTTAATATATAAATAAATAAAATCCAGAAGGTCTACACATAGAACGGGTTACAACTGCCGGCCTTTGGGAGTGTGACCAGAGGAGAAGATGGGTCTGGGGATAAGCCAGTAACTAAAAACCCACTTACACTACCTGTTTGAAGTAACTTCAAAATGCCCTCCCCTGATGCCACGAGACGGTCAATGAGCTGTGCACCTTGTGCCCACTGTGCCACCTCAGCTCAGGGCAGAGGGCAGTGAGCTAGCTCACCAGGGACTGGAGACTGAAAACGTAAGCTGGTCAGTCTCCCCTCCTCACTGCAGGCTGATTGACAGGAGGCTGACTAGGGCAGGGATGCCCTGACGTCAGGATTGGCCAGGCAGGTGGGCTCACACACTCGCTCCTAAACTACGAATGGACTCGGGATTGCGAGGGTGTTCCCACCACTGTGCGAGCCATGTGCTCCCAAGAGTCAGAGAGAGCATTCCTAGACTGGCTTTCCACACCGCAGCTGAGTCTGTCAGGAAGCAGGGACTCCTCTTTTGGTTCTCTCTCGGGAACCTGCCTATGGCTGTAGCTTTTGTTATTCAGCATGCCTCTGAAACAAGATCCCTCAGAGAATCTCATACCCTCGTAACTGTGTGCACTCTGCCCGCTGTGTATTTATATATGACAATAAATGGCTTTCTGCTGCAGTGATAAGGGTTAAACCTTTTCGGTTCACTTACGATTAGCAGTAGGTAACTTAAGGACATGGAGCAAATTTAAGGACATGGGTCAGGGCTGTCATTAGGGCAGCCCCTGCTAAGGTGTTTTGCAGACCCCTCGTGAGGACACGTCCACCTGCAGCCCTACTGTGCAGGTCCCGGGAGGACAGTGCACCTGAGAGAAGGTTGGTCTTACTCAAGCTTTCAAGCAGGGCACCAGAGCATTTTCTGGGTGAGCTACTGAACTTGCTCTCGGTTTTTTAATAATCATCCAATTAAATGCAACTGTTTGAGATATTTCCCAATTTAAGGTGCACAATAAAAACCTGGAATACAGCCCTGGGAGTGTGGAACAGTTTCTGAAAAGCAGGCAGCGGGGAAATTGCTGAGCTAGGCTTTTCCTTCCCAATTACACACACACACACACACACACACACACACACACACACACAGGAAGACTCCTCCTGTGTATAATGAATGCATGCATCATTTCCATACACCCTTCTTACAGACTTCCAGCCTGCAACTCAGACACAGGCGTGAGAGGAGTTTGACACTTCTTGTGGCTTGAATATGAAATGTCCTCTTCAGATTTATATGCTGAACACCTGGTCTCCAGCTACTGATGGTGTTTGAGAACATTCTGGAGATGTTAGGAGATGGAGGCCTAGCTGGAGGAAGTCAGCCACTGGGGGCCCTTCGAGGGTTCCCGACCCACACCTTCCTCAGACACCAGCTGCTTTCCTCTGCCCTGTCCTGTGGGCTCCATAATCCGCCTCACTACAGGCCCAGAGCCAAAGGACCCAAGGACTGTGTGCTGTATCCCCGGAAATCATGAGGAAAGGAGCCCCTCCTCTCAGTTGTTTATACTACATGTCAGAACAGGGAGGGGCTAACACAGGGCCCGGCTGTTCCGCCACTGGGCTGAGTAAGTGGCTGCTGGCGACAGAGGCATCCCGTGCCTGCAGGAAGTGCTCCCAGCACCAAGTCACAGCAGTCGCAGCTCCACGCTTCAAACGAGCCCAGCCACTTGGAGGCACTGCCCTCGTATGATCGGGCCGCCATACTTGTTCACAAGGCAGTTTGGGTAAAAGAATAAGAATGGGAAGAGACAACCCAGTCAAGATCGGTGGGGTCAAGAGATTGCATAAATGAATCTAAAACACAAGATGTGATCTGGGAAGAGGTTAGGACACGCCCAACAGACATAGGATCATAATGCAGTGTACATACACCACACAAATACTAACATCCCACACTCTATCACATGCACCCCACACATGCTACACCACTACACCACACACACACACACACACACACACACACACACACACACGCACACACACCACATACGCTATACCACACACATACATATACCATACACACACCCCACATATGCTATACCACACACACACACACACACACACACACACCATACATACATCCCACATATGCTATACCACACACACACACACACACACACACACATACACTCACTCAATCAGCTATGCATAACTTCCAAAGGTAAGTAGGACACACATCCCAACACAAAATGGGTAACGTGTTTGAGTGGGTGGGTACATCATCATAGGAAGGCAATACCAACAGCCAATAAACATGAGAAGTGGCTCAATCTCCTTAGTAATAAGAGAAATAGACATGGCAGTAAATCATGCTGCTCGGCAATTATGAAAGGCAGAGACATTTTAGTGTCTAATAATATTAAGAGTTGAGGATGCAGGGAAACACGTGGGAATCCAGACAGAAACCTCCATTTTGGAGCGGTTTGTCATCGACAGGCTTTCTCATACGGTGAGCTAGGCATATTCTAGGACCAGTAATGCCACCAGCAGGCACACAGCTAGAGAAACACTCGAGTGCTCAAGGAAGTCACAGGCGTCAGAGGTTTCTAACAGCAGAAAACCGGGAGAGCGAGTGGCCTGGGGTGGGAGAAGGCTCAGCAAACTGCTGCCCAGGAATGCCGGGAGGATTAATAGGAACCAAGCGGATCCGGCTGATGAATTATCATGGAACGGATGAAAAGGGCCAGTTACGGAAAGACACACAGACAGTACTGATAAAGGGGACAGGACCTTTACAGAACAGCTCTACAGCTGCCCAGTGCTATTGCTGTTCACTGTGCTCGCATGGATGGCCGTGTCTAGGAGAGTGCAGACACGATCGCAGAAGGGGACGGATAGGAGGGTGCAGACGCCGATCACAGAAGGGGACGGACGGATAGCGGGAGAGGAGACCAAATAGGATCTGTCTTGGGAGGAGTCTAAGTGACTAAGTTCTCTGTAATGCTTTAGTTATTTTTCAAGGAAGTGGTATTTATGCGTTATTGAATAATTTAAACCACATACCAGAAAGTCAAAGGGAACAGCAGGGATCCTCTAAGGCAGAAAGAAGGGGAAGGGCTGCCCAGTGGTGCAGGGTCTGTTCGTTACCTCACTGAATTCCTAACAATGACCGTCCCGCAGCCATCTTTGGAAGGCTGCTGGCATGGGACCCCTCCCCCCTGCACAGACCTAGGCCATTCTGTAGGGCTCACAGGTATCCTGTACCTCTGGGGGCAGGGAGGGAGGGGTATGCCCTCCTCTCTCCACAGGAGAAGGCTGAGCTCCAACTCCGTAAGACTCAGGCTGCAGTCTAGGAACCTCAGAGGAGGGAGCTCACAGGAGGATACACAGTGGGTAAACGACTCTTTATCAGCTCCTGATTAAATGGTTACATCCACGTTAGCAGCCAAAATAAAGTCCCCAAATGTAGTCTCAGGGTAATCAAATTGCAAAACAATACAAAGCGGCAATAACTCTGGTTTCTTAAGGCGGAGGTCTGAAACCTACAGCTTTCATCAGGAGCTCCAACCTGCTATAATGCACAGCCGTTAGAGTGCAGATTTCCTTCCTAAATGTTTTGAAATCCATGTCCCTTTTAATTGCCCAGAATTCATGTCACTTGTGTGAAAGAGCTATAAACATACACAATCATAAAAGCACACTTAGACATCCTGCACAAAATCAATGGCGTATTATTGTAGTTTATTATTCCTTGTGGACTTCACACTGGTCTTCCTCCTTTGATATTTATTTATAAGGAAGAAGCGAAAGAGCATAAATGTCACACTTGGGACAATACTAATGCTAGAGCCGAACAGAATACAGACAGCAGCTGCCTTAATTTAAGAAAGCAGAGCGGCCTCTGCGAACCAGCCTCCCCAGTGGAGGACAAAGCTGAAGGTCGCGGTATTATTCATTTAAAAAGACACTGATAAGGATGAGAATTGAGGTTCTTGAGATCTGGAGTATGGTTTGCTTGCTTAAGTGACTAGTTCCTTCATGCCTGGTATGGCAAAGCAGCAGGGATGGGGGTGGGGATAATAAATACTGTAAGAAAGAAGACAGTCCCTGCTCCTGGGTTTTGTGGTTTTTCCGCCCTCAGGGAAGGTCTTCTCAACTTTACTGCTCTTATAGAACATTGGCTGCAACCTTCCCTTTAACAGAAAGGCCTCGTTTTACCCAAGACTGACAAAGTGTTGGCAGAGCAGAGCAAGTCCCTCTGGGGAAGCATCCTGCACACCAACACACTTATGGCCGCGGTTCTGTTAATTCAACCATGGCAAGTAAACACCATACACAGCCCGGCACGGGCAGAGAACGGGAGCTATTCCTGCCCCCAAAGCAGCCACTCCCAGTGGCAGGTCCCACTCGGCCCTGTCCCCTGATTCCTTTCTATGCTGAGTTCCGTGCCCGACTGAGCCGGCGGAAGGAAGCCTCAATCAAGGCTCCAGGTACCCTCCAGCCAGTTACTGTGCAAAACGAATGACAAGGTGTTTGCTAACAGCTGTGGGGCCCCTTTCCCTCCCAGAACGGTTCCTACGCAGAGGAGGATCACAGCTGTCAGTGAGGCTGCAGGAAAGGGCCCCTCTGCCCAGTGCAAGGGCACAAAAATGTGAGTCAGTTGTTTTCCACTGTGGAAAACAACGCCGAGCAATCTAAGCAACTTAGCTGCTTTCTTAAGGAATGGAAATCAGTATAGTGAAGAGATCTTTGAGACCTATGTCCACTGAAGCATTGGCCATAAGAGCTAAGATACAGAAGCAATATGTATCCACCAACAAACAAGATGAATCTAGAGGTTAGCATGGTAAGTGAAATAACCAGGGGCAGAAAAGCCAGGACTGCATGATCTTGTTCATGGGAAACCGAAGAACAGCAAGCTCAGAAGTAGATCAGAAGGGCGGGTGGGAGCCAGAGCTGGAGCAGAGGGGCCACCAAGGGTCACCAAGGAAGCAAAGCCACAACCGCTCAGGAAAGAGGGACGCGCTCAGTGCTCTGCCACACAGAGTGAGACCCCAAATGCTACAGCAGAGTGTATTTAAAAGCTGATTTAAAAGTGGATTGAAAATAGTTTTGATCCATAAGAAATAGGCACAGGAGGTAATACATTGGTTACTATGACTTAATGACCAGCCATTCAAAAAATACTGCCACATTTTATCACAAATAGATTAAGATGTACGATTACTAGCTGTCAGTTAACAACAACAAGCTGGGCTGCTTCCCCTTCTCTGAGAAGGAGAGGGTGAGGAGGAAGGGGAGGACTTGGTAAGGTTAGGACTGGGAGGAGACAAGGGAGGAGATGAGGGAGGAGAGGCTGAGATCAGGATGTAAAGTGAATGAATGAATGAATGAATGGGGAAAAAAGAATAAAAAGACGAGCCACCAACCTGATGTTAAAAGCACACACTGCCTGGGCTCCACAGAGTTTGCCGACTAGCGGGAGAAGGGAAGCCAAACACATCTTATTACATGTGTGAAGGACTTCATTTTGAGATCTCTCTCCCTACCTCTCTCTGTATACACACACACACACACACACACACACACACACACACACACCCCACTACAGATATCTTCCCCCCAGGGTTTCCTTCATTTTCCATTTACTGTGTTGGAAAGCACTGAGCTTGGACGGCTGGAAGTGAGCGATGGGAACTCTCTGGGAAGACAGCCACGTGCGTGCGTGTCAGCGGCCCAGCAGTGCTGCGTGTCCGACAGGCAGAGACTTTCCTGAATCCCTGATGGCACCGAAGGGCAATCAGCCATGGCAGCTGCGCCTTAACTAAAGCCACCTTCCAGAGGGCGCCAAGCTTGTTCTCACTTGTGAGACTGAAGACACCTGATGGGCAGACACTGAGGCCTCTGTGGGGTGTGGCTCCATCCTGGGGTGCTGCTTAGGGTGTGCTCTGATGAGACAGTTCCTTCAACTGGTGGAGCACTCCCAGGAGGACTGCACTATTGCCGCCCATCTTTCAGAGAAGGAAACCAAAAAATAAAGTGGCTTGCCTGTTCCCACAGGGTAGGCAGGAGAGCTGGGGTTCAAGGCTGGTGAAGAGACTCTAGTCTGCTATAATTTCCATCTGAAGAGAGACAGTATTTAAAATACTTTTAAATATACAAAATTCATTCTTAGTATAATTATAGATACCAGATCCCAATAACGTATTTTAAAAACAACCCCCAAGAAGAGGCACCATGAAGAAACAACCGCCAAAGAGCAAGAATGAGACGCAAATCAACTCTTGCTTTAAAAATCGATCATAAGGCTTTACCGCCATCAACATTTTATTATTTGATATCACAAAATCATTACCTCTACAGCACAACATTTCACAACGACATGAAAATGAACTTTGTTCCTTAAGGAAAATGCTATAAATATGCACAAGAGAAGTTTTTATTCTTTCCGAAATAGTAACCAACCAATAAATCAGGAAGCCACACATTAGTTCCATCTCTTCTAGAAGATTCCATAAGACTTGTAATCAGTTCAACAAGAATGAGAGATGTCTCAGAAGCCACCATGAAATTCTAAACCTTCATCATGACAAAATAGATCACCGGAGGTTAAGGTCGCCTGCAAATGTGGAGTAAACATTCGCCACAGAGTTGGCGAACAGGAGTGCTGACCGTGGATTGGACTGAACCCCACAGATCAGTTGTACAGACCACCCAGCACACAAAGGAGTAGTGACACATTCAAACTTTCACAAAATCCCAAAACTCAGCTGTCCTGCTGCTCAATAAAGGAGCAATAAACCACATTAATAACCCGGGAACACAAGCGAATATCACAAGCCACCTGTTTCAGGTAGGTCAGTGTTTAGTTGGCCAGCAGGAGCTGACGTGGTGGAAGGCAGGATGAAGACTCCAAACACTCGTTGGCGGGTGTCTGAATGGCACGCTGGAGCATGCTGGGTACTGTGAGTACCCAGAATCACAGATGATAAGATCACATTCTGAGCGCTCAAGTCATCTCTTCAGAGTAGTATCTGGACTGGTTCACTGGAGGTTACAGTCCCTTGTCATAATTAGAAGTATGAAAAACTGGGCACACCCTAAATATTCATTAGCAAAGGAATGGATAATTAACTATGGCATATTATGTAAAACTGATGTTTCATGACTTATGTATCAACATGTAGAGAGCTCAGCAATGAGTGGTGACATTATAAAAATAATGTTGCAATTCACACACATAGTAAAGACATTGCTAATGTATGTATGTATGTATGTATGTATGTATGTATTTATTTATTTATTTGAGACAGGATCTACCTTAGCACAGGTTGGTCTTGAACTTGCAAGCAGCTAAGGATGATTTTAAACTTCCAACATTCCTACCTTCACTTTGCAAGCTGGTTTTGCAGACTTGCGCCTTCAAGCCCCACTTGCTGTCTGTTTCTAAGCAAATGCACACACACACACACACACACACACACACACACACACACACACATAAGAATCATTTAGAAGCCGGGCGGTGGTAGTGCATGCCTGTGATCCCAGCACTCTGGGAGGCAGAGGCAGGTGGATTTCTGAGTTCGAGGCCAGCCTGGTCTAGAGAGTGAGTTCCAGGACAGCCAGGGCTATACAGAGAAACCCTGTCTCAAAACAAACAAGCAAACAAACAAACAAAACAAACAAACAAAACCCAAAAAAACAAAAAACAAAAAAAAACAAAAAAAAAAGCTCCCCCCCCCCCCGCCAAATCCAAAAACCCAAAAATCCAAAAAAAAAAAAAAAAAAAAAAAAAAAACCCAAAAACACAAAACAAAACAAAACAAAACAAGAATCATTTAGAAAATGCTAGGAGTGTACACATCAAGTTCCCAATGCTGCCTGCTCCTCTGGAATAAGGAAGAGCTTGTGTTTAGAGGGACACACAAGGGGCAGTTACTTAATAATGTGTTTTTTTTTTAAAGAAAAAATGTATTCATTATCACCTGTATAATTTAAAAATATATACACATAAAAAGACATTTTCTATATACATAGTGGATAATATGCCAGTGATTACTTCCGAGTGTTGAGAGTTTGTCTTACTGGTCTTTCTTCATATATATACATGAAGATACATATATTAGAAAAATATATATTTCTAAAATAAAAAATGTAGTTTTAAAATCAGTAGAAATGTAATAGGTAATTTTCAGCCAAGTCTGCAATGTCATGCTCCAGCTCTGGAGATTAACTTCAAACGTTTTTTATTTTACACAATTATGCTCTTAAAAAAGGACAACCTGAAGCCAGTACATTTTGTGCCCTCATTTCTTCCAACAATAAGGAGCAAAGGCATGTGGGCAGCCGTGCTCTGTGGGTGTCGCTGTTTGAGATTAGAGCGATCCAATCCCAGAGTCGTGCGTGACACCGCCGGAGGGTTTGAGCCGTTTCTTGGAATCCTGGAAACAGGTTGTACCTTTGGGTTTACATGACAACTGTGTGAAGGCTTGAATGGCCCTTTGCTCCTCTGCCAGTCCTGCTTACAAAGCTGGGTGGTAGAGCGGCCCAACACAGCACCGGTGTGTTCTTGTTTAAACGTAAACTGGTTAAAACTCGATGCAATTAAAGTGGGACTGGGGGCAACCAGCTGTACGTCAAGTGCTCGGTCGCCACTGGTGGAGGGTACTGAGTCGGACACCCAGACACGGAGTACACCCATTGTCTGCCTAGTTCTGCAGAGCACTCACTGGCTCGAGGCCTGGGTCCATGAACTCCACGGGGACTCTGGCTCCAGCTGTGCCACTTATGAAATATTGCCATAGGCAATTAAAAAAATAAACTGTTTATGTTTCACTGGTTTATTTCTATAACAGGGACATGATGCCACCCTTGCTGGGTTGTGTGGATATGATTTAATGAGTTCCCGTAGAGCTCATATTAACAGAGTGAACAACTACGCCATGAGCCGTTACTATTACCTTTGGGTTGTCGGACTGATATCAGCATTGCTTACCTCCAGAGCCACCAGACATGGGAGAGGAAGAAGCCATGCTCTGGTGGGTGGGACGAGAGACTTGTTCTCCTGGGGTCATGAACGCAGGGTGGCTCTGGATGACCATGTGACACTGGCTCATGCTTCAGTAATTTTTTTCAGTTGAAGTTCACAAAGTCTTCATTCATTCACTCAATATTTAAGGAGTGTCCATTCTGTGCAGGCAGTGGGGACACGTGGGTGAACGAGGGTGGTGAGGTCCCTACCTTTACGGAAGTCCCCTCCTAGTGGAGAACACGGGTGTACCTAGAGTAGGTTCCCAGAGCATTGTGGGAGGTACAGAGGGTATGGAAACAGGTGGATGACACGTTAGGCGTAGCAAAGGTAATGTTCTGTGACAAGGTGCCAATGAGCCACACCCGAGGGAGGCAGTGCGAGCTGAGACTTGTCAGAAGGAATTCTGTTCATGGTAGGCAGTCCGAGGGCCCTGAGGTGAGCAGCCAAGAAACCATGGCCTGGAATACAGTGGGGAGAGGAGGAAGGTAGCAGAGGGCTTAAGATAAGGGAGTGGGAGCCCGAGGTTGCAGACCTGTGTCCTGGAAAAAGACATGGGCCCCCACTATGTGAGATAGGATCTTGTGGGGCCTTTGGAGGGGCGGGATGACAGGGCAGCGTAGCAGCTGTGGCTCAGAGAACACACTAGTGAGGTCACGGGCAGGTGCAGGCAGGCCAGGAGGCAGCGCGGTCACTACCCAGGGCACACACCGAGTGTGAGAGCACACAAGTTCACAGGGGAGGTGCGAGGAGAAAACAGCAGGTCTCATCTTAATACATTCATTTGTTTTGAGACAGGTCTCTCTGTGCAGTGCAGACTGGCCTGGAACTCTTGATCGTCCTGCCTCTGCCTTCTGGGAGCTGGGATTACAAGTGCCGGTGACATCACGCTGCCAGTGTGTACCACCATAACAGCACAAGAAGGAAAAGAATAGATAGATCATATTTTAGAATGATTTTTTAAACAAAAAGGGAATGGAGCTGGGGTGGGGGGAGATGCTAGACCTTAGCTCTACAGATTCCTTGCTTTATAGATTTGACTTGGCAATCATGTAGATACTTTTGTGTTTACGAAGAACTACAAAGCAAAATGAAAGGACTGAACCTCACTGTATAAGCGGCGGGAGGCCTGGCTCCAGACAGCCTGCTGTAGGGGATTACCTAACAAAGGAGAGCAGCAAACTGAGATCGCTAGTCTCACTCTGACCACATCTGGACGTGACTAAGTGGAGGCTCTGAGCCAACTGGGCAGGACTTGGACCCAGGGTTTCCCATAGAGGAGAGGACATAAGGCCTGTGACGCCAGGTAGGAACACCACTATCCCTAATGCCAGTTAGGTGCAGAATGGATAAATTTTTCTCTTTAAAAAAAAAAAACACTACAGATTTTCTATCTTTGTCCACTGTAAATAATAACCAGTCCCCTTCCTACGAAGACTGTGGTTTCTAAAATAAAATTCCCACTGAAGGCTGTGAGGTCTGGGGCTGAAGAGGTGGCTCAGCAGTTAAGGACACTTACTGTTGTCAGGCAGCTCAGCGCCACCTGAAAATCTAGTTCCAGGGGATTCAATGTCCTCATCTGGCCTCCAAGGAAACCCTACACACACACACACACACACACACACACACACACACACACGCATGCGCCCATGCACATACACATCTTTTAAAACTGTGAGGTCAGATGCAGAATATGTTCATGGTGAACCTTAGAGAAAGGGACTTGTGTGGTGATAGGGTCTCGTGGATCCCAGGCTGGCCTTCAACTTGATATGTAGCCTCGGATGATCCTGAACCTAGGATTCTCCTGGCTCCTTCACATGGGCATGTGGCACAATCCTGGGATTTATGTGGTACTGAAGATCAAACCCAGGGCCTACACATGCTAGGCAGGCACTCTATAACTGTGCTATGTCTTCAGTAAGGCAGCTTTCAGAGAGAATTACGGTCCTGTAAAATGTACTCAAATTGATGTGTTTCGACTTCCAATAAGCAGAGACAAATTTAAACAGAAATAAATGTTGCCAATGCATACAAATATTCAAACATAACACTGGTAAGACTAACAATAAAATAAAAGCAAGCATCTTCATTCATTCCTTCATCACTTTTGAACTGTACCAGGGAACAACTCATTACTTTGAAAACCAGTTTGTAGAGGGAAATGAAAAGCACAGACTTGTGCTCTCCCATGTGACTTTACCTGACAGAACACTATAGTTAGTAAATGAAGAGAAAACTTACAAGGGCATATGACCATTTTTACAACTCCTAATAAGTGAGTGACCCTACTAAATGAAAACAGAGACCGTAAGACATCGCAAACTGTTCTTGTTTATTGTTGGTTATTGCTTTATTGAGGCAAGGTCTTGTATGTAGTCCAGCTTGGTCTCAAGCTTGCCATCCTCCTGCCTCAGCCTCTTGTGTGTTGGGCTGGCAGGCACTCCCAGGTCCATATGAACTGTGAGATGGTAGAACCTTTAAGAAACCTTTCCCAAAGCAACAACATAATTTGAATTTCCAGCAGAGATGATTCAGACGGAACTGGGACCCGTGGGTGGGACCAAAAAACCTCTACACTTCCCCAGTGGCAGCACAGTCACCACTGATGAGAACAACCAAACTGGGAAGGGCCCCGGAGAGAGATTTAGGAAACACTGTAATTAATATACAGGCCAACTGAGATTCCAACACAAATCAACAACAACAAATAACGGGGAGGAGCTGGTCCAGAGGATAGAAACGCTGACTCAGCGTCTTAGTGATGCTGAGTCATGTTTTCCCAAATGATGCTTTAAGGAGTGATGGCAAGATTAGTGTGTCTGCTTGCTGTGTTTCTGAGGCTGAGCCAAGGACCTCTTGCATGTGAGGGGAACACCCACAACTGAGCTAATCTTTAGCCCCTTGACTACTTTTCTTCTTGAGACAGACTCTTGCTAAGTTGGCCAGGATGATTTTGAATTTTCTCCATAGCCCAAGTAAATATTGAACTTGCATCCTCCTGCCTCAGCCTTTTGGGCAGCTAGAATTATAGGTCTGTGCCATGAGGCCTGTTGGTTTATTATTATTAGCAGTACTATTAGTATTAGTATTATTTAATTACGAGTTTTTGCTGGAAAGCTAAGCACTAGAATATTTACAAATGAAATGATAAAATGGGGGCAGGATGCACAATGGGGAAAGGACCATGCATACTGAATTGGCCACTGGGAAATGCAGGCTGAGGTGTGCAAACAGAAGTTGGGCATTTGAGGGAGGCTGAGCAAGAGCAAACACCTGACAGAAACTCACATTTATATACAAATTGTAGTAAGAGCAGGATTCAGCAAATTTCACGACAAAACAGTAACGAGAAACAATCTTACATAGTGTGACGGCTAATCTTTGTTGTCAGGTTGACTGAATTCAACAAAACCATAAAAATGCCCCTGCGGGTGTCTATGAGGATGTTTCCAGAAAGGTTTAACTGAGCATGGAAGACCCTGTTCCACAGTCTTGAGTCCCAAACAGAGAAGGAAAAAGCAGGGTCACGCGGGTTCCTCTTTGATTCTGGACTCCGGATGCAATGTGACCAGCTGCCTCATGGTGCTGCCGCCACAACTCCCCTCGGTGATAAATTATACCTTCAAACCTAGGCCAGATAATAGTCTTCCTTAAATTGCTTTGTCAGTTATTTAGTCAGAGCAGGGAGAAAAGTCATTAACGCAGGCGGTAAGAGCAGAAGCTCTAGAATAAATTTAAAAGCAGCTCCAACTGCCTTTTAACTAATTCCGACCATGCATTTTAAAGCAAATATTTATCATTTGATATTTGTAAAGCGCTGACAGATTGGTGAACACAGCAGGCCTGGTTCCTGGCCTCGTGGCTCTCACAGTCCGGTAGGGAAGACAGACACTAGGCTGGTGTGACACAAGCAAAGGTTCAGGTGCCAACTCTGGCAGTCCCGAGGAGAGTTGTAAGACAGTGATCTCCAGACAAGCCCTCTGGGAAGGCTCCACTGAGGGGCACTGAGAACAGTGGACGGAAACTTTTACTAAGTGATCAGGGATGGAAGAACTCATTCTTTCTCATAGTGGAGTGGAGGGTTAGGCTCACGTAAGGAGAGCTAAGAGCTCACCCTGGTAGAATACTGGTGTTTTTTTCACAGGGTCAGGATCTGGTAAGAGAGCAGGACCCAGCCAGTGGTTACTGTGTCTTCTCAGAACAATTTCGTTGCTTGCCTGCAGTGAGTGAGCCGCCTTCTGAACCTGATGGTCCAGGGCCCACTTCTGGTGATCCAGATCATGATCTGGATCTGGTGATCTGGTGATCATGGTCAGGCCACAAGGAGGGGCAGCGGCACCATGTGAAGAGGACCACCATGGCCCAAGCAGGGCCTACTGCAGGGGAAGCCCAGTAGTTGCTTCTGAAGTTTGGCAAACCCAAGTGGGAATCTCCATATGCTTGGGATGGTGCTGGAAACCTGTGGTTCTTACGTTCTGGGTAAGTATCAATCACACCCTTTTCTTGGACTCCTCCTTCTAACAAAAATACATAAGCAACTGATGTCTACAAATGCTATGACAGAAGCCACAGAAGGAATTTTAAGTATTCAGCACCAGTAGATTCTTTCATCCAAATGTTTTCTAACATAATAAACCAAATCCCTATGCTGGCATAGGGACCTGTGTGTGTATAATTAACACGCACGGGGACGGACACTGCTCAGGAATAAGGTCCTTGGAGGTGGCTGCCATCAGACACGGAGGTGGCTGCCACCAGACACACCCAGACTTGTACTTTCCAATGTTTGTTTTCAGTGAGACACAGCCTCTGCTTCACCAGCTGCCCCAAGGCTGGCCTGGACTTTGCAAGAGCAGCAGAGTACAAACTGTTTTAATCTGGGTGTGGTGGCTGTGCTTGTAATCCTAGTTAAGGCTGAGGTGGGAGATAGGAAGGTGGTGAATCTCAGGCCAGCCTGGGCAGTGCAGTGAGATGCTGTCTCAAAAAAACAAAAAATAAATACAAGCAGCAGGTAGGGGTGGTGGCACACACTTGAAATGACAGCACTCAGGGTCTGAGGCAAAAGAATCCCAAGTTGAAGGACCGCTGTGGTGTACACCAAGACCTTGTCATAGACAGACAGACAGACACACACAGAGTTGGGGTGGAGAGAGTGGACCTCAGCACCACAGGGACACAGCATCCCAGCACATGATCACACAGACTGCATCTTTGTCTGCCTCACTGCTAATGTGGTTGCGGAGCAGGGGTGAGAGAGGGCACACGCCTGCTCTTTGCACCTGTTTTTACCACCTGCTGTTTTAAAAATAAGAATTATAGTAATGTCATTTTAAATAGGAAAACCAAAAGCTCTTTTATCAAGATTTTTCATCCGATACTTAATTCTACCAGTTTATGGGACTACAGCTGGCGTCCATTCTCTGTGAAGAACACATTATGCTCCTGAAGAAGACGGTGAACCAGGCCCAAGCATTCCTCCCTAAGCACTTCAAAAGGACTCAGAGTTCCAGGCCATAAGCCGCTGGGTGCTTCGTGGGCCTTACGACTTGTTAGTGACATGGGGCTTACTGCAGTGACTGCTCTTATATCTACCCCTTTAGATACACAGAGCGGTGTACTGACGACAGGAGACCACGTGGATAGGACCAGATGGAGAGGGGATTTCCGCATCAAGATCTGACAAGATTCTTGACACTGTGTCTGCACAGGCCACACAGCTCATTCTTTTCTCACAATCCTGGCAAAGACAAAAAAAAAAAAAAGCCTGGCTGACACTTGCTAACCTCTAATGGTGCAGGTTGTCGAGGTATACAATAGAATGTTCTAAGTTGCAAACAAGGGAGAGATAGTCCACCCTTGAAATGGAGCATCGGAACACTTGAAGAGTGCTGTCTTGTGGTCTGGGGTACTGAAGGTGCAAAGTGACACGCTGAGAGGAGACACTGGACAACCACCGGTGGCACTCCACCAAGCCTCGAGGGCAGCATGTCTGCCTTGTGTTTGTTTCTCCTGGAGGCTTTCCCCTGGGTCAGGGTACTTGGTATCTCAGTGTGGGTCAGCAGGGCACAGCATGGGCTCACGGTTTGTGAGCAGCCAGGAGGGGTGTGGTCCTCAGCAGGGTCCGAGGAAACGATGGCGATCCAGCATCTCCACCTTTCTTGTCCTTACTCCAGGGGCTGCCTGGGAACCGTGCCCCTTAAAACAGTCCCTTCCGCACACCACTGCATCCATGTCCAGATCCGGGACACAGGATGTCCCCTGTCTCGAGGCCTGTGGTTAGAGCCTCTATAGTGGCCACTCTGAAGTGCCACCTGTCCCTTATGGTCTTCCATGGTCTGCCCAGCCTTCGTTAATATTACCTTTATTTAGATTTAATTTGGACATGATAAATTTTATTTTTTCAGCAAGTTCTAGAATTGTGTTAAAGGAGCTCTTAATTAGGGCTTAGACATCTAGTGGACATGTGGCATTCTCTCATTCTCTCTTTCTCTGTCTATGTCTGCTTCTCTCTCTCTCACCTCAGCCTAGCAGGTGCATGGACTACAGGTGTGTCCCACTGTGTGCGGCAACAGCAGGCATTGTCTTTGCATCCTCTATTAGCCATTTTACCCCCGAGCCTCGCCCAGCATCGGAGCTGATGAGGATTTCCAGCCCGTGTGAGTATTGATGGGAACTGGAGCCTAGCAATCCCACAGAAGCCAGAGGCTCACTCTCCCAGCCTTTTTGCAGCCTGGGCTTAGACGTGATCCAGGCTCAACCATCAGAAGACCTGAGTCCTGGAATAATTTCAGGCAGGTAAGGATCCCACGTTGAGTGGGGATGGCTGACAACAAGGCAGCCCAGGAAAGCATCCAGAGGGAGTGCCAGAGTCAAGTGTCAGGCTCATGAGTGGCAGAATAAGACCCAGAAGTGGGCAACATTGGTCCTCTGAAGAGATTTCTTGCCTGGCTCCTTCTCCTGAGATATCAAAGCCTCGTTTTCTTTCCAGCTCAAACAAGCCACAGATGTTATATAGCTCGAAGCTAAGAGCAGTGGGGTAAAGACCGAGCCTAGCATCCAATACCTCAAAACACTGCAGTCAAAACAAGCCCATTGTTTGAGCCTCTCTTGCACCTTCAGTCACTGCGTTAAGCACTACAAAGCTATGCAGGACGACAAGACAAAAGCTAAAGCCAACAGGATGGCTTCCTGATGGCTCTTGGCATTTGGAGTTCAGACGCAGTTATGAGCTGTAGGAATGGGCTGGAATGTTTCAGATCTGGGCAGAGGGAACACACAGATGAGAACTGTTGATAAGACTATGCCAGTATAACCCAGGAATGATGGTGGCCTTGGAGGGACAGGAAAGTGGAGTTGGTATTGGGGGGGGGGGTAGAAGGGTGGGGAATGTGCCAAGGGTGCCACCAACTAGGCTCAGGAACAGACTCTGAAGTACAGGAGAGAAGTCTGCTGGGTCACAGCAGAGGCTGTGGGACAGAGATGCGAAGCCCAGGTCTTAGGCTGGGGAGAGGGTTGTACCACGTTGATGGCAGAGCGATGACCTGGTGCCAAGGTTCTCTGACGCTCCAGCATGAAGTGTGTGTGGAGCAAGGTCAGGAACACATATAAAGAATCCCGAGCAGCTTGGATAGGAGGGAAAAGGACGATGACTTCAGGCACATCCAGGTCCTTCCTAATGCCAGGCACTCATTGGTTGAAGCTGGTATTTGTCTCTGACTGTTGCTCCACCAGGGATCAAGGATTAAGTCTCTTTAAACCACGCCTGCCATTTATAGGCCACAAGGTTTTATCACAGCCTGGCACAGCATGGTCACCTGGCATGTCCCTGGGTCTGCGGCTAGGAATGGTGGTTCTTTAAATGACCCCCACACCAGCCCTTTCGCAGGGAGGTCTCAGTGCGACCTGGTTTGTCTCATCTACTCTACCCACACTTGGCCTCTCGGGTTCCTGGCCCTGGATCTCACCACCCTTTCCCTTAGTCTGCCTGCCGTTGACTAGCTCTGTCCTAGTCATGGCCTTGACTTCTCTGGCCAAGCTCCATTCTCCTCTTACCTGGTGAAGAACAGTGGCCCTGCTGTAACTCCAGCTCTTGAAGCTCAGTTCTGAGGGATGTGCCCAGCCACGGCTTCCCGGTGCATTCTTTTCAAAATGAAATTATAAACTTCAAGAACATATCTGGCTCAGTCTGTGCGAATGCCTTAATCTGGAGGGCATTTGTCTTTGTCGTAGTAGTGAGGTTCTTCCTGTTAGCTTTTTGTGGCATAGCTGATGACATTTTAAACTTGGATTCAAAAGGTGCTCCCACTGTGCACCAATAAATTTACCAGTAAATGACTTTAGGAAGTTCTCAGCACAAAAGCTAAGACCATGCAGGGAACAGCCTATGGTGCTACTCATTTCCGAAAAGAAAATGACCGGTTGCTTTACAGTCATTTCCTGGAAACCAAGTAACAACAGTTTTGTTCCTCCACAATGAGGGAACGTGATGTGCAGTCCCTGACTTTTGTTTCAGTCTGTTATCTGCTTATTGATTGACTGATTGAGATAGTTTCTTACTGCATAGGCTCACGCTGGCCTCAAACTCTTCTTGCCTTAGACTCTGAAGTAGCACGATGCTGGGATAACAGGTATGCACCGCCACATCTGGCTTGTGTTTACTTCATTCTTTAGTAATCACCTATAAAGTTCATGTGATTCTCTGCTAGACCATGAGCTGCAGGGACTGGTTCAAATAGAAGCCACTTGCATCAGTCAATGATCTATGGCAAGTGCAGTCACAAAGGCGGAGAGTCTCTGAGTTACCTGACTGCATAAGAGAAACTGTCTTGTCACTAGAGGGAGAGCTGATGACTACTGACATGGGTGGTAGACATTTCTCATTCACAGAGAAACTGTACCTATGAAGAGCAACATACTCACCGAACGAACGTTGTACTGGAGGTTATTTTGAAGTCATAATCATGCTACATGAACAATAAATTATGGAGACTGCATATATGAATCAAGCTTACTGCTGTTGTAAATTTCATGACAAAGTTAATCTGGTGCATACTTAATGGCATGCGTAATCATTATTAGACAGCACTGTAATCAGCATTAATAAGTGGTTCACACCAATGAGTGCAGGGCTCTTGTGTTTAGTCAAATGAACTGTTTGGTAGTTTCCCCCCCCTTTTTAGCTGCTTGTTGTTCCCTGCTACAAGAAACCTGAGAGGATGCACTGCTCAGGAGACACCAATAATCTAATTCTTCCCAGTGTGCTGCACAGACACCCTCACTGAGGATGGTCGCACAGCAACAGGCTCTCTGCCCTGCTCTCCCACCTCCACCCTAGGAGAAAGCACATGGGCGCTGTCCACAGCCTAGACCTTGCTGCCCCGTGGGCTCCTGCAGTGCCTGTCTCTATATATTTCATCTGACTTTTACGAAAGCAAAGGAAGCTTGATGACTCACACTGGAACTGAGAGGAAATAGCCATTAACCAAAGCTGGGAGCTTGTGGCTAACTTCCCCATCCAGCCTGCATCTCAGCCGCCCAGAGAGTCTGAAGGCTGCCTGCCTTCCAGACTCCCCCAGGACAGTCGTCTTCTGCGCGACATGTCTCTGTCCAGCAGAACCTCATGGCATCATCTCTCGAATGAACTGTGCTCTTGGACCTTGTTTCTGTTGGTTTCTGGGGACCAACATAAGCTAGGTGCTGATGCTACTTTATAGATGAACTAAAGGTCTCAGAGTGGGCATTCCTCAGACATTTACTAGGTGACAGTTTGAATTTAAGGTCTCCTACAGGCATGTGTTAGATGTCTGCTTCCAGCTGATGTCACTACTGGGAGGTGGGAGGTAGGGCCTAGAAGTAGATCCCTGGGGGTCCATCTTTGTCTCTTCCTCTCTTTGCCTTTTGCCCTCCAGGATGTGATGGCTCTGCTATGCTTTCAGTGTGTGCCAGACTGAAACCTTTGAAAACAGGAACTAAATAAATATATTCCCCTTTTAGGTTATTTATGTCAGACAGCAACTGAGAAAGTTAATATATCTATCTATCTCACAGGTGCTTCCTGCTCCACATGCATGGTATATGTGAACACAACACACACACACACGCACGCACGCACGCACGCACGCACACACACACACACACACACACACACACCATGAGCCTGAGTGAGAGTGCTAGCTAGTCATATCTGTTTTCTCTGGGTATCAGGGGGTTGCTGACAGCAGAACGGCTGTACTTAAAGCCTGTACCTGTTCCTGGGGACAGGTCAGCATGCTGCAGGACATGGGAAAAATCCAGGACACAGTTAGATACTCCAGGCCATGAGAAAACAGTGGTGGCAGTGATCGGGGATGAGGGCCCCTCCATGTAGACTGTCAAGATCACAGATGACCCCAGTGCAGTGATCACTAGCCTTCACCTTTGGGTGTGTGATCACTACAACGATGAAAAATGTTCTCAGAAAAATTGGAAAGGAGAAAAGGACAGGAATCCACTTGACAAGCAGAGAGAGGGAGAGAGGGAGCATAGGGCCAGAGTCCATGCTCAGCCAAGGCTGCTCAGGACGCCAGATAAACAGCAGCTGCAGTGCAAGCATTACAGGCAGTGGGTCTCTAGTGGTCCGAGGCTCGGGCCCACGATTCCTCGCTCATTCTTCCTGTCTAAGGAGCCAGGATGGTCCAGAGACCTTCACTCTACCACTGGAAGAAAGGAGTTAAGCACAGATAGCCTTGGGAAAGTCACGAAAGCACATTCAACCTAAAGTGTAAATGACTCACAGGTCCTCTTCTATTTTTATGGTGGGGAGGTGCTTAAGAACCCAAGGTACTAATGAACCATCGGGGCTGGAAAGCATGTGCTTGTATAAAAGTCAGGGAAGGGTAAGCTAACGCGGCCAAGACAAAGCCTTTGTTTTCCACCTTGCCAGCTCTCCCTATTGTAACTGGAATGGGAAGAAAGACAGGCTGTGTATGGAGGAGGTATTACACCCTTACCCCTTCTACAGTCGTGCACGGTGGAAAGAAGACACTGATCCAGGAGATCTCAGAGTGCCCACTCCAAACCGAGACAGAACTGTATCTAACACAGTTAGATACTCTAGGCCATGAGAAAACAGTGGTGGCAGTGATCGGGGATGAGGGCCCCTCCATGTAGACTGTCAAGACCACAGATGACCCCAGTGCACTCATCACTAGCCTCCACCTTTGGGTGTGTCTCTGGAAGCCTCTAGTGCTTAGTTTTGCTGTCTGCAGCAGAGATAATCTAAGCCATCCTATTTGCACTGTGGGGTTGGCAGGGGAGTGCATGTGGACACAGCTGGGCTTGTGTGTTGTGACTCGCCATGGACACAGTCTCCAGAGTTGGAACACGCTGGCATGTCTACTCAACATATCCTGTGGGATGCAAGACATTTTTATTTGTTCTTCATTTCCTCTCCTGCAAAATGAGATAAATGTACCTAGTTCATAAGATTATTCCTACGATTAATTGATATAATTCACATAGAGAATTAAGCACGGTACTTATTGCATTAGTTACCAAAAGCTGTTATGTAAAATATAGAGTATTGTGTGGGTACTCAGCACACTGAATCCACAATACTCCTGCTGGTTGCAGGAGTCTGGCGCCCTTTTGGAAGCTATAGCCCAATTTTATCAATGTCAACATGGTTGCTTCTTTTGGCTCACATAGCGAGTACTTACTCTGATTAGGAACCCTTGCCTGGTGAATGGCGAGCTGCCATGAGACCCAACACTTAGTTGCAGCTCTCAATTATTTGGTTCTAATGGCACCTAAATCACCAGATTCCAGATTTTGTCAGTTGACAAAGTATTTTTTTAAATATATCATAAAGAAGCTAAACCTGGTGTGCAGGCTGCAGAACAGATATGCACTTTCAAGGTATATTAAAACTAAGAGTCTCTATAGTGTTGTGTCTGTTGGTACAGAAGTCAGAGAATAATCAACTTTCTACGGCAAAGCACGCTGAATGAGAGAACATCCAGCATTACGTTAGGTGCGTTTCATTTTCATACCGTGTGGTTTAAGTATACAAAGACACCTTTGTCATTTTCTTCTCCTTACACCATGGGCTCACTACCTACGTGGCTGATATAGGCAAACCAAAAGTTAAAAAGAAGCTAGAAATGACACAGACACGAAGGTGATGGCAGTGACCATTGCTTAAAAGTATCCTCCCGGAACTTAGAGCCCTCAAGTGCAAGGGCTGGGGTTCGGGTATCCAGAGCCCATGTAAATGCCAGGTGGGTGGGATGGCTCACCTGTAATTGCAGCTCCCAGAAGAGGGAGATGGGCTCCCTGAGCGAGCTGATCACCCTGGTGAGCTCTGGCTTCAAATAAGACTGTGCCTCCATGAATAAGATGGCAAACAATGAAGGAAGATTTGCAGTGTTTGGACCTCCACAAACATGTCCACACACATGCAAAGACCTGTATACACACACACACACACACACACACACACACACACACGGGGGAAAGTGTCCTTAGCATGGTTCTTCCATGCTAGGGTGCCTGCCAATACATGAAAATGGGACAGATGTGTTTTGTTTGCTTTGATGGCCTTGGTGGTGATCAAAGCCCAAGGCCTTCTGCATGCTAGGCCAGAGCACTACCTCTCAGCCCTTGTGTTCTGTGCAGCTCAAGCTGCCCTCAAACTTGTCATCCTCCTGCCTCAATGTTCCAACTGCTGGGACTGCAGGCATAAGTCGACACATCTAGCTAGCAGATGCTCTTTTAGAGACAAAAACAAGAAAAAAAAAACATACCTAAAGCCACCTTGTAAGTATCTTGTGTGTCATTCACTTCTATGTGTAATGTTAATGGTCACAGTACACTTTTTAAGATGCCAATTTTGCACACTGCACAAGGGGAACTCATAGTCTTAAAACGCCTTTAGGAAGGTAAGGCTGGAATTTATAGCACACAGTTCTTTGGCGGAGGGCAAGTTAAATCCACCACTTGGTTGCTGAAGAAAAGATTGCGAAAGGTACAAACACAGTGATGGCTGACAAAGAGGCGAATGGAGAGCTTTCCGCTAAGCTTTAGGAAAAACAAAACAAAAACATAAACGGGCGTACTTCACCAAACAGGAACTTAACAGTTAGAAATGTTTACATTTCTTTAAAATGGCAGGAAAACAGAAATGACCCCAAACTTACTCCTCAACTGCTGTTAAATCCCAATCGGGAAGAGCAATGTGTGCGACGTATACATTCAAACTCAGCAGCTCACCTGGCATACTGAGACGTCAAATGTTTCAGTTTAATGAGGTCACTTCTCATTTTGTTACAAAAGGGATAGATTAGTAAATTAACGTATCTATCATCACTAGCCACTCCCATCTAGCCTGCTATAAAGCAAGCAGACTTCCTCTGTGTGAACCCTGGAAGGTTGTAACTACAAGGAAAGAAATGCCTTCTCATTACGTTGTAGCCAGATTAAAGCTTCTGGATTCAATCTTCAAGAAAGAGATTAAAGCTGAGATATTAAAAAGCAGTGCAGGATTAGTAACACATCTCCCCCGCAGCCAAAATGTCAGATGGCAAAAGGGTCTATTCCTCTGCTTTCCTCTTTTTTCTGAGCATCCCTGTAAGTGTGTGTGTGTGTGTGTGTGTGTGTGTGTGTGTGTGTGTGTAGAGGGGTGGCAGACAGTAACATCAACTGTTATGCTATGGTGCTGCCACGTTGATTCATTTACATAGGGCCTCTCACTAGCCTAGAACTTTCCAAGTATCCTAGGTTGGCTGGCCACAAGTCCCAGGGACCCAACTGTCTCCCCCACCTCCATGTGTTGCTTCTGCTGCTGCTGCTGCTGCTGCTGCTTCTTCTTCTTCTTCTTCTTCTTCTTCTTCCTCCTCCTCCTCCTCCTCCTCCTCCTCCTCCTCCTCCTCCTCCTCTTCTTCCTTCCTCTCCTCTTTCCCCCTCCTCATTGGTTTCTTCCTCCTCCACCTCTTAATCTTTAGCCTGTGTTTCGGGGCTGGAATGCAGCTCCTTATGTGTACAAAGTGAGTACTACTGCCAACTGAGCTAGCTCCCCAGATCCCCACCCCCAACAATTCTTAAGATTAGTACTATTGTTATGTCGCAGCTGTAGAAATGACTGCAAGGTATGGGCAAGCCAATCTGTCTGGCAGCAATTCTCATTCATTCTCTCTCTCTCTCTCTCTCTCTCTCTCTCTCTCTCCCTCCCTTCCTCCCTCCCTCCCTCCCTCCCTCCCTCCATTTTGGGATAAATGAGAAGAAAACAGAGGGACTTCCAATCTTTAAGAATGTTCACAGTAAAGGGAGCATAGTGGCATACACTCTAATCCGACCACTCAGGAGGCAGAGGCAGGTGGATCTCTGTGAGTTTGAGAACAGCCTGTTCTACACAAGGAATTCTGGGACAGCCAGAGCTACATAAGTGAGATCCAAAAACAACAACACAAAAGAATTTCAAATTAAGCAACACTGCTTACAAGATAAGGGTTTCACATTTAAGGGTAAGTCAGAGTCGGCCAGGACTTGAGCTGAGCCAGGGCCACTGTCTTGAGGGATAATGCTGTAAGAGAAGTGAACAGATTTCCCAGGAGTGAGACAGAAAACCATCCCACCTCTGCAAGCTGGAAGACGAGGGCAAGGGCTACCTCTGGCACACCAGCTTTACACACCCAGACCCTGGCATCAAAAGCACCTGAAGGCCTTCTGTTGGGTGACTGTATGTCTGTGGCAGGCACACTGGTTTTCAGTAGCTAGCACTCTGTATAGAGGCAATTGCTTTGTTTTGCCAACACTCAATTAATTATATTAATTAATGATTAATTCTATCCAGGTATATATGGACCTGTGTCGGCTCCAAAGGCATCTTTTCAGTGTGTTAACAGTTTGTGAATAAGATGGTTTTCCCAGTGGAATTAACCTGATGCTTTTCTTAAAACATGTAACCTTGAGTCCACTCCACCAAAAAAAAAAAAAAAAAAAGTGCTTTGGTTTGAGCAGTGCTCATAAATAAGGTTATCCTAGTTTCTCAGACGTTAAACATCACCCACAAGAGAACTGCTTTTGGACGAGATGTGTTTGTGATGGGAAGAACGGATTTCTGCTTCTAATTATGAATGATTTAGTGGTGACAGCAAACCAGGGTTTGGGAGGCACTTTCATGGGTCTCCTTGGGTGTGGTCTGCAAGGCTGAAAACTACGGGAAATGCCCGGGTAGCACCAGCAGACAAGGAAACCCCCTGACTTTGGGCATCTAAGGAAACAGTATGAAGACACATTTCTTGTGTGGAGTGGCCAGAATTACAAAAGAGGTTAAGGACACCATCTCAGTCTAGGTTAACAGAGATCACTGTGTTGCCACCTACCCTGCCAGCGTCCTTTCAGAAGTAGCCAACAGAAGCCCTGTGCTACCTTTAAATGCATCGTGACCCTGGTTAATATCAAGTAGACTTTTTAATGAGCAATTATTTGGAAATTGTCTCAGCAACATAGGGCAATCTGATATAACAGAAACAACTCTTTGGGCAATGGCCACATCATGGAGTTTCATCTCATCTCTGTGGTATGGACAACAGCAAGCCTGTTCACATTTAGGATGGGGTGGGAGGAGTGGAAATAACCAAACTGGTTTCAGCCTCCCTATTTATATTCTAGCAAAAATAAAAAGAAAGAAAAAAGAAAAAAAAAGAAAAAAGAAAGAAAGGAAGAAAGAAAAGAAAAGAAAAGAAAAGAAAAGAAAAGTAATTCCACTTAGCAACAAAAGAGAAAACTAAGGTGGGCCAGTTCTCGTGACTACCAAACCTTATCTGTTTTTTACCTCCATGCCTTAGGTCTGAAATGAATCTCCCTGAAGCAGCGTCAGACTTCTGCCAAGTGACTAGGATATAGACATCCTTTTGGTTGCTCAGCAAGACATATGCTCGAAAGAAAACTGAGCTCAAGACAGGCACGTGGGTTTCTCCGGAACCAGGGAGAGCCCTCCACAGGGCTCCCTCCATCCTCCGAGCCTCGGCTGAGTTCTTTGTCTCCTCCGTGATGATGGCGATTCACGGCTCCCATGGTCCCGTACACTAATGAACTGCTATAAATTTGGTTTGGAGACTCCAGAGACTGCACCGGGCTTCGGGGCACTGCTGAGAATGCACCCCACATTCAAGCCTCGCCTTTTACAAGGTGTGCTCAGCACTGTGGGCAATTTCCATGGGAGAACATTCTATTTAAAGAACTACACTTCCAGCACAATACAGAAAGTCATTTATGAAGATACAGGAGATACAGCACAGGGAGCTCTTGTGTTTACACAAGCATTCCCCTCCACACTCATGGGCTGGCGGCGGGGGAGGCCAAGAGGGTCCTTCTACAAAAGGAGAAGGAGATAATGCGGTGCCACAGTTACGGGACATGGAAGGTGACATACACACATAATGAGCGCGAGGTCTCCCAGGGAGGCTGAGAGGTCATTGGGATGCTATAAGGGTCTCTGACTGAATGTAATCAGAGGAAGGCTGAGCCAGAGCGGCGCTCTCCACACCTCCTGCTCCTGACCTTAAACACAGGTACCGTGCTCCCTTCTCAGAGAACATCTTAAATAGAAGATTTTTAAAAGCCAGTAATATTTAAAGGCCACATTACATTTATTAAAATGATATTTTCCACAGACAAAAGCCCAGGAAACCACTCTAAAAGGCAGAACGTACAAGTACAACATTCCCAACTACCTCCATCTTTAATTTGCAGGCAGCAGACCCACAATCCTTGAAACTTAAAAATAGAAGTGACAACATAAAATTTATAATGCTGATTTCCCAATTAAATCCCTAGTTAGAAATGGCAAAAAAGAAAAAAAAATTAAATGTCATCCACAAAACAGCCAAATCTTGGCTTGTAAAAGTATCTCTTTAAGGATGCTTCAGCTGAAAACAAAATGTATTCTCTGGATTGTAGAGCAGCCTGGATCAGGTGGTCAGTGTGACCTGCACGATGAGGACCCGGTCACTATTTGTGCCAGGGACATCACAAGGAGAAAACATGGCTGCAGCAAAACCAGCTATTTCCTCGTGCTCTGTGTTTGCTCACTGACAAATGTTCAGTCCTCCCAGTAAATAAGATGTCGTGCGGAGGGTAGTCAATACACATTTGTTGAATAAATATAGAAAAAAGGATTTAGAGTTTGTAAAATGGTCAGTTATGTACCCAATGTTACTAAGTACACAAGTGATCTTTTTTTTTTTAAATGTGAAGGTCAATGACTTTCTATCTATTAATACTAAAGGAAGACATTGTCGGGACCTTCGTATGCCAAGAGTGAACTCAACTCACCTGGCTTCAGGAGGTATGCAGCAAGCATGGGGCAGTGGAGAGGAGCCTGGGATACTGGGTTGGGCGGCAGCTCTCAGCTAAGCCTGGCTAATTCCATGTTCACAGACAACCTCTTAGGGTAGACACTTGCTACTTCTCGCAGAGAGGGGGCAGCTGATCAGATGCCAGCCTAGCGAGCACAGGAAGGAGACTCCATTCTCTCACATTCTGCTGCTGGAATCACTACAGAGAAGCCATGTGGGGTGCACTCCGAGGACTTCCCTCCAGAGCCATCTGTACAACGTAGGCAGATGACTCGGTAAGAATTAAGGTACACAAAGTTTAGATCTTAAGAGGCTACAGACATCTCATTTCAATACAACCCTAACATCTTGACTAGGCATCGTTTCATGCTGGCACCAGTTTCACAATAATTGAGTAGATTACAAAAACATTCAGAGCCGGGTGGTGGTGGCACATGCCTCTAATCCCAGCACTTGGGAGGCAGAGGCAGGCGGATTTCTGAGTTCAAAGCCAGCCTAATCTATAGAGTAACTTCCAGGACAGCCAGGGCTATACAGAGAAACCCTGTCTTGAAAAAACAAGAAAAAAAAAAACCCAAACCATTCAGGAAATCTTTTAATATGACATGAAAATGAGATAAACTGTGATACAGCCACTTATTTAGAGTCATTACAAGAGAATATGAGGAATTCAGCCAGCTTGTTCTTCTTGCCTGAGAATACTAGCTCTGAGCAGTGACTTTACTGAATTTGTTCTAGCGTTTGTTACTATGTGCAGATAGCTTATTTGTCAAGGGTTACTTTCTAATTGCGTTGCATTCTCTGTTTTGGCAAGAAACTCAAGCAATGTAAGCAACAGTTATAAAATACACAGTTAAGTTAAATGGCTGATGAAAAAAAATCATTCATAAGCATCTAAATATTGATATATATCATATTGTGGCTTGCTTCCAATCTGTTACTTTAAAATCTAAATCATCACCTATTTTATGTAATGACAATAAAATCCTATTTGTTTAAAGTAGGCACAGATAAAACTTTACAAGCTTAAATACCGAATGGCAAGAATTGTCATGCTTTTCCAACAATGAAAATATTTGGTAAGGTCTTCATATTTCAGATTCTCAAGACAGCTTTATGACTTCCCAAGACATTAATGCCTGACTGTGTGGTGGGGACACATGAGCTTTATTATTGGATTCAACATTGGCTAATACTTAAATTATTCTTAATATTTTTACTTTGATATACTTAAAAACTATATAATCTTAATTTGTTAATTCGAAGTTTATAGCTTTAGTATGTCATGCAGCTAATATAAATGCAGTAATTCAGCATTTAATCCATACCCATTTAAAAAATAATTGTACAATTAATGGCCCTACATAAGAATGAAGCATATTAAATGTATTGGTTGTCAGGACACAAAATTTTATATACTGATGCAAATTTGTGACATCACAGGAGGAAAGGAACTAAACTCAGGTAAAAATGGAGAGATTTTTACCAAACAGGTGTTGGCAGGGTTAGAACTCACTAGCAGATGTTGAGAACCCACAGACTGATAGACCTCCTGGCCTTGGGCAGAAGATGAAAGATTGTTCCCAGAGCACTCAGCACTCAGGAGGAGACAGGGCCCCTGGGTAGGGGCTGATTATTGAAGCATAGCCAGGCTCTTCCACAACCCCTGGCCGCACTAGGAAGAATACAGGCAGGTATTTCAGCGGCTTTCCCACCCACCTATGATCTCTGGCTGCTGTCCGTTGGCTGTCTGGGCAAGAGCAAGGCCAGGAGGGCTGGCTCAGTTGGGGGGGGGAATGCACACATGGTGAGCTCGCTGGCTTCTGCATCTGCCACTGAGGCCTGGCGTGGGGTAGAAGGACCATGCATGCACCTCTGTCTTAATTTAGAAATGTTACTTTCTAAACAGAGTTTTAAAAAATATAGTCTCTATTCTCATGTTTCTGCATTCTCCATCCTTAAAGGTCTATTTGGTTTTTTTTTTTTCTTTCATTTCTCTTTTGAGGGATGGAAGGCCCAACAATATCTCTGGTTAGCAGCCATCCCAAAGACCTATCTGAGCCCGCTGAGCACGGGAAGTTTGCATATAACTGTAAATGAATACACAGTGAAGGCGTTTGCCAAAACGAGAGAACTCTTCCAAAACTGTAACCCAGCCACCCACAATGACGATACCCAACAGCTCTCTCACACATGAGATCTGAAATACACACTCAAATCATTTGTTAACTCTGGGTGTGCAGCGCGTGTGCAGGTTTCCTCTACCTTCTGATTACAGGATAAAGGTCAACGTGGAGAAAGAAGAGCTGGTGCCAATGAGAAGCTTAACAGTCTTCTCACTGGAGGCAAAGCGAGAAATGGTGCTCAAAGCTGACGGCACCACCGAGGCCTGCGTTCACACCGAGGCCTGCGTTCACACCGAGGCCTGCGTTCACACCGAGGCCTGCGTTCACACCGAGGCCTGCGTTCACACCGCTGGCACTCCACGGACATCTGCTCAACTGGCCAAACCTTGGTTTGTCTCCATAATGAACCACTGAAAACAGCTCATCACTACTTCTTGGGGGAAAAAAAAAGCATCCGGTATTTCAGGTTTCACTCATATATATGTATTTTTTTTCTTTTGGGAGGATCACATTATACCTTTCCCTTCAACAAGAAAATCTCATTTATTTGAAGAAATTTTTCATATAAAATTTTTACCGTCACACGCTACAGAAGACTTAAGGCATCGTTCTGCAAAACGTGTTGCTTTTTTTTTTTTTAAATTAAGAAAACAGTGTTTCCTTCAGAACATGGCCTAAGAAATTAACATGGGAGCCAAGAGCAAATTTTAAGTATTCTTTTTTAATAAAGATAATAATAAAAAGGTAAAAATGTTACAAACCTGGTCTTTACTAAACAGAAGACTTGATGCCTAGTTACAACATTAATTTTGAAGGCTAACCCCTGTGTCTAGCAAACAAGTGTTACATCTATTTTGTGTCTGAACAGGCAACAGGAAGAAAGCTGAAAAGACTCATGCTTCCGAGTGATTTAGGAACAGATCGATGCTTTGTAGGGATCTATCTCTCAGGCGCTGATTAGAAATGACCTTTGATACCCTAAATGTTACACTCTTCAGAATAAAGAGGCCTTTCCCTTTTACTTTAAGAAGAAATGAACCATTTTCCAGGGATCTGCACTGACTGGCCCTTTGAACCAGTGCTGCGGAGATGAAATCCTGTTTGGCGTGGAGAATGCATTTTGATGGAACAAAGGGACTGAATCTTGTGAGGAAAGACTGGCTCTCCTGGATGTGCCCACTCACTCCCAGGCTGCTCTCCCTGGGGTGAAGACAAGGCGACCAGGCTGCTGGAGCAGGACAGCTGGCGAGGCTGGTGCTCACACCTCCCAAAGCTCACCAAGGATGGGAATTCAGAGCACAGCCGGGGGAAACTGCCTTTGAGTTCACCAAAATAAGAGGCTACACTTAAAGCCGATCCTAAGGATAACAAAAGCAGTTCAAATTCATTACGTGTAATCTGTAGTCCCTTAAATCTTTCTAACATGTTGATATACGAGCCTCACCAAAGCAGCGTTTTAGTACCTTAACAGTGCTTCAGTACCAGAAGGCCACAACAAGTTAAACCCATGGCTGTTCATTACAGGAACAGCCTGTAATTCTTTTTATTGCTCCAAGTCAATATTTCATTTGTTCTTATCATTAAGGAATTTGAGGTATCTACCCACCCTTCTGGAAACATAAACATTGAAAAGATAAAAACTAATTCCAACAGTTTTTTGAAAAAATAGAATGTGACAATCAATTAGTGCTATTTACTTGGTTCTACCGTGTGCGGTGCATTTTGGCTCTAAAGCCAAAAATTTCAAAAAATCATCGTGGACAACTGGCAGGTGACTCAAACTGTCCTACGTAAAAATAGTTCTGAGATTTTAGCCTCAGGTATTGGCAAAAGGGAGAGAGGTGTTTCTTACAAGGCCTAAGGTAATACTGCCTTCCAAAGACTGGTATCATACAAAAACAGTCTAAATAGGAAGCTATCAGTTGAAAAGAAAGCCTATTGTCCTAGTGACAGGTTCAATTGCTATACCTTAAATAGCAAGACAACCCTAGGCATTTTACAAGACCAAGTAAAAACATTTTAAGGCAGTTTGAACTGGTGCTGTCACCTAGAAGAATCCTTATGCTAAAAGAGTGACCGAGTTTGAGATTCATAATGACTTTCCTGTCTCAATTACCTGCTCTCCTCTAGTTATCACAACTCAGAGAAGCATGGATGTATAAACATTACACTAGCATTCATTTATAGTTTTAAACACAGTACACAGGACAGGGATGAGGGAGCTAGGGGCATGATGGACTTGAAATCTTACAAGGAGAGAAGTGGAGGCCTTCACAGACGCTCATGAAAATGGAGGCATAAAGAGGGAAAGGCAGAGGAAAGGAAGATGATTTGGAGATAGCACACCCCAACCGGGCTCTTGGTTGGGAGTGACCCAGGCTAGCGATCTGAACCAAAGCGCAACTGTCTGAGAATGCCTCCAGCGGGACACAGAGATGGAAACTTGCTCCTTGCGGGAGGTTCTGCCACTGAGCATATGTAGGTGGACTCACTGGGATAGGAAACATGGGCAGGAGTTTCAAAAGCGGGGTAAAAAACAAAGGATGGGTCAGTTAATCACATCTGCAGAATGTATATGCAAAGAAGGCCTGCAGGCCGCGATGAATTGTAACCAGAGAGCTAGGGATTTGCAATTAGAAGCTGAGGAGGTCCTGACATCAGGTTGATAGTCCAGCAGTGGGGACTGCTCCCCGAAGCCTCATCAGAGGACAGGATGAACAGGCTGGCGAACAGTGACAGCAGTCTTTCCTAGACATTCTGTTTCCTCTACGAAAACAGAGTCTCCCCACCCGCCATGTCTTGTTCTCGGTTGCACCTGATCGGGCATCAGTGAGCTGGTGCTAGGGGACATCAGCGTGGCTGACATTGTCACTAGGGTACTGCAGAGGCTAGGTTAGGGCTCAGTGGGTGTTTTCCAGGCCTTCCAGGGTTAAAGCTCTGGCTTCATTATCCAGTTCTTACCCCTTATTTCATGCCAGAGTATGAGCATGACATTAAGCGCAACTACAGATGGTTTCTGGGGATTTCTCAATATAGGAGCTGTGACCCGTTGCTGGCTCTTCGTCCTGCGGCACTCACAGGCAGACTTCAGAAGAGAGAAGGAGGTCCGGTACTGAGTTCCCCCCTCCCCGGTAGTTCTTTAAATTGCTACCAAAAACACCCCGCAGAAACAGAAGAGGCTGGGGAGGCGGCAAGGTGAGGCTGTCCCCAGATTCGGAGGCCCTCCAGGGAAAAGCTGCCTGCCTTACCCCGGAGGCCGCCTCGGCACCGACAGCCTATGGCCTGCATCGCCCGCACAGAGCGAGGTTCCCGCGGCAGGAGGCCGCCGATGAGCTCCAGCGCATCGACCCTGCCCGCTTGGTCTGGATTCCACGCAAGGTGCCTCAGCCTACCTGTCTGCGTTCCTGCCGCGAGGTGCGACGGGACTAGCCCACCCCAGCAGCTCCTCTCCTCATCTCCCACTGGGCGAGGATGTAGTTTCACTTTGTTTTTCTTATTCGTGTGTGGTTTAAATCTACGGTGGACGAGTGCACGAGGCAGGCGGGAAGGGCGCATAGCTCGTACCAGCGCGGGCGCAGACACAGAACCTGATCAAAGAGCCAAGAAGGAAAAACTACCGGCGCTTGCAGCGTCCCGGCGCGAGGCTCGCCTGGCCGGTCTGCACACCTACCCTCCAGCGAAAGGGTCCACGCGTGACTCCGGGTCGTTCGGATGTCTTCCCTAGAAGCCCCCGTTGTTCTTTCCACTTCCCGAGACACGTGCGCCCCGGGCCCCACGCAGGCCCCGCCCCGCACGTACGAGCCCTTAACCAGCCCGCCGCTGTCGCTGCCCCGCGCGCTCGTGTCCACGGGGGGGCGCTCCTGTCCGCCCCCCACATCTACGCCGCGCCCCTCGGCAGGCGCGATCTTGCACTCCCGACCCGCCGCGCGCCGCCTCCTACCTGAAAGCCCGCGAACCGGGCACGCGAAGTGGTCGAGGCAGCTGTGGGCAACGCGGCCAGGTAGAAGACTCGGGGAGAGTGGCTGCGGCGGACTGTCCGGGAGCGCGCGCGCGCGCTCCCTCGTCTGACACCCGGCCGGAGCCCAGCCCCGCTGCCGCGCGCCTCCCGCCTCGCCGCTCCTAATAACAACGGCGCCCTAGGTCAGGTGGCCGCGCGCGGACAAGGCAACCATTGGCTCGGCGGGGAGCGCGGTGCGTCGCGATTGGCTGGGGGGTGGGGCTTCGGCGCAGGTGGGGCGGGGCCGCTCAGAGAGGCTGGCTGGGCGGGGCGGGGGCGGAGCCAGGCTTGGTCCGCGCCTTTGTGCCCGGCGCGCGCTCTCCGCCCGCTCCGGCTGCAGCGCCCGCTGCATCAATAATTCAGAGCGGCGGCGGCGGTGTCAGTGGCGAGTGCGGACAGGAGGCGGCGGCAACAGCGGGGACCAGGCAGCAGAGGCTATGCATCCAAGTGCGGCTGGGCGGCCGCGGCACCCCTGAGGCCCGGGCGGGGCTCCGGGTACACGGCGCGCGGGGACATTTGTTCTGGAGTGCGAGGGAGAGGCGTAGTAGCCCGGGAGGCGTCGGCAGAGCTGCGCACAGAGCTGAGGAGGGGGCTTCGGAGCAGGGCTGGGGAGGGGGGCGGCTGGCGCTGGCAGCCCCCGGGGTGGGGGGCGGGGTGGGCGCCGGAGGCGCGATGCTGGGAGTCGTGGAGCTGCTGCTGTTGGGGGCTGCGTGGCTGGCAGGCCCAGCCCGCGGGCAGAATGAGACAGAGCCCATCGTACTGGAGGGCAAGTGCCTGGTGGTGTGTGACTCCAACCCCACATCTGACCCTACGGGCACTGCTCTGGGCATCTCTGTTCGCTCGGGCAGCGCCAAGGTGGCTTTCTCGGCCATCAGGAGCACCAACCATGAGCCGTCCGAGATGAGTAATCGCACCATGATCATCTACTTCGACCAGGTGAGTTCCCTGTTCTCTTGCAGCATCCAGAATGGATTGGTGAGGGGGGTGACAGGGAGAGCGAGGAAGGCGGATGTGGGATATACTCTCCAAGGGCTCTGCAGAAGCGCGAGGCCACGCTCGGGCGGACTCCTGTCTACCCCGTTTCGTTCCTGTCTTCTTCTAGGTACTAGTGAACATCGGGAACAACTTTGACTCAGAACGCAGCACTTTCATCGCCCCGCGCAAAGGCATCTACAGTTTTAACTTCCACGTGGTGAAAGTCTACAACAGACAGACCATCCAGGTCAGCTGCCACGTGGGGGTCTCAGTAAGGGGGTCCTGGCAGTAGGGATCTGTCGGAGGCTCTGTGGAAACAGGCGGCAGAAATCAGTGGCGTAAGCTCGCCCTGTTCCGGGGACGAGTGGCAGGGCCTCATTTGGCTTGCCCTGCCCTTTAAGCAGTCCAAGGTTCCTGAAAGCATCCCCAGAGACAGTTTCCTGCCTTCTCCTTCTGAGCCCTTTTGTAAAGATCCCTGGGTTTTCCTTGGGGACTTTCGGGACTTCCCATAAGGGCTGTTAGCTTCCCAGACAGCTAAGGCCTCTGTAAGGTCTTCTCCACGCTCGCTTTCTCGCTTTCTATGCTCAACAATCCGCTGCAGCCCAAAGCCTTTCTGCCTGCTTTTCCGCTTTTTTCCCCCCCACCGCGGACAGAATCTCTTTCCCAAACCTCACAACCTTCATTTGCAGATTTGTTATTAAACTTGAATCTCATCCGGTGGACAGAGAAAAGGGTCGGGGTGGGGATGGGAGTGGTGGGGCTACTCGCTCCCGGGCCAGCCATGGCCAGGCCAGCACCCACTTGCTAACTAGCCAGGTCCCCAAAGATGTCTGCGTTTCCTTAGAGCACCCGCAGAGGCCGAAAACGCGACTGAGGACAGGGCGCTTGGTCCTAGGCTGATAGCACTGCAAGGGAACAAGCAGGCGATGGCGGGTGCGGCAGGATCTGGGGCAAGAATTGAGCGGGTGACGTGGGAACGAAGCTCTAGTGTAGTTACGCGGGTCTCGGAATTGCGGACAGCCACTCCTGATCGCTTTCTAATCTGTCCTGACCACATTCACCGGGAGAGGCCGGCCGGGGTAGGGTGGGGTAGGGGTAGGGGTAGGGGACATTTGTTTAGGAATTCAGGGCCCGCGGGGAGCAGTGGTGTGCTCCTGACAAGCTGGCGAGAGGCCAAAGGTCTCAGGACGCTACAGCCACCTGCGGGTTCACTAAATTGGATCAGGGCCAATCGGGATTCGCTCGGCGCGCTCATTTGAGAAACTGGAAGGAGCCTGAACGCCCGCTCTGGAGAGGCAGACCCTTCCACTACCTAGATACGGTGTGGGTCTCCGTTAGAGCCTCTGCAATGAGCAGCCAAGCCCCTCCACGCCCCGCACGCCTCGTGCTCCATCAGGCCTTCGCTCAGCGGCTAGGTTGGGTCACCACCGGCGCTTGGGTACCCGCCTTGGTGGCGCTTCTGATGCAGGCCGTTTTCGTTCTCAGGTGAGCCTCATGTTGAACGGGTGGCCGGTGATTTCAGCCTTCGCCGGGGACCAAGACGTGACACGCGAGGCCGCCAGCAACGGCGTCCTCATCCAGATGGAGAAAGGCGACCGAGCATACCTCAAGCTGGAGCGGGGGAACTTGATGGGGGGCTGGAAGTACTCAACCTTCTCCGGATTCCTCGTGTTTCCCCTCTGACTGGCGCGTATCTGGAGTGGAGGCAGGAGAGAGGCAGGAGGGGAGTGAGAAAAGAGGCCGAAAATTGCCAGGGCGAGGAAGCGGCGCCGCCGGAAACTTCCTACGTGTTCCTTAGCTACACTGGGTACCAAGGTGCGCGCCGCCCGCGGTCCAACTTCGTCCGCTCCCTTACTAAGAGAAGTACATTTCCGCTTAGCTCTGCACACTCCCGTTTCCAAAATTAATCTCGCCTCCCCTAAGCCAGTCGCAGCAATCGAGGAAGAGACTTGCCTTGTCATTATGGTTCCTTACCCATGTCCTTGTCCCTAACAATTAAGGAAGTAATGTGAAATGTTTCTCCCGACCCGATTCCCCCCCCCAACCCTGCCACTTACTGAAACTTAGTATGCCCCTCCCCTGCCCCAGTTTGAAGAGGGGGTCAGTTTGTTTTCTGTTTCTGTTTTTGAATGGGGCAGGTAGTTTTAATAACAGATTTTGCTCTTCAAACACCGCGCCAGTTAAGCTGGAGAGAATTCGTCCCCGCTTGTTAGCGGAGGAAAAGACTCACCTTCGTGGTGGCTGGTTTAACTATACATAAATACGTATAGGTATCATTTGTACACGAAGAACTCTTCCAGGTGGACGCTGGCTGTGTTCCGTATTTCTGTCCTGTTCGGAGTGATCGTGAAATCTAAGGCTGCTTGGTGTTTGTTCTCTGATGCTTGTCAAATGCCCTGTGTTCTGTGGCTCCACCAAACGCCAAGGAGGTTCTTCGGGACGCTTCTTCTCCTCCCTCTGTAACATACGTGTGAATAGCCAAATTTTAATTTTGCTTTAATCCAATAAAGTCAAAGTGGGACTTTTATTTTTCTGAAACAGCTTTCTAAACTTCGCCTTTTCCGGGTTGCGAGGTTGAGGCGGGCGGAGAAGCAAGAGACTTGGAAGCTACCAGGAGAGGCCGGGGCGCAAGGCCTTCTTCGCAGAGCCGTTTCTGCGCAGTCTCCCGCAGCAGGCTCGCTTTGCCTTCCCTGCGTTCCCTGCTTTGGTGGGACATGAGATATATGACCCAAATCCTGCTAGGTGTGACTGCGGGCCTGGAAGCAACGTGTTGCCCACCCTAAATTCCAAATGCATCAGGAATTATTCCCAATTCTAGTACCCGAACCCGCCTGCCCCGCGTGTCACAGTGTCTTCACGCCTACTTTCCTTGGATGTCTCCAGCTCGATCCGCTCCGCGGCTCCCAAAGCACCTTCCACTTTGTACCAGCGCCTCTGAACCCGAGGTCCACCCGCCAAGCAACCCCGGCGGCCAGACTTGCGTTTGCGCTCATTCGCAGGACTTTCAAGGGGGTTCGTGCAGAAGTTTTTGATTGTACCGAAACATAATGTGCAAAACAAAATTGAAATAAACGACTTTGTTTTAAGTCTGGAACGCTGACCCTGTGTTGAACGCGGGTGACGCAACGCCAGACGCGGAGAAAGTCGAGGGTCCAGGACCGAGATCCGCGGTCCAGACCAGAGAATGGCTGGGTCCCCAAAACTGGTCCCGGGTGGGCGCTGGTGGTACTGGGCCCTCCTACACGGTTTTCCTGGGCTGAGATTCAGTTGAGTTTCAGTGGTTCTTGAGTGAGGGGGTGGGGAAACAGGGGTTAACAGTACCGCGGGCAAAATTTCTGGCATTTCTGTATTCTGCTCCCACCCCGCATCCCCAGCGCTTCCCAAACACAGCTGGCCTGGGAACCTTGCTACTCTTTCTCAACCTCGCAGCTTAAAAGTGCTTCTGGCAGCTGCGCCCTTCATAGGGCCAGGGGCTCAGGGGACTGCAGGGGACAAAGGGGGGGGCTTCCGGAGTGAGACGCAATCAAATGCCAGTCTCTTCCATCCCCACAGTTCCCTTCTCTGCTTCAGTCTCACTGGAAGAGGGGCCTTATGGGAATTTAATAAAAACTCGAATTCTTTTTCTTTTCTTTTCTTTTCTTTTTTTTTTCTTTTCTTTTTGATAAGAGCTTTGTCTTCGGTCTTTATTCTGGGAAAGACAGTTCAAGGACAAGAGCTAGGGAACTACCTCGATCAACAACTCAGCTGTCTGAGCCTGCCACCCTAAGCGGAGCTCCACTGTGCACGCTTACAGCTGATCCGGGCTGAGTGCTTGCTGCCGACGCAAATGCTCACAGAGCCCTTTGGAGCTCCGAGGACTTCCCGAATGCTGCCCGTTCCTTTTCCTAAGCGCAGAACCATCCCAGGTCAAGTGTCCAGGGGCTCTGGTGCTGGGGAATCCACTAGCTGAGTTCCACCTGGGTAAATTGGGCAAGTCTCCCTGCCCTCAAGATTCCCTTCTGTCCAAAGGCAGGGAGGTGTCTAAACATCTCCAAGAGTCCCTCCTGTTTTGGCGACCCAGCCATTCTCTGGTCTGGAACCGGGCATACAGGATCGCACTACACACTGACTGGATCGAGGATGGGGCGGAGGGGGGGGGGTGTGGGTCCACACTGGGCCTAGATCAAAATCCTTACTAACAAGGGAAGGAATACCAGTGGACCCAGAGAAAGAAGAGGAAAAGTTCTTCCGGATTCTCTCCAGCTCTACGCGTGGCCCCAAGTAGGATTGGGTCCCTGCTTCTGAGGCTGGCGTTTCAAAGCCATTTTCACCTGGGTTCCCCCCACCTCTTCCTCTGCCTGTTAACCCTTTCCTGTGCCCCTTGACTATCTCCCATCTAGCTCTCTGTGTACCTACGTATGCCACCCCAGCCTTGAAGTGGAAGATATTCTTTCCTTTAAAAAAAAATCACATTGCACAGTGGACCCAAGTTTAGTTAAAAGGCCACCTCTCCTTGGTAGCTGTCCCAACCCACAGAGCAGCTAATGCTCTCCCTGAGAGGCTTACTGCCTGCTTGTTCCTTGCCTTTCAGGGAGGGCCCAGTCTGGTGCTGGCAGGGAAGGAGCCACTTGGGGCTGGGCTTGTCTTCCCGTTTTTTTGTTTTGTTTTGTTTTGTTTTGTTTTGTTTTGTTTGTTTGTTTTTGTTTTTGTTTTTGTTTTTGTTTTGTTTTTTTGTTTTTTTTTGGTTTTACAAGGAATGGCCACCCACCTTTACTCCATGCTCCTGGCATGCGACAAAGAAACCGGGCATCTTCTCTGCCGGCGAAGATGGAGCCCGGATATTCCTTTGGTCAGAGGCAGGTGAACCGACCTATGCCTGAAAATTTTGGGCTACAGATGGGGTCACCAAATGGCAAATTGGACATGAATCAAGAAGAAAAACCCTGGAGAGCTGCAGTTCCCTGGGGACTTCCTTCCTGTCCCGGCTAGAGGCTTGGGAAGTGGGTGGGAGGGTGGGTGGGGCCATTTAAAAAAAAAAAAACAACAAAACCCTACACCTTACTTTAGTTCTCTCCAAAGCTTTGAAGCCTCTGATCCCTAGCAGATCTGGGTCTTCCCTCCTGCTTTCATCTAAAATAAGTGGCGTCAGATCTCAACCTCTAAGGGTTCCAGGACCACCCCAAGTTTTGCTTCACTCTGGTTCTGAATACGCTCTCCAACCTCCTCACCACCTTGGGTACTTCCTTCTCACCTGCCTGGCTAGTATGCAGTTTCCCCTTCTACCCAGGAGAGCAGAATTGCCACTGCCTACCTCTAAAGAGTGTGGGGGTCTTACCTAGCCCCACCACCGCCCACCTCTGCCTCTCGAAGGGCAGAGGTTAAAGTGTTATTCTCTGTGGCAAGAAAGCCCTGTAGCAAGAAGCACAGTGACGTGACTGTGAGCGGAACCCAGGAGTCATGCCCAGCAGTCCTGTGGGCCAGTAGGCAAGGAGGCCACCCATCCAAGTTCCCTGGAGCCGCCAGGAGCTTGCAACACCGGGGAAGCCCACGGGGGACCGTGCCTGAGCGCTGACTGTAAGCAGAGCAATCCTGAGGATCCTAATGAGAACATAATTACCCAGGTGTAGGGAGAGCCTCACTGGCCTCTAATTACTGTCTTAATGGGCATAGGAGAGGGGAGGGGCAGGCACTGGTGGAGAGGGGGTGGACTAGGGTTCTGCACCCCTGCGCTGGGGGGGGCGGGACCTAGGGGGAGGCTCCACCCCCTCTATGATTTTACACTTTCCTCAGCTCCAGAATGCTGAGTGGGCTACAGTTTCTGGTAGTTGGTCTCACTTCTCAATTAGTACCTGAGTTTAAAATCTTCGCTTCCCAGCCTTCAGTGAGTCCCCTCTCTACAGGCTGGTGCATTCCAACGACAGTGACATCAAACAGTGAAGCCCTGGACTCCCCGTGGGGAGGAAGCAGCCAGTGGGACTACCCAGGCACACCTGCCCATCTGCTTTTGAATTAATACTGTAGGGGGAAATGGTTCCCAGAGATCTTTACAAAGGTCTCTTGACCCAGGGATCATCATATAAGACAACTCTCTTTTGAGCCTCAGTTTCTCATATTTTATTCAAGTGAAGACAATGGTAATCTTTACTATGGTAAAAAGATATTCCATGCTCAGCAAGTACAGGGCGTTGTGGGTTCAGGACCCGATCCTGTGGGGATCCACCACCAGCACTGGGCCCAACCCTCACCCCAGATAGCTTTCTTCATTCCTGTTGCTTATAGAACTAGCATTTTTCAATGCTGTTGAATATTTTCTGTCTGTAGGCCTTTGTGCTCCCTGTTAGGCCCTGAACACTGTTCCCTGCTGGAATGTGTCTGTATGCCTTTGTAAGTGATTCCTTTCAAAGCATACAGTATCTTCATCCTCCTCTCCTGCCTTGGCTCTGTGGCCACACCTCACCAGGGGTCGAGCCAGTTGTCCTGTCCTGATGTCCTCACCAGGGGTCGAGCCAGTGTCCTGTGCTGATGTCGTGATCTAAAGCAAATCATGCCTGGCACAACTGCAGGACATGAGCATAGCCAATGACAATGTTCTCTGGAAGACTTTCTGGAGCCTTCAGTCCCTTCTCCTCCTCTGTCCCCAGCAGGAACACTGATATGGAAGTACCCTCCTGACCTAATCCAGCTGGGAAGAACGTCCTGGCCCCGCCCCACTCACCCCCATCTTCCCATTTCACCAGAAGATGAGTCTATCCCCAGGATGTCCCAGTTGTGACCTTGGGATGGCAACATGCAGGGACAATATGGAAAAGGCTAAGAAAAGACCCATGGGATGGTGTTTGCTAGGTCTTGTCACCCAGAAAGTGCTTTGCTTTACATGATTAAGACTGGCTGAGAAGTCGTGCGGATTCATCCCAAAGCCCGTGTATGCCATCTTCCCGGGGATACAGCGATGGCTTTGTGGTAAGGGATGAGAGAGACATTTCTTGATATGATCCTGGAGGACTTTCTGGAGGTTTTTGAGGCTCCTAGCAAACACCAGCCCATGCATCTTTTCTTAGCCCTTTCTTTATTGGCCCTGCCTCTTGCCCTCCTACGGTTGCAACTGAGCGGTCATGGGACAGACACATACTCTAGTGGAATGGGAAGGAGAGAGTGAATTGGGGGCAGGGCCGGGTAGGTCTTCGAGGCTCCAACCTGACCTCAGGACTCTGCCTCAGCAACAGCTCCTCTGCAAAGTTTTTCCTAACTGCAACCCAGCAGACTGTCCCTTTTATTTCCCATCTGACCTCTTAGTCAGAGTGTGCCTACCCACAACAATGAACAAGAAGAGTATCTCTTGCATGGACAGAAGAGTAGTCACAGGTACCTTGGGTACGGGGCTCACTGGCTTGTAACAGTCTGGAGTGCTACCTCAGCACTAAGTCCCCCCCCCACCCCCCCACCCCCCACCCCCACCCCACCCCCCGCCTAAATCCTTACTCACTCTCTCTGGATAACCACACTTGTGTAAGAGTGGAATTGTACTGTATCTGTTGTCTATAGATGATTTACAATTCTTCTTCCCCTGCTGTTCGCCCAAACCCAGGCCCAACATGCTTTGAGCACCATTGTGGGCAGGGGCCAGGCTTTATTCTTCTTAAAGGACAAGAACGACTTTGTCTTCACTCCCGGTGTCAAATACCATGAATCAGGACAAGCAAGATGGCTCAGTAGCAAATGTGCTTGCCACTCAAGCCTGGCGACTTGAGTTCGTTCCTGAGCTTTATAGAAGGCTGACTCCCCAAAGAGGAATATAGTATGTGACACACAGTGATAATAAATACAATTTTAAAATCTTTTTGAAAATACCATGGATTAGTCAATTGACTGTTTTAGGAATCCAGGATCAAGCAATTGTGTTTATAGTGAAGTGTGGGTATTGAAACGCCTACTATGAGAGCTGACGGTGCCAAGGAGCTGATGGAGCTTAGTAGGTTGCCAGGTACAAAGAGTAGCCTTGGTCAGTGAGGGGGCTGATAACTCCACTCACGACCATCTCTGGGATTTCATTCTAATTAACAGAGAATAGACTCTGTGCTCCAAAGCCTGCTTTAGTCTGCTCATCAGGTAAAGCACCCAGTGCCCTTTCTTCCATGGTCAGTAATTACTGCAAGCATTCAAAGAGGAAAGGGGGAATCGCTAACCAAAGAGAGGCCACTGGGCATTTCTTCCTCCTCATTTAAAAGGAAGCTGTGTGTGCGGCTCAGATCATGTATTAAAGACTCTCCTTTGTATTTTGAGAGGCTCAAAAATAAACTCCCCGTCGTATACTTTGCTGAGCGTTCAGATGAGTTTATAATGACCAAGTGGGCCCAGCCATAGTGTGGAGAGGCTGCTGCTCGTAGCCTGCTGTGCTGCTGACTGATTCTGCCCACCTTAGGCTTCAGCTGTGCCTCCAGTTCTCTCCCTCTCTGGGCTTAGTGTGACGTGGCTGAGAGACTGGGCATGCTCTCAATACCAGCCAGGCTAAGGGGGCCTATCTGTGTGGCTTCTGAGGGTGGGGTATTTTTCCTTCCTTCTCTGGGCTCCTGAGGCTTCCTAGGTAGAAGACTGCTCTGGAGGTTCACTGGTACCCAGGCCTATGGGGGAGGGGGAGGGGAGGCTCCGAGTGACTTGTGTAAGGAACGGAGAGAGACCCGAATGGGTGTGTTACTGACCTCAATACCTCAAGCCCATGGGAGTGGCAAAGCCTTCCCCAGGTTCCCCAGGTACAAAGGTTGACAAGTGTTCTCAGAAAGCCTGCAAGGCAGCTCCCTCCTCCTGGATGAGACACACGCCCCCCCCCCACCCCGCAGGGACCTCCCCTGGAGGCTAGCTAAGGACTCCCTGTGCTGTGTGGTATAAAGTCATTGAGTTTCCAGGTTATATAGCAGGTGTCCTTCATCAGATTGAGCACAACCCATCCAGTCCCAGCTTTTCTCCTGTACCACTGTGAGTGGCTATGAGGGTCTGTGAGGCTGGGATGCTTTTTTGGCCACCTTCCTCCACAGCCTTCTGCTGTAAGAAGCATAAAAAAGCGGGATCTGCACTGAGAGCAAACTCAGTCAGTGAGCTCCAAATTCAGGGAGAGACACTGTCTCAAAAATAAAATGGAGAACATTTGAGGTAGCCACCCAACATTGACCTCTGCACACACACACACATACTTACATACATACTCACAAACATACTCGCATATACACAAACACTTACACACACTCACAGGTGTGTACACACTCACAATACACGCACATACTCACACAGACACAACACACCCACACATATATGAATGCACACACACTCACATACACACACTCACACACATACACACACACTCAAACATATGTGCACTCGTACATACACTAACACTCACAAATACATGCTTACACATACATGCACTCACACAGACACACTCATACACTCATACACACATTCACACATGCGTGCACACACTCAAATACACACACTCACACATATTCACTCACACATGCTCACATACATACACACACACAGACACACACACTCATACATACATACGCACACACTCACATATACACTTATACACACATTCATACATATGTGTATTGCGTGCTTGCATGTGCACACACACACACACACACACTCACTCATGCCTTTAGATGATACAATGAGTGTACTCCCTCCATTAGCTTTCACTAACCTTTTCATTAACCCTTCACTGACTATAGCCTGACCCAGAAGCACCCCCCCCCACTGTCTTTTCATAGGGATAGATTTAGAAACTGGTAGGGCACTTCTTTCGAGTCAATGAAAGACTGAGAATTTTGCCAAGACTTCTTGGTCAGATTTGAAGCAGTCGCAATGGAAGGGCTGGACCTTCTGCAGCTCTCTTGAACACTGAGGTGTGCAAACTGTTGCACGTGCCTGCTGAAGACAGCAGCCAGACGCCCCGATCACGTTATATGATGGCCTCTGCCTCTCACGCTTTCTTTCTGGCCTTGAATTCCACAGTAAATTGTCTTCTCAACAGAAAAGAAATCCCAGCTGATCCTAATTTGACATATGTATGGGCTATATCTGTGTGGCTTGATGCCATTGCTACTACACAGGGCTTGTTAGAGCTGGGGCTTTTCAGTCCCCAACCTGTATTTGAGGAACGAGAATCAGAAAAATCCACAAATTAGCACTCATGGGCTTGTGCTCTTCTGAGGAAACAATGCATGCTTTTGGTGATGTCACAATGCCCCAACAAAGACTGTGTTGGGAGACACAGCGAGAGATGTACACAGTGCTCATCTAACAATTAAGCTGGCTCCCAGGCAACACAGAAAAATGTCTTCCGCTTACTGGTATGTGACCATCACAGTGGGAAGACGCTGAGAGAAGACACTGCATCCACGAGGCAGGAAGCATCTCAAACAATGTGACAAAGGTTACAACATTCAGTGACACACAGGCCTTTGCTTTGGAGCCTCTACAGAATTTCTAGATCTCCTTTTTATGGGTGTTATCTCACCCATCCTAAACAGAATTAGATTTTTTGTTCTACACATCGTATATGTATTTGTGCATGTGCAAGTGTGTGTGTGTGTGTGTGTGTGTGTGTGCGCGCGCGCGCGTGTGCGCGCATGCATGTGTAAGGGTGGGTGTATACATCTACAGTTGTGTGTGTGTGTGTGCATGTATGTATGTGTGTATGTGTAAGGTGTGTGTGTACATGTGTGTGTATGTGTGTGTGCACGTGTAAAGTATGTGTATATATGTGCAGGTGTGTATATACATGTACAGGTGTGTATGTGTGTGTGTGTGTGAGAGAGAGAGAGAGAGAGAGAGAAAATGGAGAGGAAGATGGAGAGGGAGAGGGAAAGAGGAGAGGGAGAGGGAGAGAGAGAGGGAGGGGGAGAGAGAGAGAGAGAGAGAGAGAGAGAGAGAGAGAGAGAGAGAGCTTTCTGCCTACCAGCATCAGTATCCTTTTCCTGGTGGCGGGACCAGACACTCTCGCATCAGTCTGATCCTTTTTCTTGCTTATAACCAGCAATCCTACCCATCAGCCAACCCTGAGAGCATCATCACCATCAAACTAAAGCCAGCCACTCACTCCCTTGGGTCAGAGCAGAGAACAACCCGCTTCCGTCTTGTTTTCTCATGCCCTGCATTCTTCCTCTCTTGGATGGCAAGGCACGGACCCACTCAGAGGTGAACCAGGCCTTGGCCGTCCTCAGCTACTGAACCTCTCTGCCTCTTCAGAATCCATGTCGATTCGGTATCTTGTCCCGTTGACGTCTATCCGTCCTTCACAGCCTTTGAGAAGTGTACCTGCTGGTCCCTGACGGAAGGTTCTGATCCTGTAAGCCTGCACTGGGAGAGAGGCTTCTGCAACATCACAGCTTCTAGAGGGACTGGCTGCGCAGACCTGTTTTCGTAAACGTTTGCCAGTTACTGGTACCTGGCTTGGGCTGGGGCGTGGGGGCGTGAGGCAGCGCGGGTTGAGTCAGAGGCTCTGTGCAGGTGCTTGCTTTCCAGGGTGGCGTGGGAACCGGAGGATGGGCTCCTTTCCATAATGAAGCATGAATACACATAGGCTGCTCTAGTGTCATCCAGAAGGGATCGTCTGAGATGTGCAATTAGCTCCCGCTTCACAGGAGAGAGGCGTTTTGTCCATGTAGCCAGCAGGCTCACCTCACACAGGATACCAGGGAGGCGGCTCTTCCTGCAGTTGTACTGACAGCCCACGGCATCGCTCCGTGTTCCTGTCTGGCTTCCGCGAGGTAATGAAGGCAGCTTCACAAGGGCCCTTGTACCCGCTGTGCCTGCTGGAGAGCCTGCCCGCCACACTCCTGTCAGTCTAGTCTGTCACGTCACACTGTCAGTTCCACATCTGCGGTCCCTTCTTGCCCTTTGTCACCCTTGAGCCAGCTTGTCTCCTAGAGTATGAACTTGTAGCTCCTTTATACCCCTGACTCTCTGGGCTATGCATCCCAGACCTCTGAGTGTCCTGGGAGGCCTGTGCCCATTCTCACCACCTCTGGTGTTGTCACATGACGCCTACCACACCCTCTTTTGGTTAGGTTGTCAGCTTAATTTCCAAGTCTAGGGAGCCCGTCAAGGGGACATGAAAGGCCCCAGTCTTCTGTTTGAATTTTGAATCATCCAGGTGTTCTAGAAGGGCTCTGGTTGAAAGGAGCAGGAACTGGCTACTTTAAGCAGAGTGGTAATTGTTCCATGTACCTCACAAAGTGAAGGACAAAGCTCAAGAAAAAGACCACTTAGTGCTGAGTTGGAGGGACAGGAAATGGTGATAGTCCCTTGGGTGTCACCTTTGAGGTGCAGCAAAAAGAGTCCTTAAAGTCACAAAAATGACATTCCACACACCCTGGGGAGAGGATTTCATTCCTAGCTCTCTCTATCTGGAGTGGGGGCTGGGTTTCTCCATTGTTTCCAGTGGGAAGCTTCTGTTGGGAAGCTTCCTCAGCGATGTGATTCTGGAGACATGGGCCTCTTTGGGGATAGCCTGGTCTGGATCCTGCTTGGTGCTTCTTTGAGTAGCTGGCAGCTTCCAGCAAGGGTTGTGCTTCATAGCTTGGTCTGGGACTCAGTCTTCACATCTGAAAATAGGAAATCAGCAAGGCTGTGGTGAAGCTTATTAATAGACAGAGACACACTCATGCTAATGAATGTCAGTAAGACAAAGGGCAGAGGGAGGAAGGGAGGGAAGGGAGAAAGGAGAGATGGAGGGAGGAATTATATACTCTCAAGGGATTTTTGCAAGCTCCCTCCCCACTTCCTATTCTCCCTGTGGTTTTCCCTCTCCACTTGTGGATGTGTAGCCTTAAGAAGGGACCTCGGATTTCCTGGCTTATAAGCCTCTCACCCAGTGCAGACTCAAGACTCACTGGGTCATAATGGAGGGACAGCAGTGCAGGTGTCCTATTAACAGTGTGGGCTTTGGGGGCAGCCATCCTAATTCTGACACAAATAGTTTTATGATCTGGGTTCATGGCAGGGTAGCACTGAACTGTACAGGAAGCAGAGAAATACAAACTTGCTTCCTTGGTATAGGCTTATATTTTTCAAAACCTACCTAAATAAGGGTTCCTAAACTAGTCAACCTCCCTTATAGCCCACCGGCCAAAGGTCAGGGAGGAATATGGCTATTCAAACATGAATCAGCAGTAGAGGCTCAATCCAGAAGAAACCCCCGAGGCTCCGCCAATCAGCAGGAGTCTGCCAAAGTGGCCAGAAGCAGTTGGAATACTACCAGAAGTTCTTTGAAGTTTTCTTTATGAAGTTACAACAGGCAAAGATCAGAGAAGAAATCAAGGTGAACCAATGCCAGAGTGCCATCCACTGTCTGTTGGGTTATGCTTACACTCTTTCCAAACATCACATGTCCTCTTAAGTGTCCCTTCCAGCAAAACATCACGTACCCTTTCACCAGGCAGCTTCCAGAAAAAGAGCATGTGTCTGTTTTCAGCATCCTCTTCATGTGTCTTCAGCAAAACATCCTCCCATAAGACAATTTCCAGAAAAAATATCACATGACACAACCGAAATTTCCACTTCTCTTAGGGTTGACAGGAAGCACTGACATCCATGTAAAATCCCATGAGCTCCTGCTTTAAGTCACATGCTGTTCCAGGGATGGGTTTACAGTGTGGCAGGCTAGTCCCCCTGACCTGGCCTTGGGCTCACAGGTATACCTTATGCTGGTATCCCCACAGAACTGCACAATTATTGTTAGGCAATGCAGAAGGGGCTAGAAATATGGCTCATCTTCTAAGACAGTGATTCTCAATTTATGGGTCTTGACTCCCAAAACCATCAGAAAACCCAGATATTAACATCATGATTCACAACAGTAACAAGATTAGTTATGCAGTAGCAATGGAAATGAGCTCTATTAAAGGGTCGCAGCATTAGAAAAGTTGGGGACCACTGATCTGAGAGCTCTTGCAGAGGCCCTGGGTTCAGTTCCCAGCATCCTCATCATGGTTCACAACCACCTGTAACTCCAGTTCCAGTGGCCAAAAACCTCTTGTAGCTTCCTCAGATTTCTGCTGTGCAATGCACATAAACTCATGAAGGCAAACACGCGTACATATAAAATAGATACATAAGTCTAAAAACAGTTGCAGAAGACATGTTTTCTGTTTTCAGGGAACCTTGGTTCTAATGGGAACAGATCTTTCAATGACAGATCAGCTCCCTAGGGTTGGTGGGGTGGGGTGCATTCCAGCCCCATTATATTTGGAAATATGTCCAAACTCCCAAGACTGGGAAACATCGCCTTGAAACTTTGAAAGAATGGGAAAGGGGAGATATCCTTCCACAGTAAAACAGGAAGGGAGGGGAAGGTGAGGCTGGCCAGGGAGAGAGTCTGACCTTCATCCCGAGACGGTTGGGCTCTGGGAGAGGGGTGAGAGCAGGAGATCCTGTCTTTATTCAGAGCAGCTGCCATGCTAGCCTCTGAGGAGAGAAGGTCTGAGAGGCAGGTATAGAATAGGCAGAAGGGACAAGGCTGTGACAGCAGCAACAGCAGGCTGAGGGACACAGCCAGGAGTGCGAAGGCAGCGAGCAGGGGTGAGGCCGGAGCATGGAAGACGCAGCTGATCCTTTGGACAGAGTGAAGAATGAAGACAGGAAGACAAGGGAGGGGCGTGTGGGGTCTGATTTCTCCATGATTTCTAGTTGTATGGTGGGGTTGGCGGCTACTGGCCGAGCGGAGGAAATGGTAATGAGGCAAAGGTGCTGGAGGTCAGTCAGGGATGCGTGGCATTGGAGGGTCTTTTCAGATACCCATGTCCACATCAGCTTGATGTTTAATAGACACCCAGGGCTGGAGGATGGATCTGAGCTGGAGGATTAGGCTGGAGCCACAACAGTGGTATGGTAGGTCTTGAAGCCATGAGAAGAAACAAACTTGTGGGGAAACATGATGTGTATGAGGGGAAACTTTGGGTGGGTGTGATCCTACTGTTGCAGAGATTCAGAAGGTGGAGTGTGTGTGTGTCTGTGTGTGGTATGTGAGTGTATGAGTGTGTGATGTGTTTGACTCTGTGTGACTGTATGTATGTGTCTGAGTGTGTGTGTGTGTGTGTGTGTGTGTGTGTGTGCTGTGTGCTCGAGAGTGCTTGTGTATATTTTATGTGATCCTTTTGTCATCTAATAAAGGTCGGACTTTAGAAGAGGCAACACTGTATAAGGCAGAAGGAGAGAGAGAGCAGAGGGTATGAGGCCCAGAAGGGGGTCTGCTCACCTACACCAAAACACACAAACAATTCAAGCCTGACACTTTGATTGAACTTAATCTCTCCCTTTCTAATGCCTTCCTGGGAAGAATTATGAGCTCAGTTTCCCTTGACAGCACCAGGAGGAGGACAGTATTGGCAATGGCATAAAGTGGAGAAGAGAGAAAGGCGGTGTGAGAGCTGGAACATTCATTCTGAGCCGAGTCCTGGAGCACCCTTCAGAGCGAGACAGAGAGAAGCCAAGGGCTTTAAAAATAGAAGTGCTTAGCTGCTTCGGGGGACAGCAATCCAGAGGAAAACCCAGGCTCCTAATTCTAGCCAAGCACTGGATCCCCAGGGATGCAGAAAGGGTCCCGGTCCCTGGGCACTGGACAAGGATAGGCACAGCCAGGACTCTGAAGAGACAGAGAGAGAGGCCAATGTATAAGAGACAGATTGCTTCCTTAATGAGACAGCAGTGTGGTTGGGGATGGTAACATAGTCAGGGGACAGGCTATGTCAGGGTTCCTGGCAACACTTGCATGTAATTGTATTTCCCTTTTAACTCAGTGTGGGAGGGATGGGGCTGAGAGAGGTTCAGGTGCCAGTGTAATCAGCACAGGCAAATGGTGGTGCTGTGGTAGATGAAGGAAATGAAAGTCCTATGAGGCCTTGACATGGGCAGGAGACTTTCATTTTCAGGAACGTTTTAGCTTTGTATAAAAATTGAAAAGACAGCACAGACTCAAGCGCTCCTTAAAGGCGGAGAAGGGCTGAAGGTTTTAGAAGGATTTCAGTCCATCATAGTGGGGCAGCCGTGACTATACAGGTGTTTCTGTCCGTGGTGGCTTCCGTATGAGGTGAAAACTCCTCACAGGTGGGTCAGAAAACAGCTTGCAAAGCTGGAAGCAGGAGCCAGGCATATCCCAAAGTCCTGCCCCTAAAGATCTACTTTCATAGCTTTCAGAATAGTGTCCCAAACCGGGTGCCCAGGAATCAAACCAGGAGCCCATGGGGAGCAGTCCAGCCCACACTTAATCACACCTCACACTGGAATGGTGTATTTATCATGACTGAAGAGCTGGCTTTCTTTAGCTTAACCTGATGCCTGTTTCTCTCCCATTTTCCCACCCAGGACACCACAACATGTTCGACCATCATGTTTTTCTGGGCTGCTCAGAAGTGCAGCATTTCTTGGACCTTTCCTTGTTTTGATAGTCTTAGTACTTTTGAGAATTGCCAAGTCTTCTGTAGGATGCCCCTTGGGGACTTGGCCAGTATTTCCTCATTACTTGACTGGGGCTAGTGACTAGGGTAGGGAGACATCAGAAGTTAAAATGTTGTCTCGTCACATCGTTGTAAAGGTATATCTCAATTTATCACTGTTGCTACCAATCCTTATCGGCAGAACGGAGTGTTTACCAGGCTTCCCATGGTGGGCTGTCTTCACTTCCCTGCTGTTAATGTCTGTTTGTCTGTCAGAGCAACACATGCAGCCCGTCTGCCAGGAGTGAGCAGCAGTCTTCCCTCCATGAGTGTTGACCACATCAGTGAGGGAAGCTTCTTTTGTATGAGAGAGCTGCCTGTCCTCCCCCAGGTCTTTATTCAGTTGTCTTTGTATGGATTTGTGGTTATGGTTTTATACATTGTGTTAAAACGCTTCCGGCCTAGTCTCGGAGGCTTTGTCAATCAGCAGCTGCGTTCACTTGACACCGCACCTTCAATGGGTGTGTATTTTTAGAGCTATTTAACCTTGGACATATCAAGATATCACAGGCTCATACTAAGTATTTTTCCAAGCTTGTCTTAGACTCAGTCATTTCTCAACCGAGAACTGGTTCTTTTCATTGAATAACGACACTGAAAACTGCTGTAATGACCTATGTAGGAAGCGAACTCTTTAGGCCATTGGGGGACGTGCCCTCAGAAGGGTCTGGGGAGGGTCCACACACCTCTCTGCTTTCAGGCTTGAGATGTGTCTGCTCTCGTCACTGCCTTCCACTGCCCACCGGATGCTCTGCCGGCTTCTTCACGGCCTTCATCAGACGCAGTGAATCACAAAAACTGAGTTGAACAAATCTCTTCTAGTCCTCAACAGTTTATCTCAGCCATTTTGTTGTGGTAATAAAAAGCTCACACAGAAGTCAAGTGTCATTGATCGTGGGACATCTTAGCTGGTAGAATAAGAAAGTGTCTATAAACCACACACACACACACACACACACACACACACACACACACACACCAGTAAATGTATCTATACATAGGTATCTCTACCTGCATTAAGCTGAAAATGATAACTCCAACGTTAATCCAGTGGCATGGGGACTATTCTAGCCTCCCACTCTTGGCAGTAAATTGCCACTCTAACAATAAGAAAACTGGCTTTGACCATGTACCACCTATTTAATGGTTCAGTTACAGCACGTGTAGTGGTTTCAGAGCTGGACCCATGTAGGCCCGGATGCTGATGTTCTTCTGCCCATATCCAGCTACTTAGTTCTTCTTCCCACATCTTCGCCACGGTTAGACCTGACATTCATAGCGTACTTTAGAGTCTCTGAGAGTCATGGCTTGTGTTCAGGATTTTCCTATGCCCTGATATAAAAACTTGCGTATTTTAAAGGTTGCTGTTTAGGCCAAAAGTTCCTGTGAGTTTTCATAACTATATAATTCCACTTGTCCACCAATGCCACACCTTACCTAAAAATCTGATTGCCCTAAAACTATCTTACACCTCCCACAGCTGTCCCTTCTCTTCTCTCCTGAGCCCCCGCCAGCCATCACTGACCTTTGACCTCGCTCTATGTCTGGCCTAGAATGTTATACGATTGCACTTGTGTGGCAGGTCGCATTCTCAGACTGGCTTCTCAGGCAGTCTGCGTCTGCTCTCCTGTGTCCCCTCACTGCATTAACACACATTGGAGTCCCTGGTGGGGTACATCGTGAGGGTGTGTCTCTGTCTACTCAATTGGTCGTTGCGGAGTCCTGGCCAGATTCGGGTATTCTTCCTATGGCTCAACACTGGGTTTTGTTTTTTGTAAACACTTTCCTTACTTGCTGATTGGTTTAATAAAGATCTGCAGGCCAATAGCCAGGCAGGGAGTGGAGGGCAGCACGTGGATTTTCTTCCATTGAGTGCACACTCCCGATACTACATCTCAAAGCCCTTTGCGAGGTCAATGGCTACCTGTCCTTGCTCTCACTTCCTTCCAGAAGCTTCTTATTCTGCATGTGACAGGCAGGGCCATTTGAACACAGCTCGGGGGAAAAAGATGGAACCCTGTGCGAGAACTGATTCTTCCTTTCCCTGCTGCGCATAGAGGCGTTTTCCACCACCGTGTTTTAGTTTTTCCGGCCTGTAGATAATGCATATATCTTGTTAGATTTATATCTAAGTATTTGCCATTTTTGTGTGGTTATCAATGGTGTTTTTATCTTCACGTGCTGCTGAAATGAAGGAAAAAAAGTCATGCTTATATTTTATATGTGTATGACTCTTCTGTTTGTTAATTCTTGGTGAATTTCACACCACACACCCAATCCCACTCAGCCCTCCCCTCCCCCTTGCAACCTCCTCACAAAACAAAACTAAAACTAAAAATAAAGCAACAGTAACAAAAGCTGCGGTGTGTCACCGTGTGTCAGTGTGTCACCCAGTGTACCCTTTTGCCCAAAGGACTTCTTTTGCAAATGTTCATCGCCTTGGTCTTATTTGAGACCTCTGGCTTCTGCTATAGTATCAATACTGGATCCTCGCTGGGGCTCTTCTCGGATATCCTTGTGTTGCCCTGTGTTGTGGGCATCCTGCTGCTCCGATTCTTCAGGACTGGCCCCTTCACTCCCTCTAGCAGTTCATGGATGGGGTAGACGTTGGAGTGGGCCGACTTAGAGCCTTGCACGGTCCTGGGTGGTTGCTGTGTTGTTTAGCTCTCCAGATCTGCTGCACCCTCACTACCAGGGCCAGCTTTCCATCATAGCCTTAGCTAGGGCCTGGGATAGCAGAGGAGGGAGGGGTGGGGCTGGCTCTCCTACTTTCATGCCCTTGGGGCTAGCTCTCTCTCCGTGATGCCTAGGCTAGCAAGGCCAGCTTTCCCAGGTGCCACAGCAGGTGAGGACCAGGGCCAGGTCTGCACAGCCCTTACGAGGAAGCCCAGACCAGGGACATCTGCATGGGCTTTGGTAGAAACATGGGTCAAGGACATCGGCGCAGATTCCTGCTGCTTCAGGGCCAAAGACCCAAATAAGACCTTCAGCACCGGCTGGGACCTAGCCATGGCCTCCGATGGCAGCAGGAGCCACTCACCCGAGGCTGTTCCTCCCCACCCACACATCTCCAGTTCCTCCTCTCTTCATAATGCACAAACCGTCCCCCTTCTCGCTCCCAATTCTCAACCACATATTTGCTCATCATAGTGGCGCCACCTGCACGCCGCCATGCGGTGAGGTGGGTGTGCTCCGGAGTATCTTCCGTGTGAGCGCCCACCACCCATCGCAGCACAGCAGCTGGCGGGTCTCTAGGTTTCTTTTGCATACTCCTGCTGCTGCGCGGAGTGGAAATTTTTGTATAAATATTAACTTTGTAGCTTGAAGCTTTGCCGTAATCACTTGTAAGTTCCAGGATTTATTGTGTTGATTCTCTGGAATTTTCTACATAGGAGATCGCATCATCTGCAAACAAAGGCTATTTTATTTCTTTCCAATCTATCCACTCTGTCTTTTCCTTTCTTTTTACTGCATGAGCTACCTCTCTGACTCTGTTGCTATGGTGGGCAGGACTCGTGGAGTGCCTTTTGCCTATCTCAGGGAGGGGGAGTATCCGGTTTCTTGCTTCTCCATGTAGTGTTAGTATTGGGTTTCTGTAGATGTCTTTAATCAATTCGAGAAAATTCCTTTTTATTCCTAGTTCACTAAGTCTTTTAGTTCATTTAATCTGTTGATGGTTTTGGTTGTTTTGATGGCTTTTGGATTCTGAGCCATCCACTCATAACTGAGTAAACCCACTGCCTGGGTCATAGTTTATTATTATTATTATTATTATTATTATTATTATTATCCCATAAGGACCTTTATGCCTATGCTGGGAAGAGGTACTGGCTGGAATCTTTCTTCTTTGGACACCTCTATCTGGTTTTAGTATTACTCTTATGGAGAGGATTAGAAGTAACCCCTTGCTTCTGTTTTCTGGAAAGGGCTATAGAGAACCAGTCTTATTTATCCCTCAAGCCTTCGGAAAATTCACCAGTGTTATTACCTGGACCTGCATCTTTCTTTTGGGGACAGGCTCTTGCTCCGGAGCACAGGCTGATCTTGACCTCCTGGTACTTTTGCTCCTGCCTCTCCGGCATTTGGATTCCTAGCCTAGCTTCTAGTATGCATAGCCTCTTCTTGGAAGATGATTATTTATTATTCTAATTTCTTTAATAGATAGTAACTGCTTCACTTTTGGGACTATCCATGCCTTACAAGAAATTAGTTCATCTCATCTAAAGTATCAAACTGTGGTTATGGTTATTCTCATTTCTTTGTGCATCTTATATTTTTAATTAGGCTTTTGTTGTTTATTTTTTGTTTTGTTTTCTTTCTTTCCTTTTTTTCCCCTTAGGCTGGGGTTTCTCTGTGTATCCCTGGCTGTCCCGGAACTAGCTCTGTAGACTGGGCTGGCCTGGAACTCACAGACATCCACCTGCCTCTGCCTCCCAAATGTTGGGATTAAAGGCATGTGGTACCACTGCTTGCCTCCTGCGTGGATTGTTTAATACCCACAGAATCATCAGTGAGGACTCCTGCTTCATTTCTGATGGGAGTAATTTGTGTCTTCTCCCCACCCCCACCCTTTCTTAGCTTAGAGACTGGAGGATTACTACTACATTGATATTTTTAAAGAATCAGCTCCAGTTCCAAATTTGGGATTGAATTAAGTTTGGCTCATCTTCTCTATAATTTTCTTGCCTTATTATTAATAAATAAATTAAATAATTTAATTTATTTCTACATTAAGTCTCTTTGTCTTTATCTCTTTGTCCTCTGTCTCTCTCTGCTTTTCTCTGTCTCTCCCACCCTCTCCCTCCCTCCTTCCTTCTCTCTCCCCCCTCTCTTTCTTTGCAGTTTTATCTCATGAGTGTGGCAATGCTGGGAATACCTGCATGCGTGTTAAAGAATTCAGTACCTTCTGGGGAACTGGCCCCTTTCTCTTTATGTAATGCCCCTCTTTATCTCTGATTCATTTCATTGGTGTCTTTAAGACTGTGTATAGATCTTTACCTCTTAGATTAAGCTGATTTCTAAGTTTATTCTTTTCTTTTCTTTCTTTTTTCTCCAAGTTTTCATGACAGGGTTTCTCTGTGTAGATAGCCTTGGCTGTCCCAGAACTCACCTTGTAGACCAGGCTGGTTTCACACTCTGCAATCTGCCTGGCACTGCCTTTCAAGTGCCAGGATTAAAGGCATGTGCCACAGTGTCCAGCTATTTTATTATTTTCAAGTCTATTAGAAAGAGGATTTCTTTCTTTTTTTACTTTTCAAATAGTTTGTTAATGTGGAGAAAAACAAGTTGGGTTTTTTTTTTTTTTTTTTTGGTATATCAACTTGTGTCCTCCAATTTTACTAAATACATTTATTAAGATTTTTGTGTGGTCTTCAGCATCCTCAGCATAAAGACTACTTCTCTGCAGTGAACAATGTTCCTTCTTCCCTTCTGCTCTGGATATCCCTTATCTTTCTCGTGCCTACTTGCTGTGACTAAGACATCCAGCACTATGGTGCATAGACGTGGTGAGACGTTGTCCCTAATCTTAGAGAAATGTTTTGGCTTTTACCAAGGAGAGTGCTATTTGTGCCGGGCTTATAATATATAGCCCTTATTACATTGGAGCACATCTTTTTATCCTAATGCATGGAGAAACTTAATGAAGAAAAACTGCTGAATTTTGCCAAAATGGTTGTTCTGCACGGAATCCGGTTAATCACATGGTTTCCGCCTTTATTCTGTGCACACGGTTATTGATTTGCATGCTGAATCATTCTCGTGTGTCTGGGATAAACCCCATTTGCTCACGGTAGATAATTATTTGAATGTGATGTTGTATTAGGTGTGTTAGTGCCGTTGGGGATCTGCATCTCTCTCCATCAAGAGAACTGGTCTGTGAATTTTTTTCCTTATAGCATCTTTGCATTTAGTATTGGTACACTAGTTTGTTTTTTTTGAAGAATTTTGACATTTTTTTGCTGTAAAATTATTTTTAATTGAGAAATAATCATTGTATATGTGTGTGGGATACAATTAGCATTTCAATACATGAACAATGTCGTGATAAATTAGTAATTAACCTATCTAGCCTCTCAGGTATTTATTATTTGTAGTGGGGACACTTAAAATCCTTCCAGTGAGCTGTTTGAGTATACAGTACATTATTATTCCATATGACTTGTATAGGAAGGGGGCTTATTTTGAAACATGTCATTTAGTGTGTTTATATCATTCACACTTCATGATTATTTTGGTAACTACCTTGTTTTCTTTCTTTGTTTCCTTATTTCTTTGTATCTTTCCTTCTTTCTTTCCTTTCCTTTCCTTCCCTTCCTTCTTTACTTTACTTTTCTTTTTTCCTTTCCTTTCCTTTCCTTTCCTTTCCTTTCCTTCCTTCTTTTCTTTCCTTTTCTTTTTTCCTTTCCTTTCCTTTCCTTTCCTTTCCTTTCCTTTCCTTCCCTTCCCTTCCCTTCCCTTCCCTTCCCTTCCCTTCCCTTCCCTTCCCTTCCCTTCCCTTCCCTTCCCTTTCCTTTCCTTCCTTTGAGTCTCACTATGAGCTCTGGCTGTCCTGCAACTCACTGCATAATCCAGGCTGTTCTCACACTCACAGAGATCGTTTGCCTCTGCCAGTGCAGGCATTAATGGTCGTGGCTGCCTGGCTGGGATTTTGCTTTTGTTTGCTGTACTTAGCTCAACACATTTCTTCTGTTTCTCTGGCTTTGGCCCAGCATGCCACGCTGTCCCATCCTCTTTCCACTCTTTGTATATTAGTTGTGAACTATGTCGTGGTGATGTATGGCTAAAGTCGTCGCACTTGGGAGACTGAGGCAGGATGGTGGCAAGTTTGAGGCCATTCTGGGAAGCATAATGAGAACCTGCAACAGCAAAAAGAAAAACACACTTTTAAACAGTCATTGTCCTGGAGCTTGCTGCATACCTTTGCACAAAATCTAATTGTACTCTCAAATAACACCGATGCTTCGCCAGGTACAGGTGTCTTACAGCGGGGTATTCCCAGTGCCCACATCTCTTATGGAATTGTTTTGTTTGTTTCATATGCTGCAAGCATCCATCTTCTATGCTATGGGTCCATGTGCTGCACCCCAGAGTTGCTTGATGCTGCTGTTGTCGCTCTGAACAAGCATCTACTTACGGGAAAAATAATACTGGGAACAATAAGAGACGTTACCTCACCTTTCCCTTTGATCACAGAAATTGGGGTTTCTGAACTACATTCTTTCCCCATGCCTGTAGACCTGCTTTTAAGTGTTTCTTACAGGCAAATCTACCGGCTATGGATTCTCTCAGCTTGAATTCGAGGAATTTCTTTTCCCTTGTCTGGGAGGATAGTTTGTTAGTTGAGGGGTTCTCGGCTGGTAGACCTCTCCATGCTTCACTTTGCCCCCTCTCTCCTGTTGCTTTCCCAGCTTCTGACACAACCTGCTGTGGTTTTCATCCTTCTGCTTCCTTGTCATTGCCTTTCTGGGCTAGTGTCCGGTGACTGCCCTGTTTGGTGGTCGAGGGCTTTTGAGATCTGTGCCCTCATTCCCATCATGAATTTTGAAATTTTCTTGGCCATCAGGTATTTTTCTGCATTAGTCTCTTTCTTCTTACTGGATGTTATTTATTTGAAAATTAGTCCATAGTTCTGGAATATTCTATTCTTTTGACATTTTTGTGTTTAATTCTCAGAGTTTTCCATTGACATTTCCTCAAGCTTATGGACTTCTGATTCAGGTCCAGCGTGCTGATGAACCTAGTCAGGGTCCTGGTTTCTATTAAGCAGGTTTTGACTTTTAGCTTATCTTTGCTTTCCTCGGAGATCAGATGTGATAGGGCGCAATCACGGTG